>JAZHRO010000018.1:45122500-45722500 GCA_037157565.1 Thalassia testudinum | reverse complement strand
CCTAATTTGTATTGAATAGATTTAACAAGTGGTCACATTTAATTTTTTTGAAAAAAGGACTAATTAAAGGGGGGACATTTAAAAATCAAGGACTTGATTTTCAAACTTGGCATGCGATTCAAAATTCAAAATCTTTTACGGTGTATGCACACTTGTATCTCTTGCACCACGGCACTCATTTAGACACTCCTTAGGTTTCGATCTGCTAGGACTAGAGCCTCTTATTATTGGGGTCTAAAGTGACCCAAACTTTAGTTTAGAGTTGAAGTTGCCTCCAAACCTTGCGGATTGAGGGTAGTTAAAAAGCACTACAAAAGCAATGCTTCAAAGGAAGGGCTTGACCTTACTTGCATCCCTCTTTGCTGTGTTTGATGGTGACTAAACTTTTTGGGATTTAGAAAGGATTACCTAAGTCCCAGTTAGGTCTTCTTAGGTGTATCGTAGGTCGACAAGTAGGCACGTAACTATTTAGATAACTTGATTTTTCACCTACAAGTGGACTTAAATCTTAAAAGCTTAACTGATTAAAGACCTAAAAAGTCCTCTGATTTGTGTTTGCATTGGGAGGAATTTGATTGTGGTGTGAGTTAGAATGGACTACATTGACTTTCATCCTTTCACATCTTGCCCACACCTTTACCCCACTCTGCGATCTTTGATCCCATATGCCATGATGGTCCATCTTTTGATGAACAAAATGACAACCAGTTGGATCCTTTTTACTCCTATTATAGGAGTATTGGCTTGGTTAAGCCCCAATCAATGAGCAGAACCTAGGAGCGGGATTTACCTTACCCAATATCCCACACATCATACAAATACCCAACCCATCCTCCCTGAATGATTATAATGGTTGGACAGAAACTCCTAGGAACTATAAGCCTGAGCCTGACTTCTCTCCTGATAGTAATGATGACCTCTCCTCCTTGAAGATGGAAATACAGAAAATGCAAGACGAAATGATTGAATTATTAGGAGGATCTTCGAGAGCTGGCCAACAAGAAAAAGAAGAAATTAGTCACCCAATTTACCCCATTGAGGATGACATGCACCCCTCTATGCTAGATGCATCTCCCGTGGGAAAGCCACACCTTAAGTTGGAGAGGAATTTTGGGAATTATGTAAGAGAGAATAGCTACTTTTCAAGGATTGATTTTGAAACCTCCCCGCTAGATGACACTTCCTTGAGAGGTCCATGCCTTAAGTGGGAGGAGGATATGTATGAAAGTAGCTATACATTGGTTAAAGAAAGGTGGCAACCCAAGGAAGATGATGATCAGGTTGAGTATCCACCTAAATTATATTGGAGTCAAAAGAAGGGAATGATGGTACCATTGGAAGACCTCGACCCAGATGACAATATTTTCGTGACATTTGATGAAGTGGGTCAAAGTCAAGTTGTTAATCCCACCCTCCCTTCTGATCATGAGATGGAATTCAAGTCCACCCTTAGGGAACCTAACCCTGAAGAAATTCACCTATCTAAGGAGTTTGATGATACAATTGGAATAGTTTACCCTAGATAGAGTGCCCCAAGGGATCTGAGAAATGTTAGATGAATTTAAACCTTGGGTGAATGATGAATTGACGATTGAGGAGGATGAATTATGTAAGGAACTTGAACTTAGGATTTGGAGTGACGTTAAGGGTGATTATGTCTTATTTGAAGAATTAGCTCCCAAAGATGTCATGAAATTAATCAAATAAAGTTTCATTAGTACACCCATTGATAATACTCTTCCTTATGATGATGAAATAATGGAAAATTTGGAAGCAACTTCTGAGATTTATGTGGATTCACATATAGACTCTAGGGAGGATTTGAGTAAAGACTAAGAACTCGGGGATGAGATTGATAGGGTAATCCCTAGATCTGTTGCTTCCAGCCTGCCTTCATTTGATTCGGAGTCACCCTTTGATTCGCCTATGTCTAAAGGTGAAATGTTTACTCCATACGTTGAAATGATCACTGATGAAGTGCAGGTAGATACTTGTGATAGTACAAGGGATGCTAGGGATGTAATTGAGCAATTGGAAAGATTATTAAGGATGGACACCGAGCCAACTAAACCCAACCTAGATCTTATGACCATCCCACAACCTCGAAACTTGGACACCCTAGATGATCCTTGGCTTAAAGACATGCTCACTATTGTTTTGAATGAGGGGCTTAACAGACCAAGATCTCTTGTAATGGGGTACCGGGTATGGATTGATACTTTCTATGGTCAGTCCATCACCCTAGGGGTTTATTATGCACCATTCCTTCCCCATTCCTTTTGGAGGATCCTTGTCATCCTTCTCCTACCCCTTTAGAGGTTGTTATGCTAGTTTATCCTTTAAAACCTCCTCCGGTGACCTAGGACAATTTCATTCCCATCATGGTTGGGCAAGCATTTGCTATTGGGATTCATCATCAGCTCACCAACATCCTAGGTTACCTATTTTCTAGGCCAACATTACTTTGCTCATTTTTAGGGCCTATTTCTGTGATCCTTGAACCCAATTTGCAGGTTCTTTGGTTACTCAGCTACCAACAAAATAATGGCAGACCATCTCTAACTCAGGTAATATCCTTCTATGCAATGGGGACATTGCAGATTTTAGGCATGGGGGGGTGTACTTGGGGATATACATAGCATTTATACATAGTACATTCATGCATTTAGTTAAAACATTCTGCATTGCATACATTTGCATTGATTTAAAAAAGAAAAATTGCATTGAGCTTAACTGGTTGGACCTTGCATTCTTAGGCATAAGATCAGAACTTTAGGTTAGATTAAGTTGACTTTAGGTGTCTGACTTTAGAAGATAAGTTGAGCTATTAGCTCTTGACCCTTAGGGTCCTTTGTGGACTTAACTTAAGTAGGAGTTAAGTTGCGGACCATTCCTCAAGAGGTTGAGGAAGAAAAGTTAGGGATTGAGTTAAAGGCTGGGTAGTACCTGGTGTCTTTTTCTACCTTTTGGTTTGCAGGTCCTCGTAACCTAAGCATCCACATTTCACATACACTTGGTCTTGTATAAGTAATGATCACCTTAATTTCTTAAAGGAAATTTGCTTCTCTTAGTTCTGACTTAAGAGAAGCGTGAAAACACAATTCGATTGGATGAGTTTTCGCTGTAGGAGAGGTGGAGTATATACTCACCTTGAGGATGCGATGAAAACATGTCACCTCCTCGGTGCTTGTTTCTTAGGATATCTATCATACTGGGGGCATGTAAGCACATTGTGCGGTTCAGGTACCATGGGTGGCCCTATCTCGAAATGCCGATTGCCATAGGCCTGAATTTGCTTAAGAAATCCATGGGCGATACTATCTCGAAGTGTCGATTGCCAAGAGTTCTTGGGGCCACTATGGGCGGTGCTATCTCGAAGAATCGAAAGCCAGGCACCCTTCGAGGCTCGGTGATGGGGACAATGAATCCGACACAGATCGTGTTGCTAGTTGATCCAAGGTTAGAGTTAAAGGAATCAAACAAAAAAAAAATATAAAAAATCCTATTACTCCCTTTCTAGGTTGGCAATCATATCAACCTCAAATAAATCAGACCAATGCACATGCACGGATGCTTTAATCTATGGGATCAATAAACCCTAGGGTAGAGCTAGAAAGTAAAGAAACCTGTGCCTGGAACTCGTCCTTAGCTGACCTAGTCTGTAACTTAGCAACTACTTGGGAACCCTAGGTTTAAAGTCTGTAACTTAACATGTTTCTAAGGGAAGACCGATTGGGTTAGCTAATCTATTTGGAGAGCTGGGCTATTGCTTGAGTTTGCTAGGGACTAGCAAAAACTAGGCATTGGGGCATTTGATGAGCCCATAATTGTGGGCTAATTAGTTACTTAAATGCCTAGACATTAGAGTAATATTAACTTATATATAGCATGTATTAAGATGTGAATAATATAGTTTATACATATTTGCTTGTATGCATTATATTCATATATAAATTATTTAGCATCATTTAGTTTGCATGCATACATTACATGGATTAAATAGTTAGAAATATAGGGGCTTTGTATATAAATAATCCACATATGTTTTTATATCTTTCTTCGTGCCGTAGCAACCGTTTGTCCCCGCAAGCCATTTATGGCCAGATCAGGTAATGAACGTGGTAATGAAGAGGAGCGGAGGATGCGGATCTCACTGACCTTTCTCCATGCTCCATCTTCTTCTTCATCTTCCCCTACTACTATAAGAAAGAGAGAGCCTCAACTAGGCACGTGGAGATGCCGCCCCACTCCACCACTGTGCTTTCGATCCACCACCGTGGTCTCCACAGCTGAACTCCATGTTACGAACGCGTGCCCCAGATGTATTTTAAGATGTCTGGGAGGTGTCCCAGACGTCGGACCAGACATCTGGGATCACATCCAGACGTCTTAACAGACGTCTGGGATAGTTTCCAGACGTCTGGAAAATATTTATTTTTCGCACAAGAGATTCGTCTGCGCGCCTGTGTGCGCAGACCCGCGATTCCTCTCTCTCTCTTTTTCCCTCTCTCTCTCTGCGGCTGCAGACCTGCCGCGCACTCTCTCCCTCCTCCCCGCGCGGCCTTAAAAGGCCACGCCTCCCCTCCTGTCGTCTCCACCGTCCCCTTCCTCTTCTCCTTCCTGTGCGCGAGAGCGAGCGCGAGGGCGGCAGCGGCGGCCGCAGTGAGCGCGGAGGAGGTGCGGCGTGCGAGGGTGGAGCTCTGCCGTGAGGGCGAGCTCGCCGGAGCGGTTTGGCCGGCCGGCGGAGGGCGCAGGGGGCGCGAAATGACGCGGAGAGGGACCTACTGCAGTCTGAGCAGCAAGTGTGCGAGGTGCGACGCGGGCGGCGTCGCGAGCAGAGGCCGAGTGGTGCCCTGATTCTGGAAAAATTTCCAGAATCAGACGTCTGGGTTGATAGCCAGACGGCGAGGGAGACGTCTGGAAGCTCATACAGACGTCTGAAAGTGAGTATTCCGCCTTCTTCTTCCTTGCTGTCGACTGACCGTACTGAGGGAGGGAGTTGGGTGTGCGCAGGCTAGGTGTTTTTCCATCCTTTGCGAATCAGACGTCTGGCTGTTGTACCAGATGGCGGGAGCGACCTCCAGACGTCCTTGGTTACCATCGGACGTATTGGAGATAGGCCAGACGTCCCCGCAGACTTCTGGACGTCTGGGAAACCACGCTGAACAGGTAATTCTCTAATCCACTTTTTAAGACGTCTGGAAGAAGTTCCAGACGTCTGATTTTGCACAGTATCATCTTTTTCGACTCGTTTAGGGCCCGTTCGGGCTCCGTTTTCCGTGATTCGAGTTGCGTTCTTTTCAGAATTAATTCCTCTACCCGTCTACAGTAGCTATACACTGTTTTGAGACACTCCTTGTGTTTGATCCTTGTGATAGGACCTCGTTCAGTTGCAGTCTTGGGAGTCGCGGAGGCACGCGGGACTCCCGATCACTCCCCCATTACTCCCGTTGTACCTGGTAGAGTGGCTTAAGTTTATTATTAAAATCTGTTAAAGTATGGAACCATAACTAGAATCTAGGACATTGCATGAATCCTAGGAATGAGAAATGTATGGAATGATAACTCCTAGGTGATGCATGAATCCTAGGGCTGGAAAACTAGTTGTACGCTAGATCCTAGGATGTGGCATGAATCCTAGGATGCAAAAACTAGTGGAATGTATAATACTGCAGTCTTGGAAAATGGAAAGGAATATAAAGCCGCCTGTAAATTGAATTAACAGCTGCCTGTTATGAATAAAGAAACATGATTGAGATCATGGATTGTGAGAACGTGAATCTGGAAAGTGAAACATATGATGTTCTGAGATAAAGAGCTGGAACCCTACGGGGAATTAGGAGTGGAACTCCTGGAAAGAAAAAGGAATGGAACTGAGATGTAGTTTGTACTGTCTCTTGGGTACGCAGTACCAAGGGAAGTACCTGTACCTGTTTAGTGCAGAGTGGGGCTAGCCACCCCAGGGACCCGGGGTTAGGATTGGCCGCTCTGTACCGACTTGCTGGCCCTCGTGTACGTAGTACCGAGGAGAGCTAGTAGTGTTAGGAGAGTACTAGCTACCCCACGGGCCCCGGGGTTCTGCTAGCCTCCTTCACCGACTTGTTAGGCCCACTAGGGCAAACCAGGGTAGTCAGGCGAGGGTGCGCGGACTGTGGAGGGGCAAGGCCCCGGTTTGGTTACTGTGGAGGGGTTGGACCCCTGTTACTGAGAGGGCTCTGCCCTGGTTCCGTGCTGTGCTTTGGGTGCACCCGTTAACGGAAACGACTGACCGCGTGCAAGTGCGAGTTAGCTACCTGTGCGTTTATCGCGCGTGCCGTAGTCACCGTTACGTCTGTCAGTGACCTTGGGGTGGTTGACTGAGGGTAGGATCACCACGGGGGACTCTCCCGGCCAGGAGAGCACCACGTGCTACTTCTACTTTTGGAAAAGACTGCAATCAAGATCGTTCCCACGAGGAACATTCGAGATCAAGTAAAGGATCTGAGAAATAAATAAAATAGTGAAAAAAATTGAAAGATGTGAATAAAGGAAGTAATAGAACATAACAGCTACTGTACACTCTACTGTTGTCTTTAGTTAGTTTGCCACTCTACTCGGCATTTTGCTGACGTGTTACACTCGTTACCTTTTTCAGGACCAGGTGTTGAGCAGCCAGGGTCAGCGGCTGCAGAGGACGCTGGGCCGAGTAGGGTCCAGTAGAGTTTACCACAGTCTTTTGTACCTCTTTTGTTTCTGTTATAGTGAGTAGTTCTTGTTTCCGCTGTACTTTCTTTACCTGCAGTTCTTGTTATATGATAAATGTTGTTCTACTATTGTGGTGGTATCTACTGTAGTAGTTTCTTTCCTTACTGCTGTACTTCCTTACTGTTAGTTATATTCATGCTGAATGTGATTTATTTTACTGCTCTTTTGGTTACTTCCTCGTTGGATGACTAGGTCTTGGGATTAGTTGAGTCGGTTCGGTTCTCGTGTCTCGTAGGGACTCGGGAACCGGGTCGTTACACTCCACCACATCATGGGCCGACGAGGTGACAGCTCATCGTGCCAAGCCGATGGACTCGTGCCAACACCGTGTGTGAGCCTTCATGGCTCCACCTTACCATGAACACCTCAGCATGCACCACCACCACCGCAGCCATGTACCAGCAGCCATCCACGCACGTTTATGACGTCTGGGAATGTTCCTAGATGTCTAACGCCCCTACAGCACCACCTCCATCTTCACTTTTCCTTCGCTTCTTCTTTTTCTTCTTCCATTTATCTTCCACCAACCCAACATCTTCAACCACCAACAAACCCACTAGCTACGACCTTCGCATGCACTGTGGGAGCCTCCTTGCTGCCTCAGTAGTCACCACACCCACCACCGGCCTCATGAGCAACCTTCGCGTGTAGTAGCCACGGCCATCGCGCACACCTCACCTCGTCACACCTCCGCCCACGTGCTACAGCGCACACTCCTTCAGCAGCTCCCCCGTGCATGCCTACGTGGCCTACGTGCCTCCTCACCTTCGGTCCACACGCACGTGGACACCTCCAGCAGCGCCGCACCCCCTCATCTCCATGCACAGAAGCAGCAGCAACAGCCACCTCCGCCGCTATCTTCCGTGTGACCACCGCCACCTCCGGCCGTCCTGCTTCTTGCAGCCACCACCATCGGATGCGGCTCGAAGCCATCCACCTTCGGTGAGCTCCTCACCTATAAACTCTCCCTCCTTCGCACGTCCGAGCAAGGGGAAGGATCTCCCCTATTTCGCTACAATAACATCCATATTAGTTTTTAAATCATATGCCATTGTCATGACAAATTTTGGAAAAAAATTATTTGAGTGACATTTCATGTGACCCCCTTTATTTTGTCATATTTGCTAAATCAAGAGACAATTTCATTTAAACACATATCTAACTTGCATTTTGGTATTATTTCTTGATGAAATTATTTGTGAATAATTGATTTCGACTTTTGCGAGTTTGAAATAGGCTAGTGCCTCTCTGTGGACACGACCTACTCTCTTGTGAGTGGTTAATTTCAATTCAATACTTCGATTAGTCGATTTTCTACCACTTAGAAATACAATGACAAATCATCTTAATTATCATCTTCGAAAGCGAAAATCGACTTGTCATTGGCTCGCATAGGTTGTTTGTACTTGCAACCCTACATTCAATTAAATTGTAATACATTAATGTAATTTCAACCCTCTTTATAATGAAAAGGGAATTGATCGAGTGACTTACTATGTCCCCTCGAGGACACATAAAATAAATGGTCTAGGGGATTCGTACTTCGGTTGTTGTCTAATTCAAACACAAGCTTCCATGGTTTGAAACATAAGCATTCATGTCCATGATACCAGTCCCCTCCAGCATAGTAAGTGTAACGAATGTGTGCCCCAGACGTATTTTAAGACGTCTGGGAGGTGGCTCAGACGTCGGACAAGACGTCTGGTATCACAACCAGACGTCTGATAAGACGTCTGGGATAGCTTCAAGACGTCTGGAAATCCGTTATTTTCGACACACGCGAGTCGCCTGCGCGCCTGAGCGTGCAGACCGCATATTCCCTCTTTTCTCTGTGGCTACAGGCGGCCTGCCGCCTTCTCTCTCTCCCTCCGCGCAGCGTTAAAAGGGGCGCGCCTCCCCTCCCGTCTCCACTGTCTCCTCCTTCTTCTCCTTCCTGTGCGCGAGAGCGAGCGGACGCGAGGGCGGCAGCGGCGGCCGCAGTGAGCGCGGAGGTGCGGCGTGCGAGGGCGGAGCTCTGCCGTGAGGGCGAGCTCGCCGGAGCGGCTTGGCCGGCCGACGGAGGGCGCAGGGGGCGCGAAGCGACGCGGAGAGGGACCTGCTGCGGGCTGAGCAGCAGACGCGCGAGGTGCGACGCGGGCGGCGTCGCGAGCGGAGGCCGAGCAGGGTTCTGATTCTGGAAAAATTTCCAGAATCAGACGTCTGGGTTGATAGCCAGACGGCAAGGTCGACGTCTGTAAGATCATACAGACGTCTGAAAGGTGAGTGTCCGCTTTCTTCTTCCTTCTTGTCGACTGACCGTACTGAGGGAGGGGGGTTGGCTGTGTGCAGGTTCGCTGATTCGCCATCCTTTGCGAATCAGACGTCTGGAAGTTGTACCAGACGGCAGGAGTGACCTCCAGACGTCCGGAGGGACCATCGGACGTCTGGGATCTAGGAAGACGTCCCCGCAGACTTCTGGACGTCTGGGAAACCACGCTGAACAGGTAATTCTCTGATCCACTTTTTAAGACGTCTGGAAGGAGTTCCAGACGTCTGATTTTGCACAGTATTGTCTTTTTCGACCCGTTTAGGGTCCGTTCGGGCTCCGTTTTTCGCGATTCGAGTTGCGTTCTCTTCAGAATTAATTCCTCTACTCATCTACGGTAGCTATACACTGTTTTGAGACACTCCTTGTGTTTGATCCTTGTGACAGGATCTCGTTCAGTTGCAGTCTTGAGAGTCGCGGAGGCACGCGGGATTCCCGATCACGCCCCCATTACTCCCGTTGTACCTGGTAGAGTGGCTTAAGTTATTTTTAAAATCTGTTAAAGTATGGAACCATAACTAGAATCTAGGACATTGCATGAATCCTAGGAATGAGAAATGTATGGAATGATAGCTCCTAGGTGATGCATGAATCCTAGGGCTGGAAAACTAGTTGTATGTTAGATCCTAGGATGTGGCATGAATCTTAGGATGGAAAAACTAGTGGAATGTATAATACTGCAGTCTTGGAAAAATGGAAAGGAATATAAAGCTGCCTGTAATTTGAATTAACAGCTGCCTGTTATGAATAAAGAAACATGTTGAGATCATGGATTTTGAGAACGTGAATCTGGAAAGTGAAACATATGATGTTCTGAGATAAAGAGCTGGAACCCTACGGGGAATTAGGAGTGGAACTCCTGGAAAGAAAAAGGAATGGAACTGAGATGTAGTTTGTACTGTCTCTTGGGTACGCAGTACCAAGGGAAGTACCTGTACCTGTTTAGTGCAGAGTGGGGCCAGCCGCCCCAGGGACCCGGGGTTAGGATTGGCCGCTCTGTACCGACTTGTTGGCCCTCGTGTACGTAGTACCGAGGAGAGCTAGTAGTGTTAGGAGAGTACTAGCTACCCCACGGGCCCCGGGGTTCTGCTAGCCTCCTTCACCGACTTGTTAGGCCCACTAGGGCAAACCAGGGTAGTCAGGCGAGGGTGCGCGGACTGTGGAGGGTCAAGGCCCCGGTTTGGTTACTGTGGAGGGGTTGGACCCCTGTTACTGAGAGGGCTCTGCCCTGGTTCCGTGCTGTACTTTGGGCGCACCTGTTAACGGAAACGACTGACCGCGTGCCAGTGCGGGCTAGCTACCTGCGCGTTTATCGCGCGTGCCGTAGTCACCGTTACGTCTGTCAGTGACCTTGGGGTGGTTGACTGAGGGTATGATCACCACGGGGGACTCTCCCAGCCAGGAGAGCACCACGTGCTACTTCTACTTTTGGAAAAGACTGCAATCAAGATCGTTCCCACGAGGACATTCGAGATCAAGTAAAGGATCTGAGAAATAAATGAAATAGTGAGAAAAATTGAAAGATGTGAATAAAGGAAGTAATAGAACATAACAGCTACTGTACACTCTACTGTTGTCTTTAGTTAGTTTGCCACTCTACTCAGCGTTTTGCTGACGTGTTACACTCGTTACCTTTTTCAGGACCAGGTGTTGAGCAGCCAGGGTCGGCGGCTGCAGAGGACGCTGGGCCGAGTAGGGTCCAGTGGAGTTACCACAGCCTTTTGTACCTCTTTTGTTTCTGTTCTAGTGAGTAGTTTTTGTTTCCGCTGTACCTTCTTTACCTGCAGTTCTTGTTATATGATAAATGCTGTTTTACTGTTGTGGTGGTACCTACCGTAGTAGTTTCTTTCCTTACTGCTGTACTTTCTTACTGTTAGTTATATTCATGCTGAATGTGGTTTATTTTACTGTCTTTTGGTTACTTCCTCGTTGGACGACTAGGTCTTGGGATTAGTCGAGTCGGTCCGGTTCTCGTGTCTCGTAGGGACTCGGGAACCGGGTCGTTACAGTAAGGGGCTTCCTCCATCCTTGAAAATGTATGCTTACACAGGATGTTGGGAATTCACAATTTCCAATGCTCTCTGCGAAAGTAAAATGATCAATGGCAAGACTTGAAATATAAGAAAGAGTTAAATGAAGTCCACCAAATTCCCGATGATTACATAGAGAGCGTCATATGTTGGAATGTGGTACTGGAATACATGAAATAAGTATTACGAATTATGAGGAAAAAAATCAATCAAGCGCAAACATTATCGTGGATTTCTACTTTGCTACTCCTCCCACATGGAATCTATGATTGTCTCACTAATCAGCTTGCCCCTTCGAATATCAACTTGACTTAAGGTCACTGATGGCTTAGGTATGGTGTCTCAAGGGTTATCTCTCCTCGGAGGTGATCATCGCTATCCGATTTCATCTCTGACCATTGACGCTTGAATGTTTTTGTCGTAAAACTTATCTCGTGCCCCATTTCTTAGTAAGAAGTTGTGAATCATGCAACAAGCAACAACGACATCTCATTGGACTTGAACGGAGTCGAAGGAGGCATACTTCAAGCAAAGGAATCTTTTCTTTAAAACACCAAAACACCTTTCAATGCAATTCCGAATCTCTACATGACGGTGGTTGAATAGCTCTTTCTTATTGCGATACTTGTTGCATGTTGACCTAGAGTTGTACTCGGTGATATGGTAACTTACACTCCTATATGGAGTGAGGAATTGATGGGTATTAGCATACCCACAACCCATAAGGTAAACTCTGCTCAGTGGTATCGGAATATCGTCTTCTTACACTGCCCATCGAAGTACTGTCATTATTAGCAGTGAATCCTTCTCATCCACTCACCACATACTGAATGGATAGATCCAATGATGCAACACACATTACGTTCAGTGAACATCAACCATGTCTGTTTCTATATCTCCTAGCTTCGACAGGTATGTGTTCCATCTATAGTCCCAATAACATCCTGCAAAGATTGCCTTGTACAATTCAAGTTCGTTGACAATAAAAAAACTTATAGTTTTTGATGTAAATCACCTTACCTTGAGGTATGGATAGAGGTCCCTAGTCCTCCTTATCTTGTTTGGAATTGGTGTTGAATCATTAGGAAGGGCAATAAACTCAAATTGAAGCTTCTTGATAGCTCAGGCCACCTCCTTGTAGTAATTACTAATAGTTCGTGAAGATCTTTCGAACCATCCTTGCATGTTGTGATTCGTAGCTCCTTCGCCAACGCCATATAAGAAGATTACAAGGGCCTCGCTTGGATGCATCTCCTTTGTTGATTTTAAATAATTTCTCTCAAGTAACATATCTCGTAACTTTATGAATTGGAAACTATTCATTTGAAACATATCCAATGACCGCTCATAATGTCCTTCCAGGACTCTATTTACCCAGACCAATCCCTTTAAATCTCCAATGTGCTTTGGTACGCATGGAAGACGGGTGGTACATTAGATGTCATCCTCAACGTAATGCATAGTTTCCTCCAACATAACATTTATGATTGCATCCCCTAACTCATCACTGTCAACTGAAGTTCTACTAGGTTCCATCTATTGGAAAGTATCAAAAAGAAGTAAATAACATAAGAAGAGCACCATTACAAATAAGCTTCATACATCCAAAAGTAGTTAAACAAGAGTCACTGGAAATTAAAACAACAAAATAGTCCATAATAATCGAAGTTGGTGACACTGCATTATTCATGACGGAAGCCCAATCCTACCATTCATGTTGAAGACACCATGGAGCATTTTCGATGCAAAACTAAAATGAACAACCATGTAAAGGTAACGGTAGAGTAGCGATTGAGGTTAGATATCCCCATTCATGACCATCTTCACCAACTCTGCCAGATCCTCAGCATTACTATGAAGGAACACCCTCATTATATCTCTAAATGAGGGATCGGAAAGGCGAGCAACCACCCTTGCTCTTGGATCCATTGGTAAGTCGGGTAGCGTAGTCATCAAGCTGAGGACACAGTTATCAATCTCCTCCCTTTCAAAGTCTCGGAGTCGCTTGTTCTTGCTAAACGTCAGGAACTCGTCCATCATTGTCGCCACCCTGTCCACCTCTTTTGAAGATGTGCCACAACTACGACAACGCTTCCCACTGCTTCCCGAAGTATGCTCTGATGGTTTCGGTGTCAACCGTAATGGTGGTGATCTACCTGTAACATTTATACCCCATTTGGCATCCCGGGCCATCGTACATTCTGTACACGCTGGTTGTGGGGTGTTAAAGTTCCTTGAGATGGGAGTCTGCGAGGACATTGTCATGTTCTTGTTTAGCGAGAATTCCATCTGCGACAGGTTGACACCACCTTCATCTTCGTTTTCACCAACCGCGTCAACATTTGATTACCTAAGACTAGAAGTTGCACTGACTCCCCTAGCAGTCTCTTTACCAACAATGATTTCCAATTCCTTGTAGTAAGGGAAAGTCTTATCATGTAATCTTCTCAGATGCTCTGGAAGTTGCATGTAAATGGGATGCATTATAAATCGTTGAAAGATTATGTGAAATAGTACAAATTTAATGGTATTGTGACGAGCCTCATCCTATAAACTCTCTTCGTGTGGGAGGGGACATTTACTATGATCATCCCAACCCTAGCCGCTCCTTTTCGTCAATGCTACAAATGCATTGTACTCCTTAAGATTCTTGAACCGGTTCTATAACTGATCCTCTATGTAAGACAACCCGCTCTTGGAGTTAAACTCATTCACTATCTCACCCCACCCGGTCCTAGTGAATGATCCGTTAACGAAATCGTTATCGTAGTGGTTAGATAGCAGCTTGATCAGTAACCTATCCTTCTCAGCTGTCCAATTACTGAATCATGGACCTCCCCCTCTGCGAACTTATTGCACACCCTTTCCACGATTGGAACCATCTCCATTCATCCTACATGTAGAAGATAATATTGGTTACCCAATTGAAGGAAGCCATAATTATCCCATTCGATCTTAAGCTAATCGTCGAAGAAATGTTAAGTCTATACCTTCTTCGAGAATAATGTTTGTCAACATCATTGTTGTGGTGATCTTGCATCTCCGAAGCAAGGATAATTAAGTCCATTTCAATGGACTGTTGTTACGCCTAAGTTAGCTTTATTCTTGCATTTTATGTCGTTAATAACAACATTAGATCATAGAATAATTACATACATCATTATTTAGATTTGCATATGTTCTATTGCATTTTATAACTTATTATATATATAAATAGCTATTTTATGTTCCATTATTTCAAGAATAAACCATCTTCACCGTCCACCCTCTCCTCACCGCACTCCTCTCACCAACCTTATCTCCTTCGCCAAAACCACCCACCCTCTTCATGCAATGCCAACCCAACTTCTATATTGGGTCATGGCTAATTTTAGTAATGGGATTGGTTAGAAGCGCAGAGGAAGATTGGGATAAAAAGCCACCCTCGACCTTCCCCTGGAAAGTTAATCACCTTCTAATCCTTCCCCCTACGGGGATCTCCACCCTCCACCAGCACTGTGACCGGAGCATACACAGTGGTCAGAGACTTGCACTATGGCTTAGGCAATCTTCACCTTTCATCGACTTCAGGTGTGCATGGTGACAGCGTGCACGTCGCCTTCACTTGCTTGCTACCAACACCTTCACCATCAGCCATCATAGCCACCATTCCCTTTCCTTCTCTTCTTTCATCTCCTCCTTCTCCACAAAAAAATCTCCCTTGCTAACATAACCCACACTCATCACCTTCATCAACACCACTCGTACCCATCAGCCTCCAACTCCAACAGACCTTCTCCCCCTTGCTGACCACGACCACCATCACCGCCAACCCCCCTCATGGCTACCAACACCTGCTACCCAAAATCACCACTACACCACCACAATAGCCAACACCACATCACCGCCTAAGCCTTCCCCTTCGTCCTTCTTCTTCTTCACCACCGTCCTCTGTCCACGCCAACGAAGGAACCCAAAGCTGCAGCGAGCAACTCCTCCATCAAGTCCCCCTTCGGCCTCCATACTTTAAACCGAGCACTCTTGTTGACTTCAAGCATGACCTTGAGCCCTTGCCGACTTCAAGCACCGCGCATGAATGACCACGACTGCTGCTCAAGCTCCTCACCGCCGGGGTTCTCCTCTGCCTCCAGTTGCCGTCGCCAGCCACCTCCAGCCGTGCTTCCTACGCCATCGCGAAGGCCACGCTCCGATGCACCTTCATCCACCGTAGCTCCTCCAACAAAGCCTCCCTGCGTGCGCACGGAGGAGAGAGACGAAATCCCTGTTTTTCTTCGTATTAAAAAATACGATGAATGCCATTGTCTGATTACTATTCATTTATTTTTTGATTTAATATATTACATCGAATTTGCATAAACATCCCCTAATTCTTGATAAGTTACTTATGGCTGAGTATCTTATAAATTATATTGAATATATCACATTGATTACAACGAACAAGGAAGCTTTTGCTAGAATGAGTATTTACGTTGATTACCATTACCAAGATCATTATTTAATAGAATATTATATTGTGGTGATTTTGCATGTGAACACCTACATTAGTGATTAATTGTTTAAACTGAGAACTTATGTTGGAAATAAGTTGCATATGAATCTATTGATATTCCCGAATAAAAGAGGCACCACTCACGAGTTTAATAGGCTAATTCCTTCCTGTGGAGATGACCTAACTATATTTGTGGTTAGATTTTGAGTAATTAAATGTTTTGAAAAGCGATTTTCTACCACGCAAGAATTATAACGACACGTCATTTTATGTTAAAGTTTTCAACGAAAATGAAGATTGCTCTTTCAAATTGCACTGTTGTCGGGGAGGAAATACGCCTATTAAATTTTTTAGGAAATTTATATCTTTTTTATGCTATTTCTAAAGCTTTTCTAAATTACTGACTGTGGATCTTTTTCTGTGCAAAAAATAACAAACGAATGCGGTGGGTGCACACGGCGGAGATGATATTTTTGGTGGACCTTGACGTCGCCTAAAGGGCAGCAATAGGAGCACGTGGACTGAATACCTGTTTGCCTCCTTTAGATTTAGATTAGGTTAAATAGACATTAGACATTTAATTTCTATCTAAGTGCTTTTTATTTCTTATCGCTTTGGAGCATCTTTTTAGGAGCGTGTTCCCATTTTATTTAGATTATAGGTTTATTTGAATTATTTGAACTGCATGCTAGTTAGTTAGTTGGATTAGGTTTGTTTGCCTATTATTAAAAATAAATAAATAAATAAATAAATAAAAATATTCAAACTGCTTGCTATATGATGCATATCAATAGGGTGACCATTTAGGATTGAATGAGCAGTATCTAGTTTAGATTTCTGCATTGTAGACATCTCGCACGAAGAAAGTTGAACTAAGGTACGTCTTCTTTTAAGCATCAATTACCTGTCATGCATTTGCATTGGACTTAAAATCTAAGATCACTAAAGTCTTTGAATCTAATTAATTCAGTGGTCACTTTAAAAATTAGGACTGCTAAGAGGTTGGGCCTTACAATCAGTGACTTTAAATTACGTGCAAAAGGATTTGATTGCAAGATTTTAAAATACAAAATGCGAACGTGTGTTGCACACCTGAGACACTGTGCACATCACACATAAGGTCAGTAGATAAATTTCTACCTCTCCTCTTTTGCACCACAGGGAAGTTGTTGAAAATTAACAAGCCTATCCACCAAGTTACTTCAGTTCCTCGTGTGTGGGCTCGATTCGAGACTTCCATCCCTTGCGAGTAGGTTGTAGGCACCAACGAAGGTCAGCCTAGGAAGCGTAATTCTTGCAAAACTTGTTTGGCCACCAACTAAACATTTAATTCTAAGACCTAGAATCTACTAAAAATAGATCCCACTGTATTTGCGTTTATTTTGACAGTGGTAGAACTCTCTAGAAAGTTTCTGCTTTTGTTTTGATTTTTTCTAAGTCCTCAGAGAGTTTAACCTATTTGACTTAAAGAAATGGATTATCCTTACTCCTATCATTTTAACCAAGATCCCATGCCCCGAGCATATCCATCCTTTGATGGGTACAATGACAATTCATGGGATCAATCATATTCCTATCCTGGGAGTGCTGGCCCGATAACTCCCACTATTGAGCAGAGCCTAGGAGCAGGATTTTCCACCCTTGGAATCCCCACTACTATACAAACACCCAACCCTCCCCCCTTCATGATTTTCCTTATCGAGTTTGGACCGATACCCCTAGGCAACCAGAGCCTAAGATTGACTATCTTCCCCAATTTGATAGTAGTAGTCTCTCGTCTTTTATGATAGAAATGCAAAAACAACAAAAAGAAATGATGGAGTCTATGGGAGAGATATTGAGGATTAGTTAACGACTGAATGAGGAAATTAGTCAACTTAGCTACCTTCCTACTATTGATTCTGATCTTTACCCGTACAACCATGATTATCGAAATAATTCCAAGGAAACCAATGACAATAGGGATCCCGTTTTGAGTAGCTATCACTTAGACTCTCCCTATGAGACACGGCCACTGGAGGAAAACGACCCTAGCGATTATCCACCTGAGCTATATTAGAGTCAAAAGAACGGGAAGATGGTACCTCTTGAGGTCCTTGACCCCAATAATAGTATTTTTCTTACCCCTAATAACCTAGGTCAAGGTCGTGTTGTTCATGCCACTTCCCCTATTAATCATGTGGTGGAACCTCATCCTACCCTTAGTGAGCCTAATCTTGACCCTCCACTTAGGGAACCAACACCTCCCATGCAACACCCTGAGGATTTACATATACCTAATGTAGGTAATCCTAAGGGAATGGAGGATGAATTGGACCACTTTTGGTCTCAGGGATATAAAGACTCTATTTTAGAGGAGGATGATGACCCAATGAAGGAACCTGTACTGAGAGTTTGGAGTAAGTCTCGGAGGGATTATGTGTTATTTGAAGACTTACCCCCTAAGGATATTAATGATTTGATAAAATCTGGATTCCTTCCTACTTTTGATTTTGAAAATCATCCTTCACAAAATCAGGAGATGATATTGGAGGAGGACAAAAATAATAGGGAGAAGCCTAGGGGAGACTCTCGGGGATAATACACATCAATTGAGGATTTATGCCCCGAGAAGAACAAAGAATTCAGTGATATAGGCTTTCTCCATAACATTAAATATGATAATCCTCCTAAAGATATTAAGGATAATGAAGTAGCACACAAAGTCCCTGGAAAGGATGTAATTGACAAGAAAGAACCTGGGATGGATTTGATGATAATTATGATCTCGCTACTTCCTAGGAAACCCAAATATCATTAAAGCATGTTGATCATGAGTCTACTAATGAGATAATGAATTATATTCATGACTCATCTATTGTAGGGGAGCAGTTGGAGGCTCATAAAACAATGAAGTTAGGTAAGGATGTGGAAGACGAATTCTTATTGGGAATGGAACCTAAACAGACTAAGCCCTCTTTGGACTTAATAATTACCACCCAATCACTCAAGCAACTTGTAGATTCCTTACCTAATCCTCAGCTCAGGTCTCTGCTCATATACATTCTTTCTAGGGAGAATATCAGGCCAGTACATCCTCGGGTAGAATGGTGAGTGTGGATTGATACTTGTACTTTTAGTCTCGCCATTCAAGGGTTTGAAATTATTATGTTTATATCTTTTAAAACTCTTCCTGCTTTGGAGGATCCTTGTTATCCTCCTATTCCATTTCGGGAGGTCCCTTCTCATGTTCCTTTTATTATTCGTAGACCTCCCCAGGTAGCCTACGAGGTTCTCTACTTTCATATCTTCTGGCGAGCATTTGGGATAACGTTGCATCATCAGCTTGCTAGCATCCGTGGCTACCTATTTTCTAAGCCTGCGCTGTTACACATAATTTTAGGGCTTAGCCCTTTCTGTTTGGAACCAGACATAGGTTCCCTATAAGTTTGACTACCGATAGAAAATGTAGTGCTTGTTGGGAGGCAACTCAACATCAAGAATAATACCTCATCAGGTGATTTCCTTCCTTTCTCCCCCTGTTTTAATTTTATAATGAGAACATTGTAGGATCTAGGCATGGGGGTGTATTTTGCATTTTAGGAAGTATACATGCATTTAGGTTAGGTGCATTAGTGAAAAAAAAAATCTCTTTTGAGCTGAATTGGTTAATCCCTAGCAGAAGCTGTGTCAAGGAGGTGTCATTGAAGATTTTCTTCTTAAATTATTTCTTAAGTTTAGAATCCAGTACATTTACTTCATTTGCACATAGATTGGGCAATGGATCTTTGAAGAAAACCAATAAGCATTTTTAGTCTGCTAAACCCTTGGACAGTTAATATGGAGTTGGGCATACTATCTTCTATTAGATCCACCTAATATTTGTGAGAAGTAGAGAGACTACTGGTGCACTAAGTTTAGTGCAAGGACTTAAGTTCTGGATAATTAGATGATGATACTTCAGAGTTATGAATAGCTTTCGCTCTCTATTCCTGTGTACGTACATTGTGTGAATTCCTAAGAGTCACCAAATAAGGTAGATACACAAAGATTGAGTCCTAATAAAACTATGACTATGGTGGGTGGTTACGACCGTCCTTCACAGAATCTTCGGCTGAAGGAGGGTAGTAATGTCAAAGGTCAGAAATACGCTTGTCTTATCCATTCCTTCCCGGTGCCGAGAGTAGGCACTTTCACCAAATAAGACACACAAAATCCTTTTGACCATCATCATTCCTAATAATGCCTCATAATTAAAAGTATGCGACATTTTGTGTTAATAGTTGAAAAAAAAGGAAGAGAAAAAAGGGGGGAATATTTATATAAAAAAATATTAAAAAAAAAGAAGAGAGAAAAAGAAAGAAAAGAGTCCGAGTGTGGAGTTTCATCTTCTTGTCATTTTTTTTTCATTATATGTCGATGTTTTTGAGGCAACAACAAAAACATTAATTGCGATCCACCAAATATGACTCATACTTACTTTTCAGTATTTCTGATCATTTGAATACTGGTTGAGGTCCTCTAACTTAGTTGTAGGGTTATTAGGACTTTAATTAAAGTGTAAATGCCAAGGCCACCAAATATTGAGTACAGTTACAAAATCTGGCAAGATATATGATCTCAGAAAAGAAGGAAGAAAAGAAAAGAAGGAAAAAGAGTGAATAAGCGCAAAGGAACGCAAAGAGAGCACAGTGTTTAGCCTTTCTCTGGGGTTACTTGTTTAATAGTCTAGAGATCTAGAGTCTACAGTACTAGACTACATGTAGCACCAGATGAGTGTGAGCCACCAAATATAAATCCATTCAACTCAATATCTCCTACTCATGCTAAAAAAAAAAAATCGAGGTCATTCTCCTCTTTATCCCTGAGGGAAGTAGTTGCCTATCTCGGTAGAATTGTATCAAGGGTGAAGTACGAACTTCAAATGTAAGTTGGCTTTTCACTTGGATCCGTTACCTAAGCTACTATCACTTCACATTTTCTAGATCTCTAAATTTTTTGGAGTAAGAATGGGAGAAATCTTTTGGTTACTTCTATTATTTTTCGTTTTTGCTCAAGACTTGTAAAACTTAGGCATGGGGACATTTGATGAGTCCATTTCAATGGACTGTTGTTACGTCTAAGTTAGCTTTATTCTTGCATTTTGTCGTTAATAAGTACATTAGATCATAGAATAATTACATACATCATTATTTAGATTTGCATATGTTCTATTGCATTTTATAACTTATTATATATATAAATAACTATTTTATGTTCCATTATTTTAGGAATAAACCATCTTCACTGTCCACCCTCTCCTCACCGCACTCCTATCACCAACCTTATCTCCTCTGCCAAAACCACCCACCCTCTTCACGCAATGCCAACCCAACTTCCATATTGGGTCATGGCTAATTTTAGTAATGGGACTGGTTAGAAGCACTGAGGAAGATTGAGATGAAAAGCCACCCTCAACCTTCCCCCGGGGAGTTAATCACCTTCTAATCCTTCCCCCTTTAAGGATCTCCACCCTCCACCGGCACCATGATTGGAGCGTACACCGTGGTCAGAGGCTTGCACTGTGGCTCAAGCGATCTTCACCTTTCATTGACTCCAGGTGTGCATGGTGATAGTGTGCACATCACCCTCACCTGCTCGCTAGCAACACCTTCACCATCAGCCGTCATAGCCACTCTTCCCTTTCCTTCTCTTCTTCCGTCTCCTTCTCCACCAAAAATCTCCCTTGCCAACATAACCCACACTCATCACCTTCATCAACACCACTCGTACCCATCAGCCTCCAACTCCAACAGACCTTCTCCCCCTTGCCGACAACGACCACCATCACTGCCAACCCCCCTCACGGCTACCAACACCTGCTACCCAAAAACACCACTACACCACCACAATAGCCAACACCACATCACCGCCTAAGCCTTCCCCTTCGTCCTTCTTGTTCTTCACCACCGTCCTCTATCCACGCCAACGAAAGAACCCAAAGCCACAGCGAGCAACTCCTCCATCAGGTCCCCCTTCAGCCTCCAAACTTTAAACCAAGCACTCTCATCAACTTCAAGCGTGACCTTAAGCCCTCGCTGACTTCAAGCACCGCACACGAACGACCACGATTGCTGCTCAAGCTCCTCGCCGCCGACGTTCTCCTTCTCCTCCAGCCACCTCCAGCTGTGCTTCCTACGCCATCGCGAAGGCCACGCTCTGACACACCTTCATCTACAGCAGCTCCTCCGACAAAGCCTCCCTGCACGCACACGAAGGAGAGAGACGAAATCCCCTGTTTTTCTCCGTATTAAAAATTATGGTGAATACCATTGTTGGATTACTATTCATTTATTTTCTAATTTAATATATTGCATACAATTTGCATAAACATCCCCCAATTCTTGATAAATTACTTATGGCTGAGTATCTTATAAAGTATATTGAGTATATCACATTGATTACAATGAACAAGGAAGCTTTTACTGGAAATGAGTATTTACGTTGATTACCATTACCAAGATCATTATTTAATAGAATATTTTATTATGGTGATTTTGCATGTGAACACCTACATTAGTGATTAATTGTTTAAACTGAGAACTTATGTTGGAAATAAGTTGCATACGAATCTATTGAGATTCCCAAATAAAAGAGGCACCACTCACAGGTTTAATAGGCTAATTCCTTCCTGTGGAGATGACCTAACTATTTTTGTGGTTAGATTTTGAATAATTAAATGTTTTGAAGAGCGATTTTCTACCACGTAAGAATTATAACGACATGTCATTTTATGTTAAAGTTTTCAACGAAAACGAGGATCGCTCTTTCACTAACCCTACTACATGCGCCGGCCATGTCTCATCCCAAAAGATCAGCGGGGTAATCCATAAACAATCTACCTAAACATTATTTGCGGTTATTAACTGTAAGATAGTTGATGTGGGAAACAGTTATATGAAGAGTACAAAAGAAGGCCAAACAAAGCTAGAATTGTGTCTGTTCTTTACGAATGACACAAATTTATCTTTGATGCAAAGCAGACTCGCAAAACAGAATCTCCCTTACATCCAATGGAACTCTTTCAGTAACTCACCAACTTAAAAATTCATCGAATGTATAAATGACCACAAAGGGAATGGAAATGAAGGAATAACTGCAAGAAACATTATTCGGCAAGAAATATATCTGTTTAGGAGTGAACTATTTTGAAGTTAACGAGAGTATGGGGTGTTAATGCAAACATGAAATTAACTACTTCGTTTAATTATTTTTACATGACGACATGGAACTTCCCAATCTTGTTTTCTCTTATCGTATGTGATTTCTGCAATGAATGGTCAAGATAGTTTGAAACATGCCAGCAGCTAAATTATATAACACAATAATATGCTTTAGAATATACACTTAGTATCTCCTTCCTCCTTGAGATGCAGCTTATTCGAAAATACCAATTAGGAGGATGCATTTATGTTTAACACCAGCATAGGAATTAATAAGCAATATCGAAACCAATTAAATTAAGATGCAAGAGCTTTTTAGAAGAACTTCCAACCCTTCCTCTGGAAGAGGTCTGCACAACTCATCCCATACCACATAATTATCAAACAAGCTCCCATTCATTGGCTTGTTCCATCTGATTCTTCTTCTAGATTTGTCTATCTTCATCTTAATCACCCTCTTCATCCTGACTATTGCCAAGTAGAATACTTGGATTGCGGAGGGAATGCCATCTAACGTACTCTCCTACCTCTCCAAAGAGAATCCTGGCCTTTAATGGCCTTTTCAAGCCTTTCAAAGAACTATATATCCATGCTCAACACCCTTGCATGTTCACGCGACAAAATCGGTGTTTAAAAGATGTTGCATTGTAGTATAAGTGAAATCGCCTTATAAACAAATAAGAATTTTATTACTCGAAAACTTAGGAATCTGAGGTTGAACACGGGGAGCAAATTGGTATTTAAAAACTAAGAGCACAATCTCAAATCAATAAAATGTGATGTTCAAAAATCAATAGAATGAGATTTAATGTATATGAATGCTAAAGAGAAGAATAGAGATGTAAAAAGAAATAGAATGTCTGTTCTCTCTTCTCTCTTCTCCTCTCTGATGTCTTCTTTCTTCTTCTCTTTTCTTCCTTCTCTGATTTCTTCTTTATTTTTCTGTGGCTATTTTTCTCTATCTTCTTCTGTCTTTTTCTTCTCTTGGTTTCTTTCTCTTTCTCTACCTTTGATCTCCTTCTCTATCTTCAACCTTCTATTCTCTCTATGGCTCCTTCCTTCTCTTCTTCTTTTCCTTCAGCTGTGCCTTCCTTCCTTTCTTCCTTGGCTTCTGTTTTCCTTCTTTTCCTTTCTTCTTTAGTAGCGGCTTCTTCTTCAGCCTCTGCCTTTAAGTCCTCTGCTTCCTTCCTTAGCCTCTCTTGCCCTTGGCTTCCTTCCTTCCTTCTTTCCTTGCACACACGAGTACAAAACCTACCCCTACCCTCCCTCGCGTACACTCTCTCTCTATTTCTCTCTTTGGTTCGCTCTCCCAGAGCCAGCCAATCAGGTATACAGGTCAGGCAGCTAGGTCCGCATAGTGTGGGTCGTGGATGAGGTGGGTGAGCAGGCAAGGGGACCTTACCCTGTGATTTGAGGTGACAAGAAGAAAACACAAAATCAATATAAATGACTCACCTGTGCTAAAAACTTTCAAGGTGGAACTAAAGTCCCACCCGCTTCTTCGCGTGTGCATAGGGAGGATGCCTGTGCAATTGCTATGGCTGCTGTCGATGAAGCTTTATTGCTGGGTGCGAAAGGGTCGTGGAAGGTTTTCTCACACCTGGGACTCTTCTGCCTGGGGCAACGTGGCCTGGAGCAAGCTTGCAAGCAAGCTTGCTCATGCTCCAATGGCGAAAAGGGGGTCGGACCTACATTTAACAAATACGGCCTCGCAGCCTTGTCAAATCACTTGGGTAGCTTCGCCGTGTCACAGCGAAGGTGAAGTGGTGGGTGGCGTGGCACAGAACGGCCTAGGCGTGCATGCCTAGGTCGGACTGTGACCGTGAAAGCACATGTGTTCAGAGGGAGTGTAGGGTGTGTGTGGCGGTCAGTGAAGGGCCGGATGATGATCAGTGGGTGATGGCGGAGGTTCTGAGGTAGGTGGCGAGGCGTGTGGATGAGGGGAGCGATGGTTGTGCCTTCACCGGTGGTCTGCCGGAGATGAGGAAGATGGAGGTGGCCGGTGGCTGTTGAGGGTGTTTTTATGAAATAAAGAGGGGGAAAGTGAAAGATAGAGAGAGAGGAACTTACTGAGGGTATTTGGACGAAGGGGGGAAGGTGGAGGGCGAGCGGTGCATGTGTGCCATTGTCGGAGAAGAAAGCCTTGAGATGAGGAAGACGATGATGACGAAGGGGTTGGAGAAGCACGCGCAGGTATGGTGCGACGCGGAGGAGCAAGGTGGACTCTGCCACTGGTATGGTAGTAGAGAGACGAGAAGAGGGAGGAGAGATTGCCGGAGCTTGTGGGCTACTGGTCGGAGATGAGGGAGGAAGAAATTTAGGGGGTTTCTGTGGCCAATTCAAGCTTGAGAGCAGTGGCAAGAACAAGGGGTCCTTTTATAGCTGTTGGCAGAGGTCCTTGTTCTTGGAAGGCAAGCTTCCAAGTGTAAGAATCCTCACTGGAGAAGGAAGGTGCGAAGGATACCCATGTCTCTCGAGCGTTCGCACGAGAGATTGGGTGCGAATCAAATCTTGGGATTGCATTCAGATGATAGGGAATTTCTTAGAGGATGTCCCTTCCAAATCTGAGAGATCTTTGAGGAATCAGGGAGAAATCCTCCTTGAATCCTCACCGGAGTAGGACTCCTCTACTGTAATGGTGAGGGACCTAATTGCAAAGAGTGGCGAGGAAGATAGGGGGTCTGCGTAAAGATTTTTAAAAGCTAGGGGTCAAAATGTAATTAGGTGGATTATTTTGCAAAGTAGGTCAAAGTGACCTTCCCTTAGGCCCAAATTTTGGTACAAACCTAATTTGGACCTAAGGAATCCAATGGTGAAGTTGGATTTTAGGTTTGACCATGTTTGACTAGACATTTTACATAAAAACTCAAATTAGGTCAAATAATTAGCTAGGACCCCTATTTAGGTCAAAATAGGTTTCAAAGGCCAAATTGAAGGTTCTAAATCCTAGAGGATATTTTTACATAAATTTTAGAGGGTTTAGTTGATTTTTATTCTGACCAAAACCTTGTAAAATTAAGTGGATTTGTTCTAGGGTTACAGAATGTCATTTAATTCTTAGATTGCACATAAACTCATTTCTGACTGAACCAACCCACTTTTCCTCTTGTTGAGTCCAATTGACCTATGTTTATCCCTTGAGAAATCCCATTGTTGCGCTGCAATGATAAAATTACAGTTTTACTCTTTGTTTCTTGTTTTCTTCTCAGAACAGTTATCCCTTGAATTAGGCCCTTCTCTAGGTTATGTAGGAGCTTTTGTTCTCTTTTCTAGGTCAAAATGAGCTAGTTAGGGCTCATGATGGTGTTCCCATCATCATGCTGTATTCTCCTTTGTGCACATACCAAAGGGATAAAGGATGATTAATCCTCATCCTCAAGAGGTCTCCTAACAAGTTTACCAGCATTCCCATATTCTCTACCTCTTGCATGGCCCCTCCAACAAGAACTACATCAACTGCACACTAAATATTTTTTGCATGCACCCAATAACTCTAATTTGGCCTATAACCAAAAGACAATCCAGCTGAATGCTCCTGCAAAGCAAACAACTTTAACATAAAAGGGGGAACCCAATTTCACCTGCTACTATTGTTGCATCTACCCACCAGTTGGATGAACATTGACCAAGACTCCAAGATAGAAAAGGAAGCAGTAGTATCACACGGTTCATCCTGCTATTTCACTCCCTCAAAAGTGTTCTTCTCCTTAATTATTGCCACGGGGAAAAAAGCAAGGAAGAGAGTCATAAGCCTGCGACAAGTCCACTTTTCAAAGAACCTTCTGCACCTTGTTCTTCTCCAAGCTGGTACATTCTCTGATGCCATCAGTAAATATTGCTGAAGAGACTTTCCACACTCAAATGCCTTGCAAAAAGTTTGCTACCATCAGAAAACAACATTCAACAAGGCAATAGGTTGGTAATTCCCAGTTGATTATGCAGACTCCTTTTTGGTTGTTTAAAGCCCTTATTACCACTCTGAAACTACTTAATTGCACAAATGAAATCTTCTCTATCTAATCCTAAAACTTGCAAAGGAAGAGCATCTAAAACCAAGTTGGGCCTTCTGTCTTCAAACCCTATAGATGTAGCCAGAATCTCCCGCTTTATTAAATTCGTTAACTTTTAATCTCTCAAGAAAGATTTTTTTTTTGTTGTTGATTGACTTCCTTTAGTTACTTTCTTTGGAGTAATTAGCATAAAACACACGTGATAAGATTATTGAAGGTTTTTGGAGCAAATATAGAAGACTATTGTGTAGTGGAGAGAATGGTTTTATGAGAATCTGGTATTGCGTTATTGGTTTTTGAAAGTTGCCTACAAGCACCTTTCAATCTAAGTTTCAAAATCTGGTCTTGGGTTTTTTGGAATATCAGTTACCACTAGTGGCTTTCAAGTTCAAATTTATCAGTTCCATATTGGGTTCATGAAAATAGGAGAAAAAAAGTCCATCATGAGAACTGGGTTTTATCATTTATGGAATCGATTCTAGTTGTTTATCATTAAATAATGATAACCTCAGGCCAATAGTAATGAAGATGCAACACTTGGAGTTTTGGATGATTTTATATAGAGTTTATTTTTCAAATATGATTACTTGATAGTCTATTATTCAAGTAAGAATAAGAGTAGTGTATAAAACCATACCTAAATCTGAAAAATATTTCCCAAAATAACAAAACTAGCAAAAGAAAGAAAAATACAAAATTAACAAGTACATCTGAACTAATCTCATATATGACATCAATTCTTTTCTAAACAATAGGGGGAAAATGGCATATGACCGTCTACTTTGAAAATCACACGGTTAAAGAAACTATGAAGAAACAGACATTATTGAAATAGATGGAAGCAAGCACAACATAAGAATGAATGGAAAACATTTGCTTATCAACTAACAAAAGATCGATTAGTCATAAGTAAACAAAAGAGGGAAAATAATTGAAACATTTTCTTTCTTTACTAAACACTTTCATTTCTAAATATCACAAATAGGGAAATACATTACTACCAAAAATTGAACCACAATGTAATAGGGAATAAATGGAACACAACAAGAAGATAGCATGATGAATATAATATATTATGTAAATAATATATTAAACAAAGCATGAAGATATCTACTTTGCAGTTAATACATATAAGAACCCTCCAGAAACCATATCAAACTGCTTAGTTGTGTGTTTAATAACCAGTTCACTTGGTCAAACATGCAATTCAAGTTACTGATTGATAATGTCAGTGTACTAATGGTTACTAACAATAGTCAAGTCAACATTCCCAAAACCCAGCCATATGAAATTGCTTGCATATGCACATGAATCAAAATAACCATATTGCAGAATATCGACGGGAGCACAGCCGATGAAGGGGAAAATGACTTTACACTATCTGCGTGGTAAATCTCATGATTGAAGACACTATGAAGATAGTAACATTAAATATATGGAAGCCAACAGACCAACTACTAGTGTGAATAGATTGAATCACAACCAAAGAAAGAAAAGATGCCAAATGAAATTCTACTAGAAAGCATCAATCGATGTAAGAACTTTACAACAGGGTGGAAGAAATTCAAACCAATCGATTGGAGATGACAATCTCCTCACAACTAAGTACGGTATATAAATCTCACGAATAAGAAAGTATGAACATACTAAAAACAGTGGAATACATTGAAGCACAACCCAAGTACTACTGTAAAAAGATTCAATCACAACCAAACAATGTTTAACATGCCAAATCGATTTCCACTCAAAACCAACAATCCATAAAAAACCTTCACAACGGGCAGGATGGACAAACTTCACCACAATCAGGCAGTATGAACGCATTCAAAACACTGGAATACATGGAAGCACAACCTAAATAGGAAATGAACGTACATTAAAAAACAACTACGAATCGAACCACAAAAGAAGAGGTTATAAAATTCCAGGTTTGAATACTACACGTAGCTCCATAACTAGGTTCAATAAATAAAATTCCAAGAGTAAAAGGGTTACCTCGTACTTGAAATGGGCGACTGAAATGTGACTCCAAAAAACCAAAACACAAGAGCAACAGAGGAGCAACTCAACCTTCAACATCAAAACAAAAAAAAAAACAAAACATTGTCAAGACAAAGACAAAATTGCTACAAACACAATCATAATGGCGATGAAACGAAAACCAACTTTAGTAGGTTTTTGAGAGAATGTAGGAGGAAATAGAAGGGAAGAGGGTCCCTTTTATAAGGGTGGGGGTTGTCAAACACAGGCATGAATGCATTCAACCAACCCATTGAATTGACCATTCGAGTCAATAAAGCATTAATCAGATCGTGCATTCACGAGATAGAATAGCAGGATTCATGGGAATGCAAAGAACACCACCATGAAACCGGAGAGGTCACAAATGGAGGAAGCAGATCGGTAAAGACAAGGAGGTAGTAAAGGCCACCAACTAACCTAGCCACTGGAATCCTCTCGATTTCGAAGGAGAAAGCTGCAATATCAAATGGCACCAAAGGCTTGATGAGGGCACCAAAGAACTACTCCCATTGTTGTGACAACAATCGTTCCAAATGAGGATCACCATGTCAAACTGTTAGTAGGATTTTCGACAACCCTGCTGCAAGAGAGGGAGAAATCATGCCACAATGGGGGAGAAGGGTACGATCGGAAAGAACACATTGTGAGAGAGCACATCGAGAGGCCAGAAAAGAGGGGTTAGAATGGGGGTTCGCATAACCCATGAGAAACCAAGGGTTGCACTAATACGGGATAACTCACTGTTGGAGTGGAAAATCTACGCGAGATGAGTTTTGAAAACCCGTCGTTGTAGTGCGATTTGCGAGAAAAATCGTCAACAGATAAATTTAACCAAAACTTGAAAAGAATTCTAGGTCGAACACAGAGAGGCGGACGTTTGATTAAAAATCACGTTTGTTTTATTTGTCATGAAGCAGATTAGCTAGTCGAATTGAATCTAAATTAGCTATCTACTTAAAGAATAAATAATAGAAGAAAGAGAGAGAATATTACAAATAAAGAGAAAACAGAGATAGAATAAACATGGATTTCATTACCATAGAGCAATGTTCATTACAACTACTTGCTACAACTACTCATTACACTAGAATGCAGGAAATCTATACTAGAAAGGGAGAACTCTACACTAGAAAGCGGTAAAGGAAGGTGGAGAGAAGTTATCCTCCTCGACGGCTGCTTGGAGGATGAGCCATGACGGAGCACCCAGACGAAGGTGGTGAGATGCGGTACGAAGGAGAATGATGAAGGACAACGGAGAATGGGGCAAGACGACATCGTAGCAGGATCCACTTCTCGAATGGCGGTGAGAGGACAACCGCAGGATGCTTCACGAAGGAGGTGAGAAGGTGGAAAAATTGTATTTTTTTAACTCTAATGGAGCATCTCGGGTTTGGCACAAGCTCTTAGAACTTCAGAGGGGGTGAGAGAAGAGAGGAAGGGGTGATGAAAGTGTGGGGGTTGTAGGGCTATTTATAGGTGATGTTTGAATGAGCAAATAAGTCATTTTATCTTAAGACATCAAATGGGGGGTATTTAGTGACAGATTAAAGCGTCACTAAAGACCCCACGTTGCTGAATGATGTGCGTACGCGTCGCCTCCTCCTCTTCCGCGCTCAAAATGCACATCCACGAACATGCAATATTAGTCTTCCGATCGCGAGATCAGACGGCTTAAAATCAATCTTGCCCGTGCCTTCATCGCTCGCTCGTGCATCTAATCTCTCGTGAGTTCGGGCGTCATCTTGCGCATCTGGTTGATCGGTTGATCTGTGCCGTTGGTGCTCAATCAAACGGCTGGATTTTGCACCCGCGCGTGATAAGAAGAGTGTAGTGCCGTGAATTGAACGCGTGCTCGATGCTCACGTGGCGCCTTAACCGCTGCGCTACGCGTAAGTTTGAGGCACACGGATGCTTTTTTGCTTAGCCGATCTCGTCCATTGGATCTTCATCAAACAGTCGAGCTTAAGCGTTGATGTTCACTTGGAGAGGTGGAGCGGGAGGCTTTGGCATGCGTTGGACAGCTAAGATGGCACCACGTGGCACCATCTTGGCCGTTCATCTTCTATGAGTTGTAGATGGTGCCACGGAAATCGGATTGGACTGATTTTCGTGTCGTTGGGTTGCGATCGTCAATCCGAACCCATTCGTGCGATCGGATTTGTCATCTAATGTATGGATTTACACCATCTTGACCTCTAATCTTTCTCAGATTGCATTAGATGCTACGGAAGTTTGATCGGGGCGATCTTGGAGTCATTGAACTTCGATTGTTGCCTTGATCAGATCCGTATGGTTGGATCTTCAATCCAAGGCCCCGATAAGATATTGCCCTATTTCCTGACCACAAAAAGAGAAAATTAACTTAAAATTTATACAACCTAACCTAAATGCAAGATGATGCATGTTATAATAAACTATATGCAAGATAATGTAAGAACATGCAAAAATATATACATGTAAACTATATGTAAACTATATGTCTAAGAAATAGATGGTTTATGTGATATAAACATGTTTACATCACTCACCAAACATGGGTTGGGTTATCCCTTCTGGTAAATAGGGGATAACCCCTGCTTTTTTTTGGGGGGTTATCCCCCTCTGTAAACTAGGCCTTAAAGACTGATTTGGGGATTAATCAAACCCTTAATTGAAGCCAAGTGCTAGAATCATGGTGAAATTGATCTTGAAACTCTTTGAAGTTCAGGATAATGATGGATGAATTATTGAATATGTTAAAGGAATGAGGGGTAAAATGGGAGCAACTCAATTTCGTAGCCTCCTTAGCAAATTGACTTTTAATGGAGGGTGGATATAATATTTTCCCCCAATTGATTATTGATAATGAGATGAATATATCATCTCATCTGTAGTTCATTTGGTCCCATTCCCATCTTCATTTCATTTCACTCACCACTAGCACTACGCATCTTTCTCTCCCCTCCCTTGCACTCACTCTTTGTTGCTGGTAGTAAGAGGCAAGGAAAAAGAAGAGGAAGAGGAGTAGCAACTGTTGTTGCAGTAGCTATTGTTGCTACTGGTGTTATTGCAGCTAGGAGGAGGAGAGGAGAGCTTACATCAGGCTGTGAGGTACGGATCCCCTCTCCTCAAGATTTCTTTTGGTTTCCATTAGAATATGGAATGGAAGCGATATTGAACATTTAATGTTACTGTATGTGAGTGAATTGGTTTGTGCGCTTCATATTTGAATAAAAATATTGTAAGCACGTGCATTGGGATAAGATTGGGTGTTTTGTTAGGGAAATCTTGGTGACCTATGTGTTTACAATTTGAGTAGATGTCCTAAATGATTATTTACAGGGGTTACAAATGTGTGATTTCAAGTTGGGAAGCAAGGGATAGCATTTCAGAATAAAGAATAGTTTTAGAATGCAAATCAAACATTTGACCAACCAAATGTGGACATCTGATCTATATGTTAAACACCCCTATAAGAAAATCCCAACTCTTGGGAAGAACCCTTAATCAATGGACATTTGACAATATGGTCGTTGTCTATATAACCATTTGGATGTCAGATTGACAGTCTGGACGTTCCTTGTAGCTTGTTCCAACTCTAGGGATGAGACATTGTGCAATGGATGTTTGGCAACATGGTTGGATGTTTGATGTTGTAGTCATGAAGAGGGTCTTGCAATTGCTTCATTAGGAGATGTTTGATCATTGGTCAGAAGTCTTATTTTGACATTTAGGACATCTGACACTAAGGTCAAACATCTAATAAGAGGCATGTGGTCCCGTTTTGTGTAGAAACTCCTCATGAGGATCGAGAACCTGATATAATTGGCTAAATCCAAGTCAAATTAGATCCTGTTCAGAGATTGGAATTCAGGTTTGAGGGTCTTGTATGGAACCCTAAATGATCCTTGTTAAACCACAAGGTTGTGGAAATCTAATTAAATGAAAACCTAAATGAAAATGAATGAGATAATTAGGTCAGAATAAGTGGACTCGTGAGGCTAAACACCTTGACCTTTTGAGTTATGGACTCATGAATTTAGGTTGATGACCTAAGAAGTCGAGGTAGCTAGCTAGCATCTACCAATGATGAACCTTGGAACTTGGGTAGCTCCTGGTTGTGGTGATGAGCTACGGGTTCTCATAAAAATGAGGTACTCAAACATGCTTGAATCTGACTCGATATGAGGTACTCGTAGAAAAAAGCTTAGAAGGCATTTGGAAGTGCGGATGACATTAGGGTATTGGTGCTCACTAACAAGAAGCTCAATAGATGATTACAAAAGCAAATGACGTTGAGGTACCTTAAGGGATGGTGGGGACCTCGTCTGACGATGGATTGAGAAGGCATATTTGGAGTGTGAGCTCCTAGCGAAAGTGTTGATGTGACTTGACAATGTCTGACCAACTGTTCGTCGCGCTTTTGTGCAGTTTGTTAAAAGATAATATCGCGTTGTAGTATAGCCTCTAAAGCGTTCAAAACAAATAAAGATTTTTATTACTCGAAGACCGGAGTATCCGAGGTCGATCACAGGGAGCAAATGGAATTTACTACTAGTCAAAATGTAATTGAACACTCTAATTTACTCAAAATATCAATTCAAATGTGAATGTATGCAATTAAAAATAATTAGGACAAAAATATGAAATTGGACGTCTGATCACAAGATCAGACGTCTTAAAAGTATTTCTCCTTTTCTTCTTCTTCTGCAGTCTCTCATTTTCTTCTTCGTTTTGCTTCTCTCTGCTTTCTTTCTTGTCTTGCGAAGCCTTCTTCTTCTTTTGATCTTCTAATCTTTTCTTTGCCTCTCTTCTTCTCTGTGTCTTGCTCTTTCTTTTCTTCTTCTCTACCTTGCTTCTTACTCTTCTCTTCTGTGGTCTTGCCTTGCTTCTCTTCTGCAGCGGCCAAGTCCTTCTCCTGCGATCAGCCTGCCTGCACAAGAGCAAAACCTAACCCTTCTCCCTCTACCCGCGCATCTCTCACTCTCAAGCAATTCACTATGAGCTGCTCTCCCAGAGCCGCATGCATAATCGGGTCGGATCGTACCTGGGACCAGGCGCACCTGAAGGTGGTGTGATGCGCGAGGAGTGCGTAGGTCTAGGTCGGGTCGGATCCGCCAAGTTCGCATGGTCAGGCCGCGGACGAGGCGGGTGGGGTCAGTGAGGGACCTCACCCCTGTGCTTACTGAGGTGATAAGAGTATATCACAAAAATAATTTATAGTGTACCTGAGGTTTGTAATCCCACGATGTGGGACTAAAGGTTTCGTCCTTCCCTCACGTGCGCCCGCAGACTCTCGTGTCCAATTGCCCACGCTGAAGGCCCTGCTGGTGCTCCTTGCTGAACTCAGCCACCTCGCAACACTTGCGAGAGTCTGCTGCACCTGCCGCCTGGGAAGCCTGATGCCTGCTGCTGCTCCAAGCTTCCTGCTGCTTCGGCTGTTAATGGCGGCCGGGGCGTTCACCTGAGATTCCACAGAACGGCCTATTGGCCTAATCAGAATAGCTGGAAACCTTCGCCGTAGCACGGCGAAGGCGGTGGGTGATGTTGCAGGTTGTCGGTCGGCCTAGGCGTGCGCGCCTAGGTCAACCTGTGGTCGGAGATGGTGGGTTGGTCGGGGGGTGCTTGTAGAGGTCTGGAGTGGCAGTGATGGGGTGGAATGGGTTCCTGGTGGTGAGGCGAAGCTCACGAGGTGGTTGGCGAGCCGTGTGGAGTGGCGGAGTGGTGTGGGCGGCTCGCCGGAGTGCGGTCGGAGGCGAGGAAGATGGAGCCGGTTAGGTACTGTAACGACCCGGTTCCCGAGTCCCTACGAGACACGAGAACCGGACCGACTCGACTAATCCCAAGACCTAGTCGTCCAACGAGGAAGTAAACAAAAGACAGTGAAATAAACCACATTCAGCATGAATATAACTAACAGTAAGAAAGTACAGCAGTAAGGAAAGAAACTACTACAGTAGGTACCACCACAACAGTAAAACAACATTTATCATATAACAAGAACTGCAGGTAAAGAAGGTACAGCGGAAACAAAAACTACTCACTAGAACAGAAACAAAAAGGGGTACAAAAGCTGTGGTAACTCTACTGGACCCTACTCGGCCCAGCGTCCTCTGCAGCCGCCGACCCTGGCTGCTCAACACCTGGTCCTGAAAAAAGGCAACGAGTGTAACACGTCAGCAAAACGCTGAGTAGAGTGGCAAACTAACTAAAGGCAACAGTAGAGTGTACAGTAGCTGTTATGTTATATTACTTCCTTTATTCACATCTTTCAATTTTCCTCACTATTTCATTTATTTCTCAGATCCTTTACTTGATCTCGAATGTCCTCGTGGGAACGATCTTGATTGCAGTCTTTTCCAAAAGTAGAAGTAGCACGTGGTGCTCTCCTGGCCGGGAGAGTCCCCCGTGGTGATCCTACCCTCAGACAACCACCCCAAGGTCACTGACAGACGTAACGGTGACTACGGCACGCACGATAAACGCACAGGTAGCTAGCCCGCACTGGCACGCGGTCAGTCGTTTCCGTTAACGGGTGCGCCCAAAGCACAGCACGGAACCAGGGCAGAGCCCTCTCAGTAACAGGGGTCCAACCCCTCCACAGTAACCAAACCGGGGCCTTGCCCCTCCACAGTGCGCGCACCCTCGCCTGACTACCCTGGTTTGCCCTAGTGGGCCTAACAAGTCGGTGAAGGAGGCTAGCAGAACCCCGGGGCCCGTGGGGTAGCTAGTACTCTCCTAACACTAGTAGCTCTCCTCGGTACTACGTACACGTGGGCCAACAAGTCGGTACAGAGCGGCCAATCCTAACCCCGGGTCCCTGGGGCGGCTGGCCCCACTCTGCACTAAACAGGTACAGGTACTTCCCTTGGTACTGCGTACCCAAGAGACAGTACAACTACATCTCAGTTCCATTCCTTTTTCTTTCCAGGAGTTCCACTCCTAATTCCCCGTAGGGTTCCAGCTCTTTATCTCAGAACATCATATGTTTCACTTTCCAGATTCACATTCTCAAAATCCATGATCTCAAACATGTTTCTTTATTCATAACAGGCAGCTGTTAATTAAATTTACAGGCAGCTTTATATATTCCTTTCCAATTTTCCAAGACTGCAGTAATATACATTCCACTAGTTTTTCCACCCTAGGATTCATGCCATATCCTAGGATCTATCATACAATCTAGTTTTCCGGCCCTAGGATTCATGCAACACCTAGGAGCTATCATTCCATATATTTCTCATTCCTAGGATTCATGCAATGCCCTAGGTTCTAGTTATGGTTCCATACTTTAACAGATTTTATTAATACTTAAAGCCACTCTACAGGTACAACGGGAGTAGTGGGGGCGTGATCGGGAATCCCGCGTGCCTCCGCGACTCTCAAGACTGCAACCGAACGAGGTCCTATCACAAGGATCAAACACAAGGAGTGTCTCAGAACAGTGTATAGCTACTGTAGGCGGGTAGAGGAATTATTTCTGAAACGAACGCAACTCGAATCACGGAAAACGGAGCCCAAACGGGCCCTAAACGGGTCGAGAAAGATAATACTGTGCAAAATCAGACGTCTGGAACTCCTTCCAGACGTCTTAAACGGTGGATCAGAGAATTACCTGTTCAGCTTGGTTCCCCGGACGTCCAGAAGTCTATGGGGACATCTGTCCTATACCCCAGACGTCCGATGGTCCACACGGACGTCTGTAGATTACTCCCGCCGTCTGGTACAACTTCCAGACGTCTGATTTGCAAAGGATGGCGAATCAGCGAACCTGCGCACAGCCAACCCCCCTCCCTCAGTACGGTCAGTCGTCAAGAAGGAAGAAGAAAGCGGAAACTCACCTTTCAGACGTCTGTATGATCTTACAGACGTCGACCTTGCGGTCTGGATATCAACACAGACGTCTGATTCTGGAAATTTTTTCAGAATCAGAACCCTGCTCGGCCTCCGCTCGCGATGCCGCCCGCGTCGCACCTCGCGCGTCTGCTGCTCAGCCCGTAGCAGGTCCCTCTCCGCGTCGCTCCGCGCTCCCTGCGCCCTCCGCCGGCCGGCCAAGCCGCTCCGGCGAGCTCACCCTCACGGCAGAGCCCCGCCCTCGCACGCCGCACCTCCTCCGCGCTCACTGCGGCTGCCGCTGCTGCTGCCGCCCTCGCGTCCGCTCGCTCTCGCGCACAGGAAGGAGAAGAAGGAGGAGACGGTGGAGACGGGAGGGGAGGCCGCGAGAGGAGGAGAGAGAAGGTGGTCACAGCGTGCCTGCAGCCGCAGAGAGAGAGAGAAAGGAATCGCAGGTCTGCGCGCACAGGCGCGCAGACGAATCTCCCGTGCGAACATAACTGTTCTCCAGACGTCTGTAAACGATCCCGGACGTCTGGTCAGACGTCTGGATGTGATCCCAGACGTCTGGTCCGACGTCTGGGCCACCTCCCAGACGTCTTAAAAGGCGTCTGGGGCACGCGCTCGTTACAATATAACAAACTCAAAGGAGGTTTCGTCCCCGAAACTTGCGCCAACTAGGGTGCGGGAAAAAGATGTCCAAATAACCATAACAAACTCAAAGAGGACCGAAGCCGGTCCGAAAAGACGTACCCGCGAAAAGCTCTGGGTACCGCTCCCGCATTGCCGCCTCAGGCTCCCAGGTAGCCTCCTCGTAGGGGTACTTGCTTTCGTCTCAACCTGTGGACGGCTCGGTCTAGGATCTGCACTGGCCGCTCGGGGTAGGTCAGGTCGTCGCTCACCTCGACGCTCTCGTGACTCAGTACGTGGCTGGGATCGGCTACGTACTTCCTGAGGTTGGACACGTGGAACACGTCGTGCACACCAGAAAGCTGCGGGGGAAGGGCAAGTCTGTAAGCAACGGGTCCAACCCGCTCCAGGACCTCAAAGGGCCCCACGAACCTCGGCGCGAGCTTCCCTCTCACCCCAAACCGCTGTAAGCCCTTCATGGGCGAAACACGAAGGAAGACGTGGTCCCCAACCTCGAACTGCACCTCTCTGCGTCTGCGATCTGCGTAGCTCTTCTGTCTGCTCCTGACAGTGCGGAGTCGTCTGTGGATCTGCTCAACTACCTCCTGACTCTGCCGGATCAACCTGGGGCCAACCTCCTACTTGGTCCCCACCTCAACCCAACTCAAGGGTGCCGTGCATTTCCGTCCGTACAGAGCCTCGTAGGGAGCCATGCCGATGCTCGAGTGATAACTGTTGTTGTATGCAAACTCCGCCAGGGGCAGGTGCTCCTCCCAAGAGCCCCTCCAGTCTAGTACACAGGCACGCAAAAGGTCCTCAAGTGTCTGTATCGTGCGTTCCGACTGTCCGTCCGTCTGGGGGTGGTAAGCCGTGCTAAACCTCAACCTCGTCCCCAAAGCCTGTTGAAACTCAGCCCAAAACTGGGATGTAAAGCGGGTATCCCGGTCGGATACGATCTCCCGCGGAACTCCGTGTAGTCGCACCACATCACGGATATACCTCTCTGCCAACTGTGCTGGTCCCAAAGTGACTCGGATCGGCAAGAATCGTGCCGTCTTCGTCAATCTATCCACTATTACCCAGACTGCGTCGTGTCCTCGCTGGGTAACAGGTAAGCCCACCACCAAGTCCATGGTGATGCTCTCCCACTTCCACTCTGGCACTGGAAGCGGCTGAAGCGGCCCTGCAGGCCTCTGATGCTCGGCTTTCACCTGCTGGCACACTAAGCACTGCTGCACGAACTCACCCATATCCCGCTTCATCCCTCTCCACCAGAACTCGCGTCTCAAGTTATGGTACATTTTCGTGTTTCCGGGATGTATGGTGAATCTGGAACCGTGTGCCTCAGTCAGGAGCTCTCTCAACAGCTCCTCGTCTCTGGGGACGCACAACCGTCCCCTCAAGCGTAACACCTGGTCTGTGAAAGAGAAGTCCCCTGGGTCCCCTGATAGTACTCTGTCGCGCAAAGACTGCAAGTACGGATCGGCCATCTGTCCCGTGATGATGCGGTCTATCAACTCTGGCCTGGTCTGCCGTGTCACCGTCACTGCCCCACAGTACCCTCGTAACTCTAGAGGTCGCCAACTGCCCACCTCCTCCAAAAGGCTCCAACTCTGTAACTGTAGACTGGCCAAGCGTGCGGGCGCCTTATGGCTCAAGGCGTCAGCCACCACATTGGCCTTTCCCGGGTGGTAGGAGATGCTGCAGTCGTAGTCCTTCAGGAGCTCCAACCAACGTCTCTGTCTCATGTTGAGCTCCTTCTGGTCAAAAAGATATCTGAGGCTCTTGTGATCTGTAAAAATCTCGAAGGTCTCACCGTACAAGTAGTGCATCCATGTCTTCAGCGCGAAGACAACAGCTGCCAACTCTAGATCGTGGGTAGGGTAGGTATGCTCATGGGGCTTCAGTTGCCGCGAAGCGTAAGCGACCACGTGACCCCTCTGCATGAGCACACCTCCTAACCCCTGTAAGGAAGCGTCCGTGTACACAACGAACCCGCCACTTCTGTCAGGGATGGTGAGCACGGGAGCCGAGGTCAACCTCTCCTTCAGCTCCAGAAAACACGCCTCACAGGCGTTTGTCCAAGTGAAAGGCACGTCCTTCCGGGTCAACTGTGTCATAGGACGGCAATCTGCGAAAACCCTCTGATGAACCGTCTGTAGTAACCTGCCAGTCCCAGGAAACTGCAAATCTCAGTGACTGAACGCGGTCTCTCCCACCTGAGCACTGCCTCGACCTTGGCGGGGTCCACCGCCAGGCCGTCTCCAGAGATCACATGACCCAAAAAGGTCACCTCCCTCAACCAGAACTCGCACTTGCTGTATTTGGCGTACAGCCTGCGTCGTCTCAGAGTGTCCAGAACCATCCGCAAGTGCTGTCCGTGCTGCGTCCGATCTCTAGAATAGATGAGTACATCATCTATGAAAACCACCACAAACTGGTCCAAGTACGGTCTAAACACCCGGTTCATCAGGTCCATGAAAGCAGCGGGGGCATTGGTCAGCCCAAACGGCATGACCAAAAACTCGTAGTGTCCGTACCGGGTGCGGAAAGCTGTCTTGGAGACGTCGGTCTCCCTGATCCTCAACTGGTGGTATCCAGACCTCAAGTCGATCTTGGAAAACATCGTGGCACCCCGCAACTGGTCAAACAAATCGTCGATCCTCGGCAGCGGATATCTGTTCTTGATGGTGACCCTATTCAGCTGTCGGTAGTCCACACAAAGGGGTAGGGTCCCATCCTTCTTCTTCACAAACAGTACCGGGGCTCCCCAGGGAGACGCACTGGGCCTCACGAAACCTTTCTCCAAAAGGTCCTGCAACTGAGACTTGAGCTCCCGCAGCTCAAGCGGTGCCATCCTGTATGGCGCGGTGGAGATGGGGCTGGTCCCTGGTACTAGTGAGATCTCAAACTCGATCTCACGCTCGGGCGGTAGTCCAGGTAACTCGTCTGGAAACACGTCGGGGTACTCTCTGACCACCGGGATGCTCTGGAAGTCTGCCACGGGGCTGTGCTCTGCCACCACACAAGCTAGGAAGCCCTCACACCCCTGGATCAAAAGTCTCGCCGCCCGAAGTGCCGAAATGCACCTGAAACCTCCGTCCACTGGCTGCCCGTGAAACTCGAAAGAAGGCAACTCCGGAATGGAGAAGACAATCTTCCTCTCAAAACAGTCTACCAAGGCGTGGTAAGCGGACAGCCAATTCATCCCCAGAATCACTCCAAAGTCCTCCATCTGTATCATAATCAGGTCAGCTGGCAGGCTATGTCTCCCGATGCTGACCCCGCAACCCGTGTACACCTCCTCAGCTACAAATAGCTGACCACTCGGACCTCTGATTACGAACGGATTCTCTAACAGTGTATAATCCTGGTCCAAACTAACTGCGAAACTGGCTGCGACAAACGAGTGCGTAGCGCCGGAATCGAAAAGCGTGTAAACGAGTCTGCCAGAAACTGAAACCATACCTGCTACCACGGATCCCGATGCTCTGGCGTCCCTGTGTGTTAGGGCGTTGATACGCCCCTCAGCTCTGGGTGCGGATGAAGCAGCCACACTCTGCGTCGGACGGGTAGGTGCTGGCCGGTACCCTCCTCGCGACTGCTGTCCTCCTCCTCGTGCCTGGGAACCGCGGCCTCCTGCACGCCCTCCAGTGCTCTGCACGGGAAGTATCTGCTGACCTCCTGCCCTAGATGGGCAGTCCCTCCTGACGTGGCCCGGCTGGCCACACTGGTAGCAGAGGGGAACCCGACTCCCGCCCTCAGTGAGTCCCTGCTGTCGGCTAGGCGGGGGTCCGGTGCTGGCGACTGGCCCCTGTCGAGGGCCCCCAAAGGCCGCTGATGGCCCTGCACAACGTGACGGCTCTCCTGCGGACGTCACGTGTCTCCGTTCTCGCCGGCCCTGTGAGAAGTCTGGCTGAAGGGCCTCTTCCGCCCGCCGTCGGTCTCTCGTGCGGACGGGTTGGTCTCCTCGTAAGTCATAGCTGCCTCTACCACCCTCGAAAACGTCGGCAGCTTCAGGGGTTTGACATACCCCCGGATCGCAGGCCGGAGCCCCTCGGTGAACCTCCAAAGGCGCTCCTCCTCAGTGGCTACCGCTGTCGCTGCAAAGCGGGACAGCTCCAAGAAACGCTTGCGGTACGTGCTCACGGTCATCGTCCCTTGGCGGAGAGTGTGGAACTCCCGCCTCCTCTGGTCCTGCCACGTCTGGGGAAAGTACTGCTCGCAGAAGAGGGTGACGAACTGGTCCCACGTCGGCTCGTCCCTCTCCTGTCCCCGGACCGCCCTCCACCACCGGTGCGCCGCACTCTCCAGCTGGTACGTGGCAAAGGCCACGCGGCACTCCACCGGGGGGCGAAGGGTGTCGAAGATCTTCTCCAGCTGCTCAAGCCAGTCCTCTGCCTCGGTCGGGTCCTCATCCCCCTTGAAGGAGGGGGGCTTCAGCTTCCGGAACTGTCCGAAAAGCTTGAAGTGGTGCTGTAGGGGAGGTGCTGGTGCACCTCCAGGCGAAGGTGCCTCGTGTACAGAAGTGTCGGAGGAAGGTGGGGGCGGCAGGGGCCCATCCCCTCCCTCGTGTCCAGCGCTGCGTCTGTCGCGTGGTCCCACAGAGGACTTCCCCTCTGCAACCCCAGGAGGAGGTGCTCGGGGCGGTGGGTGGAGCTCCTCTCGTACAATATCCCGTATCAGTCTGGCGAGGTCCTGGGCTTGGACGCCAGGGAGTGGTGGCTGGTCCACCGAGACGTCAACGACAGCACGTCCACCTCGCCGACCTCGCCCTCGGCCGTGCCCGCGGCCAGTCTCGCCAGTCCCGCGACGAGGCATCTCCTTCAAGGAGACGCGAAACGAAACGGAAACGTCAAAACAGACGGTACCTAACAAAACTTCTAAGAGCTCATGTCAAGAGATATGTTGTGGTGGCTACTCTAGCTATAAACATGTGAATTGGTTATTTTCCAGTCAGTTGATTCACTTCTCGGGACGACCTTGCTCTGATACCATCTTGTAACGACCCGGTTCCCGAGTCCCTATGAGACACGAGAACCGGACCGACTCGACTAATCCGAAGACCTAGTCGTCCAACGAGGAAGTAACCAAAAGACAGTAAAATAAACCACATTCAGCATGAATATAACTAACAGTAAGAAAGTACAGCAGTAAGGAAAGAAACTACTACAGTAGGTACCACCACAAAAGTAAAACAGCATTTATCATATAACAAGAACTGCAGGTAAAGAAGGTACAGCGGAAACAAAAACTACTCACTAGAACAGAAACAAAAAGGGGTACAAAAGCTGTGGTAACTCTACTGGACCCTACTCGGCCCAGCGTCCTCTGCAGCCGCCGACCCTGGCTGCTCAACACCTGGTCCTGAAAAAAGGCAACGAGTGTAACACGTCAGCAAAACGCTGAGTAGAGTGGCAAACTAACTAAAGGCAACAGTAGAGTGTACAGTAGCTGTTATGTTCTATTACTTCCTTTATTCACATCTTTCAATTTTCCTCACTATTTCATTTATTTCTCAGATCCTTTACTTGATCTCGAATGTCCTCGTGGGAACGATCTTGATTGCAGTCTTTTCCAAAAGTAGAAGTAGCACGTGGTGCTCTCCTGGCCGGGAGAGTCCCCCGTGGTGATCCTACCCTCAGTCAACCACCCCAAGGTCACTGACAGACGTAATGGTGACTACGGCACGCGCGATAAACGCACAGGTAGCTAGCCCGCACTGGCACGCGGTCAGTCGTTTCCATTAACGGGTGCGCCCAAAGCACAGCACGGAACCAGGGCAGAGCCCTCTCAGTAACAGGGGTCCAACCCCTCCACAGTAACCAAACCGGGGCCTTGCCCCTCCACAGTCCGCGCACCCTCGCCTGACTACCCTGGTTTGCCCTAGTGGGCCTAACAAGTCGGTGAAGGAGGCTAGCAGAACCCCGGGGCCCGTGGGGTAGCTAGTACTCTCCTAACACTAGTAGCTCTCCTCGGTACTACGTACACGTGGGCCAACAAGTCGGTACAGAGCGGCCAATCCTAACCCCGGGTCCCTGGGGCGGCTGGCCCCACTCTGCACTAAACAGGTACAGGTACTTCCCTTGGTACTGCGTACCCAAGAGACAGTACAACTACATCTCAGTTCCATTCCTTTTTCTTTCCAGGAGTTCCACTCCTAATTCCCCGTAGGGTTCCAGCTCTTTATCTCAGAACATCATATGTTTCACTTTCCAGATTCACATTCTCAAAATCCATGATCTCAAACATGTTTCTTTATTCATAACAGGCAGCTGTTAATTAAATTTACAGGCAGCTTTATATATTCCTTTCCAATTTTACAAGACTGCAGTAATATACATTCCACTAGTTTTTCCACCCTAGGATTCATGCCATATCCTAGGATCTATCATACAATCTAGTTTTCCGGCCCTAGGATTCATGCAACACCTAGGAGCTATCATTCCATATATTTCTCATTCCTAGGATTCATGCAATGCCCTAGGTTCTAGTTATGGTTCCATACTTTAACAGATTTTATTAATACTTAAAGCCACTCTACAGGTACAACGGGAGTAGTGGGGGCGTGATCGGGAATCCCGCGTGCCTCCGCGACTCTCAAGACTGCAACCGAACGAGGTCCTATCACAAGGATCAAACACAAGGAGTGTCTCAGAACAGTGTATAGCTACTGTAGGCGGGTAGAGGAATTAATTCTGAAACGAACGCAACTCGAATCGCGGAAAACGGAGCCCAAACGGGCCCTAAACGGGTCGAGAAAGATAATACTGTGCAAAATCAGACGTCTGGAACTCCTTCCAGACGTCTTAAACGGTGGATCAGAGAATTACCTGTTCAGCTTGGTTCCCCGGATGTCCAGAAGTCTACGGGGACGTCTGTCCTATACCCCAGACGTCCGATGGTCCACACGGACGTCTGTAGATCACTCCCGCCGTCTGGTACAACTTCCAGACGTCTGATTCGCAAAGGATGGCGAATCAGCGAACCTGCGCACAGCCAACCCCCCTCCCTCAGTACGGTCAGTCGTCAAGAAGGAAGAAGAAAGCGGAAACTCACCTTTCAGACGTCTGAATGATCTTACAGACGTCGACCTTGCGGTCTGGATATCAAGACAGACGTCTGATTCTGGAAATTTTTCCAGAATCAGAACCCTGCTCGGCCTCCGCTCGCGACGCCGCCCGCGTCGCACCTCGCACGTCTGCTGCTCAGCCCGCAGCAGGTCCCTCTCCGCGTCGCTCCGCGCTCCCTGCGCCCTCCGCCGGCCGGCCAAGCCGCTCCAGCGAGCTCGCCCTCACGGCAGAGCCCCGCCCTCGCACGCCGCACCTCCTCCGCGCTCACTGCGGCTGCCGCTGCTGCTGCCGCCCTCGCGTCCGCTCGCTCTCGCGCACAGGAAGGAGAAGAAGGAGGAGACGGTGGAGACGGGAGGGGAGGCGCGCCATTTTCTGGCCACGCGAGGAGGAGAGAGAAGGTGGTCGCAGCGCGCCTGCAGCCGCAGAGAGAGAGAGAGGAATCGCAGGTCTGCGCGCACAGGCGCGCAGACGAATCTCCCGTGCGAACATAACTGTTCTCCAGACGTCTGTAAATGATCCCGGACGTCTGGTCAGACGTCTGGATGTGATCCCAGACGTCTGGTCCGACGTCTGGGCCACCTCCCAGACGTCTTAAAAGGCGTTTGGGGCACGCGCTCGTTACAGGTACTGTCGAGGGGCAATCAAGTAAAATAGTTGGGGGAAAAGAGAGAGGAGAGGGTGGAGAACGTATCTGGGGTTTTCTGGAAGGGAGGCGGCGGAGAGGACGGCTCGTAACTGCCGTCGTCGGGGAAGAAAGAGCCTGAGGGAGGAAGCGGCGACAAAGACGAGGTCAGAAGCGCGCGCGCAGGGTACAGCGCGACGCGGGAGGAAGCGGCGGAGAGGACTCTGCTGCTGGTATGGCAGCAGAGCGACGAGAAGGAGGGGAGGAGGTCGCCGAAGCTTGTGGGTCGTTTGGCCGGAGATGGGAGAGGGAGGAATTTGGAAGGGATCTCCGTCAAAATCAAGCTTAGCCTCTTCGGCCTGAGTTGTGGGTTCTTATATAGGCGCTGGATTGGGTGTGCAGGGTGTGAAGGGCACGTAATTGCCTGAGGTTGGTCGTTGGAGATGGAAAGGAGTTAGGATACCCAAATCTCTCGTGCGTTCGCACGAGAGATTGGGTTCACACCAGCGATTGTAATTGACTTTATAAGGAAGGGAATTCCTCAGAGAACCCTCCTTCCATTTCTGGGAGGGAATCTCTGAGGGATTAGAGAGAAATCCCTCTCCGAACCTCGCCGGAGCTCGGTTCTGCCCTAGCAATGGCGGCAGGACCGGTTTGCAAAGGAGGCGAAGAACCTAGGGGGTTCTCTGCAACGGTATTCAAAAGATAGGGACCAATTTGTGATTTGGGTGTACTAAATTGCAAAGTAGGTCAAGATGACCTCTCCTTAGGTCCAAATTTTGGTATAAACCTAATTTGGACCTAAGGAATCCAATGGCGAAGTTAGATTTCAGGTTTGACCTCGTTTGACTGGACATTTTACGTAAAAACCCAAATTAGGTTAATTGAAGAGCTAGGACCCTAATCTAGGTCAAACTAGGTTCCAAAGGCCAAATTAAGTGTTCTAAACCCTAGAGTATGTTTTTCCATGATTTGTAGAGGGTTTACTTGCTTTTTGTTCTGATCGGAACCTTGTTAATTTAAGCGGGTCTGTTTTAGGGTTACCAAGTGTCATTTAGTTCTTAGATTGCACATGAACCCATTTCTGATTGACTCAACCCTCTTTTTATCTCATTTATACCATTTGACCTATGTTTTGCCTATGAGAAATCCCGTTTATGTACTGCAATTGTAAAATTACAGTTTTAACCTTTATTTCATGTTTTCTTCTCAGGGCACTTGTTCCTTCAATTAGGCCTTCTTGTAGGTTATATAGGAGCTTTTATCTTCTTTATTGGGTCAAAATGAGATAGTTATGGCTCATGATGAGGCTCTCATCATACCCCCATGCCTAGCTTTTGCTAGTCCCTTAGCAAAATTTCAAAGTTTCAACTTCCATTCTAGACCCTGAGTGTCTGTCAACAATGATAAGTGCTTCTCCTTTTCTTTTGTGATTAGGTGGGAATGCCGACAATAGGCCTAGAGGTACTCAAGTACCAACCAAAATTCGGACCTGTTCCACTTTAGCCTCAGTCTTCTGCAAAGGTTTCTACGGCCCACAGAAACTAACCTAGGGTTTGTTGGACTCCGCGGTTAAAGCACCTGTGCTTGAGATATTTTTAGCCTAAGTTTAGTTTGCAGTGCGTTTTTTTGTAAGAGAGAGATAGAAGATTTATTTGTTTGGAGAGCTTTTCTCTCTCTTTTCTTTTTATTTCTAGCTTCGGATTAGCTTCTCAACACGGTCTGTATCGGATTCCTCGTCCCCATCATCAATCCTCAAGGGTCCCTGGCTTTCGAGATTTCGAGATAATCCCGCCCATGGCAACCCCCGGAACCCTGGCTTTCGAGATTTCGAGATAATCCCACCCATGGCATTCCGTGGCCGAATCCAGACCCTGGCGATCGACATTTCGTGATAATGCCGCCCATGGTATCTGAACCAGCAGAGTGCTTACATGCCCCCGGTAGGATATTTAAATATCCCAAGAGACAAGCACCGAGGAGACGATATGTTGTTACGCATCTTCGAGGGGAATTTCCCGCCTCTCCGTGCTGGGAACTCGTCAAAATCAATTTGTGTTGATTGACCGCTCCTAATCTAGGTGACTTTTTCAGAACATTAAACGCTTTTCGCGTGATTTGGATGTTTATGCGCACTGAACCAGACTGTGTGTGGATTTGGGTGCTTAGGTTACCGAATCCCGCAAACCGGAGGTCAATTAACGAGGCCGAATGCTTCCTAAGCCTTAGACCTAATACTCAAGCTTCACATTTTCCTCAACCTCTTGAGGATTATCCGGATTTTAACGGATACGTGAATTTTTAAGCTAAAGGTACTAGCCCAAAAAGCCTAAGACCAGCGTTCCCGCTAATCTCTTGTTATGTTTCCTTAGCACTTTTTCTTTTGTTTCTTTTCTTGATCTGGTCTAGAACTTCAGTTAATTCCTTAATCTTTTACTAATGACTTTTTCTTTTTCTTTTCCTTTTGTGCTCCTTTCTTCATTTTTGCTCTTTTTCTCCTCCTTATGATTATATGGCTCACAACATTTCCTCCCTCCCCATTTTTTTTTTTTGTTCTTTTTCGTAATTTTTCAATTTTTTGTGTTTTTGACATATGTGAATTTTTTGTGAGAATCCTTCTGATTTTTTTCTTGGTTTTGTATGTATGCATTTTATCACCCCCCCATGCCTAAGTTTTGCAATGTCCTCATTGTAAACAGAGGGTGGGAATTAGTGTTGAGGTCAGGGGCTTAGAACAGGATATATCAGGTGGGTGAATGGGTCGGGAATGACTGATGCGAACGATTTTAAGCTCTGATACGTGTACCAGAGGTGGGATCAACTGTCTAAGGCTGAACTCAAGGTGCAATAGACGAGGAGTACAGACGGATAATCAGACGGGTCTCTATTTTTGAGATGACGGGTTGCCTCCCGTTAAGCGCTAAATTTAATGCCTTCAGCTGAGCGGAAAATGGGGTGGAGAGGGAGTAGTCAAATCAATGGAGTTTTGGAAAACAAGCACCTTGATTGAGAGCCTGGTTGGTCCAACCAGGTACTTGTTCAGATCAGTGGGTTGATGATGCAGCCCAAACCCAATAAGTCTGGTGGGTTGATAGATGTAGATTAGCAGATGTGGGACCCACCAAATGCAGTGATGTTCTGATAGATATGGAAGTGAAAACTCGAGTTTGGGCTGAGTCGAATCAGCCCGGTGGGGGTAGGGTTCCGAAAGATAATCAATGTAAGGTGTGGAATCCCTACAGGGACGGTCAAAGGATGGAGGCTCCTGATTTGTGGTCTGATCAGTGTTCGATACCCGGTATAGATATGGAGTTGAATCATCTGCAATCGGCTCAGTGAGAGGTGAATCAGAATAGAAATTGAGTCCAGTTGCAGGTCGAGATGGGGAACGGGTTTTGATTGGTTCTGTATATGTGGAGCAGGTGGCTTCAAAGAAGATTGACATGTTATAATCAGGAGGCAGATTTTCTCCGATGTTATGGTCAGATTCGAGATCGTCGGAGAGTTTACGAAAATCAAAGTTTGAATGAGATTCCAGATCATGAGTTCCACCATAGAATAAATCATATGTTGTATATTCAGCAGCCTGACTAGGATCTAGCCTAAATGTTAATTCTGAGCTTAAAAGGGTATCCTTATCTGGTAGAGGCTCAGATTCTAAGCTAGTAGGGCAGACCCAATTGAAATCTTGCTCGTCCAACTCCTCAGTTTCTGTGTCGTAAATTGGCATGACTTCCGCAAAATCGATTCGTTCCTCTGAGGAGGTTGACGAGGGATATTCATCAAATCGAGGCCCAAAATCATATTCTTCATTAAAAGGTTGATCTTCTTCATATGGGACCTTGAAATCTTCAATATAGGTTTCAGATCTAGGTTCTAGGCTTAGGATGTGGGTGGAATTACTAGAATCTAGGTCTGAATAACCTTCGCAGGTCACCTTATCAGAATAAGGGACGGAATTTATACCCTTGAGAGGTTCAGTTCTACTCTCATACTTGCAGGAGTTTTGGGATTCTAAAATGGGCTCAACATTGTATTTTCCTGCATTTGGAGCTTCCCAACCTTCTTCAATATCAGGCACATTGTACTTTATCTGGGTTGGGAATCCACAACCATTTTGTGCCTCAAACCCGAGATCAGATTTATCCTCGATGTTGTCCCAAGATAGTTCATCCTCTGTTTGTGGTATATACGGGTATTTCTGATCAATAACTTGTTTTACTAATCTCATTATCTCTTCCCGTTTTTCAAGACTATCTTGGTGTTGCTTCCAAAGTCGAGGATTTGTCATACATTGAAGGTATTCACTATTATGCAATTTTTCTATCTCAATGTATGCAGTAATGAGCAAGTCACGGGTTGATCCTTTGTTGGCTTCTGCTAATAGTACTTGGGCACAAGTTATGACAAAGGTTGTGGTTGTTGGGACATCAACCTGAATGTTTCCTACTGTTGTTGAGGTTTCTTCATTTTCATAAAATCTCATGGCATCCTCAATCATTTTATCTCTCATGGATCTCCGATATTCAGGTTTCTCGACTGGTAGTCCTAGGTGGTTCGGCTGCATATTTGGATCAGGTGGTGGAATCAAGATCAGAGTTTGACTCAAGATGTGTTATGAAGCGATCAGATCTGAATAACGAGTCCCACTGAAAATGAGTGTGTGTGCTCTACAGAGAAAAGATGCAGGACTAGAGATGTTCTTGACCCAATCAAGACACCCAAAAGATGTTTGGATGACTATGGAGGTTTGGGGCGGATGGACCCCTGGATCCGAAGATCGTCCACCTGAGAATTACCTGGGCAGCCAGAGAGGGAGAGTCCCGCAAAGACCCCTACACGGTAGAGCGTCCCTACGGGTTACAGGATTTCCCCCACCCGACCTCTCTTGTCACTGAAATTCCAGGTAAACCAGAATGGGGACCTTGACCTCTTAAGTCTATCACTTTTTATTTCAAAGGTGCTTTTAGGGTTCTCACTTGAACTTTAGATGTTTTGGGTATTGTGACCTAATTTAGAGGTTGGTTGACCCAAGGGGTCAACTTCACCTGACCTGTCCTATAGATGGCAGAATGATTCTAAGCTCGGAGCCTAGAGATCACCCTGATTTGACTCCCAGGTTATTAGGTCAAAAGAAAATTTTAAGATTCAAGTGATTTTAGAGCTCAATTTTAGGGTTTGTCTTATTTAACTTTCTTCAATCAAGGGCTTGGGTAGCACACTGATGCGGGAGGGTTTATTTCTTTTTACACAGGCATGTGTGACTAGCGCTTCAAGACCCTAATGTGGAAACCCTAATTTGGTTCTATTTCCAATCCTCTTTTTCTTTTTCAAAAGTTCTCTTTGGACTTATAAACAAGAAGTGTGTGGTCCGCCGAGATTAAGCGTTATTTCAATTAGGCACAAGAATTTGTGGGATGGGAAAAAAAATCACTCCAACTTCAAGAATATTTGCAGAAATTTTTGCAAAATCAAGAAATGTTTTGCCTTAGAGATGGTGATTACTATATAAAGAAGGAAATTGATTCCTCAATTGATTTTCTTCCTTTTGTCTTTCAAAGATTAGGGGATGATTAAGGAAGAAAAGAAATTACCTGCCCTGGAGTGGTTGACTTGCGGGAGAGATTTTCTCATGAAGTACCTGCAAGATCATATCAAAGCAAAGTAGGGCAAGTTAGTGTTCAATATGATAAAAAGAATGTAGAGACTAGTGGTAAATTGCGCATTGCTCCCCGGCAACGGCGCCAAAATGTTCGTCACGCTTTTGTGCGGTTTGTTAAAAGATAATATCGCGTTGTAGTATAGCCGCTAAAGCGTTCAAAACAAATAAAGATTTTTATTACTCGAAGACCGGAGTATCCGAGGTCGATCACAGGGAGAAAATGGAATTTACTACTAGTCAAAATGTAATTGAACACTCTAATTTACTCAAAATATCAATTCAAATGTGAATGTATGCAATTAAAAATAATTAGGACAAAAATATGAAATTGGACGTCTGATCACAAGATTAGACGTCTTAAAAGTATTTCTCCTTTTCTTCTTCTGCAGTCTCTCATTTTCTTCTTCGTTTTGCTTCTCTCTGCTTTCTTTCTTGTCTTGCGAAGCCTTCTTCTCCTTCTTTTGATCTTCTAATCTTTTCTTTGCCTCTCTTCTTCTCTGTGTCTTGCTCTTTCTTTTCTTCTTCTCTACCTTGCTTCTTACTCTTCTCTTCTGTGGTCTTGCCTTGCTTCTCTCTTCTACAGCGGCCAAGTCCTTCTCCTGCGATCAGCCTTCCTGCACAAGAGCAAAACCTAACCCTTCTCCCTCTACCCGCGCGTCTCTCACTCTCAAGCAATTCACTCTGAGCTGCTCTCCCAGAGCCACATGCATAATCGGGTCGGATCGTACCCGGGACCAGCCGCACCTGAAGGTGGTGTGATGCGCGAGGAGTGCGTAGGTCTAGGTCGGGTCGGATCCGCCAAGTCCGCGTGGTCAGGCCGTGGACGAGGCAGGTGGGGTCAGTGAGGGACCTCACCCCTGTGCTTACTGAGGCGATAAGAGTATATCACAAAAATAATTTATAGTGTACCTGAGGTTTGTAATCCCACGATGTGGGACTAAAGGTTTCGTCCTTCCCTCACGCGCGCCCGCAGACTCTCGTGTGCAATTGCCCACACTGAAGGCCCTGCTGGTGCTCCTTGCTGAACTCAGTCAACTCGCAACACTTGCGAGAGTCTGCTGCACCTGCCGCCTGGGAAGCCTGACGCCTGCTGCTGCTCCAAGCTTCCTGCTGCTTCGGCTGTTAATGGCGGCCGGGGCGTTCACCTGAGATTCCACAGAACGGCCTATTGGCCTAATCAGAATAGCTGGAAACCTTCGCCGTAGCACGGCGAAGGCGGTGGGTGATGCTGCAGGTTGTCGGTCGGCCTAGGCGTGCGCGCCTAGGTCAACCTGTGGCCGGAGATGGTGGGTTGGTCGGGGGGTGCTTGTAGAGGTCTGGAGTGGCAGTGATGGGGTGGAATGGGTTCCTGGTGGTGAGGCGAAGCTCACGAGGTGGTTGGCGAGCCGTGTGGAGTGGCGGAGTGGTGTGGGCGGCTCGCCGGAGTGCGGTCGGAGGCGAGAAAGATGGAGGCGGTTAGGTACTGTCGAGGGGTAATCAAGTAAAATAGTTGGGGGAAAAGAGAGAGGAGAGGGTGGAGAACGTATCTGGGGTTGTCTGGAAGGGAGGCGGCGGAGAAGACGGCTCGTAACTGCCGTCGTCGGGGAAGAAAGACCCTGAGGGAGGAAGCGGCGACGAAGACGAGGTCAGAAGCGCGCGCGCGGGGTACAGCGCGACGCGGGAGGAAGCGGCGGAGAGGACTCTGCTGCTGGTATGGAAGCAGAGTGACGAGAAGGAGGGGAGGAGGTCGCCGGAGCTTGTGGGTCGTTTGGCCGGAGATGGGAGAGGGAGGAATTTGGAAGGGATCTCCGTCAAAATCAAGCTTAGCCTCTTCGGCCAGAGTTGTGGGTTCTTATATAGGCGCTGGACTGGGTGTGCAGGGCGTGAAGGGCACGTAATTGCCTGAGGTTGGTCGCCGGAGATGGAAAGGAGTTAGGATACCCAAATCTCTCGTGCGTTCGCACGAGAGATTGGGTTCACACCAGCGATTGTAATTGACTTTATAAGGAAGGGAATTCCTCAGAGAATCCTCCTTCCATTTCTGGGAGGGAATCTCTGAGGGATTAGAGAGCAATCCCTCTCCGAACCTCGCCGGAGCTCGGTTCTGCCCTAGCAATGGCGGCAGGACCGGTTTGCAAAGGAGGCGAAGAACCTAGGGGGTTCTCTGCAACGGTATTCAAAAGATAGGGACCAATTTGTGATTTGGGTGTACTAAATTGCAAAGTAGGTCAAGATGACCTCTCCTTAGGTTCAAATTTTGGTATAAACCTAATTTGGACCTAAGGAATCCAATGGCGAAGTTAGATTTCAGGTTTGACTTCGTTTGACTGGACATTTTACGTAAAAACCCAAATTAGGTTAATTGAAGAGCTAGGACCCTAATCTAGGTCAAACTAGGTTCCAAAGGCCAAATTAAGTGTTCTAAATCCTAGAGTATGTTTTTCCATGATTTGTAGAGGGTTTACTTGCTTTTTGTTCTGACTGAAACCTTGTTAATTTAAGCGGGTCTGTTTTAGTGTTACCAAGTGTCATTTAGTTCTTAGATTGCACATGAACCCATTTCTGATTGACTCAACCCTCTTTTTATCTCATTTATACCATTTGACCTATGTTTTGCCTCTGAGAAATCCCATTTATGTACTGCAATTGTAAAATTGCAGTTTTAACCTTTATTTCATGTTTTCTTCTCAGGGCACTTGTTCCTTCAGTTAGGCCTTCTTCTAGGTTATGTAGGAGCTTTTATCTTCTTTATTGGGTCAAAATGAGCTAGTTATGGCTCATGATGAGGCTCTCATCACCAACCTTGTACTATGATTTGGAATGATCTAGAACTATCAATGACTGGACTTTGTGGGACCTGACTAGAGCTTGCTTGTCCCATCCGTGAAGTAGTTGGCTTGAGTAGCTCCCAAGAGGCTCGACTCTTCTAACTAAAGTCAGAAAATGTTCTCATGACGTGAGAACGGGTATGCTTAGTTGAATATCATTAGCATTGTTATCAAGGAAGAATTACCAGGCTGTGGTTCAAGAGAATGATATGCTGACATCATCTCTAGTAGAGGGGAATGATTTTGAGTATTTGATTCTCTCAGGCGAGTGAGGGAATAATAATAACTGTAATATAGTACATGGAATAAGTGTTGGGATGGGGTAGTTGATTCAGTTAGCCTGTGATACAACAACTCATACACTACTTGTCATTTCTTGTGATACACAGAGTTTTTCCCTACTGAGCCAGTTGGCTCATCCCTTAAGGACCCGAGGTCGTAGGGTCCTATTATGGCTATGAGTAGGTTGGAGTTGGGCTACTTGGTGTTGGTGAGGTGCCATTCTTGCTAGGCACTCTTGGGTGTAAAGGTCCAGATTGTGGAGTTGCTACACCTAGCATGGTTGCGGGACCCTCCCACTGACATGTGATAGGAGGCCCTAATGGAGTTCTCCACCGTGACATAGTACTTTTACAGTTTTCGTTACTTGTAGGCCTCGTTTGTTCTGTAAATTGCAGCTAGGCCTCACTTTTGTTTCTACGGTGTTGTAATAATTAACTGATGCCACATGTATGGTCTGTAAACTTTATGACTCCTGTGTATGTTTTATATGATGCACTGTGATGTATCCGATATTGTTTGGTTATTCCTATTTTTGTCGCATATGTTGTTTTATGATATTTTTCTTGCTGGTCATTTGAATATTTATGCCTTGTGGAAACTGATGTGTTTATTAACTTTATTTAGAAAATAGGCTTAATAACTATTAAACTGATTGCGGGCAATTCAAACCACCTTGGGGGAAAATTGAGACCTGACATACAATCTCCTTGAATCACGTGTACATAGCTTTGATCAACTTGCCTTTTTCCATCTTGAAACAAATAATTTTCTATTAGACTAGAGATATGAGTTTGTTTTACCTTGGTTTTCCCTTCATAGGTGGCCTCAAGAGTTTTCCAAATTTCGTATGCCAACTTGCATGCCAAAATTTAGTTGAACTTTGCATTTGATAATGCGTGATAAAGCGTGTTTATGGCCTTTTCATTACTCACAATCTTCTTCCTTTGATCTGGTGTCAATACCTTTCCTTCTTTTATCTTTGGGTCAACGTGTTTTGTTTCGATAAGGCTAAATGAGTCTTCATCCATCGCCTTGAGAAAAACTTGCATCTGCTTCTTCCAATAGTTGTAGTCTGTCCTATCAAAGTAGGGAGGATGAGTCAATGGCTGCCTTTTAGTGCACTTTGAGATTGATGCCATTGTGAGTTTGATTTGTGACGTCTTCTCGCAACTCGCTCTGTTGCCACCTGTAGGATTGAAATTCTATGTGTACAAACATTAAAAGTGTATTTTCAGTAGTACGAGATAAATAAATTAAATGCATAATAAAAATAACAAACCACAAAAGAATGCACACAATGTATAGTGGTTCTTCACTCTCAGATACTCCGCTTTCTAAGCTTCCTAGCTTAAGATTTTCAACCTCGATTCCCTCAACCTTGAGGGAATTAATTTCACCAACAATGAGATAATGAATTGGTTATCTCAACCCAATTACGAATGCTTGGTTATCACAACCTAAGAAGCAAGTTACAAAGCTTAATACAATAAAGCACTGGTGTAAAAAAGAAAATCTTACAAAAAAAAGTCCTAGGCCTCCCAGTAATTATCTTCGAATCATATTATCGAAATGAAAACCTATGAATGTGTAATGAGTTGAATGTGAATCCAAGCACATTTGTGAGAGTGTCTCAATGGAGGATGAATGTGTAGGAAACATAGAGACAATGGACTGATTTTTGTAGAGAAATAGTGGAAGAACTCTCTGAAATTGCACTAGAGGGGGGTGAATAATGAATTTATTAAATATTGTAATACAAAAAATTCAATTACAAAAAGAGGCACCAGATTTTTAGGTGGAAACCCAAAACGGGTGAAAACCACCACCTAAGCCAATCCCTTGACTTACAATTTCGATCACAGAGTGATCAATTCACTAACCACACTACTTAAACGAGGGTAGTGTACCTCAATTACAAATCCCACCTCCGATCTCTAAACAGAGGTTTCTCCCTTCACAATGAAAAAATGGGGACCCGACAGGCCGGATACCCAAACTACAAAAGTAAGAATTAAACAACACCTATAGAGCACCCCAATAATTTGATTACTTCCTTATCTATTAAGCATAAAGAGAACTCCCTGAGAATTTGCAGAACGAAGAGAATTGGGAGTGTGGGTTTGCCCTTTAATCAGAGTGTTGGCACAGCACAAGGGCAAGAGGAGGCTAAGAGTAGTGAGCAAGTGATTTTTCTAAGGGAATTGAATCTCAAGAGTTGTGTGTTGCCTAAGAGGGATTGTAGTCTATTTATAGGCAAGTTTGGAACCTTCAAGAATACTTGGGAGAGATCTGCTAGCTGTTGAAGGTAAATCCCAAGAGATTGGGATGAAATCCACCACAAATCAGGGTAATGATGAGTCTTGCAGCAATATCAGATGTCTGATTTTAGGATCAGACGTCTGATTATAATTATGGTCGTCTGATACTATTAGCCAGCCTGTATTGGTTTCATTGGATCGAAACAGGGACGTCTGATATTTTCACATAAGACATCTGATAAAATTATTGGATGCCTAATTATTCATGGATTTGTTCTTGTTTTGACCAAATCCAAACAAGGTTCTAGATCCTAGTGTTAGGTTTTTATTTTTAATTTATCCTAAGTGTAGAGAGCCTAAGTTAGCTATTTATAAGTTTTGTTTGGGGGCTCTTTACAACATCTTTGGACTCAAATAAAATAAAGATTACAACCTTTGAAAGTTTACATAAAAAGCCTATGACCTATGACAATACTTATGCTACTTAGTCTTCACGCTTTTAATCCTCCGACTTGGAAAACTTCATGAAACCTGCAATTGTGTTATTACAGAGAAAAATATGTTACGCTTATGTTTTATTTCTTTTTCTTTATTTTGTAAAATCATCAAAATATTATGTATGAGAGGTTGAACTAACACTCTCTTTTGAGCACAAATGTATTTCTCAACTTTTCTTTTCTTCTTTGCATCTTTCATCATCCTTTATTTGTATCATCTCTTTGCAATCTTCATCAGAGTCTTAATTCTAAAATAATTACTCAATTGCAAATGTTAATGTGAAACAATTTTGTTAACACCAAAATAAGATGTGGAACATGGTTACAAAAACTGATGCACAGACTTATGCCACATCGCACCTTCTTGTGGATCTTCACACTCGCCTCCGAGTCGAACTCTCAAATAGGAGGGAAGACTTGTTGGAAGGGAAATTCTAAGACTAGTTGCCCCACCAATTGTCTTTATCTTCCATGTTGAGAAATTGGCTCAGATCTTTTGTAGAGGGGCCACTTGAAATAACTGAAAAACTTTTAGCAACTTTTGTTGCTATTGCAGCTGTAGCAGATTTCTCCTCCCTTTGAAGAAGATGCTCCAACTTGGCAGAAGTGAGTGGTGACTCATCGAGAGTTGGTGACATATTTGCCATAGGAGGCTGCCTATGCTTATCCTAGCACCTATCTGGTGTGTGATTGGTCTAGTTGCAGTGTAAGTACAGAGGGAAAACCCAACCACGACCACAGCCTCTTCTTCGTCCACATCTTGCGTCACCTTGTGTGGTGGCTAGTGTTGAAGATTCTGGAGGAGTCAGTGTGGAGATGTTGGACTTATCTACCTCGATCTTTGCAAGGCAATTGTAGATAGTTTCAAGATCGAGTCCTTCTTCTAAGGAAAGGATCTGATCTTGTGTAGATTGATAGCGACGGTTTAAGCACCCTAGAAATCTACATGCTTGCTACCTTGCGTGGGATTCTGACTACTTGTTGCAATAAGTCGGTTTGTATATGCTAAGTTCTTCAAAGAGGCCTTCCATCTTTGCAAAGTACTTATCAAGGGAGAAATCCATTTGATTTGTGTTCCAGATGCACCAGTAAATATCTACTAACTTGGCACTATTGGTTTTTTTAGAAAACCTCTTCTCAAGTGCATCCCATATATCCTTGGTTTTGTTTTTACACAACATATTGGTTGCAATAGAAGTGTCAATTGAGCTCATAAGCCAATTCATATAATTCTCCTTCTCCCACTTCTTCACCTTTTCTCCCTTACGAACCTTAGGAGCCTTATTGATAAACACGTTGAGCTTGTCTTGTCTACCAACAAAAACATTGAAGGTATGTGCCCACAAAATGTAGTTCGAGGTCCATCAACTTGATGGTGGTGCCTTGAACAAGGATCTTCGCCTCAGTAGTGATTGAACACTGTGCATCTTCCATGGCCTATGCACAACTTATGCATAAAACAAAATTTCTTTCCAGAACTGAGGGGACATCACGGTCTTTCCCGGGTAACAGCGTGGAGTCGAGGGGACACCTTGATCCTTCCTATGCAGACATAGGGAGAGATTGCATGAACCTCTCTTAAATTGGGACCACCGATGCTTCTCTACAAATGAGGATTTTCATGCGGATCGTAAACTTTGGTGTTGCATAGATCCACTTGCTTTGACACCATGTAAAGAATCGGGATGGATTTTCTTCCTCTTCAAAAGAGTCTACACGCACAATGAGAGGTGGAGAAGGTCATGTGTCAGGGAGAGAGAGAGAGTTGGTAAGAGGGAGAAGATGGCACATGAAGAGGGAGAGAGGAGAGGAGTCACCATGGAGATAAAAAAAAATTGACTATTGGACTCAAAAGAAAACAAGAAGATTTGGTTTATATTTAGAAAGATTCAATCCCATTATTGACGTCAACCACATTTCCAACAAACTTAGGATTAGGATTGTAGTAATCCTAATCCTAATTGACTCTTTCCTAAACAATCCAATCACAATAATTAACTAAATAAAGAAAACTTACACCTTAAGCAATAACTCCTGTCTCATGCCTACAGACATATGTGCATACACATGCACATGTGTAGACTCACACCATGTCGCAGTGTCACATGGCACCTTCTTGTGGATCTTCGCAACTATCACCTCAGTTAGCCCCAATGTTTCAAATTAAAATAAAATTTGTAGCCTATAAAAAGAGAACATGTTGAAATCCTATTGGTTGCAGCGAAATTTCTCCGTTGAGAAAGTTGGGGTCATAATCATTTATATGTGTTCAAAGAAAATCTCTCTGGATCTCTATGGCATTCTAGTAGATCCCTTGAAAGAAATATATGTAGGTTTATATCTTATACATGTGGATGTGTACGATTGTCTAATTAAAAAACAAATTTAAGCACTTTTTTGGTCCATTAGTGATGCAAATCAACCAAGTCAAAAATTCGAAGCCAAGATTTGACCTTCTTGTCATTACTAGCATGTGCTAATGGGTGCTCATTTGGATCATAGCTGTAAATCAATTTGAATTAGTTTTTTTTTTCCTTTGCCGAGGTAAGTTTGAATTAGTTATTATAGCATGTTGCTAAACAAAACTTGGGAGTCCCAAAGAGATTTGGGTAAATCATGAATTTATCCTTGTATCAAAATGCCATTTCATGAGTGTAGAAATAATTAACTTATATGTGAGATACATTTGCCTCAAGTTTGGCACTAGTTTGATTGGGTCATAGTTGAGAAGGGCCTTGCCAGCTTTGTTTAGGTAGGGAAACCCAAGTATTAGCTTTGACCCCGAAAATTATGGCTATCTTCGCATGATTTGCATCATATCAAGATGGTTGTTCCAATCATGAAATTTTGAAGGTAAGCCCCAAGTTGGGAGAGATGACTTTGACATCTATCTAGCTATGCTTTGTTGAAGGTTGCTATCTTGGTTTCTATAGCCAAGTTGTCCCAAGTAGATGGGATAAACACGCATAAGTGTCAAATATCTTTTGAGAGAATTCATTAACTGAACATCCCACCAATTTATGCCATGGATTACGTCTCTAGAGCATGAGCAACATATTGCAAGCTCTCTCATGGTTAGCTTCTTTAGTTTTCCGAATAACACCACAAGCTTCTAAGTGAACGATGCACTATCACCTTGAATAAGGGATGCAAAATTTAACCTGACTCAACCTTATAGATTGGACTCGAACCTAGCCTTTGGTTAATGGGTTGGGTCTCGGGTGAGCAATGTTGACCTTTTATGCTAAAAGTTTGGTTCTTGAGTGTAAAATATGGGCTCATGGAATCATGGACTTGTGGATTTATGGCCATGTTTGGTTCACGGTTGGGGTCTCAAGTGTGGATGTAGACCTGTTTAGTTGCAATAGGTTAGTTTTGAATGAACCTGCTTAAGGTTCGATCAAATAAAAGTTATATTGGAATAAATCTAACCTGATCCATTTGACACCCCTAACCTTGAAAGTGAAGACAACTTATGGAGTCAGATTACACAACAATCATAGGCCCTAATTCGCTTGAATTAAGGTAGAACCTAGCTCAATATGGACATTCTGCATGCATACGCATCGTACTTTGCATCCTAGATGATTTATATGTTTTATACATAATACTGTGCTATTTGAGAGGTATTACTCATTGCAGGTAATTTAGGGCTGTGGATGATCAATCCAACCTTATGGATCTACTCAAAATGACGATGGGAGTCCAACACTTCCAAGATTGCATCAATCAGATTCCCATAGCACCCTAGGGAGTACGCAGAAGAGCAAGAGTCAAGGGGAAAATAGAAGAAGATCCGGACCTCAGATGACAAATACAACCGCACAGATGGATCCAGATTGATGTTTGCAGTCTAATGGCGTAAAAATCAACTCAATCAGAGGCCTACATCACCAGATATAAGGAGAAGAAGATGGATGGCCACGATGGTGCCATGTGGTGCCATCATAGCTGCCCCCTCATTGCTCCCCAGCCTCTAAAGATCATCCTTCGCACGTTGTGGGCTGCTAGATCTCCATCCAACTCCCAAGAACGTGCCACATCGCCCTACCTCTCAGCCGCATCAAGGAAGATCATGTCTCAGTCGTTGGATCTTCATCCAACGGCTGAGGGTAGCTGAATGAAGAAGTGGAAACACACCCATTTGCATGTATAGCGCAACGGTTAGCGCACGCAACAACTGGCGTGCGATGTGGGTTTGAGCTGCGATGTGGGATTTGCTCACGCGAGGATGAAATTCAACTGTCAGATGGCAATCGAGTGGCGACAAGGGCGGCAGCATGGTGCACGCGGATGCGAGGGAGATGCAGATGCACGTGATGATGCGCACTTTAGGAAACAAATGTGCGATGGTGAGGTGTTCTTAGCCGTTTGATCGTAAGATTGAACGACTAAGAAGATTAGCGACGTTTGAGGCTGAGCGGTGAGCGCATGAAGGCAGAGGCGCGCGGGAGAGCAGGGGTCATGCGATTGAGATCCAAGGGCCCATGTTGCACTACGTGTTAGCACCAGATTGAATCTGCGAATGGAGAAGGATTTGGAGGGTATTTTTAGGCTTAATCAGGTCTGTTGATCTCCTAATCAACGGATCTGATCAACCTAAGGCTATTGCACGAAATTAAGGGCTCCAATGCCCTAAATTCCCTTCACAACAACTATAAAAAGAGGTGTAAGGGTTCCCTTTGAAGGCATCAAAAAAAGGAATTTCCTTCTTCCTCCTTCTACAACTCCTCTACCTTCTTCCCGTCTTCTCTACCTCCGTGTTTGCATCTTCTTCCGAAGCATTTGTTGAGCCACCTTGGTAGATCATTGCTGCTATCCTCAACCTCTCCAGAAGGCCACCACGGATCACCTATGGTGCCCTTGTTCTGCTACATAGATAGTTTATGTTCATGCTTAGAATTTGTTTAGTTATAATTACATGTATGCAATTCGTGTTCAAACTCTCTACTTGATATATATTGCGATTTATTGTCTATGCTATTTAGTAATTAGATTTAGAACAAGAGCATAAAACCAAAAGCGCTTTCTGCCTCTTTGTGATTGATTGGAACTCACCAGTTCCGTTAATTTATTTGTCGAAATGTATTTCGTGCTATACTACGACACATTTATCTTTTATGCGATCTACGCCCCGAATAAATTGGAATTGTTGCTGGGGAGGCATGGAGATTTTTTATTTCATCACTTACATATTACTTGTGTGTGCAGGATTGAACCACAAGAGTGGCAAACGAGTCAAAGCGGGCACTGTAAGAATCAGGTGCACACAATCTTGTTTGAAACTTAGGTAGAAATTGATTGCCATCTTTAAAATTCAATTGCTGTATTTCCGATGCTCCAAAAATTCTGAAATTTGGATTGGAACTAGATTTTTAAATTATCTTTCCAACGCCACCTTTCCCGAAAAGAAATTCCATCTGTGGAATTTTTAAAAATTTGTAGAGTACATACAAAGCAGATTGCTTGAAAATAGAACTTTTATGAACTTTAGAAATCAATTTTGACCAACATACAAATTGGATTTACTCACGATTGGTGGGGTTTGAAAGATAATCAAATTAGCTTTCATTATCATATTTTAAAGAAAATTTTGGAGCATATTTAGCATTGTTTCCAACAGAAAAACCAACACGAGGTCTAAATCCCAGATTTGACCCCTGGTTTGTTAAAAATTCATAACTACTTGTTGGAAATAGTAAACATTTTGGAAAAATACTCTCTAAACATCTTATTGAAAAGTGAATCTTCTTGCCAAGTTCCAAATCATTCAGATTCCATCTTACTTGAGAGTATACATTTGAATTATGATCTTCAATTTGAAAAAACTTAGAATTGCATGAGCCAATAGGACCACGGTGGACTAACTTGGACTCAGTCGAGCCCAGGAGTTAGTTGATGAGGTGAGTCACCTTGTGGACCGCCCATCATTTACTGAATTGAAGAAACATGTCAAAAAACAAATTCATGAAAATATATCAAATAACCTGCATTTGGTTTGCAACTACTGTGTAGTTTCAACCTCTCCTGCAAAACCTAGTGTCTAAGGCGCGAGGTAGTGTCAAACGACCATGGCTATGGGGTAACAAAACTGGAGGTGAAAGTCGAAAGAAGAACCTTCCTTGTAGTTCCCTTGTAACTAGCCTGGCCAGGTTAGCCTGGGAGGCGGGAATTCCTTGCAGTTGGTCTCTTGCCAATTTTTTTTTCAATAACACGAACTTAAACGAAAAATCCTGTCATCTGATATAAACGACTACTCTGATTAACAAGGCCTTAGCCTTGTTCGGCTTGACTATACCAACCCTTTGAATTGATGTATGCAAGGAAGAAGGTCGTTAGGACCTAAACTTGTGAGACCTTGGGAGCCAAACCCAAGGTGGCAAAGGCAATTCTCAACTGACCATTCTTCCCAACCTTCTTCCACTCGATTAGCTGAGATGGCTAATCCCGATCCTCGAGTTGGTTAGGACCCTCGGAATCAGGACCCAATGTCTCGTCTGGAAGCCAGGGTTGAGGAAACTAGACAGAAATACGAGCAGAGCATCGACAGGATTCTCACAACACTTGACAGGATGCAGGATCCACCACGTGGAGAATAACTGTGGGACTTCTATGATCTGGTGGCAACAATTATAGCACCTCAGGTCCGGATTCGCATTCGAGTTGAAGCAAACATCATAAGTTAGATTCAGACTCATTTCCATGGAAACTTGAATGAGGATCCCTTCCAGCACATCGAAGATCTGAGTCGAATTGCAAAGTCAGTTCGACCTAGAAATGTAGAAATCGGAATTGTTCTCATAAAGCTTTTTCCTTTTTCTCTCAAGGATAAAGTTGTTTATTAGTTCAAGACTATTGGGAGGCCAATTGGAGCCTAGGAGAAATTACGTCATGAATTCCTCCAAAGGTTCTTCTCAATTGGTCAAACAAATGCTATGAGGTGCATGATCACGATCTTTGCCCAAGGTCCTGGAGAGAAGTTGCATGATGCCTGGGATAGATTCCACAATCATTTTAGGAAATGCTAACACCATGGTGTACTCAGGTGGCACCTCGCTCAAGTCTTTTACCATGGGCTGGATGACACACATCGGTACCTAGCCGATGCATCTAGCAGTGGGAATTTCCTCACGAAGTATGAGAACAACGCATTTGAACTATTCGAGTCCTTAGCAAAGAACTCAATGAATGCCACCTCAATGAACCAGTTCCAGCAACCTGGACATCAACGAGTTAGTGTCCACAAAGCTCACGCCGATTCTGCCCAAGCTGACATGGACATTATAACCAAGAAGTTGGATAAGGTGGGGTTGCTCTACAAGAAGCTCGATGAATTAATTCGAGTAAGATTTGGGTTTCTTGGTAGCTGTTGCATCCCACTCATCTCTCGCATCTCGAGCTCGTCCTGCTCGAGTACATCTACTTGCTCGGGTTGTTCCTTCTCCGCGGGATCCTACGTATCAGGAACCCGTGAATAATTTGGATCTGGCATCATACAATTAGGGTTACACACCATCCGATGATTACAATGCGTATTCCCTTGATGAATATACATCTCAGATGTCATCGGCTTACGAAGACATCAGTGCTATTCAAGGATACGGGCGTAATAACCCATACTCAGAGATGTATAACCCTGGTTGGCGTCAGCATTCAAATTTCTCCTAGTCTGGTAACTCACGGAGGCCACATCAAGACCCACACTACCAAACCAGACAATATGGGAATGCGCAGAACATGTATCCTAGGCAACAGCCATTCCCATCTCAGTAGCAACAATCCCATTCTATTTATCAGTCGCTGCACCAAGCTGCCAACTATCCTCCAAAGCAGGCCGACCCTTTGGAGTCTCTGAAGGAGGAATTATAGGAGTCAATCCGGAAATCAACTCATGACAACCTGCAAATTATGAAGGTTATGGCTGACCAAATATAGAACATCCAAAATACATAGAATTAGATAATGCAGGAACAAAGATCACAGGGAGGCTTGCCCTCCCAACCTGTCTCGAACCTGAGGTATGTGTAGAATCAGGGTGCCTTGCCTAGATTCCAAGCACCACTAGGATAGGCACATGCTATTCTACAAGCACCTCCTGCACCACCTGGTTATGGGCAAGGTTAGCCACCTTTACTGTCAAACCCCGCATATTCTAGCCCATCCTATCCTCTACCACCTCATGGACAGTACGTTGATGTGAAGACTATCACTTTGAAGAGTGGAAAGACTACACAGGACCTACTACCTAGGTAATTGGGTCATGATTTTTCACACCCTTTCTCCGCAGGATGGCTCGACTCCATCTTCATCTCAGGAGCCATCTATGGTTGATAAGGGCAAGAGACCACTTAACTCTGAGATTCTTGTTCCTTTTCCTAAGTCTTTGACACATAATATAGCGAAGAAAAAAGATACACAAAATTTCGAGGACCTAAAATCTATGTTCAAGGAAGTTCACATTCAGGTCCCTCTCCTTGAAGCAATAGATCACATCCTTGCTGTTGCTAGGTTCTTCAAGGACTACTATACTCCGAAGCAACAACAGAAAATCGGACGACAGGCAGTATTATCTGAGGAAGCTAACGCTATTATCTTAGCCGACTTACCACCCAAAAAGGACCCGGGCACACCATTGATTTCCTGCTTTTTGCAGGATTCCCCTTTTGATAGGGCCCTTCTTGATTTGGGGTCATCCATCAACCTAGCTCCCACCGCAGTATTTTATCGATTTCGATTCGGGGAGTTAAAGCCCACCTCGGTTACCATATAGTTGGCTGACGATCGGTGAAAATGCCAAGGGGGTTGGTTGAAAATGTGATCGTGATAGTCTAAGGATTTTGCTTTCTAGTAGAATTTTTTGTTCTTGATATGGAGGTTCCTCCTAATCTTTGTGATGTACTGATTATTCTAGGTCGCTGATAAACGCCAGTTTATCATCATTTTTATGCATTAAAACAAACCTATCTCGTAGGATTTTCTCCGCAAATGGGTTTTTGGGCTGCATTTAGGCATCAATTAGGTTAGGCATGCATTGCACTTTTTATTATCTTTTTAATGTGTTTTTGTAAGTGTTAGGGATATACAGATTATCAGAACTCCAAAACCCTTGCACTCATGAAGGCAACTGGTGAAGAAGAAGCTCAGACTAGCTGTAACTCAGCTTGATCCAGCTCACCATAGCTGGATTCCAGCTCACTTGAATTAGGGTTAGCTCATCCTAGCTCCATTCATCTCATCTCAGCTGAATGGCAGCTCAAGAGAGCTCATCTTAGCTCACCGTATCTCATGTCAGCTTAGATCCAGCTCAACTTAGCTGAATCTAGCTCATCTCAGCTCTCATTAGTTCACAGGGAGCTCTAGCTAGCTCGGCTGAGTTGGCTGGAGTTCACCTCAGCTTAGGACCAACTACATCCAGCTCCACTCAACTCCAGTCAGCTGATGATGACTTCATCCTAGCTCAGGAAGCTCAAGTCTAGCTCCTAGGGACTTAGCTTAGCTCAACTTAGTTGACTTAAACTACCTTAGCTACGTCAACTAGCTAGGTCCTCCCCGGGAACATTAAACCTAGCTCACCTCAGCTCCTTTCAACAGAAGCCAGCTTGCTTTAGCTTGGCTTAGTAGCTAGCAAAGAACTAGCAAGCTAAGCCAGCTAAGGTAGCTCCTTGCAGCTCTCTTCAGTAGCCACCAGCTCCAGTGCAGCTCAAGATGACTACCTCCAACTCTTCTCCCTGAAAACCCTAGCTCCAAATGCCTCCAACCCTACTCTCTACTAGCTAAGCTAGCTAAGCTGCTTAACTTAGCTAGTCCACCTCCATGGAACCAAAACCTACTACCTAAGCTCTAGCAAAAAGACCACCTACTCCTACTTTATTTTGGTGCCAACTATCCCTTCCATCACCACCCTACATCCACCATCAAAACCCATCTCCACCCTCCATTTTTTCCCTCCAAAATCAATGCCTTCTAGAAGATATTTTTGAAGGGAAAACCAATGCACCTCTTCATTTCCCTCCCATTTTTCCCTCCAAAAATATCCAAGCACCCCTTCATTTCCCTCCAAAAAAACACCATAACCACCCCCCTTCCCATCCTATAAATACCCTACGCTACCACCACATAATTCCCATCCTCCATTAGTGTATTTTTTTCTACCTATACCCACCTACACCTACGGCCAAGAAGAAGGAGTAGAGAAGAAGATTAAGGGGGCACATCACCCGCCCCTTTGGTGCCTTCATCTCCCCACTCTCTTCAACTTGGGTGACGCCAAGGAGGAGGGCTATTCCACTTCAAGGAGGATGCCCGGGAAAAGGAAAAGGACCTAGGGTGGACATCCACCCTAGGAGGAGGGGCATCTCACTTCAAGGAGGAGTTAAGGTGGAAGTTTCCACTTTGGAGGAGCCTTTCAAGGAAGGAGAAGGAGGAGCCCTTTTGAAGCCTAGGAGCCACTAAGCTTGGAGCAAGGAGCCTCCCCTCTTCACCAACAATTCAGGAGGATTTGTGTTTCATTTTATTTGTTGCAATTATCTAGTAGTAGAAGCATTCCTCTACTAGGGTTTGTAAAACATTTTTTCTCCTTGAGTAAAGTTGCCTTTTCTTAATTGTTTTCTTTTACTTTTACCTTAGTGTAATCACACCCTCTCTAATTACTCTAGGTTCCCACCTACCTAGGTGAGCTTAGAGAGAGGAATTACTTGTCACTTAGGTTCTAGTTTAGTAAATTTAGGTGTTAGCTATCTTCCCACCATCGATTTTATGTTGCTTTAGTTATTTCAAAACAAAAATTAAATATTTTAAAATACCAAAAAGAAAGTTTATTTCCATTTCTAAGCAAGGGATTTTGATTTGCAAACTTACCTCCTTGGATGACCCTAGATACCCCACTATCTTGGAATATAAATTTAAAAGCAAAAGTGGATTTACGCATTGCAATCACACTAAATTACCCAATTAACAAACCGTGTAAAATTCGTTACCAGTCACCCATTCTTGCCAATTGCCCGTGCGAACATCGACTGTGCATCGGGGTGCATGGAGATTGCCCTAGGGAACGAAAAGCTTAGATTGGACATTTTCAGGGCATCAAAGAACTTTGATTGCGATCTAATTGAGGAGGATGGTGATGATGAAGATTCATCTTTCTATGGGAACATTGGGCTCCTCTACAGCGACCCCATGGCACATTCATCCTCACTATCAGGGGTCTTCGATTGTGGTCCACATGGGGTTGAGACTAATGATATACACATTTCATCCCATGGATCTGGTTGTCATGGGTGTTCATCTGCTCCTAACACCCCTGATCCTGACTATTCTATCCTATCTATCACTAATATCTTAAGACAGGATTACCTGACCACTGCAGACGGATTTTCCATTAGCCAGGATTAGCAGATTTCCACTATTGCTTCCGCTCCTCCCCTGCATAAACCCTATCTCCACTCTCCTCTACCAGAGTTACAGCCTTTACCTGATTCACTCAAGTACGTGTTTCTGGGAGAAAGTGAGATGTATCCCATGATTATCAATGCTCACTTGACTTCAGACCAGGGGCACCAGTTGATCTCCATTCTACAAGCACATAGGGCTGCTATCGGGTGGGGCATTGCTGATCTCCGAGGGATTCACCCCTCATATTGCACTCACCATATCTACACTGATGAAGGGGTGAGACCATTGAGCCAACCTCAGAGGTGCCTAAATCCAAATATGTTAGAAGTTTTCAAGAAGGGGATCACTAAATGGCTGGACGCGGGCATTATCTATCCAATTTTCGACAGCCAGTGGGTGAGTCCCATTCAGATTATGCCTAAAAAGACGGGGCTCACTGTGATAAAAAATGAAATGGGTGAATCCATCCCGACTCACACCATGACTTCTTGGCGGGTCTGCATTGATTACATGAAGCTAAACTCGGCTACCAAAAAAGATTAGTTTCCTTTAGCCTTTATTGATTAGATTTTAGAACGGTTGGCCGGGTGTAGTTTCTTCTGCTTTATGTATGGATACTTCGAGTACAACCAAGTAGCGATCAACCTAGAAGATCAAGACAAGATGACTTTTATGTGTCCCTTTGGAACATTCACTTTTAAGTGAATGCCCTTCGACCTCTGCGACGCACTAGCTACTTTTCAGCGATGCATGATGGCCATCTTTTCAGACATGATTGGGGAATGCGTAGAAGTGTTCATGGACGACTTCTTTGTGTTTGGAGACGATTTTTCATCTTGTCTTGATAACCTCACAAAGATCCTGAGGAGATGTATAGAAGCTAACTTAGTACTTTCATGGAAAAAAAGCCATTTTATGGTGAGGGATGGCATCGTACTAGGTCATAGGATCTCTAATGGACTTGAGGTCGATCGAGCTAAGTCCGAAATCATTTCGTAATTACCTCCACCTAGCTCAGTCAGGCAAATCAGATTGTTCTTAGAGCATGTCGGATTTTATTGAAGATTCATTTGAGATTTCTTCGAAAATTGCTTGTCCATTAACGAATCTTCTGGTAACTGACACTTCCTTTGATTTTGACTCCTCGTGTCTCAACGCTTTTGAGACCTTGCGAAGCACTATTTCAAGTGCACCTATTGTCCAACCTCGCGACTGGTCTCTCGACTTCGAGATGATGTGTGACTCCTTCGACTTTGCTGTTGGAGCCGTTGTTGGCCAGCGTCGGGAGCGCCACCCATTCGTAATATACTACACTCAAAGCATTGAATGAGGCTCAGCGTAATTATACAGTCACTAAGAAAGAATTGCTAGCTGTGGTATTCAGGTTGGAGAAATTCAGGTCATACTTACTCGGGTCCAGAGTTATTATCTACACTGACCATTCCGCCCTTCTGCATTTGTTGGCAAAGAAGGATGCCAAACCCTGCCTTATCAGATGGATCCTTCTTTTACAGGAGTTTGATGTCGAGATCCGTGACAAAGCTGGAGCCCATAATGTTGTGGCGGATCACTTGTCTCGGCTAGACCCAGACTATATTCCGTACTCCCCACCTATCTCATATCGATTTCCGGATGAGTCTCTATTGGCTATTAACTCTATTGAGTTTCCTTGGTACACCAATATAGCGAACTATCTCATCGCAGGCAGGCTACCTGCGTGATTATCCAAGGATCAAAAACTCAAATTTATCTCAGAGGCTAAATTCTATTTTTGGAATGACCCACTGCTCTTTCACATTGGGCTGATCAGATCATTCGTAGATGTGTCCCTGATTCGAAAATCTCTAGTGTACTATCCTTCTGCCACAGTGATGCTTGTGGGGGTCATTTCTCGAGCTGAAAGACTGCTGCAAAGATTTTGCAGTTGAGATTTTTCTGGCCAACCATTTTCAGAGACACACACGAGTTTGCCAAATGCTGTAAGCGATTCTAGTCAGTTGGTTCTATGACCCGGAGAGACATGATGCCTCTCCAATCTATTCTTGTCGTAGAAGTGTTCGATGTTTGGGGAATCGATTTTATGGGCCCCTTCCCAAACTTGCATGGCTTGGAGTACATACTTCTCACAGTTGACTATGTCTCAAAGTGGGTTGAAGCTATCCCAGCAAGACAGGCTGATCATAAGGTAGTTATATCCTTCGTTCGGGAATTTATTTTCGCGAGATTCTGAGTTCCCCATGGTCTGATTAGCGACGGGGGCAGTCGCTTCATCCATGCCCATTTCAGATCTCTTTTGAAGAAATACGGTGTACACCACCGCATTGCTACCTCGTACAACCCACAAACCAATGGGCAGGTTGAAGTATCGAATAGTCAAATCAAGCTTATCCTTCAAAAGATGGTTAGACTTGATAGGAAGGATTGGTCCGATCGGTTGATTGATGCACTATGGGCATATCGGACCGTGTACAAGGCCCCGCTCGGAATGTCGCCATACTGCATGGTGTATGGAAAGGCCTGTCACTTTCCTGTGGAGCTGGAGCACCGTGCCTTTTGGGCAGTGCATAAGTGTAATTTTAACCTCGAGGCTAGAGGTTATGAAAGGAAGCTCCAGCTTAGTGAATTAGAGGAGATTAGGCGAGAAGCTTACGAAATGCAAAAATATACAAAGACAAGACAAAGGCTTTCCATGATCGACACATCCAGAGGAAGGAGTTCTCACCTAACCAGCAGGTTTGGTTGTTTGACTCCTGACTCAAATTCTTTACGGGAAAGGTCCACCCGTATCCTAACGGGGTAGTCCAAATTAGAGACCCGAAGTCTGGGCATGTTTTTACAGTTAATGGCCAGTGCCTTAAATCGTTTTTTGCCTAGGAACCTCCTCTTGCTGATGAAGCATACATCTTCTCGAGGATGTGTGACTAACATGTTGCCCAGCTGGAGGTGTTAAACTTAGCACGTAGACATATATACATATCATATATATATATATATATATAGCATATTTCATTTTTTCATATTGTTTTGCATATAGTGTGTAGCATTGCAGTGTTGGCATGAGCTGAATGACAACTTAGAAGTAGTCCTAGGTCATTTCTATCCACATACACCCTGCCTTATTCCAATTTCTTTTATTCATGTAGGAGGACATGCAAACACTTAGGCATGGGGGGGTAGTCCATAAAAGCTGAAAATTCTCTGCCAACAATTGGGGGATTAGATCATTTTATCAAGAGGTTTTATTAAAGATTTATTCTTTAGTAGATTCCTAAGCTTAGAATCCAGTATAACCTCACACCTGCATGTAGAATGTGCAATGGATTCACTGTGAAAACCGATAGACATCTCTAGTTTATCAAGAAGAAGCATCGCTTCTTTTCCTGAACCCTTGGATAGCAATCAGGAAGTCAGGTGAACTATCTTCCAGTAGATCCACCAAAACATATGTGAGGTGAGAGTAGAGAGTCTACTGGTGTTCTAAGGCTAGTATAAGGAATCTTTAATTCTAGATAATTGAATGACACTCGGAGTTGGGCATAGTTTTTGCTCTCAGTTCTTGCATACTAATTTTGTGAGAAATTCCGTATGAGAGCCACCAAATAAGGAAAAAACACAGAGAGTGGGTTCTGATGAAACTAGGACTGAGGTGGATGGTCACGACCATCCTCTATGGAATCCTCGGCTGAAGGAGGGTATTGGTATCAAGGTTAGAAATATGCCGTCCTGTCCGTTCCCTACCCGGTGTCGAGAGTAGGCACTTCCACTAAATAAGCCACCAGAGATCCTCTTGGTCATCCCAAAAATCCCCAAGAATGCTTCACATATAAAAGTACATATGTTGTGTTATGTTGTGCTGATAAATACAGTAGTATGTTGTGTTGTGGCATTGTGCCAAGTAGATATACATACAGAAGAGATGTTTGCTCGAAAAAAAAAGAAGAAAAAAAGTGTTACGTGAAGCAGTTGCGTGATGTGAGTCAAGTTAAATGTTTTGAGGCAAAAACAGCCACCACCCTCATGAACCACCAAATACAGCCTTAACCTATTTTTTTCTGTATTTCTGATCGCTTGAATACGAGCTGAGGGGTCTGACTTAGTCGTAGGGTTATTAGAATCTAATTAAAGTGTGATGCCATGCGAGACCACCAAATACATTTGCAAATCTGGTGAGATGTGAGCTCATGAAGAAAAGGAAAAAGAAAAGAAAAGAGAGAGAGAGAGAGAAAGAGAGAAAAGGAAAAGTACAAAAGACTAAAGAGAGCACAGTTTTCAAGACTCTCTCTAAGTTGATTTATTCAATAATCTAAAAATTTAGATTCTAAGATAGTAGTCTCTATGTAGCACGAGAAGAGAGTGAGCCACTAAATACAAATCCAGTTAACTCAGACATTTTATACCTAAGCCAAAATCCAGGGCTAAAATCAGAGAATAGTTTATATCCCTGATAAACTCCTGTTTATCATCATTCTTATGCATTAAAACAAACCTAGCTCTTAGGATTTTACTCTGCAAATGGGTTTTTGGGTAGCATTTAGGCACTAATTAGGTTAGGCATGCATTGCACTGTTTATTGTCCTTTTAATGTGTTTTTGTGAGTGTTAGGGATATACAGATTGCCAGATCCCTAAAACCGTAGCACTTAGGAAAGCAACTGGTGAAGGAGAAGCTCTCACCATCTGGAACTCAGCTTGATCTAGCTCACCTGAACTAGGGTTAGCTCATACTAGCTCCATTCAGCTCATCTCAGCTGAATGGCAGCTCAAGAGAGCTAATCTTAGCTCACCCTAGCTTAGGTCAGCTCAGATCCAGCTCAACTTAGCTGAGTCTAGCTCATCTTAGCTCCCATTAGTCCACAGGGAGCTCTAGCTAGCTCAGTTGAGTTGACTGGAGTTCACCCCAACTCAGGTCCAGCTACATTTAGCTCCACTCAACTCCAGCCAGTTGAGGATAACTTCATTTCAGCTCAGGAAGCTAAAGTCTAGCTCCCAGGGATTCAGCTTAGCTCAACTCAGTTGAGCTAAGCTACCTTAGCTACCCCAACCAGCTTGATCCTCCCTAGGAGCACCAGACCCAGCTCATCTCAACTCATTGTGGCAGAAGCCAGCTTACTTTAGCTTAGCTTAGCAGCTAGCAAAGAACTAGCAAGCTAAGCTAGCTAAAGTAGCTCCACGCCATCCTCTTCAGCAGCTGCCAGCTCCAGTTCAGCTCTAGACTTCTTCTGTCCAGCTCCTCTTCACAAACCCTAGCTCCCATTGCCTCCTCCTCTACTCCATTACTAGCTGAGCTAGCTTAGCTTAACTAGAATCCAACTTTCTTGGCCATCCACCACCCTAAAGTCCACCCTAACTACCTCTACCTCAAGCCCACCTAAGCTACACCTAAGCTCCACCTAGTCCACCCTAAGTTGGTGCCAACCATAGCCATCTCTTCACCCCTCATCTTCCACCAAAAGGTGCCTAGAGTTGGCACCAAAACCTAACTCTAACCACCTCCCATTTTGGCGCCAACCCTACCTCCCATATCCACCATACACCTAACCCTACATCCACATCTAGCCACCCACATACCCCCTTCTAGAACCCTAAGATGGCGCCACCTAATAGCCTTCTAGAAGGTCCATTTTGGCACCAACTCTAAGGGACACCAAAGCCATAACCACCCCCCCTTGTGTCCCCTCATTTGGTACCACTTATTCCTAGCCATAGGATCCCCAACTACCTCCCAAATCATATCCTAGCCATCCATTTCAAGAGCCACCTCTACCCCTAATTAAAACCTATAAATATCCTACCCTACCACCACATAATTCCCATCCTCCCATTAGTTTAATTTCGCATTACACGCACCATAATTCAAGGCCAAGGAAGAAGAAGAAGAGAAGAAGATTAAGGGGGCATCCTACCCGCCCTTTTGGTGCCTTCTTCCCCTTCTTTCTTCTCCCTTGTGCCACGCCAAGGAGGAGGAGCACTTCCCCACCAGGTGGATGGCCAAGCAAGGAGGAGAAAGGGTGGTGCATGCTCACCCTTGGAGGAGGAAAGTTAAGGTGGAAGCTTCCACCTTGGAGGACACCATTTGAAGGAGCTTTAGAAGGAAGGAGTTGGAGGACTCTTTTCAAGCCCGGGAGCTAGCAGGCTTGGAGCAAGAAGCCATCATCTTCTTCACCATTTCATTTAGAGGATTTGTGTTTTACTTTCTTGTAGTTTCAAGTTAGAATAGAAGCATTCCTCTACATGTGCTTTTTGTAAAATAGATTTCCGTTAATTCAAGTTGCCTTCTTTTATCTTTTTATTGCATAGTTTTGTAGAATTTTTTGTCTAGCATTTTTTCACCTCCTCTCCTTAATTACTCTAGGCCTCCACGTGCCTAGAGTGAGCTTAAGGAGAGACTCTACTTGTCACTTTAGTAGTAGTGTAGTGGATTAGTGTAGACGATTTTCTTGCTATCAACAAACCCGCGTATTTCCCTTTATTTCAAAACCCTAATATATATATATATATATATTTGAAAAGACCAAAAAGAAAGGTGATTTCTACTTCCAAGCAAGGGATTTGATTTGCAAACAATTTGGCCTCCTTAGATGACCCTAGATATGCCATTATCTAGGTTTATAAATTTAAGGGTTGATCGATTTTGCACATTACAACGACCTATTTTAAAAATCGCGTAATTATCTGTATCACTTTTTGGTGCCATTGCCGGGGAGGCACGGCTTTTCTTGATCAATTTTTCTCTTACTTGATGTGGATCTCATCCCCTTCTATCTTTTTCTTTCATGTGTGCAAGCATTGTGGGAAGAAAGCGGGATTCTGAGACGATTGCAATATCTTGTCTTCCAGTGGATTTTCAGGTTGGTTTCCTTTTCTGGTCATATAATTCACTAAAAACTACCTACAACACACTAAACTTAGCTTTCAGGACCTTAAACAACTTAATTAAGTGGAGTGGTGAAATTTAAAATTTATTGTTTGCTTGTATGCTTCATTAAACACCACTCTAATTCAAGTGTTGATATTCTATTTTTCGGGTTCAAATTTCTGTCTGGACTTGAAAAATCAATTTCTGGCACCACAAGCCTCCTAAAATCTTAAAATTTCACCCAAGAATTCCATATCAAGTAGGAAACATCTGTTATAAATTTTAGATCAATTTACTTTGTATTTAATTTTTGAAAATTTGTGGACTACAGAGGGGTCACATCCTTTATTCTTCCTATTTTGTTATTGTCTGTGAATTTTTAGTTTTTTTATAGTTAGCCAATTTTTATGAAATTTAGCTTTCTAGAATTCTTGTGAAATTCCACACATCATCTAAAATCACCAAAATTGTTTGAGGCCAGTGGTGGTACAGAAAGTCCAAAATACCCACGGGTATCATTTCTGGACTTTGACATCAGCACAAATAAAAATTCAAAACAATTATCAAACAAATTACTAAAATCTTAAAAAAATCTTTTCTGGAATCCTTGTTTGATTTTATTTAGAGTAGTGGTATTGTTTGGCTTTTTTGAATCACTACTTAATACAGAAAGCCTAAAAACAACTCATTGGTAGTAATTTTCTACCATAGAATCGGATTGCATTAGGATTTTCCTTTGTATTTCTAGAAAACCACTTTTAAAGGAAATTGACCATCACTAATAGAACTTGTTTTCCTTTGATTGTGGAAGTTTCAAACTTGTTTGAACATTTAAAAAGAGAAACCCTAAAACACATTAAATTAAATTATATCCTAAAAGATAGAAATACTAAAAATTGTGTGACAACTTGTTTGAAATTGGAACCACTTTCCAATTCTTGCACACACTATAAAATTTGAAATAACAGGGCAATAACCTAATTAACGCTCTCTACATTCCATGTGCACTATAGTATCCTAGACCTAACTAAAATCCGTAGCAACTTGACCCCTAAGGTTTCATCAACTTAGGCTTGCTATATAGGTCTTAAGTTTTCTCTAGTTAATACCAATTCTGTCATCTATATCTGATGTTCAGGCTGAGGGGCCGTGTCAAACGACCAGGAGCAGGTTTGTACAAGCACCTGGGGATTTTCCTAGGAAACGCTTGGGCCCAAACCTCCCCTTAAGCAACTTGGCTAGATTTGTTGATAGACCGGGTATTCACTGTTAATTACTTATTTCCTAGGTAGACCAAGTCTAAGGTTAATTTCTAGGGAGTCACAATTAAGTTAGGTCTAGAATTTAATTGCTTGTGTGCACACTTCTCTCATCTCCATCTCTTCTCCTCCCCTCCCGTTCTTCCATTTTATGCACAGGCGACGGTCTCAACATCCGCACTTGGAGGGACCATTTGATTTCGCCTCATGCGTAAAAAGATCGCTTTTTTTCTTCTTCTTCTCTCAATATGGAAAATTAACAAGATAGGTCTACTAACCCTTCCACTTCCACCTCTAATCCCACCTTTAACCCCACTAATAACCCTAATTCTGACCCTTCCACCCACAACCCCCCCACCTTTGACTTCCCGCACTTGGAGCTCCTTAATGCTAATTTGCCTCAATCACAATATCAAGCCCCCCTGCCTGATCTCTTGACAATGATGGTTAAGCAGATTGCTAAATTGAATGCCATTCAACAAACATTGACTAGGAACATCCAAAACCTAGCCAATCAAAGGCCAAACCCACCACCCCGTTAGCAGCTTGTTATTCCTCTAAAAGATTTTTATGATCCTTTTTATTATGAGGAACGACCAGGGGCGGTCATACCAGAAGGGGACTTCGAAATCAAGCTGGCAGTTCTGAACCTAATTAAACACTTTCATGGCCTTCCTAGGGAAGACCCATTTAGCCACCTTGAAGTGCTAACTCTTCTTACACAAACAACCCATTCCCAAAATGTGCAAGAAGACCCTTGGCTGATGCGGCTATTTCCATTATCTCTAAAAGATAAGGTTGCTTACTGGTTCAGGACCATTGGCCAACCTATCACCACATGGCCTCAGCTCAAGAGCACCTTCCTTAAAAAATTCTTTCCCAAAGGTCGTACTAATTCCCTATGAAGATCTATTATGACCTTTCAACAGAAATCTGGTGAGACATTTCATGATTCTTGGAAAAGATTTTAAGATCTCCTAAGAAGTCTGCACCACAAGATTCCTTTATGGCAGCTTGTGTAGATCTTCTATCATGGATTAGAAGATCAAATTTGACGTTTTGTCGATGCCTTGTGTGGCGGCAACTTCTTAAATAAGGATGTTGAGAATGCCTATGACCTTTTTGAAGAAATGAGTGAAAACTCATTTAATTAAGCTTCCATGAACACATTTTGCAGAACTCCAAACCCGCAGTTCAATGCTCATGAAGTAGGCACCCAAGCTATCCCTGTCACCCAAGATGATCTTCAAATGATCGCCCAAAAACTCGACCAGATGCACATTAATCAAAAGAAGATTGAGGAAAGACTTGCCACATCAACCCAAGTTCCACACAATCCACATCTAACCCACCCTAACTTTCCACGAAGAGAAAATTTGCACAATCTCAACACTACTCCTGCTGATTATTACCAGTATTCTGAGGTTGCCCATGATTCACTGGAGAATTAAAACTATCCAAATCTTAACCCCACTCAAAATATTTCTGTCATCCAGGAGCCGTTTAAAAATTCTTCCAATTGGAAGAATTTTTAAACGGCTCCTGGATAACGGAAGAATTACCTGAACTACTCCTAGAATAATCAGGTTCCTCCCCAATCAAATCAATTTAATGGGTATGGATCTAATCCGAACTTTCGTCCTGGGCCATCCCAACAAGACATCAATGCCCAGATGATGAGAACCCTGTAGGACATGCAGACAAAGATGACGGAAGTAACCCACACCATCACAAATTTGAATAATTAGATCGGGGTTACTCCCACTCAAAGACCTGCAGGACATCTTCCCTCCCAACCCATGCCCAACCCTAATCACCAAAGGAACCAATATTCGGGTAGAAATCCACACTACCCGAATTAGCCTCCTACTAATCCACTACCTCAGCAGCCTCCCAGGTTTCTACAACCATAGGCCCCCCCACCTCCTCCAAATAATAATTCGACTGCACATGCAGTTACGTTGAGGAGTGGGAAAACTACCACTGATCCCGGGCCTTCACAAAAACCTGGTGAAATCCCCATCCCTGTGCAAATTGACTCTCCACCTCCCCATCAGGAAGAAAAAGAAACACAAAAATCTCAAGACACAACTCTTATCCCTTTTCCACAAGCTCTCCACCCCACCACCAATAGAAAAAAGAAATCTGAGCCCACCACAGAAGAACTCATGGATCTATTTGGGCAAATTCAAATTAATATTCCTCTTCCAGATGCCATCAAATATATACTTGCCTACGCTAAATTTTTGAAGAAGATCTGTACTCCAAAAAGGCAGGCCAAAAATCTAGGACAGGTACATCTTTCGAAGACAGTAAGCTCTATCATACAGAGCAAGTTGCCTCCTAAGATGAAAGATCCGGGGGCACCATTAATTTCAGTGATTATTGATGATACTACCTTTGATCGTGCCCTCCTTGATCTTGGTGCCTCAGTTAATATCATTCCCAAAATTTTATTTGAAGAGTTTTAGATCAATGAATTAAAATCCGTCGAGGTTACCCTGCAATTAGCCGACCGATCTATAATTAAACCCCATGGGATTGTTGAGGATGTTTTGGTCAAGGTCCAGAATTGTGTCTTCCTTGCAGACTTTCTGGTCCTTGACATTGAGGTACCCGAATCTTTATTGAATGCCCCCATAATCCTTGGATGACCCTTTTTGGCCACTGCAAAGGCAAATATCAATTGCCACACAGGCAAAATGGATATCATCTGTGCAGGCCAAACTATCACTCTAGATATTTTCAAATCCTCTAAGAGATTCCATGATGATAACTTTTTTGAGGACTCAGATATTGAAATTTCAAATAGGGTAGAGGAGACAATGTTGATAGATGCCCTTATCGACCACAATATTTTTGAGGAATCAGATTCATAATAAGTGGTTGCCGAAATCTGTGATTTGGAGACTTATCTTGACCAAAAATCCATTCCTGATGAATCCCTTGATCACCCTGACCCACCCACTCTTCCCTCACCCCACCTTTCCACGCTAACTTCACCCAATCCTCACCATCCCTTCCCTGACCCCTTTCCTATGGACCTGCCACCAAACCTGCCCGAGTTTGGCATTCAACTTGATTTAAAACCTTGGCCAGACTTAGGCTACACTTATCATTTTCCATCCAACTTTGATCCTTATATTTCCTCTCATCCATTTTCTAGGGATCCAGAAGAAGACACATTTTATGCAGGCATCCAAGTGTCCAATTACTTACATGATTTTCTATCTTCTGTGCATACCTTCACGCCCGGCTGAATGGCGTAAAAGATAGCACTTGATGGGAGGTAACCCATCATTTTTCCTGCTTTCCTTTTTCCTTTCTTTTTCGAAGTTTTGACTATCCTAAATCCAACCGCCTTTTACTAAGGTAATCCCTCTTTCCCTCCTAATGCATGAGGATATTGCATACCTTAAGCATAGGGGGGTGTTTTTAAAATTTTGACGATCGATTTAGGACTTTCAAAACCTAAAAATATGCATTTTTCTTTAGTCATTTTATTTTCCTGCTTGCATACCCAAAAAAAAAATAAAAATGTTGAAAATTTTTTGAGGAAAAATTTCAAATCGAGACTAAGGTTGACAACTCACTTTTGGTACAATGGGATTTTATCTTTAACAAACTAAGGATGAGGATACGGATCTGATCATCAGAATTTCAGGGTCTTTCTTTAGACTAGATCAGATATCCTTCTCCAAAATTCCACCTGAACTCAAGATAGTTTAGGTGACTTGATCCTCTTTTGAAATATGAAAAGTATCTGGCTTAGTTTCTGATTCAAAAACTTACTTTTCTTGCGGAACTACCTGTGTCAAATTGCACTCACAAGCCAACACCTAAAAATCATTAAAAATTAGAAAAACCCCTTGTTTGGGCTTAGTAAAAGTCTGAAGCAGATCATTGGTTTGAGATCCCACCGCCGAGAAGGAGGAAAATACCTCCTTTGAGGATGTGATGTCAATATGTTACCGCCTCGGCGCTGTTGCATATCTATATTTCATATCTTTAGACGGAGCATTAAAGTGCATTTTTGTAGCTTAAGTGTCTTGGATGGTATCCTACCTATAGTGTCGGAGCAAGAGCTTGCGTTTACTTGGAGTGTCCCTTTACACCGCATTATGTTTTGGGGTTGTGAGCTCCTGGGTGGTGTCATGGACAGTGCTATCTCGAAGTACTGGCGCCAGAGCCCCCTCGAGGATTGATAACGGGAATGATGATCCTGAGACATCTGTTGTAAGATTAAGATAAAAATAAGCATGGGGGACAAAAAAAAAGTTATAACCCAAAAGCACACCCTTATAAATGTTGACTTTTCACAAGCACAGACACAAGGTTTTAAAGGTTATTGTAAGTTTCGAATCAGATTCAAGAGCCAGAAAAAAATCCTAAAATAGAAATTTCAAGTCATCTAAATTAACAAGGGGTTAATCTGTGAATTTTCTAGAGGATATATTGATCCCGTTTTGTCTAATTTTTGGATCTGAAAATAAATCCTGATGTTTATCTTTAACAAATCCCGTACCACCTGTGTTTGGATCAACCTATGTCCCATAATCTTTTTCTCCTCAAAAGTTAAAAAAATTAGAGTTCCCAAAAATTTCATTTTGTAAAAATTAATGTTTTGCTAAGAGACTAGCAAAAGATAAGCATGGGGGTATGATAAATACCAGCTTATTATCATTCTTATGCATTAAAACAAACCTACCTCTTAGGATTTTACTCCGCAAATGGGTTTTTGGGCTGCATTAGGTATTAAATAGGTTAGGCATGCATTGCACTGTTTATTGCTTTTTAATGTGTTTTTGTGAGTGTTAGGGATATACAGATTGCCAGATCCCTAGAATCTTAGCACTCAGGAAGGCAACTAGTGAAGGAGAAGTTCTCACCAGCTGGAACTCAGCTTGATCTAGCTCACCATAGCTAGAATCCAGCTCACCTGAGCTAGGGTTAGCTCATCCTAGCTCCATTCAGCTCATCTCAGCTGAATGGCAACTCAAGAGAGCTAATATTAGCTCACCCTAGCTTAGGTCAGCTCAGATCCAGCTCAACTTAGCCGAGTTTAGCTCATCTCAGCTCCCATAGTCCACAGGAAGCTCTAGCTAGCTCAGTTGAGTTGACTGGAGTTCACCCCAGCTCAGGTCTAGCTACATACAGCTCTACTCAACTCCAAGCAGCTGAAGATGACTTCATTTTAGCTCAGGAAACTCAAGTCCAGCTCCTGGGGTTTCAGCTTAGCTCAACTCAGTTGAGCTAAGCTACCTTAGCTACCCCAACCAGCTTGATCCTCCCCAGGAGCACCAGACCCAGCTCACCTTAGCTCATTGTGGCAGAAGCTAGCTTACTTTAGCTTGGCCTAGTAGCTAGCAAAGAACTAGCAAGCTAAGCCAGCTAAAGTAGCTCCATGACATCCTTTTCAGCAGCTGCCAGCTCCAATTCAGCTCCAGACTTCTTCTGTCCAGCTCCTGTTCACAAACCCTAGCTCCCATTGCCTCCTCCTCTACTCCATTACTAGCTAAGCTAGTTTAGCTTAGCTTAGCTTAGCTAGAATCCAGATTCCTTGGCCATCCACTACCCTAAAGTCTAACCTAACTACCTTTACCTCAAGCCCACCTAAGCTACACCTAAGCTCCACCTAGTCCACCCTAAGTTGGCACCAACCGTAACCATCTCTTCACCCCTCATCTTCCACCAAAAGGTGCCTAGATTTGGCGCCAAAACCTAACTCTAACCACCTCCCATTTTTGCGCCAACCCTACCTCCCATATCCACCATACACCTAACCCTACATCCACATCTAGCCACCCACATACCCCTCTTCTAGAACCCTAAGATGGCACCACCTAATAGCCTTCTAGAAGGCCCATTTTGGTGCCAACACTAAGGGACACCAAAGCCATAACCACCCCCCCTTGTGTCCCCTCATTTGGCACCACTTATTCCTAGCCATAGGATCCCCAACTACCTCCCAAATCATATCCTAGCCATCCATTTCAAGAGCCACCTCTACCCCTAATTAAAACCTATAAATATCCTACCCTACCACCACATAATTCCCATCCTCCCATTAGTTTAATTTCGCATTACGCGCACCATAATTCAAGGCCAAGGAAGAAGAAGAAGAGAAGAAGATTAAGGGGGCATCCTACCCGCCCTTTTGGTGCCTTCTTCCCCTTCTTTCTTCTCCCTTGTGCCACGCCAAGGAGGAGGAGCACTTCCCCACCAGGTGGATGGCCAAGCAAGGAGGAGAAAGGGTGGTGCAGGCTCACCCTTGGAGGAGGAAAGTTAAGGTGGAAGCTTCCACCTTGGAGGACACCATTTGAAGGAGCTTTAGAAGGAAGGAGTTGGAGGACTCTTTTCAAGCCCGGGAGCTAGCAGGCTTGGAGAAAGAAGCCATCATCTTCTTCACCATTTCATTTAGAGGATTTGTGTTTTACTTTCTTGTAGTTTCAAGTTAGAATAGAAGCATTCCTCTACATGTGCTTTTTGTAAAATAGATTTCCGTTAATTCAAGTTGCCTTCTTTTATCTTTTTATTGCATAGTTTTGTAGAATTTTTTGTCTAGCATTTTTTCACCTCCTCTCCTTAATTACTCTAGGCCTCCACGTGCCTAGAGTGAGCTTAAGGAGAGACTCTACTTGTCACTTTAGTAGTAGTGTAGTGGATTAGTGTAGACGATTTTCTTGCTATCAACAAACCCGCGTATTTCCCTTTATTTCAAAACCCTAATATATATATATATATATATATTTGAAAAGACCAAAAAGAAAGGTGATTTCTACTTCCAAGCAAGGGATTTGATTTGCAAACAATTTGGCCTCCTTAGATGACCCTAGATATGTCATTATCTAGGTTTATAAATTTAAGGGTTGATCGATTTTGCACGTTACAACGACCTATTTTGAAAACCGCATGATTATCCGTATCAATCCCCAAGAGAAGAGGTTTGCCTATCCCAACAGAATCTTACTAGGGGTCAAGTACAAGATTTAAATTTTTGTCGACTCTTCGCTTGGATTCGTTATAGAAGCTACAACATTACATGTTCATGGTTATCTGGATTCTAAATTTTTGGATGAAACAAAAGGAAACAAACCTTTTGTTAAACTCTTGATAAAATGCATTTAGTCATGCACTTGCTAGGGACTAGCAAGATTTAGGCATGGGGGTATGATTGTGCAGCAATCATAGGTCCTAATTCGTCTGAATTAAGGTAGAACCTAGCTTAACATGGGCATTCTACATGCATACGCATCGTACTTTGCATCCTAGATGATTTATATGTTTTATAAATAATATTGTGCTATTTGAGAGGTATTACTCATTACAAGTAATTCAGAGCTGTGGATGACCGATCCAATCTTATGGATCTACTCAGAATAACGACGGGAGTCTAACGCTTCTAAGATTGCATCAATCAGACTCCCTAGCACCCTAGGGAGTTCGCAGAAGAGCAAGAGCCAAGAGGCAAATAGAAGAAGATCTGGACCTTAAATGACAAATCCAACTGCACGAATGGATCCAGATCGATATTTGCAGTCCAACGGCAGAAAAATCAACTCAATCGAAGGCCTACAACATTAGATACAAGGAGAAGAAGATGGACGGCCACGATGGCACCACGTGGCACCATCATAGCTGCCCCCTCACAGTGCCCTAGCCTCCGAAGATCATCCTTTGCACGTTATGGGTTGTTGGATCTCCATCCAATGCCCAAGAACATGCCACGTTGCCATACCTCTCAACCTCATCAAGGAAGATCAAGCCTCAGCCGTTGGATCTTCATCCAACGGCTGAGGGTAGCCGAACGAAGAAGTGGAAACACACCCATTTGCATGCACAGCGCAACGGTCGGCGCACGCAACAATCGGCGCGTGATGTGGGTTCGGGCCGCGATGTGGGATTTGCTCACACAAGGATGAAATTCAACCATCAGATGGCAATCGAGCGGTGACAGGGGCAGCCGCATGGCGCACACGGATGCGAGGGAGATGCGGACGCACGTGATGATGCACGCTTTAGGAAATGAAGGCGTGATGGCGAGGCGTTCTTAGTAGTCCGATTGTAAGATCGAATGGCTAAGAAGATTGGGTGCGTTTGGAGGCCGAGCGATGAGCACGCGAAGGCAGAAGCACGGGCGGGAGAGTAGGGGCCATGCGATCGAGATCCAAGGGCGCACGTTGCGGCATGTGTTAGCACAAGATTGAATCCACGAATGGAGAAGGATTTGGAGGGTATTTTTAGTCTTAATCAGGTTCGTTGATCTCTCGATCAACGAATCTGATCAACCTAAGGCTATTGCACAAAATTAAGGGCTCCAATGCCCTAAATACCCTTCACAAAAACTATAAAAAGAGGCCTAAGGGTCCCCTTTGAAGGCATAAAAAAAAAGAATTTTATTCTTCCTCCTACATCACATCTACCTTCTTCTTCCCGTCTTCTCTGCCTTCATCTCTGCATCTTCTTCCAAAGCGTCCATTAAGCCCCCTCAGCGAATCGTTGCTGCTATCCTCAACCTCTCCAGAAGGCCACCACAGATCACCTGTGGTGCCCTTGTTCTGCTACATAGATAGTTTATGTTCATGCTTAGAATTTGTTTAGTTATAATTACATGTATGCAATTCATGTTCAAACTCTCTGCTTGATATATATTACAATTTATTATTTATGCTATTTAGTAATTAGATTTAGAACAAGAGCATGAAATCAAAAGCGCTTTCTGCCTCCCTGTGGTCGACTGGGACTCACTAGTTTCGTTAATTTATTTGTCAAGATGCATTTCGTGCTATACTACAACGCATTTATCTTTTACGCGATCTACGCCGTGAAAAAATAGAATCTCCTTAGAATTAGATATAAAGATCACCCTCTCTCTTGAGAATGTCATAGATATATTTGACAATTCCTCTTACTATCGTTTAGGGCATAAAGGAAGATCCATAAGGGATATAATTTGGTGTCTCATGCCACCCTTACTTTTAGAGAATTTAAGTGCTTGATTTTTTTTATCCCACCCTTTTACTTAGCACTATTGCATGTTAAATCCTTATCTAAGACATACACCCCTTTTAAGGTAAAACTTTGTTAGATGTCTACTTCCCTTGTGTGATTGTGAAGTCTTATGCTTTTTGCTTCTCATTTTCATTTTCACCTCAATGAAGGATCTAATTTAGCTTAACCCTTTGGGGTTTTAGGTTCCATTACTTGGGACCTCCTTCAGGAAATTGAGTTTCTATTTTATTTCCCTCTGTCCTACAATTGTTATAATGGTTCCTAGTTGACACCTCTCAGTCCTCTACCATGGCAACGAACTCCAACCTGAGGTTGATGATACATGTTTTCTTGAAGACCGTACCATTGTCTCTACTACTCAATGCATTAAGCATCCTGATATTACCTTACGTCTTAATGGAAGGCAAATCAGTTAAGGTCATAATTGGAAACATAAAATTTGTAACCAACTAATTGCGTTCAATGATTAAATAATGTAAAATTGATCACAATTGGTACCAAGGTTTAAGAAATTGGATCGAACATCAAACTAAAAAATGCTCTAATTCAGGTTCAATATAGTCTAATTAAGGTTCAGATTGGTTACACCAGTGATGATATCAGCATGACATCATCATTCATATAAACCATGAAAAAATTATGCAACTAGATTTTTGAACCAAGCAAAAGCAAACCTTATAATATGTAATACGTATATAAACTTCATAAATCATATATTTATTAAAATCTAAAATTTAATAAAGCAATGCACAAGTAGCATAACCAACATATAAGTATAGTTAACAATAACAAACATTTGAAGCAACTCTCCAATAAACATATTCAATCATTTTTTTTGAGAAGGAAAGGAATGCAAACATATTCAATCATAAAATTTGAGCTTTGTCAAAATATGCTTTGACAATAAGAAGGAGAATGGGTGATTTTTTCTCCTATAACACACATGTGACTTGTGCAAGAACTCCAAAAAAGGCTCAACTAAAAGGTTTGGTTCAGTAAAACAAATTGGTTCAACCAATCCAACCACTAATTTGTCCAATCGAAGCTAGCATTCTTTCTAAATTGGTGAACTATTTGAACCAATCGTTAAAAGGTTAGTTCTTAGTTTGACTGGTTAGATTTTTCAAACATTGATCGATATTAGTGGGACCTAGGAGAGCCTAATGCTACCCTTGTTTAGTAGTGGAACTTAAGCTAAAAGGTCAATTTAGTTGTTTTAATAGAGCACATGGACCTTAAGCTAAAAGTCCACTGTAGTTGTTTTCATAGAGCACATGATCACAAAGGTTGGGTAGATAGAATTCTAGTGTATCGGAAATGGCTTGTTAATAAAGGAAATATATAGAGCTAGTACATGGAGGTTATGAACAAGAAACCAATAATAAATAAACGTATGAGGAGTAATTGGATAAAAGGTAATTGGTTGCAATTAAGCTTATTGTTTATTAGTTCCTTAATAAGCAACTGCACATTCTTTGCTTTTATCCATGTTCTACATAGGTGTTAGTTAAAGATCAGGAGAGTGGGCAATAGATTCTTTGACATTGACTTTACCTTACTAGTGAGCTTTAGATTTAATTTTTGTTTTTTTGTCATTTGTTATATTCGTAGTTGGCAACACAATTTCAAATACGATAGTTAGTGACTAAGGAATAAAATGTAACCCTATGTAGAGGCTTGTGACGAGGCAAGTTTAAATCTATCTTTAGATGTTTATGATTTGATATCATGAACCTCATATCTACAAATATTTGATTATTTGGTTTATTTTTTTCCGTATTGAAATTTCTATAGCTATTGAAAGTTTGTGGATTCTTATTAGGGACAATATTCTTGATAAGGCATTTTGGGTCCCATATAAAAGGGGTTTCTCAAAATTATGTAAGCCTATCATTTCATATCAGATGTTAAAAAAGCCTCTTTCCTGGCATTATTTTTAAAATCAAAGCTATTTGAAATTATAAACTTCCACCAAGAATTCAATCCTTTCTTTGGAAAGCCTCTTTGAACTCACTGCCAATCGAAGATAAGCTAAGAAAATTCATATGCACTTCATGCTCCTTTCATTATAATCAACTTGAAATTGTCTAGGGCATTCTTGATGATCGTTTTGTCGCTAGAGCTTTTCGATTCTTTGTTAGTGGGAGAATGGAGTTTTGGCTTAGCAATCTTAATGATATTATTATGCCTTGTTATGAAATGTGATTATTATTGATGAGGGAAGAAATTACTCTCGCAAAATAAATCCAATCGGCTTCTGATTAGACTTACAGGACCTACTTGGACTTGGTTCATGCGAGAATGTGAAGACACACCTATTGAGCGATTACGAGTCAATGTAATAACTCCCATTATCTTTTTATAACTTCTCATTATTGTGGTGGCTATACCTCTAAATGTGTAACCTCCCATATTTGTATTATATAAATTGATTCCCAATCTACATGGAAAGAGACACATCCAATGGGGGTAATCCAATACATGAATTGGGTCTCTTAGTAAGAATAGGTGATGCATTTAATCAGATTGAATAAACTCGAAATGTATTGACTTGAGATCTAAATGGTTTAGAGGATTCAATAGCACATCAAGAAATCATCATACATGATTCAATCATTTGTTTCCGATTTGAGCTGAGATGGCAATCTTTTATAGAAGGTCGTTACCTGATTATGTTCTTGAATGGGGATTCGAAATTGTCATGCGGATCGGGTTAAGGAGTTGTCCTGATGAAACAGGAGATAATCGAAGTCCATCTCTAATGCTGTCATGGAGAGGGCGTATCCTTCGACATAAGACAGATATGTGTCTCTGTTCACGAACACATGCATTTGGTGGACCAATGGTAGATGCACCCACCTTGATGTTGATACTAGAAAGTCGGTGCATGTGGGAGGGAACAGGAGATACATGGTAACTCAAACTTGTATCTTGGTCTCTCAAGTAATGGAATTCCTAATTAACTTTCCCCTGTGATTCATCTTGTTTCTTGCTACATTTGTTAAGAAGGATATCTTATGGAATATTGTCTTGGTCTCTAAAGTAATGGGACTCCTAATTAAAATTTACACATACAACATCCTTTAGTATACAAATAAGAGACTACTGCAATTTTATTCACTTATTATATTCTCTTGCCAAAGAAGATTTCATACTTATCGAAGCTCAGCGTTGATCAGAAATGGTTTGTAGCATTTCAAGAATGGTTGGAAATTAGTTTCTTCCTACATAATAATAGTACCAAACAAGATGAGATCATAACATAAAGGTGTATCATAGGTGGTGTTTGTCATGTTAATTGGAATTTAGTAGCATTTCTTGATTAAATCTTCACATCAAGATGAAAGAGGAATTCAACATCTTGTATGAAAATGGAAAATGATAGTGGATAATAAGAGTAGGGTTGTTGCTTTGATATAGCATGGATGAGCCACATAATCTAATAAAGATTTAAGCTTGAATGATCATATGGATTGAACCAAGATCAAGAATTGATCAATTATGAATCTCAACATATGAGCCAAATCTACTCAAGATTATGCAGATTAATTAGTTGAACTAAGAGGGATATCATTTCCTAGACTCATGGTAGCTTTGGGCTATTGGGGCTAGAAATAAGTATTATTGAGAAGCTCTTAGAAGATGAAGTGACACTCCCAATAATTGTCAACGAAGTAAAGAAACTTGACTGGATTTTGACATAAAGAGATACACGTATCTCTTCCATGAACGAACCCTTTGCAACCCATGATCAATCAATAGATTTTATAGTAATCATGATATCTTGAGTGTAATATCCCTTTATGTGGATAGTGTTATGGATCATTATATGAAATTTCTTATGTGCATCCTTGACAAGGACATATGTACATATGCTACTAAGATCTACAGTTAATCCAAATAATGGCTTGAACTTAGGACAACCCTTTATTACTTATTGTCTTAAGTGCCTCGAAAGTCCATCCTTTCCTATGATGCAAGATTTAGTTACCTCAGCTCAATAAATATCCCATGTATGTTCTACGCTTGCATTTTCTCTAACTTAGTAATTAATGCAATTCTCCTAAATTTCTACCTCTTCGAATATCCCTTATTTTTTTCTTAGATTATTAAACTTGCAAATAAGTATACTAAATTTAAAAATTTATAGTTTTAATCGATTTATTATTCTAATGATTAGCACTTTCACATGTGTTATCAATTAAAATTAAATTATACAAATTTTATTAATCAATTTTAGGATTTTTATTTATTTATTAAATTACACATTTCATCATTCTTTTTGAATAACAGACCCACCTCATTCAGCCCCTAACCCATATACTAAGTCAAGCTTAAACTTGGGTTTGAACCTGACCTGGGTTGACCTTGAAGGACATAGCTCATTACTCAACTCTACCTAACCTTACTGCATGTGGGGAAGTGGGATATAAGTAAAAGTATATGCAAATTTCCTTCAATATTAATTCTTTTGGGAGGCAAGGTGGTAAAGTCATCAAAGGATATAGATTGTGCCATACTCGATAGGTGCAAGAAACATCTTCAAGCTATTCTCTTGTATGATCGCTTGACTCGTTTCCATTTTCACTACAATTATATATTTTCAGTGATATCATAAAATCACCTTCGGTAAATATAAAATTCACGATTATTTATCGTTTACTTACCAACCATTGGCCGACAAATCTGATCAGGTTCACACACATTTTCTTCAAATCCCCACTTTCCGCCAACTTACCTCGAAAGTCATCCAATTAAAGAAGGTTCAAAACTCCAACAAGGCTAAAATAGAATCCACCATCCATGATTCACATTTTAAATCCATTAAAAGGCCAAAATAATTAAACCTCCATGAGATGCCTCAAATTAAATACCGAACATCAAAGATCATTTCCGCTTACATCGACAAATTAATGAAAGGAACTTACTCAAAAAAAATAAAAATTATTAAATGTGTACTTACAAAAAAATTAACGGCACGTTTTCCACCAATAAATACATACAAACACCAAATACATGTACCCTCTTTCTAGCCCACCTTCATTGTCATAATTATAATTAATGATATGATTATCCCACAAAGATGATGGTTAATAGATTGAAGGTAATTATTCAAAAGTTTTAATTTACTTCACTCAAAAGGAAAAAAATACGATAATTAATCATACATCATGCATGCATTGATTTTATTTTTAAAATCATGACCTTTATTAATTGTATACTCTCAACTTATGCTTATAAATGGAAGGATGTGTGAATTTCTTTTTGATTATTTTCTTATGCTATAATTTGGGTGATTGCAATGGATTTGACATCTTTGAACCTAATTGATCATTTGATATATGGAGATGGATACTTTACCTCAATCTTAGATGCATCCACGTTACTTGGGTAAGCTATACGTAGAAAGTGGCCGGTATTGCATCAGCTTCCTAATTTACCGTTGGGATATCTTAAATAAATAGTTGCTCTTAGCACATGATTCCGATAAATTTGCGTTTGCTATTCGTTCTCAATTTAATTTATTATTGTAGCCTTTTGACCCTCATGGACAACACTAGAAGTTTATCATACATATATATATATATATATATATATCCTACTTCATGTTACTTGGAGATTTATTGATTAAAAATTTATGCCTATATGATGTCTGCAGTGCCTTCAAGCTTTTAGGCGTACTTTTTATATCTGAACAGTTGCCGTCCATGTAGAATATATGTTAGGAAATTATCGAAGGTGTAGAATGTCGTACATGTCCTAAATACTGATATAAACTAGAATACTCACGCGCGGTTCAAGTGATTACATTTTAAAAAGTTGTCGAAATTGTATTTCCCCCTCCAACAAATATATATACACTATATGTGAAATATTTCAACAATATTCTGATGAAGAGTAATTTAGAATGACCTGCAATCCCAACGCATAGGCTCGTGCCCTTTGAATAAAGAGGCTTTGGATCTTAGACATTTCGATCTCAAATATAATCAAGGACATTCTTTTCATCTTGTTTTTGTTTTTTTTTTTGTTTTGGCTCTTTTAATATATTCTTTGGCATGCAGACGTGCAAACGTGGATGTGCCATCTGTGGGGAGTGAGAACGCACCGGTACTCACTCCAAGCTGCTTCCAATCAACATGCAACCACAATAATTTCTACGCAACAATACCACAATGGAACTCCTCGTGGATCGACTCAATCCCCCACCAGAGCATGAATCTGATGGGATCTCCCCAACAAGACATTGATCCTGCAGTACCCTTCGACGACTTCAACTTGGATCCCCTCACCTGTGACGTCGACCTCACGGTCCCTTGCAATAATAATAATATCAATGAGAACATCTCCCAGGATGGATATGGACGCGACAATGGAGGCCTCTTGGGTGATGTTTGCAATGCCATCAAACCAACAACGCAAACAACAACATCAATGCTCCAATGCGGAGGAGCAAATGCGGCGGAGGATCGGTTGGATGTTATTAGTATTAATAATATTGATGGTGGTGGTGTTGCAATTAGCGGTATTGCAGGTGGTGTGGCGAAGAAGCACAGGTCGAATTCGATTGGGTACGAGGAGATAGCGAGGTGCTTCTGCATGAACATAGCGGACGCCGCGAAGGAGTTGAACGTGGGGCTTACGGTTCTGAAGAAGAGGTGTAGGGAGCTTGGGATCTCGAGGTGGCCTCACAGGAAGATGAAGAGCCTCCAGTTACTCATCCGCAACGTCCAGGTTTATTACTTAATTCTAGATCTTCAATATAATTCGTCCCCCGGGTTAATTAATTCCATCATCATGGATGCACGGTTTGCTTCTCCTTGTGTGAATTATTATATACATAAATTAATATGTTGATTCTAGGAGAATAAATTAGGCTAATAATTCATCTGGATCCCCGGCCATCCCATTTGAACAGATACTGCACTCAACATCCTTACATTGGAATTATCAGGATCAGTTTGTTGTGCGAGATACAGGTAAAGCTACAAAATCTGAGATAAATTTATTTTATGAGAGAATTTATTCCTTATCAGAAATCATCTTCAATTATCCCCTCAAATACTTATATTTATTTTATAATTTAACTCATATATTTTCAAAACATCAAAATTAATTTATCTTAAATTTATCCCTCAATTTCATCACCTTCCCTCAAAATTTATACCATAAAATAAACATAGGCTTGTGAGAATGTCCTCGAGGGTTTCGGGGATGACTAATTTTATGCGGATAGTCAATATAATACCGCTCGACACCCTAAAACGACTGCCAATACGTGAAGATAAAATCGATTGTTTGGTTGGTTAGATAAGGTCGAGTGAAATTTGGTTGTCGATCGTGATGTGTTGGGTTGAATCTGTATTAATATTTATGTCAAATGAAAATTATTTGGACAAAAAAAAATGAGAGAAAATTTAATCGATACGTTGTTACGTCGCACTCTTTGAAGTTTTGCTGTGCCTCTTTAATTAAATGTGAACTCGGGTAAATGGTCTAGTAGTTGAACGGGTGAACATACATCGCTTCTGATTTACGATGTGAACACTAATTTCTTCTTATATACCCATTCTTTCTTTTCTTTTTTTTCTCCAATGCATTCTTTATCTCTAAAGTAAAAAATGAATTTCAAGCAATATCAAGCGTCAAAGGAGAGAAAGTTGGGAGTTAATTTACGCTAAATGCAAATATAACCATTTCACTGTTCTCTTTCTCGTGCACGACGTCATTAATTATACACCAACTCTTTTAGAAAATGATGTTCTTTTTAAAAAAGAAAAAGGATATGATAGCGGAATTTGAAACTTTAATCTATAAGATTTGAATAATAGGAAAAGAGTCAAAATATAAAATGTCATTTTACATCCGTAGCTCTTTTCCTAAAGAATTGACTGCTCAAAGTTGTGGATCGTAGTTGCAAATTAAATGCCCATCATCTGACCAAAGGAGGTCGCCCAAAAGATAAGTAACATATTCATATAAATGATTAATGATGTTTAATCGAAAAAATATAAAATAATGATCATATTTCCTTTTTTTTTTTTAAAATATATTTCCTAATTCTATAGGATCTAAAATAATTCAAGGAACATATTTCCTAAAATTAAAGCATGCGGATGGTGGTTACTTTCTTATTCAACATAGTTAACGTAGTGGTCAACGTGTGATCGATGTAATTGATTGAAATAAATATAGACCAATTAAATTCAATCGCCTTTCATGACAAGGAGATCTTTAAAGTCTGATGTTCACATTTGATTTCTGTCGATTATGAGGAAATTAAGAAAAAAAATTAACTGCAGGAGGTGGGAAAAGGTGGAATGGATGAGGGCCTTCGGAAGGAGATGGATGAGCTGATGGAGCAGCAGAGGCAGATGGAGATGATGCCTCAGCTTGAACTGTCGGATAGAACCAAGAGACTCAGGCAGGCATGTTTCAAAGCCAACTACAAGAAGAGGAGGGCATTGGGGAACCACATTTGGTTTCCCGCAAAAAGGACTCGATCTCTTGCTGATCGATCGTTTTGCTAGGTTTTTTCCCTTGCTTTGATTCATAGACATTAATTAATTGTTCCTATATCTACTTGTTTGAAAACTGGGTAGAGATAACTTGTCACTTTTGGACTTTAGTTTGTTGAAAACTTTAATTGCTTCAGAGATGATAAGTTTGAAAGATACATATAGATATTAATTAATTGTCAGTTATTATCATTTCACAATGCCATATTAATAATGTTAGAGTGATTTATTGATGGAACCATGACGAATTTTTGGTCACATACATTGGTGCCTAAGGTTGTATTAATGTAATAAATCAAACCTGTCACAGAACTATCACGTGCTCTTTTATAATTTAAGTAGTTGCGTAATTGAAGGATCTTTCTTTCTTGTATCACCCCTTTCATCCCTCTGTACCTCCTTTACCTTACAATTAACCTCCTTTGCGAAATTTAATATGGTGAAATTTAGCCTGCAAATTAATCGCATGGTAGAAATTGTTTACTAAGGTGCCTATGTCCACGTAGATGCTCGTCGAAGCTATAAATATCACAAGGAATTAATGCATTGGTCAGTTAGTTTGTCCCAATGCATGCATGGTTGGAGGTGTTAGCTACTTCCATGGTGGTCGGGGACCAATTAAGTTATTTTAGTGGAGTTGATACATGAGCACTATGAGATGTGATATGGGTTGAATCATCTCCAAGGAGATGAAAAGCTTGGTCGATGTTCTGGTTAATTGTTGTGGGCAACTAATTAATTATTCCACAGAAACTAAGCCTGCAGTTACTCTAGAGATTGTATGCGATCACATCTATACTTTGTGAAAGAACGGGACAGATGGTGGAATTAATGAGTCTGAGGTGGTGATGGAAGACAGGCGGCATTGTAGAGGGTGTTGAGCTTTGAAATTAATTACCTAAATAATGTAATAAGGATAATTTTTACCTAAGGTGTTGAGAAAGAAATTATACCTGCATATTTTAATTTTTTATTAATATATTTTAATTTGTATATATTAAAAATCAAAATACATTAATATATTTTAATTTTTAATTGATTTTTTACTCATGTAAAGTGATTTTTCATTTCTAAAAAATAATTTTTCACTTAAAAAATATCTTAAATACTAAATACTAAATCTTAAATCCATAAGTGAAAAATAACTTTTCAAATAAAAAATTATTTTCCATAAGTAAAATTAATTTTCTAAAATTCTAAATCTTAAATCATAAATTTCTAAAATATAAATCTTAAATCCTAAATTATAAATTCATACGTAAAAAATATTTTTTATTTTTAAATGAAATCTTATTTTTCATCGATTAAAAATTAAAATATATAAATTAAAAATTAAAATATATTGATATATTTTATTAAGCAAAAATGTTAGTTATAGATTACATTACAACATATTTTTTTGACTTTTTCAATTTTTTCTATCATATCTTACTGATGGCAAACCTAATTTGCTACAAATATAGATAGCCATATTCTTGCACAAGCAGTTATCATATCTCACTCTTATGCCTCTCTAGCTACAAGCAAAAGTATGTTTACCAAGATGTGGTCGAAATGTGGGAATTCATATATAAATAAATGGCCAATCCAGAGGTCACATCCCAAAATGTATAGACATCTACAATGGTCACATCTTTTGAAAATTTACTACTTATGAAGAAATTAAGCAACGCAAGTATAGGAATAAAATAAAATAATCAACACATTCTTGATCCATTAATATAATGCATTCATCAATTTGCTTTGCCACGTTAAAAACTCATTTTAAGATTTGCTTGGCTACGAAGGATGAAAATTACTTTTGGATTTAACATTTTGCATAGAAGAAAACCTGCTTCTAGGTCGATTCTAAGATCGACTCCCACTAGAAGTAGGAGAAAGGAAAGGAGCTACTCACAATAGATGAGGGAGAACCATCGACCGAAGCAAGAGGAACACCACCCGATCTGATAGAGGATTCGAGTACCTGATTACAGGGTGTATAGGCAGAATCGACTCAACCCACCTTCCCTTAGGTTAGTTGAATCTCAACTGAAACCTGCCCAACCTGTCAAAAGATTTAGCGTAGCATGGGCAGAAGATACGATAAGATGTGTCTAACTATTTACACCCTAACAACTACCATGTAACCTGACAACTAGGGGTACCAAAGCCCATCAAGTGGAATTCCCCCCCAGATTATAAATAGAGAGGGAGGCCCTCAGAAGAGGGGGCCTCCTCCTCGAGAGAGGGAGTGAAACCACGTAATACCATCCTGAAAATTATAGTGCATAGTTAGGAGTCTTGTCCCCTCCGCAGACGTACACCCCTTGTGATGGAACTTGATCACTAAACCTTTGTTCTCCTTTATGTATGTTTGTCGATTACTGCTTTACCCTCCTACACGATGGATGATTTCTGGCTAAGTAGCGCCTCATACGCTAACAATCTTTTGGTGGCCTTCTGAGGCTCATCAAATGACGCCGTCTGTGAGAAGCATCAACAAAAGAGCCATCACTCTTTAGAGTATCCCACCACTGGGAGGAAAGGCCCCTCCAGCACCCTACCTCAGCCCCTCAAAGGGAGAACTGTTGCGATGGTCGTAACCACTCACGGTTCCACTCGTGACATCCCTCTCCTCAGAGGGGCCCGGTCGGGATGCGGCAACTTTATGCCCTAGTGACCTCGGCTCGTCGCTCGAGGTCCCCAAGCTAGACCCTCCTTCCCTGAGGCACGATCCAGTGAAGAGGAGCTGAGTTCGACGGTCCCAAATATATGCTCTTGCACTTACTGCCTACCTACTTGGGAAAGAGGAAATGGAGGTCCCTCACTAAAGGCAATTGGAGAGCCAGCTGAGGCCTGGTGCGAAAGGATGGTGGACCCTAACTCATGCACCACTCCCTTAGGAGCCACCCTCGGGATAAGTCGACGCTCGACCGTTCCAGGAGGAGTCCCATTGGGTTCCTCTAGCAATGCTCGCCTGGTGAGGGCCCGTGTGCGGACTGTAGCCCGACCAGCCGGACAACTCCTCTGAGGGTATGAAGAGCAGGTCCTGGGAGCACTACGCCAAGTGCTTAGGGACTGGTGACAACCCCAAGAAGCCGTCGACAGTCGAGCGGCGGAAGATCGAGCCTACTCGGTCTTGCTTGGGTTAGCTTGAGGCTCAGCACTCTGATGAGGGAGGCCTTGTGAGGCGATGAACCCTTGGCACCCCGAGTCGGGCCATTCGGTTCGCAAGCACGGGCGCAATGCCCTTGACCAAGCCTCAGAATACCCAACGAGAGACCACGGAGTGAGTTAACACCTCCTGTGGATCGGTAGAAAAGTACAGCAGCAACGACTGCCCTGCTGAGGGCGAGAGTACTCCTAGACAGGTGCTTCCCCATTACCGCCAGCAAATAAGGTTCCTTCCCCAAGTGAAGAACCACCTCTCCCAAGGTAGCAATTTACCCTCGGGGGCCATAGTTGCGGGCGACGCTGCGCAAAGAAGTTCCTCAAGGAATGCACTCCCTTGGCCATGCACCGAGTGGACGTGCTTGAAGGGAATTGATCCACTGAAGGTCGCTGGGGTAGACCCCGCTGAGGAGGAGCCCTGTGGAGGATGCACCCCCTGATTGTGGACCAGGCGGGGGTGCTAAGAGGGGGCAAGCCCACGAGCTAGGACCCGTTATCCCAATTCTCCATCGAGCAAGAGGATTGGAGGCCTACAAAGCATCTAAGGGACTACATCGATGACCGTGGGTGGCCGATCTGGTCTTCCAAGCAAAACTGAGAGTTAGGCTAGTTAACACCCTGCCCCGGCAAACAGGCAGCGCACCCTGGCTCCCCCGCCTAACAAACATTGCCACTAGGTCCTGGTGGTGACACTCGGACCACCCGAGGTCCTCTCGTCCTGATGCCTGAGCACATCAGCACAGAGGTTAATGTAACCTCGGGCTGACGTCACCCTAGACATTCGAGCCCCTCCTTCTGAGTCGACTCTCTCTAGGTACCTCTCTCCTGACTTTTATCTGGGCCAAGAGGATACAACCAAGTCTCCCCACGGGATTTGGTGGAGAGTCTAAGTTCGTTGCTGCAAGAGTCTCTCCCCTTCGGGGCCACACCAAGCCCTTCAAAAAATGTGCTCCCCTAGCCATGGGCCAGGTGGAAGTCACCCCCACGATGCTTGCGATGGTCCGAGGCCCCTGCCTTCGGCATCTTGAGCACATCAGTGCATAGACTCAGGTAACCCTCAGGAGCGGTGATGCCCAAAATGGGTCCACAACCCACTTAACCAACTTCTAGCGGCAACACCTGTAGTGCTCCGAGACACTCGGGCCAGGCACCCTTCCATGTTACCATTTTTGGGTCGGTGCAATCGTAGCGCTTCCATCACTTCAGTAAAAATGCCTCCCTCTCCTCCCGATAGCCATTTCGGTCATCGACCTTTAGCAATCAAGGAGAAGGGAGAGGGGAGGGGGGCGACCCTCATCCGACCAATTCGAACGGAGACAGGCACCTCAACCCAGTTGCCATGCCTAAGGCGGCCCGGTTGATGGTAGAATTAGGCGACTTGGTCAGCTAATTGCTGGTACGTGCCCGCTGCTAGAACCTCTTGTTACGTGCCTGATTCCCTTTAAAGGGGAGCGTCGGACACGAAGAAGCCACGACCCAGCGTAAGCCCCCCAGAATTGAGGTGTAGCAACTTGAGAAGCCCACGTGAAGAAGGGAAAGGGGAGCCAAGTCGCCTGGCAATCCAACAAGGGGCTAACTTGGCTGATCTGCTAGGTGACTTCGGGATTGCAACCAAACTCTTTAGTCGTGGCATTCCCCATTTCCTGCTCTTCCCTCATTTACACACCTTGGGGCTCGTCGAGGGTCGAGAGGGGGATCTCAATCTCCCCAAAAGTCTGAGGGCTACGACCCCTTCCAAGGGTCCAAAGCACCTGAAAGCGACCTCTTACGTCCACCGGGGACCACAAAGTCCCCTTTGAGTCCTGGTGATGGCAAGACCACCTCTTGAGGGCGGCTAGCATGAAAAGTTCCTCACGTGCGTAGCCCCTGCCACACAGGGAACAATCCTGTCACCACCAAAATCGACACTTGAGGCCCATATCCTATCCTGGAGGTAGTAAGAGGCCCAACCTACCTTACCAAGGACAAGGCTCTACCCCTTGTGATGGATGGCTATCACCCACAGAGGGTGGCGACTGCCCCTTACTCTCACCTGGCGACTTGCCTCCTAAGGGTGGTTGGGATGAAATTTTGACCAGGAAAGCCACCTCTTAAGGTTGATAGGAACTAGGACTGACGCGTTTGACGTTCCACATATTGTCGCCTCCTCAGGCCAGCAAGCCACCTCTTACGGTTGGCGAGAACTCAGACGGACACATCCTATGTTCCATGTATTGCTGCCTCTTCAGGTCGACAATCCACCTCTTAAGGTCGACGAGAACTTGGATGGACCCGTCTGACGTTTCATGTATTGATCGCCTCTTCAAGCCGGCAAGCCACCTCTTACGGTTGGCGAGAACTTGGATGGACGTGTCCAACGTTCCATGTATTGCTGCCTCTTCAGGTAGGCAAGCAACCTCTTACGGTCGACGAGAACTCGGACGGATGTGTCCAATGTTCCATGTATTTCTGTCTCTTCAGGCCGACAAGCCACCTCTTACGGTTGGCGAGAACGCAGACGGACACGTCTAATGTTCCATGTATTGCTGCCTCTTCAGGCTGCCAAGCCACTTCTTAAGGTCAGTGAGAACTCGAACGGATCCGTCTGACATTGCATGCATTGACCGTCACTTCAGGCCGACAAACCACCTCTTGCAGTCAGCGAGAACTTGGACGAATGCGTCCGATGTTCCATCTATTGCTACCTCTTTAGGCTGGCAAGCCACCTCTTAAGGTTGGCGACATCTCGGACGGACCCGTCTGACGTTCCATGTATTGACCGCCTCTTAAGGCTAACGAGTCGCCTCTTAAGGCTGGGCAGAACTCGGACGAACGCATCCAGTGTTCCATGTATTGTCGCCACTTCAAGCCGGCGAGCCACCTCTTAAGTCGGCCAGAACTTGGAAAAATGCGTTCGGCGCTCCATGTGTTGCCGCCTCTTCGGGATGGCACAAAGGTGGGCGGATGCTTCCAGTGTCCCTTATCTTGCCACCTCACAAGTTCGACGTGAATTTGAGCAAACCCACCAAATGCTCTCTTATACCCTCACCTATCCAGGATAGCAGGTCATCGCCTCGGGTTAGCCAGGGGTCGAACGAACCCACCCTCGACCCTAGAGATTAACACCCCTTATGGCCGACCTAGCAACACTTAATGGCTAGCATAGGCACTTGCGCCCCATTTATTGGCTACCAGAATATCGTCCACGAAAAGTGGTGGAACTAGGGCTTCCACACCCTATGTTTCAACAATTAAGACACCAACTCCCCGGGCTGGTAAGGATTCGGGTTTGTGCGCCCTAAAGTTTCACACACTACCCGTAGGCAGAACCTTAACCGCTCCACTAGTAAAGGCATCCGCCCACTGGAGCAAATAGCAAGGGTTCGCGCCATTTCACCCAATGACCACCATACTGGCCACTAAAAGCCAAGTCAGGACCTTAGGGCCCCGTGTCATGCGGCATCCATAACGCGGGCTTGGACCCCGACGCTCTAAGCCCTGCTCGATGCACTTCCGGACCCTTGCTAGCATGAGTCCAAGCGCCTGCTCTTGGCTCTTGTTGCCACCTTCCAGTGTCAGTCCTACTTCATGGCCACCCTCTACAGAAGGCCCTAGGCGATGGTCACCTTCAGAGGTCGACCCATGCAGAAATCCCCTTGCGCATGCCCCACCCAGGGGCATAGCTGGGTGGGCAAATGGCCGGTGGTATCACACCCCGAGGCCATGACCACAGAGTCACTCCTCGCAAAAGCGGGCTCACCAACAGAATATCCGAGTCCAGAAAATGCCTGGGCTACTACCCCCCTTAACGGATATGGTGGGCCCCATAACGACCAACTTTTAGGTCCTCGCCTCTGCGAAGAGGCCAAGGTGAGTGACAATGGTTCAACAACCGGGTCTAGTTTCTTCAACCTTGGCTGCTTGAACCCCCCCTGATGACTCTATTTACGTGAAATCGTGGATGTTTAAGAAAAGTATATGCATCGTAGTATAGTTGACAAAATCACACAAAACACTTAAATTTATAAACTCGAAATCTAATTGGAGTCTAAGGTCATTCGTAGGGAGCAAATGTTGAATTCAAGCACTAACCTCAATTCAGAATAAATGAGCACAGTAAATTGAGCATAATAAGAGATATGCAATGAATAAGTTGCTCAGATTGATATTCAAATATAAAGCAATGTGTCTCAAAAGATCCTTGGGATAAAAAGAATTAGAGAAGAAAAACAATGGTGATTTAAATCACCAATTAAATCCTCTTAATTAAGCATGCATCCCAAGTATTCAAGTTATTCAAATAAATCAACAGTGCCTCAATCAGATAATCCATGTCAACTTAAGCACTTAAATGTTTCTACAGTATCAGAGCCAAAGGCTCAATCAAATGTCGCCCCACATTCTCAGACGACTTAACCTTCAGACCACAATAAGCACACAAGGGAGACTCTTCTTTTCTTACAAGCCCTTTCAAGCACAGCACAAGAGCCAACCTTCTGTAGCAGCTAAGTGTCAAAGCCTTCTCTTTTAGCACCCATCCCGAGGCACACACGCATACATCTCAGAGCAAAACCCTCCCCCCTCCTCCTCACAAATCCTCTTCTTTCTCTTAGAACTAGGCCTAATCGGATCGAGACTCGGGTAATCGAGTCATGGGTATTGGTCCAGGTCCGCCAATGTGTATGGCGAACGAGGGTGCTCGGGCATGTGAGTGAGGGAGCTGACCCCTCGTGACTTGGGCGAACATCTCGTCACGTTTTCTACTTATACCGCTCAGCTTGCTCTTTCACTTACGATGTAGGACTAAATCCCACCCTCTTTTTCTCGAGCGCAGCTGCAGCCAAGCCCGAAGAAATTGAAGATGTTGCTGCTGCTATCTTGGCTAATTGGAGGTTTAGGCACCTTCGTGGTGCCAACTTGCATCTGATAGAGGTCAGGGCAAAGTCGGAGAGGATTGGATGAAGTGTGATGGCGTCGAGGAAGACGACGGCGATGGCGAGCGGTCGGCGAACTTGAAAGGAGGAATACGTGCTCAAAAGCCCCAGTTGGTATGACTAATAGAGTCGCTATGAGGTGAGGAAGATGATGGTGGCATTCTTGTGGAGTTTCGTGGTCAGGAAAGGTCGAGCGAGGTCGGCGAAGATGTACGGTGAAGGGTGAGTTTGGTGGGGTGATTGAGTGGATGGAACAGCGAATATGTAGATGGGTTTTGGTCGTGGAGGTGTGGCATGTTTGGTGGTCTATGGAGTGCGAATGGCCTTGCCGGGGGCTTGGCCAGAGCAGAGGAAGATGATGGAGGAGGTGATGATTCAGTGGTCGAAGTAGGGAGCTAAGGTTCTTAATCTAAACTATGAAGAGAGAGAGAGATTAAGAACCTAATTAAGGATGAAGGGGGCGAGGGAGGTGTCGGCTTTGATTGGCCGGTGTTAGAGAAGAGAATTCCTCCGGTGATAGAGTGGTGAGGAAGAAGGGACCTAGGAAACTTTTGCCAGTATCGCAAGAAGCGGAAGAAGGAGCTGAAGATGATCCTGTTGCCTATGGTATGTGGCAGTGGATGAAGAAGCCAGGGGGAAGGACATCGTCGGAGCTATGGTGGAGGTGGTTGGAGAGAGGGATTTTGTGAAGAAATGCAACCAAACCAAGAGAAGGAGCATGGTATAAAGTTCTAGAACTTTATATAGAGCTTCTGGGCAAGCTCTAGACAAGGAAAGAGCTCTACATGGCTTGAGATTGAAGGGAAACCACCCATGAATCTCACGCTTTCACACGAGCTTTTTGTGCAAGATCTAAGTCCTAAATCAAGCCCAAACAAATCCTTACCGTGTGAACATCAATCCCACCAATTTTGGTGGGATTTGATGATGATCTAATGCTGTTTTGACATGGGCAAAAGCTGCCTGGAGGTTGGTTAACCTCCAATGGCGGTAAGGACCCATTTGCAAAGAGGATAAGGAAGTTAGGGACCCAATCACAAGAATTTTCGAAAGTAGGGGTTATTTTAAAGAAATAGATTTCAAATGGACTAAAATGCAAACTAGGTCAAGATGGACTCTGATTGGGTCCAAATTTTGGTACAAACCTAATTTGGACCCAAGGAATCTAATGGTGAATTCAGATTTGAATTTTGACCAAGTTTGACTAGGCAATTTGGGTAGAAATCCAAATTACGGTAAATTCTATTTGAGACTCTATTCAAGATCAAAATAGGTTTAAATGGTCAAACCAAGGACACCAAACCTTAAGGAATATTTTTCTATGAATTTTATCATAACTAGATCCTCTTCAATTCAAGTAGGTCTGAAATTAGGGTTTTAGGTGCTGATTTGATTCTCAAAACTCATGAAGCAGGGACGGAGCCATGTCTCGAGGTGGTCTCGGGGCGACGTCAGGCGGTCTCAGGGCAGCAACAAGCGATCTCAGGATGGTGACTGGTAGAATCAAGGAAGATGAGGGATGGACTACTTAGAGATCGAGGGCATGGAGGCGAAAGGAGAGGAGAGAATCTGATATACATGATAAAAGGGGGATGGAGTCGAGGTGGACTGATAGAGGGAGCGCAAGGGAGAATAGAAGGATCGTGTGCTTCCGGTACCGGTGATGGGGCCATATGGCGGCTATATGCCGATCTCCCGTTGTGTGTCTAGCGTGCGATGGATTTGGTCACAAGCAGGATTCGTGTCGAGTTCGCGATGGACAGATGAAAGGCTGCCTTTTCTTGCGCTTTGGAATTTTGAATACTAGGGTTCAGCCGACGCCACCACCACCTCCACCCCCCCATACCTTTGGGGGGCATACAGTTGACGTTGAGGTCCCTATGACAGAGAACATCAGAGCGGCCGAGCTGACATTGCGAGGGGCGCTGATCGGAGAGGTTATGACCAAAAGGCCGACGCCGAAGAACTTACATAATCTAATAAGCTCTCTTTCCCCATCGACTAAATCCTGGTAGTTCGCCTCTTTGTCGCCAACACGTTTTGTGCTATTTGGATTGGGGTTGTTGGATGTTGAAAGACTATGATTTCAAACGTCCTTAAATGATGGCTTAATGGTGATCTAGAGATTGGTTTCTCCCTTTGATGGAGCCCTGCTAGAGAGACCGCCCTAGAGATTGGGATCCAAGTCAGGGAGACTTGAGATCAAGGGGTTACCTTTACACCTGAGGTCGAAGGAGGTTGTGGTGTCCATGATATCTGGTTTTGCCTCAATGGCAGAAGATGCGGTTGTAGGACTATTGGAGGGTGATGGGCGATCGCTGAATGTGATGGTTGATGTGTTTAAAGCAGGTTCGGTCCCTGACAGATTGATTTTAAGATGTGGTGGTAGTTCATGGTTGCTGTTGCTGAGGTTTGCGGTGGGTGACACTGTTGTGAGGCAAGATAAGTCATCTGATTCTGAAGCTGGTGAAGAGGTGGTTGCGCAGGGTGGGTGTAGGACTTCCCCTGAAGAGTCCCCCTCTATCAAAAAATGCAAGGACCATCACTTGGGGGAAAGGGGAGAGACAATGGTTGAAGAGAAGGAGGAATCGGTTGGGTTGGAAGCAATGAGGCCAGCGTTTGAGGAAGCTGGGAGTGTGCTGCCAGATGGTGAGGATAATGAGGTGTTGGAGGTACAAGAGACTATGCCTGACTCCCTGAAGGACCAGCAGAATCTGCAAGAGGTGGAGGGTCTCAAATTTGGTGTTGGATCCTGCTTGAAATCTGCTAAAGGCAGATCACCTTATAGTCTCAGGCAGAGGAAATCAAAGGCTGACCTACTGCTGGATGAAGACAAGGTTGCAGAGCTTATGCAGGTATGCAAATGTCAGAACCACAGGGGGGAGAGCTCTCGTGAGGATAGATGAGAATCCTCACTTGGAATGTGCGCGGGTTGCACGATAGGAGCCAGAGGGCTTCATTGATGAGATACTTGATAGAGTGGGGGATTGAGTGTGCGATCATTCAAGAAACGCACATTGAGAATGACTCTGATAGACTTTGGAGTGACTTTTTGGTTGCGGGGGTGAATGAATGTGTGAAGGTTAATGCACATGGTAGATCGGGGGGCATTGCTATTTGGTGGAGAAAGGCTTGGGCACACTGTCTGGAAGTTCACAAGGCCAGACATTTACTGACTTGCAAGTTTCAAACTCTCCAAGGGCATGACACTATCTGGGTTACTGGTGTGTATGGCCCCTATGTTGCATCTGCAAGGCAGGAATTGTGGGAGGATTGGGTGGCTGCGGCTGAATTGGTGCAAGGGGAATCTTGGTTGACAGGAGGTGACTTCAACTGTGTGTTGACAGGGGTAGACAGGACTTTTGGTGATACAAATAGCTCAGCTATTGGTTTCCAACTGGTGGTTCAATCTCTTGAACTGAATGAGTACCCTTCTTCAGGTGTTGAATTCACTTGGCACAATGGTAGTGGGTTGCTTTCCAAAATTGACAGATTTTTTTGGAATGTGAACATCCTTGAAAGATTCCAACTGTCGAGTGTTGTTGGCTTGGACCGACCTTTCTCCGACCATACCCCTTTGGTGTGGGATAGTGGGGAAGAGATCCATGTCGACTCATATTTCAAACTTAGAAGATCATGGCTGAATGAACCGAGGTTCCATCAGATGATTAGTTCATGGTGGCAAGCTAAAAAGGTGGAGGGTTCTGTTACTATCAGATTGGCATCCAAGTTGGCAGCCTTGCGCACAATCTTGAAAGAGTATGGTGCTACCGTGAACACTTTAAGGCAACAAAGGCGGGTAGAGGCTTTGAGTAACATCCAGGAGTTGGACTCTAAGGAAGTAGCAGGTCTTCTATCAGAGGAGGAACTTGCAGATAGGAAAATGTGGCAGGGTGTGATAATGGAAGAGGATCTCAAAGAGGAGATTGATTGGAGGGAGCGATCAAGACAATTGTGGCTTAAGGAGGGAGATGGCAACACGAAATTCTTCCATCTTGCGGCTAGCTCTAGGAGGCGTGCAAACTGTATCTCTTCTATTATCAAAGATGGACATAGGATCTCTTCCACTCAGGAAATAAAATCAGGAAATAAGGTCAGAAGCTATCAAATACTGTAGGGGAGCCTCTCGGGCAATCAAGAGAGGGGAATGGAGAATGGCAGGGAATGATGCACCTGGTGTGACAAGGGAGCAGGCTTCTCAACTGACAGCAACCATCTTTGAACAGGAGACCCTATAGGAAATTAAAGAGCTTAATATGGAAGGTTCCCCAGGCCTTGATGGGATACAAGTATTCTTTTATAGAGAAATGTGGAGTGTGGTGGGCAATGAGGTGATGGAAACCATTAGAGAGTTTGAGAAGGGAAATACTGGCTTTGACAAGATCAACAAATCATATCTCTTCTTATTGCCAAAGACATTGGGAGTAGAGAAGTTCTCAGACTTCAGGCCGATGTCATTATCAAATTCCATATACCTTGTAGTGAGCAAGATATTAGCAAATCGACTGAGAACTGTTCTTCAGAGCCTAATCCACCCTGTGCAGTCTGTTTTCTTGCCGAATAGATCACTCCAAGAATCCTTTATTTTGGCTCAAGAAATGGTGAGTGGATGGCACAGAAGGAAGTGCAAGGCTTTCATGTGGAAAGTTGACTTCCAAAAGGCATATGATTCAATTTCTTGGTCTTACATTTGGGAGGTATTTAAAAGGAGATCACAACTGCCTATCGATCCAGTGGATGAAACGTTATATCACAACTGCCTCCTTTTCTCCGTTGATCAATGGGAAGCCATGTGGTGCTTGGATTCAACCTCAACGTGGGGTTAGACAAGGATGCCCTCTAACCCCCTTGATCTTTAACCTTGCAATGGATGGGCTTGCAAGATACGCATGCAGATTGGCAGAGGTGGGGGTCCTCAGAGGGTATTCACTGTCCAACAGGAGATCCTTGGCTCCCATTTTGCAATATGCAGATGACACGGTCTTCTTTGTGGAAGGGACCAATCATGCTACGCATGCTCTAGGGCTCATGGTAATGATCTTTGGGGACATTTCAGGCCTGAAGTTGAACAAGGATAAATCTACTCTGATTTGCTTTGGCATGAATGAGTAGGAACAGAAGGAGCTAGAGACTACATTGGGCTCACCTCGAGCTAAGCTACCAATGAAGTACCTAGGACTACCATTGAGAGATGCAAAGCTGAAGAAAAGTGATTGGAATATTTTGTTTGATAAAGTTTCTGGCAAGTTGAAAGGATGGAGTAGTAAATTCTTATCGAAGAGTGGGAGATTAATCCTCCTTAATTTGGTCATAACATCCATCCCAGTCTTCTGTTTTAGCATCTTTAAGGCCCCGAAATCAATTTGGAAACGATTGGATGTTATGCGGAGAAGAATTTTTTGGAAAGGTGCTAGTCATGAGGGAGGTTTTATGCAGTCCATTAGATGGGAAAAGATATGCAGGCTGAAGGAGACAGGTGGTATGAGGATTAAGGCACTCAAGGAGTTCAATGAAGCTCTCCTGATCAAGTGGGCCATCAAGATTTTGGACTGCAAGGATGATATATTGACAGACTTAATCAATGACAGTTATGGTGGTTCTAATAGTGCAATGAAGAGGCTACAACTAGTGAAACCATCTCCTTTTTGGTGATCTGTTACTCTTGCAATCAGAAGTAACTAGCATCTGTTGTAACCTAGGCTTGGAGATGGCTGCGATTTCAGTCTGTGGAATGAGCAGTGGTTAGGTTTGGGGTTACTAAAAGATGCATATCCGAGGGCATATGCAGCAGCTGCAGATAAGGAGGCCACTGTCAGCAGTTTGTGGTCTGCTGCAGAGGGGTGCTGGAGGTTGGAAGGTCATGAACAATGCAAACCAGGCGCTCGGCTGTGGGAGGATAGGCAGAATATGCTGGCTGCACTGCAGCAGATGCATCCTAGGCAGAGTATGGCTGATACCTATGGTTGGAATGGGGTTTTTTCAGTGCAACAGGCCTATGAGAGGATCATCAGATCAAACACCGGTGTAGAGAGTGATCCAATTGACAGGAAAATATGGCTAGTGAAGATCCCTCTGAAGGTTCAAATTTTCTTGTGGCTATGCAGGCGGGAAGGGTTGATCACTAGCGATCTTAGACATAGAAGAATGGGGACTACGTTGAATGCCTGTCATCTCTATGGATTACACATTGACAGTGCGTCGCATATTTTTCCTTCATGACTGTCACAGACAAGCTTTGGAGGATGATTTGCCAGGAACCTCTACCTACTTGGGGCTCTCTCTGGCAGAGGTTCGACACTCCTGGACGGCCGTACAGGTGTATGGCTGCCGCCTTGTGGTGTGTGTGGAGGGCGCGAAATGAAAAGTTTTTTTAGGAGAGACCGGTTAGATGTGAGAAGATTGTAAATGAGTGCTGGTCCCTCATACACAGTTAGGGATCTATTTTGTAATGATTTGTTTGATTTGAAATATAGTACCCTCTGGATTGCTATCGTCTAACGATAGCTTTCCTCACTGTTTCAAAAAAAAAAAAACTCGTGAAACTCCGTTTCTGTCTGTGTGGACCCACTTATTATACTTTAATACTCATTTAACATTAGATTATCCCCTGAAAAGCCCCGTGGTTACTCTGCTTTTATGATGTGATGTTAAAACTGCAGAATTAATCTTGTTTTAATATTTTTTTCTCAGAATGGATTTTCATAGAATTATGGCTCTCAGGTGATTATGTAGGAGAATTTGTCACTCGATTATGACTAATTAAAGCTAGTTATGGCTCATGATGGTATTACCATCAGGCTCTTCCTAGCTCGTCCAAGCGAGGGATTCGCCCCCTCAGGTGACAATTATCCAACCATAATAAGAGGCCAAGGTTGAGGCTCGAAGAACTCTCAAAGTCAGCTCCCCTGGACACACATGGCGAGCACGACTCTCGAAGGAAGCAGCCACCCTAAAATAGTACATGCCCATAAGCCCCTCTGACAGATCCTGCCTCAAGGCTCCCTCGCCAAGGGTAGGCGCCCAGGAGCTTCTGCATCGAACACTTCTACCCAATCCCCATAAGGGACATGTAGCGAGCACCGCTAAAGACTGACCTATCCTAACTGAGGGGTCTCCCAGGAGGCCCGACCGAACATCCCCTAGATAAGGGGGCATGCCTTAAGAAGAGCAGCCTCAACTCTCCGTGGTCCTCAACGAAAGGATAGAGGGACAACATCGCCTAAGTTGCCAAAGCTCCTTGGCCCTCTGCCACCCGAACGGAAGGGCTCGAGCGGCACAGACGTAGTTGGAACACCCTCTTAACTCCACCCTAGGAAAACTTCGTCGAGCGGCTACTGATTCCAAGGAGTAAACGAAGGATCGGGGCATCCCATTCTAAAGCCACCAAGGCAAGCAGGGACTCTCCACATCCCAAGAGAACGACAGAACTAGGGCTCCCGCGCCCCATGTTCTAGAAGTTGTGGGGCTAGCCCTCGGGTCGGTGAGGACTCAGGACCATACGCTCCGAGTTTCACCACACTACTTGTTGGCAAAAGTCTTGGCCACCCCACTCTCAGAGGCATCTGTCCACCAAAACGAATGATGAGGATTTGGGCTGCCTCAACCAACGATTGCCATATTGGAAAATGGCAAGGGAACGGGACCCTAGCGCCCCGTCTCCTGGGCGACACAACAGTGCATAATGACACAAGCTTGGGCTCCTGCACCTCGAGGCTACCTCTCGAGGTCGGCCCCCCTTCTCGGCCACCCTTTAAAGGAGGCCCTCGTAAGTAGCTGATCCTTGGAGGAACATGCAATGGACCGGGGCATCCCGCTTCAAAAATCAATAAGGCAAGCCGGGACCCTTCTCCCCCTCCTATCACCACCTCGTAAGGAGAGTCGATTAAAGGTAAGGCATTCCTAGCAAATGCCCTTAACCCAACTATTCTGCAGAGAAAAGTGCTACATACCAAGTAGACTCGATGCAATCTCTTGCCCAAAGAGAATGTCCTCCTGCCTACTGAGGGGAGAGGATGGACCAGGCGATCGGGCATCTAATCGGCCCATGGAAACTACAAAAAAGACCCCCAAGGATGACCCGCCTGCACCTTCACGACGCAAGACATAGGAACCTGGCCACTACCACAGATGGTGTTCTCCAAGAGCATCCCAGTAGGCCTTGCCAATAATTAGTCAGGAAGGAGTAACAGGAGAATTCTCTATGCCAAGTCATTCGAGCAAGCAAAAGGGATCAAGCCAAGGCTTCTAAGATGCGGTTCACAAAATCGATGCGAGCAAATCTCAGGCAGAAAATACCTTTTCACACTTGGTGTACGAGGAGTCCATGTAAGGAACGAAAAAATTTCTTCCTTTACAATAAACATCGACTGTTATATTCCCCAGATTATTGCCTTCGACTAAATTACAGCTGGCGAAAGGAAAACTAGTACAAGGGAAAAGTTGGCACCAATCATCACGACTCAGCAGCCTCGCCCCAGGTCTTTAATCTCACTCTCCTTCAGTAACACGGGTGACAGTATGGCATCAAGACTGGCATGCCCTGTAGCTTGAGCCGGCCCCTTAGCAAAGGTCCATCTTTTCCCAGCCAACACCGCCCACCTAAGGCAGACCCCCGATCAGGCAGGATGAACTCCCCCTCAGTTTCATCCATAGAGGAAGGAGGACTGATTGTTACAACCCGATTCTCGAATGCCTACAGGACATGAGAATTGGACCGACTCGACTGATCCCAAGACCTAGTCATCCAACGAGAAAGTAACCAAAAAGCAGTAAAATAAACCACATTCACCATGCATGTAACTAACAGTAACAAAAGTATAACAGTAAAGAAACGAACTACTACAGTACATACCACTACAACAGTAGAGAATTAAAAACAGGTACAGAAATATGAAGATTACAATAAAAGAGTACAAGTGAAATAGAAATACTCACTACTACAGAAAAAGGTGACAAATGTGACACGTCAGCGAAACGCTGAGTAGTGGCAACCGGCTAGCTAAGAAAATAGTAAGGGTGGACAAGTAGCTGTTGTTTTTAATTTCTTCCGTTATTCCTCTATTTACTCTTTCTTGAATTATTTCTCAGATCTTTCTCTTGATCTCGAATGTTCCTCGTGGGAACGATCCTGGTTGCAGTCTTTTCCGAAAAGTAAAAGTAGCATGTGATGCTCTCCTGGCCGGGAGAGTCCCCCGTGGTGGTCCTACCCTCAGTCAACCACCCCAAGGTCACTGACAGAAGTAACGGTGACTATAGCACGCGCGATAAATGCATGGGTAGCTAACCCGTACTGACACTCGGTCAGTCGTTTCCGTTAATGGGTGTGCCCAAAGCACAGCACGGAACTAGTATAGGGCAGAGCCCTCTCAGTAACAGGGGTCCAGCCCCTCCACAGTAACCAAACAGGGGTCTTGCCCCACCACAGTCCACGCACCCTCGCTTGACTACCCTGGTTTGCCCAGTGGGCCTAACAAGTCGGTGTAGGACGGCTAGCTGAACCCCAGGGCCCGTGGGGTGGCTAGCTCTCTCCCTACACTAGTAGCTCTCCCCAGTACTGTGTACGCAAGGGCCAAAAGTCAGTACAAAGTGGCTAGACCTAACCCCGGGTCCCTGGGGCGGCTAGCTCCACTCTGCACTAAATAGGGGGATAGTCGCTCTCCTTGGTACTCCCCATCCACTTTCCCAGTTCCATTCTATTTATTTTCCAGGAGTTCTACTCCTAATTCCCCGTAGGGTTCATGCTCATATTTCTCAGACCAAGCCATGCTAGGTTTCATCATTTCAGTTTCATTCACATTTAGCCCGTGTCTCCAACATTTAATATCAATTTATATATAAGCAGCTTAATTTTAATTTCCAAACAACAGGAATACATGAAGTAGTTACTAGCAGTAGTACTCTACATTTCACCGGCAGTTATCCAATTACAGGCAATTATCATTATTCTATCTACTTATCTAAGACTGCAATTCCAGTATTCAAGACATTCGTTTCAGTGTTTCTGTTCCTAGGATTCATGCCATACCCTAGGATTTATCATTCAATCTAGTTTTCAGGTCCTAGGATTCATGCCATACCCTAGGATCTATCATTCAATCTAGTTTTCCGGTCCTAGGATTCATGCCATACCCTAGGAATCTATCCTTTATTTCAGAGATGCATTTTTGTTTGTAAGTAATTAAGGGGAGCCACTTTACCTGCAAAATCGGGAGTAATGGGGGCGTGATCGCAGGTCCGCGTGCCTCTGCAACCCTCAAAGCCGCAACGGGACGAGGTCCTAACACAAGGATCAATCACAAGAAACTGCTTAGAGCATGATACAAGTATTTAAACAAGTAGAGGAACTGATTCTGAGAAGAACGAAATCTCAAATGCAGAAATCAAACCTCGAACGGACCCTAAATGGGTAAAAAATGACAACTCTGACTCAAATCAGATTTATGGAACACCTTCCAGATGTCTTAAAAGGTGGTCCAGGTCATACCTCACTCTGCGCTGCTCCTCAGACGTCTAGGGATCCTGCTGAATCGTCTAGACCCAGTTCCAAACATCTGACCACCTCTCTGAACGTTTGGAGACGCTCTCCGCTGTCTGGTACTGTGCCCAGATGTCTGAATCGCGTGGGAAGGTGTGTCTCGCGCCTTCCCAAAGCAAAACCTGCACGTGTACGCAAAACACTCTTAACACGACGTGAGACAGAACTTTCGGCGGAACGACCTGCATGGCCGTATCCACAAAAGGAAACGGAGGAAGGAATACGTACCTCTCAGACGTTTGGAGCTCCCTCCAGACGTCGCCCGCGTCATCTGGACGTAGGTCCAGACGTTTGATTCTGGGAAAATTTCCCAGAATCAGAACCTCCTTGCCTTCTCCCTGCTGCGCACGGCCGCGCCGCGCTCGCCCGCCTGCTGCCTGAGCTGCAGCAGCATCGGGGTAACCTCCACAGCACCACGCTCCTCTGTGCGCCCATCGGCCAGCCCCGAGCTGCTCCTGTGAGCTCGCTCTCTCTTCTTCGCGTGCCCTCCCTCTTCTCCCCTCTCGCTGCACCTCTTCCTCTCCGCACGCACCCGGCAGCAGCTGCTGCTCTCGCTCTCTCTCTCATGCTCATGCTGGAAGAAGGAGGAGATGGTGGGGTGGTGGGTGAGGGAAGGGGAAGGGGTATTTGAAGGCGTGGGGAGGAGAAAAAGCACCTACAGGTCGGCGGGTTTCAGTCTGCGCACGCACGCGCGCAGACTCGTAATCGTATGCACGCAAAAATTTATTTCCAGACGTCTGACCGGACGTCTTAAAAAGCATTTGATGTCTTAATTCTTAACAACATAACAAACTCAAAGGAAGTTTCATCCCCGAAACTTGCGCTAACTAGGCTACAGAAAAAGTACAATATACGCATAATAAACTCAAAGAGGATCGAAGCCGATCCGAAAAGACGTACCCTCAAAGAGCTCCAGGTACCGCTCCCGCATCGTCGCCTCAGGCTCCCAGGTAGCCTCCTCGTACCGCTGGCTCCTCCACAAAACCTGCACCAGGGGTACTTGCTTCCGTCTCAAACTTTGGACAGCTCTATCGAGAATCTGCACTAGCCACTCGGGGTAGGTCAGGTCATCACCCACCTCGGCGCTCTCGTTGCTCAGGACGTGACTTGGATCGACGACGTACTTCCTGAGGTTGGACACGTGGAACACGTCGTGCACACCAGAAAGCTGGGGAGGAAGGGCAAGCCTGTAAGCAACGGGTCCAACTCACTCTAGGACCTCAAAGGATCCCACGAACCTCGACGCAAGCTTCCCTCTCACCCCAAACCGCTGCAGGCTTTTCATGGGCGAAACAAGAAGGAAGACGTGGTCCACAACCTCAAACTGTACCTCTCTGTGTTTCCGATCTGCATAGCTCTTCTGTTTGCTCCTGACAGTGCGGAGTCGCCTGTGAATCTGCTCGATCACCTCCTGACTCTGCCGGACCAGCCTGGGGCCAACCTCCCACTTGGTCCCCGCCTCAACCCAACTCAAGTGTGCCGTACACCTTCATTCGTACAGAGCCTCGTAGGGTGCCATGTCGATGCTTGAGTGATAACTATTATTATATGCAAACTCCGACAGGGGCAAGTGCTCCTCCCAAGAGCCCCTCCAGTCCAGTACACAAGCACGCAAAAGGTCCTCAAGTGTCTGTATCATGTACTCAGACTGTCCGTCCATCTGGGGGTGGTATGCTGTACTGAACCTCAACTGCGTCCCCAGGGCTTGCTGAAACTCAGCCCAAAATTAGGACGTAAAATGGGTATCCCGGTTGGATACGATCTTCCATGGAACTCCGTGTAGACGTACCACGTCACGGATATACCTCTCTGCCAACTGTGCTGGTCCCAAGGTGACTCGGATTGGCAAGAAATGTGCCGTCTTCGTCAATCTGTCAACGATCACCCAGACTTCGTCGTGTCCTCGCTGGGTAACGGGCAAGCCCACCACCAAGTCCATGGTGATGCTCTCCCACTTCCACTTTGGCACGGGAAGTGGCTGCAACGGCCATGCAGGCCTCTGATGCTTGGCCTTTACCTGCTGACACACTAAACATTGCTATACAAATTCACCTACATCTCGCTTCATTCCCCTCCACCAAAAGTCGCGTCTCAAATCATGGTACATCTTTGTGTTTCCGGGATGTATGGTGAACCTGGAACCGTGTGCCTCAGTCAGGAGCTCTCTCAACAGCTCCTCGTCCCTGGGAATGCACAAACGTCCCCTCATGTGCAGTACCTGGTCCGTAAAAGAGAAGTCCCCAGGGTCTCTTGACAACACTTTGTCACGCAATGCTTGTAAGTACGGGTCGACCATCTGTTCAGTGATGATGCGGTCTATCAGCTCCGACCTCGTCTGTCGTGTCACCGTCACTGTCCCACAGTGCCCCAGTAACTCTAGGGGCTGCCAACTGCCCATCTCCTCCATAAGGCTCCAACTCTACTCCTGTAAACTGGCCACGTGGGCGGGCGCCTTCCGGCTCAAGGCATCAGCCGCCACGTTGGCCTTTCCCGGGTGGTAGGAAATGCTGCAGTCATAGTCCTTCAGGAGCTCCAACCGACGTCTCTATCTCATGTTGAGCTCCTTCTGATCAAACAAGTATCTGAGGCTCTTATGATCAGTGAAAATCTCAAAGGTCTCACCGTACAAGTAGTGCCTCCAAGTCTTCAACGCGAAGACGACAGCTGCCAGCTCCAGGTCGTGGGTAGGGTAGCTATGCTCATGGGGCTTCAATTGCCGTGAAGCGTAAGCGACAACGTGACCCCTCTGCATGAGCACACCCCCTAACCCCTACAAAGAGGCATCCGTGTACGCAACGAACCCGCCACTACTGTCTAGGATGGTGAGCACGGGAGCTGAAGTCAGCCTCTCCTCCAGCTCCTGAAAATATGCCTCGCAAGCGTCTGTCCAAGTGAAGGGCACGTCCTTCCAGGTTAGCTGTGTCATAGGACGTTCAATCTGCGAGAAGCCCCTGATAAAATGCCTGTAGTAGCCTGTCGGTCCCAAGAAACTACGGATCTCAGTAACTGTACACGGTCTCTCCCACTTGAGCATTGCCTCAACCTTGGCTGGGTCCACAGCCAAGCCATCCCCGGAGATCACATGACCCAAGAAGGTCACCTCCCTCAACCAGAACTCGCACTTGCTGTATTTGGCGTACAGCCTACGTCGTCTCAGTGTGTTCAAAATCATCCGCAAGTGCTGTCTATGCTGCGTCTGATCTCGAGAATAGATGAGCACATTATCAATAAATAGCACCACGAACTGGTCCAAGTACGGTCTAAACACCCGGTTCATCAAATCCATGAAGGCAGCGGGGGCATTGGTCAGCCCAAACGACATGACCAAAACTCGTAGTGTCCGTACCGGGTGCAGAAAGCTATCTTGGAGACGTCTGCCTCCTTGATCCTCAACTGGTGGTATCTTGACCTCAAGTCGATCTTGGAGAATACCGTGGCACCTCGCAACTGGTCAAACAAGTCATTAATCCTTGGCAGCGGATACCTGCTCTTGATGGTGACCCTATCCAGCTGTCTATAGTCCACACAAAGGCATAGGGTACCATCCTTCTTCTTTACGAACAACACCGGGGCTCCCCATGGAGATGCATTGGGCCTCACAAAGCCCTTCTCTAGAAGATCCTGCAACTGAGACTTGAGCTCTCGCAGCTCAAGTGGTGCCATCCTGTACGGTGTTGTGGAGATGGGGCTAGTCCCCAATACCAGTGAGATCTCAAACTCCATCTCGCGCTCGGGCGGTAGTCCTGGCAACTCATCTGGGAACATGTCGGGGTACTTTCTGACCACCGGGATACTCTGAAAGTCTACCACAGGGCTGGGCTCCGCCACCACACAAGCTAGGAAGCCCTCACACCCCTGGCTCAAAAGCCTCGCCGCCCAAAGTGTAGAAATGCACCTGAAGCCTCCGTCCACTGGCTGCCCGTGGAACTCGAAAGAAGGCAACTCCGATATGGAGAAGAGGATCTTCCTCTCAAAGCAGTCCACCAAGGTGTGGTAAGCGGACATCCAGTCCATTCGTAGAATTATGCCAAAGTCCTCCATCTGTATCATAATCAGGTCAGCGGGAAGGCTATGTCCCCCAACACTAACCTCACAACCTGTGTACACCACCTCAGCTACAAACAGCTGACCACTCGGACCTCTGATCACGAACGGATCCTCTAACAACATACAGTCCTGCCCCAAGCTAACCGCAAAAGTAGCAGTGACAAATGAGTGCGTAGCGTCGGAATCGAAAAGCGTGTAAACAAGTCTGCCGGAAACTGAAACCATACCTGCCACCACTGATCCCGAAGCTCTGGCATCCCTGTGTCTCAGGGCGTTGATACGCCCCTCAGCCTTAGGTGCAGACAAAGCAGCCACACTCTGCGTCGGACGGGTAGCCGCTGGCTGGTACCCTCTCCGTGACTGCTGTCCTCCTCCTCGCACCTGGAAACCGCGGCCTCCTGCTCGCCCTCCAGTGCTCGGCGCGGGAAGCATCTGCTGACCTCCAGCCATAGACGGGCAGTCCCTCCTGATGTGGCCCGGCTGGCCACACTGGTAGCAAAGGGGGACTCGACTCCCACCCTCAGTGGGTCCCTGCTGACGGCTGGGCAGGGGTTTGGTGCTAGCAGCTGGCCCCTGTCGGGGGCCTCCAAAGGCCACTGATGGCCCCGCAAAGTGTGACGACTCTCCTATGGGCGCCACGTGCCTCCTCTCTCGTCGACCCTGTGAGAAGTCTACTGGTAGGGCCGCTTCCGCCCGCTGTCAGTGTCACGTGTGGATGGGTTGGTCTCTTCGTATGTCATAGCTGCCTCCACCACCCTCGAGAACGTACGCAGCTTCAGGGGTTTGACATACCCCCGAATAGCAGGTCGAAGCCCCTTGGTGAACCTCCAAAGGCGCTCCTCCTCAATAGCCACGGCTGTCGCTGCGAAACGAGACAGCTCCAGGAAACGCGTACGGTATGTGCTCACGGTCATCGTCCCCTGGCGAAGAGTGTGGAACTCCCGCCTCCTCTGGTCCTGCCACGTTTAGGGGAAGTATTTCTCGCAGAAGAGGGTGACGAACTTGTCCCAAGTCGGCTCGTCCCTCTCCTAACCCCTGACCGCCCTCCACCACCTGTGTGCCACGCTCTCCAGCTGGTACATGGCAAAGGCCATGCGGCACTCCACAGGGGGGCGAAGGGTGTCAAAAACCTTCTCGATCTACTCAAGCCAGTCCTCCGCCTCGGTCAGGTCTTCATCCCCCTTGAAGGAGGGGGGCTTCAGCTTCCGAAACTGTCTGAGAAGCTCAAAGTGGCGCTGAAGTGGAGATGTTGGTGCGCCTCCAGGTAAAGAAGCCTCGTGCTCAGAAGTGCCGGAGGAAAGTGGGGGTGGTGGAGGCCCACCCTCTCTCCCGCGTCCAGCACCGTTTCTGTATCGTGATCCCACAGAGGACTCCCCCTTCGTAGCCCCAGGGAGAGGTGCTCGTGGCAGCGGGTGAAGCTCCTCTCGCACGATGTCCCGTATCAGCTGGGCGAGGTCTTGGGTCTGGATGCTCGGGAGTAGTGGCTGGTCCACTGAGGCATCGGGCTCAACATGCCCGCCCCTCTGACCTCATCCTCGGCCGTGTCCACGGCCCGCCTCGCACCTCCTTGTCAAGGCATCTCCTGCAAGGAGACGCGAACATGGAACAGAAAAGACGTCAATACGAATCGATATTCAATGAAGAAGTCTCAAAAGAGATGTCAAAAGGTACGTTGTAGTGGCTACTCTAGTTACAGGCACGTGAATTGGTTATTTTCCAGCCAGTTGGTTCACTTCTCGGGACGACCTTGCTCTGATACCATCTTGTTACGACCCGGTTCCCGAATCCCTACAGGACACGAGAATCGGACCGACTCGACTGATCCCAAGACCTAGTCATCCAACGAGAAAGTAACCAAAAAGCAGTAAAATAAATCACATTCACCATGCATGTAACTAATAGTAACAAAAGTACAGCAGTAAAGAAATGAACTACTACAGTACATACCACCACAACAGTAGAGAATTAAAAATAGGTACAGAAATATGAAGATTACAATAAAAGAGTACAAGTGAAACAGAAATACTCACTACTGTAGAAAAATGGTACAACAAAGTACAACTACTGGGCTCTACTAGGCCCAGCACCCTCTGCAGCCACAGGCTGTGGCTGTTCAACACCTGGTCCTGAAAAGGGTGACAAATGTGACACATCAGCGAAACGCTGAGTAGAGTGGCAATCGGCTAGCTAAGAAAACAGTAAGGGTGGACAACTAGTTGTTGTTTTTAATTTCTTCCTTTATTCCTCTATTTACTCTTTCTTGAATTATTTCTCCGATCTTTTTCTTGATCTCGAATGTTCCTTGTGGGAACGATCTTAATTGCAGTCTTTTCCGAAAAGTAGAAGTAGCACGTGATGCTCTCTTGGCCGGGAGAGTCCCCCGTGGTGGTCCCCTCAGTCAACCACCCCAAGGTCACTGACAGACGTAACGGTGACTACGGCATGCGCGATAAACGCACGGGTAACTAACCCGCACTGACACACGGTCAGTCGTTTCCGTTAACGGGTGCACCCAAAGCACAGCACGGAACCAGTATAGGGCAGAGCCCTCTCAGTAACAGGGGTCCAGCCCCTCCACAGTAACCAAATAGGGGTCTTGCCCCTCCATAGTCCACGCACCCTCGCCTGACTACCCTGGTTTGTCCAGTGGGCCTAACAAGTCGGTGTAGGATGGCTAGCTGAACCTCGGGGCCCGTGGGGTGGCTAGCTCTCTCCTATACTAGTAGCTCTCCCCTGTACTGTGTACGCAAGGGCCAAAAGTCAATACAAAGTGGCCAGACCTAACCTCGGGTCCCTGGGGTGGCTAGCTCCGCTCTCCACTAAACAGGGGGACAGTCGCTCTCCTTGGTACTCCGTACTCAAGGGCCAGCTCACTTCCCCATCCACTTTCCCAGTTCCATTCTATTTATTTTTCAGGAGTTCTACTCCTAATTCCCCATAGGGTTCATGCTCATATTTCTCAGACCAAGCCATACTAGGTTTCATCATTTCAGTTTCATTCACATTTAGCCCGTGTCTCCAACATTTAATATCAATTTATATACAAGCAGCTCAATTTTAATTTCCAAACAACATGAATACATGTAGCAGTTACTAGCAGTAGTACTCTACATTTCACAGGCAGCTGTTATCCAATTACAGGAAATTATCATTATTCTATCTACTTATCCAAGACTGCAATTCCGGTATTCAAGACATTCGTTTCAGTGTTTCTGTTACTAGGATTCATACCATACCCTAGGATCTATCATTCAATCTAGTTTTCAAGTCCTAGGATTCATGCCATACCTTAGGATCTATCATTCAATCTAGTTTTCAGGTCCTAGGATTCATGCCATACCCTAGGATCTATCATTCAATCTAGTTTTCCGATCCTAGGATTCATGCCATACCCTAGGAATCTATCTTTTATTTCAGAGATGCATTTATGTTTGTAAGTAATTAAGGGGAGCCACTCTACCTGCAAAATCGGGAGTAATGGGGGCGTGATCGGCAGGTCCGCGTGCCTTTGCAACCCCCAAAGCCGTAATGGGACGAGGTCCTAACAAAAGGATCAATCATAGGGAACCACTTAGAACAGGATACAAGTATTTCAAACAAGTAGAGGAACTGATTCTGAGAAGAACGAAATCTCAAACGCGGAAATCGAACCTCGAATGGACCCTAAACGGGTAAAAAATGACAACTCTTGTTACGAACGCGTGCCCTAGACGTCTTTTAAGACGTCTGGGATCACATCCAGACGTCTGAACAGACGTCTGGGATCGTTTCCAGACGTCTGGAAAATAGTTATTTTTCGCACGAGAGATTCGTCTGCGCGCCTATGCGCGCAGACCCGCGATTCCTCTCTCTCTCTCTCTGCGACTGCAGACCTGCCGCGCACTCTCTCCCTCCTCCTCGCGCGGCCTTAAAAGGCCACGCCTCCCCTCCTGTCGTCTCCACCGTCCCCTTCCTCTTCTCCTTCCTGTGCGCGAGAGCGAGCGAGCGCGAGGGCAGCAGCGGCGGCCGCAGTGAGCACGGAGGAGGTGCGGCGTGCGAGGATGGAGCTCTGCTGTGAGGGTGAGCTCGTCGGAGCGGCTTGGCCGACCGGCGGAGGGCGCAGGGGGTGCGGAACAACGCAGAGAGGGACCTGCTGCGGTCTGAGCAGCAGACGCACGAGGTGCGACGCGGGCGGCGTCGCGAGCGGAGGCCGAGTGGCGCCCTGATTCTGGAAAAAATTTCCAGAATCAGACGTCTGGGTTGATAGCCAGACGGCGAGGGAGACGTCTGGAATCTCATACAGACGTCTGAAAGGTGAGTATTCCGCTTTCTTCTTCCTTCCTGTCGACTGACCGTACTGAGGAAGGGAGTTGGCTGTGCGCAGGCTCGCTGATTCGCCATCCTTTGCGAATCAGACGTCTGGAAGTTGTACCAGACGGCTGGAGTGACCTCCAGACGTCCGGGGTTACCATTGGACGCCTTGGAGCTAGGCCAGACGTCCCCGCAGACTTCTGGACGTCTGGGAAACCACGCTGAATAGGTAATTCTCTGATCCACTTTTTAAGACGTCTGGAGGAAGTTCCAGACGTCTGATTTTGCACAGTATCGTCTTTTTCGACCCGTTTAGGGCCCGTTCGGGCTCTGTTTTCCGCGATTCGAGTTGCGTTCTTTTCAGAATTAATTCATCTACCCGTCTACAGTAGCTATACACTGTTTTGAGACACTCCTTGTGTTTGATCCTTGTGATAGGACCTCGTTCAGTTGGAGTCTTGGGAGTCGTGGAGGCACGCGGGATTCCCGATCACGCCCCCATTACTCTCGTTGTACCTGGTAGAGTGGCTTAAGTTTATTATTAAAATCTGTTAAAGTATGGAACCATAACTAGAATCTAGGACATTGCATGAATCCTAGGAATGAGAAATGTATGGAATGATAGCTCCTAGGTGATGCATGAATCCTAGGGCTGGAAAACTAGTTGTATGCTAGATCCTAGGATGTGGCATGAATCCTAGGATGGAAAAACTAGTGGAATGTATAATACTGCAGTCTTGGAAAAAAATGGAAAGGAATATAAAGCTGCCTGTAAATTGAATTAACAACTGCCTGTTACGAATAAAGAAACATGAATGAGATCATGGGTCGTAAGAACGTGAAACTGGAAAGTGACACCTGGATGTTTGAGTTAAAAGGATGGAACCCTATGGGGAATTAGGAGTGGAACTCCTGGAAAGGGGAAGGAATGGAACTGAGATGTAGTTTGTACTGTCTCTTGGGTACGCAGTACCAAGGGAAGTGCCTGTACCTGTTTAGTGCAGAGTGGGGCCAGCCACCCCAGGGACCCGGGGTTAGGATTGGCCGCTCTGTACCGACTTGCTGGCCCTCGTGTACGTAGTACCGAGGAGAGCTACTAGTGTTAGGAGAGTACTAGCTACCCCACGGGCCCCGGGGTTCTGCTAGCCTCCTTCACCGACTTGTTAGGCCCACTAGGGCAAACCAGGGTAGTCAGGCGAGGGTGCGCGGACTGTGGAGGGGCAAGGCCCCGGTTTGGTTACTGTGGAGGGGTTGGACCCCTGTTACTGAGAGGGCTCTGCCCTGTACTGGTTCTGTGCTGTGCTTTGGGCGCACCCGTTAACGGAAACGACTGACCGCGTGCCAGTACGGGTTAGCTACCTGTGCGTTTATCGCGCGTGCCGTAGTCACCGTTACGTCTGTCAGTGACCTTGGGGTGGTTGACTGAGGGTAGGATCACCACGGGGGACTCTCCCGGCCAGGAGAGCACCACGTGCTACTTCTACTTTTTGGAAAAGACTGCAATCAAGATCGTTCCCATGAGGAACATTCGAGATCAAGTAAAAGATCTGAGAAATAAATGAAATAGTGAGACAATTGAAAGATGTAAATAAAGAAAGTAATAGAACATAACAGCTACTGTACACTCTACTGTTGTCTTTAGTTTTAGTTGCCACTCTACTCAGCATTTTGCTAACGTGTTACACTCGTTACCTTTTTCAGGACCAGGTGTTGAGCAGCCAGGGTCAGCGGCTGCAGAGGATGCTGGGCCGAGTAGGGTCCAGTAGAGTTACTACTGTCTTTTGTACCTCTTTGTTCCCGTTATAGTGAGTAGTTCTTGTTTCCGCTGTACTTTTCTTTACCTGCAGTTCATGTTATATGATAAATGTTGTTCTACTGTTGTGGTGGTATATACTGTAGTAGTTTCTTTCCTTACTGCTGTACTTTCTTACTGTTAGTTATATTCATGCTGAATGTGGTTTATTTTACTGCTCTTTTGGTTACTTCCTCGTTGGACGACTAGGTCTTGGGATTAGTCGAGTCGGTCCAGTTCTCGTGTCTCGTAGGGACTCGGGAACCGGGTCGTTACAACTCTGACTCAAATCAGACGTCTGGAACACCTTCCAGACGTCTTAAAAGGTGGTCCAGGTCATACCTCACTCTGCGCTGCTCCTCAGATGTCCAGGGATCCTGCTGAACCGTCTGGACCCAGTTCCAGACATCTGACCACCTCTCCGGACGTCTGGAGACGCTCTCCGCCGTCTGGTGCTGTGCCTAGATGTCTGAATCATGTGGGAAGGTGTGTCCCGTGCCTTCCCAAAGCGAAACCTGCACGTGTACATAAAACACTCTTAACATGGCGTGAGACAGAACTTTCGGTGGAATGACCTGCATGGCCATATCCACAAAAGGAAACGGAGGAAGGAATACGTACCTCTTAGACGTCTGGAGCTCCCTCCAGACGTCGCCCGCGTCGTCTGGATGTAGGTCCAGACGTCTGATTCTGGGAAAATTTCCCAGAATCAGAACCTCCTCACCTTCTCCCTATTGCGCACGACCGCGTTGCGCTCGCCCGCCTGCTGCCTGAGCTGCAGCAGCACCGGGGTAACCTCCTTAGCACCACGCTCCTCTGCACGCCCGTCGGCCGGCCCCAAGCTGCTCCGGCGAGCTCGCTCTCCCTTCTTCATGCGCCCTCCCTCTTCTCCCCTCTCGCTGCACCTTTTCCTCTCCGCACGCACCCGGCAGTAGCTGCTGCTCTCTCTCTCTCTCTCTCTCACGCTCACGCTGGAAGAAGGAGGAGATGGTGGGGTGGTGGGTGAGGGAGAGGGAAGGGGTATTTGAAGGTGTGGGGGGGAGAAAAAGCACCTGCAGGTCAGCGGGTTTCAGTCTGCGTGCACACGCGCACAGACTCGCAATCGTACGCACGCAAAACTTTATTTCCAGATGTCTGGGAAGGCGTCCAAACATCTGGCCAGACGTCTGGACCAACTCCCAGACGTCTTAAAAAGCGTTTGATGTCTCGGTTCTTAACACTGACCGAGGAACTCTACAGGCGAAGCGACAAGTCTTGGCATGCCAGAGTATCGGTGTAAGGTAGACGCAATGACCTAGTCATGCAGGCTAACCTCCCATAAATCTGTGAGGTGCCCTACGTGGTCGATGCCATAAGGCCTCCAGCAGGCCATTCATGTGGGAATAACCAGTTGAGCTCAATTGCCTAGGCGGACACCTCACCCGTCCCTACCAACCAGCCCTGCCCACATCTGCCTGGGCAAATGCACTCCCATGAGAGGAGCTCCCAGCAGTAGCAACCCCTGCTCTGCCTTCACGGAGTTGCAGAGGGAATAGAGCAGCACCGGAGAAGCACCAAGCCTCCTTAAAGGAGCATGCTTCCCCCAGCTAGCTCTGTGACCCAGCGTCCGGTGGGTTCTCCACACAAGACTGAATGGGACGACACCCCCAGCGAAACGTCACTCGTCTTACCCTCACCTGGGTCCATAAAGATGGATGAGGTTGAGTCCCTCTCAGCGGATGCCCAGTCGGATTCGCCCCACAGGCCCCTTGAGGGAGCCTACTTCGCCCCTTCTCGGCTCCCCACCTACTTCCCATTGAGCTCCCTATGAGTAAGGCCTGCTTCTTCGTGCCTCGCCAAACAAGCTTCCCTTATGTGGGATAGGCCCCAAACTAGGAGGGCCCACTGTGGTGTCCGAAGTCACTCGGCAAAGAAAACCCCTAAAAGCCTATGCTAGGAAACAAGGCAAAATGAGCATTCAGGAGGGAGGATAAGCTACAACATGCACATCAAAAAATGGTAGCCCTTACCTCAACCCGTGCGTTGAGTGGGGGCACGAAGAGGGGCTCACCCCCATCGAAGAACTGCACATAACCACATTTCGGCTACTCCACCGTACACATAGAAGTTCAGCGATAGAGCTCTACCCAAGGAGCGAATGAGTCACAAATGTTCCTCCCTATGACTCTTCAGTCCCTTAAGCATGTCCAAAGACGATGAAAGCAGTGAAGTAAGGCTCACATTGGACCTCTATTTACAGCCCCACCTCACAGACTCCTGAGGGCGGTAACGTCTTTCTACTCCCTCCCCTCTGTGGATTGACAATTCCCAAGAAATCGAATCCCCTAAAAGTCAGCACGGATTCCACGACTGCATGAATGCATTGATAAAACTGCCGATCAAAGACCCTCGGGCGTTATTACACGATGGATATTTGAAAACTCTCTCATGCCTTTTCAGAAAGGCCCGATGCTTTAGGCCACACCCTTTCACGGCAATAACAATTAATGCTAGCCTCAGCATCTCAATCAGGCGAATTACGCATCCCAAGGCCGGCATGGGCTCAGGCTAATACACCTCACACCCAACTCCCGCTGCCTTCAAGGGCTGACATGGGCTTGGGCTAATACGCCCCACACCCAACTCCTGCCGCCTTCAAAGGCTGGCACAGGCTCGAGCTAATACGCCCCATGCCCAACTCCTGCCGCCGCCCCAGGTCAGCATTGGCTCAGGCCTATACGCCCCTTGCTGAAGTATGCCACCTCCTAAGGTTGGCACTAACTTGGGCTCACACGCCCCTCGCCAAAGTTATGCCTCCTAAGGCCGGCACTAACTTGGGCTCCTATGCCCCTCGCCAAAGTCATGCCGCCTCCTAAGGTTGGCACCGTCTTAGGCTTGTACACCCCACACCGAAGTTGATGTTTCCTCGCAAGATCAGCTCGAACCCGGGCGTACATGCCTCGCGTTCAGCCTCAGTACATGTTGCCCCATAAGGTCGATGCAGTCTCGAGCGAATACACCCCATGTTCAGGCAATATCGCCTCCTAAAGCCGACTTGAGCAAGCAACTTCTTCCATGCAACTGGAAGTAGGCGAAGGTTACTCAACTCCTTCATCATAGATGTTCTCCCCACTATAGTATAGTAGGAAGAACATCTGGGGACATCATTTATAGCGAAGTTTTGTCCACTCTTGCTACTCTCTTAGCAATTCACACTAGCTAGGAGTGGGGGCATATGATGAGGGGAAAAAATTACCTTCGGATCTAAAACTCCACACATGACCTGATAGAGGATCCGGGCGCTTGACTACAGGGTGTATAGGTGGAACCGGCTCAACCTGCCCTGCCTCAGACCAGCCGGATCCCAATCGGAACCTGCCCAACCTGCCAAAAGATTCATCGTAGCATGGGCAGAAGATACGATATGATGGGCTTGACCACCTACACCTTGATAGCTACCATGTAGCCTGACAACTAGGGGTACTAGAGCCCATAGAGTGGGGTTCTCCCTCGAGATTATAAACAGAGAGGGAGGCCCTCAGAAGAGGGGGCCTCCTTCCCGAGAGAAGGAATGAAACCATGTAATACCATTCTGAAAATTATAATGCATAGTTGGGAGCCATGTCCTTCCCCCAGATGTACATCCCTTATGGTGGAATTAGGTCACCAAATCCTTATTCTCCTCTGTGTATGTTTGTCGATTACTGCTTTACCCTCCTACGCGATGGATGATTTCTGGCTAAGTAACACCTCCTAAGCTAACAAATCTTTTGATGGGCTTCTGAGGCTCATCACTTGACGAGCTGGTCATGTATGTTGATATTGGATCTTTTGTACAGAAGATTGTCCAATGAAAGGTTGGGCTTTGGAATTGATGACATCATGCTTATGACAAGTTGATCTTCATAAAGTCCCTTAGGCATGGCAACGAAGAAATCAAGACATCTTGTTGATCCTTTTACTCTTTGAAAAGAGGTGTCTTTATAATGGCACATGAGTGAAGATAATAATACCGAGTCATTATTGGATTAAAAGTGAACTACATCGTCGTTTGACTTCTAATTCCTTGTGTTCCAACTCTTGGTATTCCTCAACTTTAGGATGATTGTATTTAAGAAGCTTATGAAGTGAACATCTTTGGTAGATGGTTAAGGATTCATTTAAGGATAAGAATACCTCATAATCTTCAAGAAGGTAGGATAAATAAAGTGAACCATTTGGATTTTGACTTTCATCTTGTCCCTTGCTCCTAAAAGGTTGGCACACTTTTCATTATTTTTCTTATATAGCCTCAAGTTCCTCCTTTACCCATTCTAATTCCTTTTAGGTTGCCAGGAGTTGAACATAATTTCGTAAACATTAGGCACATGGGGGCTACTATTAAATCTTGTAAACTCTCAAACTTTACAAAAGATCTAGACTCTTAAGACTTGGTTGCAATGGAGGAAGAGGTTGGGTCCCATAATAAAAAGTCCATCTTCTACGAGAGATGCCATGCATCTTATTCCAATAAATGCTGCAAATCCCATTTAGGGTTTCTTCATTTTACAATAATAATATCTCTAGTTGCGTGGTTAAGCAATCCATGACCCAAGGAGGCAATATCATGTGATCTAGTGCATAGGTTGGGGTTAGTTGGATGGTAGAGAGACATGAGAAGAGGGGATGAATAGTGCCCCTCAATCACCAATAGCCAAAGCAACTAAACAATGTATAATTCTAAGAAACCATGCATAATATTAAGTGAGAACAACTACAAGAAATAAAGAAGATCCAATCTTTATACTAGTTTATCCGCTTCTCAAACTGTCCTGTGCTCAAGATTGGTCCACTAGGTTTTCATTAACCTCAATCCCTAAAAATAGCCAGGGATCAAAGTCACCGTGGAGTCAAAGTAGGCCATGCTCCTTCAACAAAAAGCTCCCATAAAGATTCCTCTAGAATCACTTATATTTGAATTTTCAGAATCTTATAGTAGACTTCAAAAGCATCTCTATCTATTAGAGTATTAGGAGCACCCCTCCTTAGAATGCTATGGTTGCAAAACTATTCTCCGCCATAATTTCAAAAAATTAAAATGCCAAAACCTGAAAGTCAGTAAGAGAGAGAGAGACCTAAAGATTCTCTATGGAGTTTTCCTAATGCTTATGATGTGTATTAGAATGCCTCTACTTCTCTGTTTAAAGTTGAGGTCTACTGTTTAACATAAAATTATGTTTTTGAATAATTTTATTGTAGTATAGTATGAAAATACATTGACAAATAAAATATAGCGAGAACTTGGTAAGTTACGGTTGAACTAAGGGTAGCAAAAAATGCAAAGTTAAAATCGATATCGTGGCTGGACTCCTAAATGCGTACTTCAATATTCAACTTACGAATATTAATTTCACCTGTTCGTTTATTTTCGTGGATAATGAACGTATTTTTTAATGGGATGTAAAATATAAATATATACATGTGCCTTAGTTTCTACGATTTCCATTATATTAGAACTGTTGAGTGAGTTCAAGAAAACATGCGAGTTGTTAATGTGGATCGGTGCAGCCATACAATTTTTTTTTTTTTTTGCAAAATTTTTTAGGATTCTTGAGTTTTGAAAATAAAGATCTACTCTAACTAGATACCAGGTAAGTTACGGTCGAACTAAGGGTAGCAAAAAATGCAAAGTTAAAATCGATATCGTGGTTGGACTCCTAAATTTAGACTCAACTCCTAAATGCATAGTTCAATATTCAACTTACAAATATTAATTTCACCTGTTCGTTTATTTTCGTGGATAATGAGCGTATTTTTTAATGGATGTAAAATATAAATATATACATGTGTCTTAGTTTCTACGATTTCTATTATAGTAGCACTGTTGAGTGAGTACAAGAAAACATGCGAGTTGTTAATGTGGATCAGTGCAGCCATATGATTTTTTTTTTTTTTGCAAAATTTTTTGGGGTTCTTGATTTTTGAAAATAAAGATCTACTCTAACTAGATACTAGAAAGAAATAGTTGGAGCAAATCAATTTTACAGATATCATATAATGGTTCCACATCTAGTTGAATGATTAACAATAAGATAAGTATTAGAACTACTAGAATTAAATATATTAGAAATTAGCTAATAAAACTAATGCGAAAAATTATCTATAAAAGAGGATACCAAGGAGTAATATTTGGTGGCCTTTAAAATGTGTGATGGAGCAACAATGATCCCTTGGTGGACGGTGGAGGAGGAAGGAGACGGAGAGAAGGCCGGAGATGATGATCGGAAGGAGGAGAGGAGGGACGGATGGAGAGGACGGATGATGCCTTCGGTGGATGTTTGGGGAGGGGGGTTAGTTTACGTGGGATTGGGGAGGAGAGGGGATAGAATAATAGGATTTTTGTTGGGATTTGTTTTGGGTGGGGGAGTTGGGATCTACGGATGGAATTTTTTTAATAGGAGGGAATATTGGGTGTGAAGTACGTGGTTGTCTATGGGTATATTTCCACGTGGGTGCATTTTTGGGTATTGGGTGTCGATGTGCATGACCAGTGGGTTTGGGTAGGGATGGGTTAATGTTTACATAGGTTGGGTATTTAGTAAGATTTTGTTATGTAGTGTATAGGAATAAGATGGAGTTGAGTTGGTTCAACCTAGGTTGGATTACGTAGGGGTGTGTGTATGTGGATTTTGGGTTAACCTAAATTAGGTGGTAATGTATCTAGTTAGGAGTAGTAGGAAGGATCTAATTAGGATCAATAACAGGGAAATTAGGATTAGGAAAGGGAAATTGACTTGGGGCTTAATTAGGTGGGTTTAGGAATAGGTTTATTTGGTGGTAGATGGATTCATAGGTTTATTCCTTTTCCTCTTTTCTCCTTTTATTTTTTCTTCTATTTTTTGATTTTTTGGATCCTTTCTTCTTATTTCCTTCGTCATATTTCTTAGTCTTTTTCTTGATTTATTATTCTCGTATGGACCTTCAATCACAAGATAAGACATTATATCATATTAGGTCCATAAAACGTATTATTTATAAATAAGCAAGTAAACATGATGCAAATGTAAATTATACATGGAATGAACACAATATTTATAACTATGCTAGAAGTTTATCCTAATCTAGGCATTTTAAAACTTATGATTGCTGTGCAATCATCTACCTCTCAAAATGACCTAGGGTTGATCTCACAGCTAGAAATCATAGGCAAATTAATCTTTGTATAAAACTTAACAATTGCAGAGAATAGCCTAAAAGTATACCAATTTTGGTCGAGAATTACCTCTCCACTAAAAGCAGCTCTCCAAAGTTTCCTTCCTCCTACTTGTCCTCTATAACATCACATTTATGTTGGGAAATTTCAAGTCCCTACGGGAACTCTACTTGACAATCGAGGTCTTTGTAATTGAACAATTCGATCTCCATTTTTCGTGGTATCACGAAAATGTGAAAACACAGGTTTCAAAAGCATTATTTAAATTGAAACTCAGGTTGATGCCCATAAAAGCCCAAATAACGAAATTGAGAAACAAACCTAGCTATGTAATCTGAACCACAAGGAGAGATCCTTGTGAGCTAGAGGTATACCTGTGGGTGGCGCAGCACAACACCCCACATGTTGTGCCTCCACAAATAAGTCCTCTCTCAGGAATTCTCTTCATCTTGGTAGGAAGATGAGTCTATCCACTAAAAGAAATGATAATGAATTTATTTTAATTCAAATTTATGTTGATGATATTGTATTTGGTGCTACTAACGATATTCTATGCCAATAGTTTGCAAAGGTCATGTAGGATTAATTCAAGACAAGTCTAATGGGAGAATTAATGTTCTTCCTAAGATTGTAGATTGATCAACTGAAAGATGGCATTTTCATCTCGTAAACAAAATATACAAAGGAGATACTCAAGAAATTTGGCATGGGGAATACAAAAGGAAAAAAAAGCACCAATGGCAACATCAACACAATTAAAGGAAGATGAGACAGATAAGTGTGTAGATCAAAACTTTATAGAAGTATAATAGGTTTCTTGCTTTACTTAACTTCTAATAGACCAGATATTCTATTTAGCATTTGTCTATGTGTTAGGTTTCAAGTAAATCCTAAGGAATTACATCACAATGCTGTAAAAGAAATACTTAGGTAATTACAAAACACTATAGATCTTGATCTGTTCTATCCCAAGTTAGCCACACTTGACTTATTCTCCTACTATGATGCTGACTATGCAGGAAGTCAGATAGATCACAAGAATTCTAGTGGAACATGTAAGTTTCTCAAGAATTCACTAGTCTCTTGAGTTGGTAAGAAACAAAATTGTGTTTCTGTATCCACAATTGAAGCTGAATACATTGCCACTTCCTTAGCATGTTTGCCAATATTGTGAATGAAGTAAACACTTAAGGATTTTGAGCTTAGCTTTGAAAACATTAGGATACATTGTGATAGCACTAGCGTAATTAACCTCTCCAAGAACCTAATACAACACTAAAAAACTAAGCACATAGATATTAGACGCCACTTTCTAAGATTATGTTCCTAAAACGAAATATCTTTATAGTTTGTTGAAGCTGAAAAACAACTAGTTGATATCTTCACCAAACCATTACCAAAAGATAGATTTATCATAATTAAAAGAGAATCAGTTCTCACAAGACTAAATGAACTTTGAATTTTTCCTTAACTTTAAGTCTTGACCACTGTTGATCAATCTAGCATATCAACTTGATCAATCAAGCCCTTTTGATCGATCAAATCCATATTTTTGACTGATTAAATCTAAAGCAGGAAAATTCCCTCTAAAATTTTCAAAGGTTGATCGATCAACCCTTAATTTTGATCGATCAATGTTTGGACGGGGAATTTCCCTACATTGGAAATTTGAATTTATCAATCAATCTTGTAATCTGATCGATCAAATTTGAATTTGGTCAACCAAGATAAAATTTTAATCAACCAAATTTGGGTGAATTTACCTCATTGTGATTTATGATTCTCTAATCAAATCAATTTGATTTGATTACTAATCTCACTCTAATCTTTGATCTCAATTCCATATCTATTTATTCCTATTTTGGTTGACCTAAATTCTATAAAAATATTTTTTTTACCACTACTCTTTACCATTTACCAACAAACAAAATCCCCATTACTTGTGAAAACAAAACTCAACACTACCACCAAGACCCCACAAACCACTCCATCGATCCTACACTCACCATCGACCAACACCCTCACCACTCCATTAACCAACACCTTCACCACCAACACCATCACCTCTACCGTCAACCACTCCTTCGTCAACTAAGACCATCCCTCTCCAGCGACCTGCACTCCTCCTCACCACTCAGCTTCACTGCTACCACATCTTTGGCGACCTTTCCCTTCCACTATTGCCTCATTAGATCGACCCTAGTCGATCTTGGTAATACTCTCCTTACAAAATTATTGTATATATTTCTTTCTATCTAGTCATTATAACCTATTTTAATGTGCGCTTGTTGGTTTTGATTCTCTCTTATTTCTTCTACTTGATCTTAATCATGTTGATTTTTCCTTCTGATGTGCATATATCTGAATAGCCAAAAATATCCATTAAAGCATGTTCTTAGTATTATATAAGCATCATGCAATGTAAATATTGCATAACATGCATCATCATGCATTTAGGTCAAATTGGACAAATTGTATAGTAATTTCTTCTTCTTGGTGGTCAGGGATGGGGTGACATTTAATCGGGGCCGCAGATTGAAGATCTAACCATATGGATTTGATAAGCGCGATGATCAGAGTTCAACAACTCCAAGTCGGCCTGATCGAACTTCCGTAGCATCAGATGCAGTCTGAGAAAGATCATAGGTCAAAGGCTAAGATGGTGTCAATCTACACTTCAGATAACAAATTCGACCATGCGGATGGGTTCAGATTGACGATCGCAACCCAACGATGTGAAAATCGATCAAATCTGACATCCGTGGCACCATCTACAACTCAATGAAGATGGATGACCATGATGGTGCCACGTGGCGCCTTCATAGCCCAGCACCGGCTGCTACACTTCTTCACCCTCTCGATGAACCTTGGTTGTTGGATGCTCATCCAACGGCCAAGAACTTGCCACGTCGTGCCCTATGCGACGCTCTCATCTTCTGAAGGTGCGAGCAAGACGAGATCTCAGTTGTTGGATTGAGATCCAATGGTTGAGGGCAGGTATGAGTTAAATGCAAAACACAACAAATAATGGCCTTGGTGCATTGGTGATGTGTCTTCTCACGAAGAAGAGGCACGGGTTCGAGCCCCGCGAGCCTCCAATTGAGCAGGGGGCACAGACGCAGTTGAATTTAGTAGTCGGATGCATGATGTACGGCAGTGGAGGCACCACGTGGCACAATAGATGACTGAGGATTGCGTACGCATGCGATGACACCAGATCCAACGCCATTGCACGCACAGGCACGCGATGAAGGGTGGACACGGTGTGTTTAAGCCATTTGATCTCACAATCAGACGGTTGAGATCGCGAGATCGTGACTTATGCGTTGTGCCTGAGGAGGCGGGGAGGCGTACGCACGTCGCCCACGTTCAAGGCATTAGTGACGAATAAATCCATCACTAAAGACCCTGCATTAATGTTTTAAGATTAAAAATGACCTATTTGCCTCCAACCTCTACACTTATAAAAAGGCCTACGCCCCCCACATATCAAGCATCCCTTCCTTCACCTCTCTCCCTCTCCAAAGCTCTAAAGAAGCTTGTCTCAAACCCGGGATGCTCCTTTAGAGTTAAAATCAAAGTTCTTCTCATCCCCATTCCAGAAGTGGATCTCACTACAACGATGCCCTGCCTCGACCTCGATTCTTCTCACTTCGTTCTCTATCTTCTGTCTTCACCCTCTGTCTTCCAGGAGTTGCCCTGTCTGGCTTGTCCTCCAAGCAGCCATCGAGGAGGATAACTTCTCACCTCCTTTCTCTTTACTGCTTTCTAGAGTAGATTTTACTACTTTGTAGTTGTAATATTTTCCACTTTCTAGCTGTAATATTTCCTACTTTCTAGTTGTAAAACATCATTCATATTATCAAGTATTTGATCTCTCTCTCTTTGTCTCTCTCTCTCATTGAATTCATTGTGATTATCTCTCTTTCTAAACAGAAACAACAAAAAACATAATAATTGTAGATTTCAAATTGACATAGCCTCCCTATGTTCGACCCAGAATTCTTTTCTAGTTTCGGTAAAATTTATTTGTTGATGGATTTTCTCGCAAATCACACTATAACGATGGGTTTTCAAAACTCAACTTCTGGTTGCGACGATTTTCCACACCAACATTTTTGTGCCATTGCCAGGTAGGCAACGAATCTTGATTTTCTTTCCGCATTTCACGCACTTAATTACTTTCTAACTTGCTTTTATTTCTCTTCTATTATTTTGTAGGTACCTCAACGAGGAATCTTCAAGTAGTAGAAAGGAGTAAAGTACAGTTGAAGACAACTGTAAGTACTTCCCCATTCTTCTCCCCTCCATAGATTTCATTCCACAACCATAATTCCAACCCTAATCAATCTAGGTGTTCGCATAAACCCAAGAATTAGTTTGGATGCTTTGATTTCCACCCCCACTCATCTCACCCTCGTTGTTGAGAGCAGAAATCTATGCGTTCGCAGTTGGGTTTGAAAACCCATCATCGTAGTTCGAGTCGTGAAGAAGTTCGTTCAACAGATAAAATTTATACCAAAAATCCATAAAGAAGTTCCAGGTCGAACACAGGGAGGCGGATGTTTGATTAAAAATACACGTTTGTTTTGTTTGTCATGAAACAGAATAGCTGGTTGAAAACTAGCTGTCTATTTAACAAATAATAAATAGGAGAGAGAGAATATTACAAATAAAAGCAAAAGGGATGTAGAATAAACATGGATTTCATTATCAGAAGTTGTTCATTACACTACTCATTACGACTAGAAAGCAGGAAATCTATACTAGAAAGCAGTAAATTTACTCTAGAAAGCAGTAAAAAGAATGGAGAGAGAAGTATCCTCCTCGATGATCGCTTGGAGGACGAGCTGGATGGGACGACGCCTAGAAGACGAGGAACGGAGTGGGAAGGAGGACGAAGCGAGAGGAACGGGAATGAAGTAGCATGTCGTCGTCGTCGCGGGATCTGCTTCCCGAATGCAAAGAGAGGACAATCGCGGGATGCTCCACGAAGGGGGATGAAGGTGGAAAAATTATGATTTCTACTCTTGAGGAGCATCTCGGGTTCGGGACAAGCTCTTAGAGCTTTGGAAGGGGTGAGAGAAGAGAAGAAGGGATGAGAATTTCGTAGGGTAGGGGCCTCCTTTTATAGTTGCAAGGATTGGGGGCAATTTGGACATTTTAACTTCAAAATATTAATTAAGGGACCTTTAGTGACAAAATTAAACGTTTCTAAAAGCCCGATTTTCATGTTGTTAGGCTGGGATCCTTGATTCGAGCCCATCCGTGCGGTTGGATTTTTTGTCTGAACTGCAGATTGGCACCATCTTGGCCCTTGTTCTTTAGGCTTCCTTGGTCTCTATTTGGTGCTACGAATGTCCGATAAGGGCGATCTTGGAGTCGTTGAACTCCAATGGTTGTCTTGATTGGATCCGTATGGTTGGATCCTCGGTCTGAAGCCCTGATTAACAAGTTGCCCTATCCCTGGCCATAAAAGGAGACAATTAACCTAAATTTTATACAGACTACCCTAAATGCAAGATGATGCATGTTATGCAATATTTATAATATGTGATGTAATTTTATGCCTAAGAACATGCATAAATAGATAGTTTATGTGATATAAACGTGTTTACATCACACCCACATGCCTCTCTTTTGCTAGTCCCTAGCAAAACTACATGCTATTTATAAGAGAATTAAGTCAGATTGCTTGGGCAATAGTTATTTTCAACACTTAAGGATTTCAACTAGGATTTGAACTGCCATGACACAAAAGTGCTCGGGTATCAGCCAAAATACAGACTGCCTCAAGTTCTCGCCTTATTCAAAGAGGGATCTCTTTTTCTCTTTTTCTTCTTTTCTAACTTTTTTTGGATTTTTGAGTTCAGGGTTACAAAGAAACTTTCTATAGCCACTTAACCTACCCAAGGCTCGATAAGAACCCTAAGTTCTAAGTATCTTGTTGTGAATGTGATAGACTTGTTGATCGGTAATCAGAACAGACTTTGGATTTCTACGCCCCTAGGTAACCTTAGAAAGAAATCTGCCTGAAGGTGTATCTATACGACCAGTAGCTTTCTCCCTACTTTTATTTTTATGGGGTCAACACAAGGGTGAATCCAGTGTATATCTCCCCGGCTTATTCTACTTCTCCGCTTCTTCCTAAGTGTTTTAGAATTTTTAGTGCATTTCTTGAGCTGGGTTCTAGACAACCAGTCGATGAGCTGTTACCACCGACAACTTGCCAGCCATGCTCGTGCGGCGAAGTGTGGTTTATTTCTTTTTGTTTCTTTTTGTTTCTTTTCTCCTTTTCTTTTTCTTTATCTTTTCATTTTTAACTTTCTTTTTCTTTTTAAGTAGGTGGCTTTCCTGGTCTAAGATTTACCTAAAGGCAGCAGGAAAAGAATGGTCCAATGACTGGGCTCTGGAAAACCTACATATGGGCTATTACCCATGATAACTTGCCATCCATACCACCCTAGAAGGTTCATTAGCTACCCAATTTCCATTAAAACCACCGAAAAATGAGTCAGTGCGAATAGTGTGTAGATGTTAAGAGACTTGAAGTTCCCTCAAATTAAAGGGCGGGTTGATAAGTTGTGTACTTATCACCCTAACTTATTTAATAAAATTGAAATCAAATTCAGGATGACGAGGACTCGATAAACAAATCCACATTTTAGTGGATACCTGGGCTAATTAAGCCCAAAGACCTAAAGGGTCTTCATGTTCAAATCATACAATTTTATTTCCTAAGATTGAAAATTTTCTAAAGCCCAAGTTCTCTTTCCTAATTCCGTAATTTTTTTTTATATAAAAACAAAACGAATCTACGGAGCTGACAAAATAATTCAAAGATGAATAACCACCCCCCCATGCCTATCTAATGCAATGTCCTCATTGTATTAAAAAGACATGCAACAGAGTGTAGAGTAGAAAGCACCTGAATTACGTGAATAATGTGTCCACTCTGAGATGAACAGAAACTGTATACGTGCTAAATTTAGTACCTTCAGCTAGGCACACTATACAAAGAAGAAGAAATCAAGAATTCACAGGAGTAGGTCAAAATTAGAATAAAAAGATTCACCTTAGGACCTGCCAGTAGATGTCCACAAATGTAGACCAGATTGTGATGTAGACCCATATCCCATGGTTGCGTATATCTAAGGTTCTGGATAAAAATTGCCCAAAACCTGAAATCAGTATGCAAGCAAGGTTGAGCCTGCGATTTATGAGGATGCAACCCAAGGCCAAAAAGTCGGGTTACAGAGAAATCAAGATCAAAAGGATAATCAATGAACGTGTGCTTGGGTTGGACATCCTCAGAACAAATATCGTAAGGGTCCTGGTTTGATGGTTTCAAATTAATTGGAACCCTTAGACTCGGTCTTCTACTTCCTCTGGTGTTTGCTTCCCAAATCAAAATTTCCTAGCTCCTATCCTCCTCATTCAGAATGTCAAATTTTGAGACCTCCTGCATATTAATCACCCCGTCTGAAATTTCCAAGTCTAAAAGATGTGACTGAATCAGAATTGCCTTAGGTCTAGTTATCTCAAAAACAGAATCGTCAGTAAACTCAATGGGGTGTAACTGACAATCGGGGCATTGAATTGAATCCTTCAGAAAATGCGATTCTGAATCCTCCATGTGAGCCCCAATAAGATCAATTTCCTCAGTTATTGGGCTATCAAATGATTTAACCGATTCCGTCGGCCCAATTGTCTCACAGAAATCATGTTCTGTAAACCGGCGTGAGACTTTGCAAATTGATTCTTCAACTTCAGATTCAAAGAAATCTAAATTCATATTAATATGTGTCTCAAAATCATCAATTACTTTTTGATCCATAGAGACAAATGTTTCCTCATATCCCGGCTCAGGGATTTCGAGTGAAGAAATCAGATCATTTTTAATTGGTTACTCTAGATCAATCTGGTCAGCCTCGTAACACATGCCCCCCCAACAGGTGCCTGATTCGGTTCTGACATTGGCTCTCCTGAAGGGGGTTCATCCTGGGAATCATCCCAAGATTGAACTAAAGCAACCACAAATCTCATTCTCAGTTTCGATAACTTCCCAAGTAAAAACTCACCCGGGTCCTTATCCTTAACATCTTGGAGCCAATCTAACAAATACTTGTTCAGATCATCAATCATTTCAATCAGGGGCTCCAATTCTTTAGTGTAAGGTATTGGCTGAGTTTCTAAAGATTGTATGGTATTCCTCAAGTTAGCCAAAACCTTTTCTTAGACCTGGTTAACCTGAACCAAATGGTTTGGTTCAGGATTGGGTGGGTTTGGGATCATTGCAGAAGAGTTAACGAATTGAGATTCGTGATACCCTTTCTGATAATAGGTCATTTCGGGTTGTTCATGAAGTGGTGATGACCTAAAGGCAGTGTATTTAGGTTTTGGGTAAGGATTAGTGTATCCTCCTTGATTGTAGATCGTATTAAGTTGTCCATGAAGGAATGATGATCTATAATCGATGTGGCTCTGAGAAGGATAAAAATCTTGATGATGGTATCCAGGGTTAGTCCTAAACACGGAAGTCTAGAACTGTATCCCCAATCGGAGTTATCCCAACTAACAGATGATTGATTACAGTACGAGTCGGGATAATCATCATGTTGAGGATAAGTCATAACATGAGGGAAAGAGCGGGAATGCGTATAAAATGTGGAAGGATTCATGATAGACAGGAGGAAGAAAGGTGCCCTGCAATACAAACAATCAAACCTATCCTTAAGTGGGCTAGCCTAAAGACCTACAGACTCCCAGAACCCGTCTTGAGATAAAGAAATGATTTGATCTACTTCTTTCTGTTCAATCTAAATAGTTAGAGGGAGGGACTGGGGAGAAGGTTCTTCCTTCGACTTGCACCTTCGATTCCTAGTGTACTTCCCAGCTGCGATCATTTGATTCTACTCCCCTAGCTAGACATCAGATTAAACGGTAGAAACAGACTAATTGAAAATAATCTCATTCTAGGCTCCGAAAAGCGAGTCGAATCCTTAAGGCCAACGTCTACTCTGTTTTAATTAGGGTTAGGTTTGAATGTGCTTTGGAATGTGATGGACCCTTATCTAGGTTGTGCCCTTAATGATTGATTGATGTGTGTGTGCGTGCACAACCAGTGGTTTTCAAGCAAGATTATTTTTGATGTGGCGAATTTTAGGGTTCAAATCTTGCTTAGTAGCTTTTAGGATTCAACTGTAGGTAATTTCAATCAAGTTTTGTTGGCACACCAGGTTTTGAAAGCACAGGTGAAGATGTTTTCCTTTGAAGCTTAAAAGAATGTGGAGTGCTTGGTAAATCCCTAAGAGTTGAACCTATGTGGCAGTTATTTAATGAGTTGATTTTAGTTGAAGTGGTGCAGCCCAATCAACACAAACAATTGACCTGTTGCACCACTTAATTAGGCACATAAGTGATTACCTAATCTGATTTTTACTCGATTATGTGTTTGGGTGTGTGTACCAGTTCCAAAGATCGGTTTATCGGTTGAGTTTGAAAATCAGATGTGGTTGTGAACCTTTGTAAGATTTTTTTAATTTTTCTTTTTAAATTTGGAGGGTAAGGTGGGTGTAGGTGTCAAACAAACAATCAAAACTAACCTTAGGGTTTATAAGAACACCTAGGTTGATTTATATTTGTGTTATTATGTTGTGGAATGAAAACTAATGGGTGGGAGGTGGGGGTAAACTTACAGAACCTTCAACAGCACTTTGCTCCAATCTACCGCTTTTTCTCGTCTCAAAAGAGTACCTGCAATCATAATAAGAAAGGAGAGAAATGAGGTAAATGATTCGTAAGTCGAAAAACACGAAGAATCAAAGAGAGACGCCTCCCCGGCAACGGCGCCAAAATGTTGAGAGCGAAAATCTATGCGTTTGCAGTTGGATTCGAAAACCCATCGTCGTAGTTTGAGTCGCGAAGAAATCCGTTCAACAAATAAAATTTATACCGAAAATCCATAAAGAAGTTCCGAGTCAAACACAGGGAGGCGGAAGTTTGATTAAAAATACGAGTTTGTTTTGTTTGTCATGAAATAGAATAGCTGGTCGAAAACTAACTGTCTATTTAACAAATAATAAAAAGAAGAGAGAGAGAATATTACAAATAAAAGCAAAAGGGATGTAGAATAAACATGGATTTCATTATCAGAAGATATTCATTACATTACTCATTACGACTAGAAAGGGGGAAATCTATACTAGAAAGCAGTAAATTGAATGGAGAGAGAAGTATCCTCCTCAACGATCGCTTGGAGGACGAGCCGGAAGGGATGACGCCTGGTAGACGGGGAACAGATTGGGAAGGAGGGCGAAGTGGGAGGAACAAGAATGAAGCAGCACGTCGTCGTCGTCGCGAGATTCGCTTCCCGAATGCAGAGAGAGGACAACCGCAGGATGCTCCACGAAGGGGGAAGAAGGTGGAAAAATTATGATTTCTACTCTAGAGGAGCATCCTGGGTTTGGGATAAGATCTTAGAGCTTTGGAAGGGGTGAGAGAAGAGAAGGGATGAGAATTTCGTAGGGTAGGGGTCGCCTTTTATAGTTGCAAGGATTGGGGGCAATTTGGACATTTTAACTTCAAAATATTAATTAAGGGACCTTTAGTGACGAAATTAAATGTCTCTAAAGGCCCGTCGTGGGTGACGTGTGCGTGCTGCGCACATGCCTGCTCCTCTTCCACGCCTAAAACGCACGCCCATGTTTGGATGATATCAGTCGTCCGATCTCAAGATTGGACGGCTTAAAGTCATACTCGCCCACGCCGCGCTTCAGCTTCGCACTGCCTGATCGTGCGTTCAATCGCGTGTCGAATCGTGCATTCATCCTATTAGACGATTCGGGCCATTGATTTCTGATCGTTCGGCTGTGACGACACGCCTGTGCGCGAGAAGGAGAGGCTGTTCGACGATTCGAATGCTCTCCTCCTGCCGATGTAGTGCCTTAACTGCTGTGCCACGCGTGCGGTTGAGGCGTGGTGATGGTTTTGCGAATGGCCGATTTTGGCCATTGGATCTTCATCCGACGGTCGAGATTAGGCGTTGATTCTACCTTTAGATGAGGAGAAGGGCTGATGAGCGGTGACGTGGCTGATTCTTAGACGTTGGATGGGCATCCAACGATGGAGATTCGTTGAGCGGGTGAAGAAGAAAAGCAGCGGCGGGTCCCTGGGGCCGATCGAGTGGCTAAGATGGCGCCACGTGGTGCCATCTTGACCGCCCATCTTCTATGTGTTGTAGACGGTGTCACGGGTGTCAGATTGGATCGATTTTTACACTGTTAGGCTGCAATCCTCAATCCAAACCCATCCGTGTGGTCAGATTTGTCGTCTGAAGTGCAGATTGGCACCATCTTGGCCCTTGATCTTTAGGCTTCCTTGGTCTCTATCTAGTGCTACGAATGTTCGATCAGGGCGATCTTGGAGTCGTTGAACTCCAATCGTTGCCTTGATCAGATCTATATGGTTGGATCCTCAGTTTGAATCCCTGATTAACAAGTTTCCCTATCCTTGGCCATAAAAGGAGACAATTAACCTAAATTTTATAGATTACCCTAAATGCAAGATGATGCATGTTATGTGAAACGCTGGCTTCGAGAGATAACCGGGTTTTATTGTTATAGCGTTGTAGTATAGCCAGTTATTGCCATCATTTCAAATATATAAATTTTTTTACTCGGAAAATAAAAGAGTTCCCGAGGTCGAACTCAGGGAGCAAGTTGTATTCTAGGGGTACAAGTTTCTTTTACAAAAATAAAGAAAGAGAGAGAAAGAATTTGTTGTCTTTTCTTTTTTTCTCTTTGCTTCTCCTCGTCTCAGATCTTCTGTTATCTTCCTCTTCTTTATCTGCAGTGGTGATGTTCTTCTTCTTCTTTCAGCTGTTCCTGCTCTTCCTTTTTCTTCTGCAGAGCGGTCCTGTTCTTCTTCTTTTCCTTTCTTTCTTCTTTTCCTTTCTTCAGATCTTCTTCTCGTGCTCTTCTTCTTTCAGTTCTTCCCTTGTTCTTTTGTGTTCTCCTCTGCCTCGCCTTCTTCTGTTGTTCTTCAGATCTCCTTCTTTCTTCTTTTCTTTTTCCTGTCAGGACGTCGTCTCTCCTTCTTTCTTCTTTTCCCTTCAGGACGTCGTCTGATTTTCCAATCAGACGACTTAAACCGCTTGTTGCTACAGTGTCTCCCTCTGCTTCCTTCTTCTTCCGCGGTCCTTCTTCTTCACCTGTGCCTGCACACTTCAGAGTTTACGTCAGAGGGCAAAACCTACTCTACCCCCCGCCCCTCCGTCTCTCTCTCTCACAGAAACCGCTCATAGGATAGCTCTCCCAGAGCTGCCGGGTAGCCGGGTACGGGTAGCGCCCGGGTCCAGGCCCACCGGCGTGCGTGGTGGGCGAGGAGTGCAGGTCAGTCAAGTCGGGTCAGGTCAGGTCCGCGGGGCGTGAGCGCGGACGAGACCGGGTAACCGGGCGGGTGAAGGGGACCTCACCCCGTGTGCTGAGGCAGTAAGCCTCCAGCACTTTTTCGCTTTATACCGCTGCGCCTCTTCAGAGTTTTCCGAGGTGGGACTAAATGTCCCACCCCAATTGAGCACCCGCAGCGGAGAAAGCAGCGGGCGATCGCGGCTTCACGCGAGGCCTTTGCCCCAGCTGCGAGCCTGATGCTTTGTCGAAATGCCTCGCAAGGCCTGGGAGTCGAATCTGGGCGTGGTGCGCCTGCAGCTGCAGGCGGAAGCAGCTCCTTCTGCACGGCAATGGCGGCGGAGGTCGGGTGACCTGTTCACAGCAAAACGGCCTCTCGGCCTAATCAGAAGGTGCCGGGAGCTTCGCCAGAGTGTGGCGAAGCTCGTGTTGGTGGTGGCGAGGCGTGGGGCGGCGTGCAAGGGCTGCCCTAGGTCGGACTGTGGGTCGGAAGATGGGTTTGTTCGGTGGGGTTGCAGAGGGTGATGTGGGGGAAGTGGAAGGGCGGGGGTTGATCAGGGTGAGGAGGCGGAGGTTCTGCGGTGGTCTGCGAGCCGTGTGGGTTGCTGGGGTGATGGGAGCGGCTCGCCGGAGAATGGCCGGAGGCGGAGAAGGTGAGGGTGAACAGGAGCGGTCGAGGGTTTAATCAAATAAAAGACAGTGAGGAAAAGAAAGAGGGGGAGATGGGGAGGAGTTCTGACCTAGCTACGGAGACGAAAGGGGCCGGAGCAGGGCGACAGTCGTATCGACTGTCGCCGGAGAAGAAGATGCCCAGGGGAAGGGGCGGCGGCGAGCAGAGAGCCGGAGAGGCGCCAGCTGGGTGCGGTGTGGCGCGGGAAGAGCAGGGGAAGAAGTCTCTGCTGCTGGTATTGCGGCAGAGCGAAGAGGAGGAGGAGGAGGAACCGCCGGAGCTGGTGGGCGTCTGCCGGAGTGAGAGGAGAGGAAAGTTGGGGGTTTTCTCCGTCAGATCCGAGCTGAGAAGAACGGTGGAGCGACGGGGGTATTTATAGGGACCGAATCAGGGAGGAAGGCGGAGGGAGACGACGTGTCTCCCTCGCCGGAGGATGCCGGAGATGGAAACCCATACCGTCCGTGCGTTCGCACGGCCGGTATGGTGGGTTACAGCGACCAGGGGGGTGTCCCTGCGACGGCTGACGACGCAGGGCACCCCCGGTTTACTTGCCAGGCTCTCCCCCTCACCCTGCGCGGCGCCATGCTCCGCGCAAGGTCGCCGGAGCATGGTGCTGGCAGGTTTTGCAGGGGGGACCTGAACGCAAAGAACGAAGGAGAGTTAGGGGCCAAAATGCGAGGGTTCAAAAGTTGAGGGCCAAAAAGTAAATATATGAGGACCAAAGTGTAAAGTTGGTCAAGGAGGTTTCTTCTTAGGCTCAAGTTTTTATGCATGACTAATTAGGACCTAAGGAATCTGATGGTGAATTTCATTTCTATATTAAACCTTGTTTGACCGGTCAATTTATGCGAAAACCCAAATTAAGTTATTAATTAGGCATGGTTCTCAATGTAGGTCAAAATGGGTTCTGAAGGCCAAATTGAAGGTTCTACACCCTAGAGATTATTTTTCTATGAATTTTAGAGGGTTTATTCTATTTTTACTTTGCCTCGAACCTCGTGAATTGAAGTGGGTTGTTTTAGGGTTACAGATTATCATTTAGTTTCTTGGAATTGCTGTAGCCCTTGCTAGATCATCTCATCCCACTTTTATTCTTATTAAGTTGCTTTGACCTATGTTTGGGCCCTGAATTACCCTGTATGCAGATTATACTGGTAAAATTGCATTTTTACCCCTTATGACTTGATTTCTCCTTAAACTCAGAATTCTCTGAGTTAAGCCTTTCCTTGAGTTATGTAGGAGCTTTTATCCTTTGTATTAGGTCAAAATGAGCTAGTTATGGCTCATGATGAGGTTCTCATCATACCCCCATGCCTAGATTTTGCTAGTCCCTTAGCAAAAACTTAAGGTTTCAACCCTTGTTCTAGACCATGAAGTTTTTAATAGTTTTAGATAAGTGCCTTTTTTATTTGAGCATAGATTAGGTTAGAATGCTGACCGTAGGCCTAAAAGGTACTCTAGTACCAATCAAGATCCAAATCTGTCTAGCCTTAGCCTCAGTCTTTAGCAAAGGTTTTTAAGGTCCACAAGAACTAACCTAAGGTTTATTGGACTTTGTGGTTAAAGCACCCGTGCTTGAAATGATTTTAGCCCTGGCTCAGTTCGCAGTGCGTTTTGTAAGAGAGAGATAGAAAGTTTTTCTGTTTGGAGAGTTTTCTCTCTCTTTTTCTTTTTAGTTCTAGCCTAGGATTGGCTTTTCAACACGGTCTGTATCAGATTCCTTGCTCCCATCATCAATCCTCAAGGGTTCCTGGCGATCGATGCTTCGAGATAGCACTGCCCATGGCAACCCCCGGAACCCTGGCTATTGAGATTTCGAGATAATCCCATCCATGGTGTTCCGTGGCCGAATCCAGACCCTGGCAATTGACACTTCGAGATAATGCCATCCATGGAATCTGAACCAGCAGAGTGCTTACATGCCCCCAGTAGGATATGTAAATATCCTAAGAGACAAGCACCGAGGAGATGATATTTTGTTACGCATCTTCGAGGGGATTTCCCGCCTCTCCGCGCTGGGAACTCGTCCAAATCAACTTGTGTTGATCGGCCGCTCCTATTCTAGGTGTTCTTTTCAGAATTTTGCGACGCTTCTGCGTGATTCTGAATTTTACGCTTACTGAACCAGGCTGTGTGTGAGGTTAGGGTGCTTAGGTTACTGAGTCCCGTAAACCAAAAATTAGTTAACGAGGCCAAATACTCCCTAAGCCTTAGACCTAATACTTCAGCTTTTCATTTTCCTCAACCTCTTGAGGAGTGTCCAGATCTTAATGGGTACTAAGAGTCTATTCAAGAATGCCTAAGGTTTGCATTCTTACTAATCTCATTGTGCACTTTTCAGTTATTTTCTTGAATGAGGTCTAGAACTTAGGTTAATTCCTTAGTTCCTTACTAATGACTATCACCTTTTCTCATAATTTTGTGCTTCTTTTTCATTTTGTTTCTTTTCTCCTTCACAAAATTTCCTTCTCCTTTTATTCTTTTTCGAAAAATTTTTTAATTTTTATGGTGTTTTTGGCATATGTGAATTTTTTTTGTTTGAAACCTTTTCTTACAAGTTTTGTACTTTCATACCCCCCCCATGCCTAAGATTTGCAATGTCCTCATTGTAACCTAAGGGGTTTTTATTTAACTTAGTTCATTCCTTAAGACAGAAATTTGGATGAGTGAATGGGTCGGGGTGACTGTTGCGGACGATTTCTAATCTCAGATGCAAGCACCTGAGGTGGAGTCGGCTGTCTTAAAGTGTGAACTTCAAGTGCAAAAAGGTGTCAGAACAAGTTTCAGGTTTTCAAAGAGAATGACGGGCTGCCTCCCGTTAAGCGCTGAGTTTTACGCCATCGGCTGGGCGCAATAAGCTCAAGGGGAAAGGAGGATATAAGATGCTTCAGCCAAATCAGTAGAAGTTACATCAATGAACGGCTTGAGTCTCTGACCGTTCACGATGAAAGGTTCAGAATCGTGGCTGAGTGGACTGATTTCGATTGCTCCATTTCCAAAAACCTGTTGGACCAAATATGGTCCGACCCACTTGGATCTCAGTTTTCCTGGGAAGAGTTTTAGTCGGGTATCAAAGAGTAGGACCTTTTGACCAGGATGAAAGATCTTTCTCGAGATGTGTTTGTCGTGGAAGGCTTTAACCCGCTCCTTGTAGATTTGCGAGTTCTCGTACGCGTCTAGGTGTAATTCATCGATCTCGCTGATTTGGAGTTTTCTGTGGGTCCCAGCCTTGGAAAGATCTAGATTACAGTTCCGTACTGCCCAATAGGCTTTATGCTCCAGTTCTACGGGAAGGTGGCATGCCTTTCCGTACACCAGTCTAAAGGGAGACATGCCCAATTGGGTCTTGTGGGCGGTCCTATAGGCCCACAATGCTTCCGGAAGTCGGGACGACCAGTCCTTCCTGTCAGGTCGAACAGTGACTTGCAGGATTTTCTTGATCTCCCAATTAGACAGCTCAGCTAGACCATTAGTTTGGGGGTGGTAAGGAGTAGAGATTCGGTGAGACACCCCGTATTTGGTCATCAGTGAGCTAAACTGAGCATTTGTGAAATGGGTCCCCCCATCAGAGATTATTGCACGAGGAATCCCGAACCTTGAGAAAATGTGTTGATGAATGAATTTGAGAACGATTTTGTGATCACAGGTTCGGGTCGGTATGGCTTCGATCCATTTGGACACGTAGTCCACAGCCAACAGAATGTATTCGAAACCATCCGAAACAGGAAAGGGGCCCATAAAATCAATCCCCCAAACATCAAAGATTTCGCATACTAGAATCGGTTGCATAGGCATCATGTCGCGATGGCTCATGTTGCCCAAAGTCTGGCAACGACTGCATGCCTTGCAGTGATTGTATGCGTCTTTGAACAGTGTGGGCCAGTAAAAGCCGCACTGGAGGACTTTTGATGCTGTTTTATGCCCGGCGAAATGGCCACCGCATGCCTGGTCATGGCAGAAAGAGAGGATATTGTTGAATTCCCCTTCCGGGACACATCTCCGGATGATCTGATCGGCACCTATGCGGAAGAGGTACGGGTCTTCCCAAATGTAATACTTGGCATCGGAGCGTAATTTGTCTTTCTTGGCCTTCGGCCAATCGGACGGGATCTGATGAGATGCCAAGTAATTTACTACATTAGCAAACCATGGAAGGCTAGTACCAATAGTCAGCAGGTGCTCATCGGGAAAATGCTCAGTGATGGGTCCGGAAGGGTCAATTATTTCAGAAGGAAGACGGGACAAGTGATCAGCTACCACATTTTGCTTTCCCGCTTTGTCGCGAATCTCAAGGTCAAATTCTTGCAACAGCAAGATCCATCGGATTAATCGAGGTTTCGCGTCCTTCTTTGCAAGGAGATGCCTCACAGCTGTGTGATCCGAGTATATGATGACACGGGAACCCAGAAGGTACGATCTGAACTTTTCTAGGGCAAATACTACAGCTAGCAGCTCTTTCTCAGTAACCGTATAGTTACGCTGAGCCTCATCGAGTGTTTTGCTGGCGTAGTAAATGGCCACAGGTTTCCTGTCAATTTTCTGCCCCAAAACCGCTCCTACAGCGAAGTCGGATGCATCGCACATGATCTCAAAGGGTTGAGACCAATCAGGGGACTGTAGGATCGGGGCTTGGGTGACTCGGTCACGCAGGATTTCAAATGCTTGAGTGCATTCCTTGGAAATTTCAAAAGGAACATCCTTGGAGAGAAGAGTGGTCAGGGGGCACGCAATTTTTGAAAAATCAGGGATAAATCGTCGATAAAAACCGACATGCCCTAAAAAGGAACGGATGTCCCTGATCGAGCTAGGCATAGGAAGGTGAGAAATCAGATTAACCTTAGCTCGATCCACTTGGATACCTTTCTCCGAAATTGAGTGTCCCAGGACAATTCCCTCAGGCACCATGAAATGGCTCTTTTCCCAAGAAAGAACCAAATTCACATTGATGCACCGCCTGAGTATCTGGACCAAGTGTTGGAGGCAATCGTCGAATGATGCTCCGAAAACTGAAAAGTCATCCATGAAGACTTCCAGATAATCACCTACCATATCTGAGAATATGGCAAGCATGCATCGCTGAAAAGTAGCGGGTGCATTGCAAAGACCGAAAGGCATCCTTCGGAAAGCGTATGTTCCGAAGGGGCAGGTGAACGTGGTCTTTTCTTGGTCCTCAGGATGGATTGCCACCTGGTTATAACCGGAGTACCCGTCAAGAAAGCAGAAGAACCTATTTCCCGCAAGTTTTTCGAGAATTTGATCAATGAAGGGTAGTGGGAAATGATCCTTCTTCGTGGAGGAATTTAGTCGGCGGTAATCTATACAGACTCTCCACGAGTTGGCTAATCGGGTAGGAATGATTTCTCCGGTCTCAGTCGTTATAGTGGTGAGTCCTGCCTTCTTGGGCATGACCTGAATTGGGCTCACCCAACGACTATCGGAGATTGGGTAGATGATCCCGGCATCTAACCACTTGATGATCTCCTTTTTCACGACCTCCTGCAGATTGGGGTTTAAGCGTCTCTGCATTTCACGAGAAGGTCGTGTGCCCTCTTCTGAATAGATATGATGAGTACAATAAGAGGGACTTATTCCAGTCAAATCATCGAGAGTCCATCCGATGGCTCTGCGATGTTGCTGGAGGACAACAATCAGATGGGATTCCTGTTCAGGACTGAGGTTGGAATTGATAATCACAGGAAGGGTCTAATTAGAACCCAAAAAGACGTATTTCAAGTGAGCAGGAAGGGGTTTCAGTTCGAGGATGGGGTTTTCAGCAGCAGCGGGTGGTTCAGTATAGATGTGAGGTTCAAGGGTGGGAGTTACTGGGTTGTTCATATCTGGATTCGACTCTTCTGTTTGCGGGTCAAGATCCTTCTGTGGTTGATGAGGCATAATCGAGTCATTCTGGAGGTGTGATTCATCAACCAAAGTCTTGATGTTACAAATTTGTTCGATGACGCCGCAATTAATTCCTTGTTGGGCCTTAAATATATCAATTTTCAGTGTTTGATCTCCAAACTTAAGCTCTATTTGGCCCTCCTCACAGCTGATGTTGGCTCTAGCAGTAGCCAAGAAAGGTCTCCCTAGAATGATTGGTGTATCCCTAGGGTTCTCAGGTGCATCCATATCTAAGACTATAAAGTCCACTGGAAAATAGAAATCCCGCACTCTTACGATAACATCCTCGAGAATCCCTTTTGGTGACTTTATAGATCGATCTGCTAATTGTAATGTCACCTCAGTTGGTTTTAGCTCAGATTCTTCTAGATGGTCAAGTAAGGATGTGGGTATCAGGTTTATGGATGCACCCAAGTCTAACAATGCTCTATCAAATTGGGTACCACCTATCTTACAGGAAATCAGGGGAGTCCCAGGATCTTTTGCCTTGGGTGGGAGTCTACTAAGGATTACAGAGCTGGCTTGCTCTGACAGAACAATTGGGCTCCCTCCCTTGGTTCGCGGCTTACGCTGGGGTGTACATATATTCTTTAGAAATCGTGCGTAAGCTGGTACGTGGTGGATTGCATCCATCAAGGGGATGTTTATGTGGACCTGCTCAAAGAGCTTGACCAGGTCCTCCTCAGGGGCCACGGGTTTGGTGGTCTTCTTTCCCTTGGTCAGGGCCTCGGGAAACGGGATCTTGGTTGGTTCTTCTAGGATAGGTCCAGGTTGTGGATCCGGAACAGCGGTATCTTGGATAACTATCCTAGGGTCATGGTTATCAGGCTTGGAGTGGTTTGGATAATGCGGGTCTTGAGTTGTTTTACCACTATGTGTTGTTACAGAATTTAATCCGGCCTGATTTTGGTTTGGGTTTGGTAAGAGGGGTGGCTGCTGCTGAAATCCCGCATAAGAAGTTGAGGCTTCCATCTCGTCTGGAGATGGAGCAGTAGGGGCCTGATAAATCCATTGAGCGTGGCCTAAATTTGGATTCATAACGCGCTTCTGGGTTGGCACGTTATTTGGGTTAGGAAGAGGTTGGGAAGGGAGTGTGCCTGGCTGGCGAGAATTTGCCAACTGGGCCAGTTGAGTTTTAACTTCTGTAAGCTCGTCCTTGTGCTGTTTTTGAATAGCCGCATTCGTTTTTTGAATGTCAGCCAGAGTCTGAAGGATTAGGGACATTTGATCCTGATTTGGCCCTGATGGATAAGTAGGGTTGGGCCGAGGCTGAGGCGGCTGGTAATGACGAGAGGGCTATGGGCGGGACTGAAAAGGTGGTCTTTGGGTTTGGGAATTTCCTGCCCACTGAAAATTGGGATGGTTTCGCCATCCAGGATTGTAAGTGTTGGAGAATGGGTCGTTCTGGATGGCGTTGAGGTCCTCGCAGGTCTGAGGAACCTCCTGAGAATCAGGGAAAGGGGGAATGGAGTTCCCCCGGCTGGTGTAGAAAGGATCGGATGATCCTCCGATCCAAGAATCAGGTGGGGATGGATATGGATCCATCCCAGGGGAAGATCGGTGGAGGATGTTTTGCATAGTCTCCTGTGTGGAAGGAGGTTGTGCAAAGGAGTTACGCGCGGAGGTGGCTCGCTGCAAGTGCTGAGTCAGCTCATCCACCTTCTTTTCAATGATTGAGACCTTGTCCAATCGACTGGCCATTAATTCCAGGTCGACTGATGCGGACAGGCCCTGCGTCTCATGTGCTCCCTTAAGATTCGTCGCTGCGCGGGTATTCGTCCTGTCGAATAATCCCATGGAGTCATTGTTGATGGAGTTCTCGCACATGTTTTCGAGAATCTCCCATACGGTGTCTTCGTGTTGACCCATGATGTTTCCTCCGCAAGTTGCATTGACGAAAAGGCGGATGTCCTCACGGAGTCCCTGGTAAAAAGATTGGACTTGTTCCCATTTAGGAACTCCGTGATGGGGGCACTTTCTCATGAGATCCTGAAAACGATCCCATGCCTCATGGAGAGGTTCTCCTGATTGTTGAGTGAAGTGTGTAATCTGATGGCGCAAGGCGTTGGTCCGACCAACGGGAAAAAACTTTTTCAAAAACTCGGATTGAAGTTCTTCCCAAGTGTTGATCGGCCGGGTCTGAGTTTGATACCAATGGGCGGCCTTGTCCATAAGAGAAAAGGAGAACATCTTCATGAGAAGAATATCCCGATTTTGCCCATCTGATCCAAAAGTGTGGGCCAGATGCTTTAGCTGTTTGATGTGCTGGAAGGGATCTTCAGAATTAAGCCCATGGAATTTAGGTATAGCATGAATCATGTTGGGCTTTAATTCGAAATCAGGTCCTCCAGTCGGGATTCTGACTCGAGGCTCAATGGCCACCGCAGCAGGATTGTAGTGGTCCCGCATCATAGGACGCTATGGTGGGTGCACGAAGTTTTGGAAGAGGTCATTGAGTCGCTGGAGCTGGTGTTCCAGATTATTTTCTTCCTCAACTGGCTGAGCCATGATGGGGGAAGAAGAAGAACTTGGTTCTGAATCAGAAGAGAGAATAATGTGAGGGTGTTGCTGCACAAACACGGGCGTCGAGGCTTGGCCTTGACGAGAGCGAATTTCTAAAGGAGGTCTTAAGGGTGGTCTTAGGGACCTCCTTCCGTACATGCACTGTTGGAAGAGGTAAGTTTAGAAGGTGCTGGACCCAATCAAGACACCCAAAAATGTGTTGGGTGACTATAGAGGTGCGGGGCAGATGGACCCCTTGATCAGAAAGATCGTCCACCTGAGAATTACCTGGGCAGCTGATGATGATGGTGTAAATTGTTGTAAATGTCGTTGTAGTATAGGGTGTATAATATAACATTAAGGATGTCGTATAGTGGTGAGTATGGGTGAGTACCAGTCATTACAACCATTATTATCATTTGCTTATTTATCTAATTTTTACTGGTTTTGTTCCAGGTCGTTCTCTGGGAGGCAATTTATTGAATTTAATTCGGTCACTCTTTGATTATCTCCAAAATTGTCTTCTTATTCAAAAATAAACTCTACATTTAAAGAATGAATGAATGTTTTATTTACCTAGTTGCTAAGAAGTGCTTGCAAAAATGCTAACTATGAACAAGCATCAAACAATCTATTATTATACTCTAAACTATGTATTTACAAGTTATACTATTAACACTAATATGTTAGTTCATACTACATTAGGATACCATAGTGTAAAAACTTAACTTACTAGTCATTTATTTATAGTGACATATATATCAGTTTTAGTGACAGATATAAACGTCGCTAAATCTCAGAAAACGCTATATACAACCTAAAGAAGCAATTGAGGTCTTTAGCGACATTTATAGTGTCGTTTTATTCTGTTAGTAATTATGTGGGTTTACTTATACGTATGTATATTACTTATTCTACTGCTGTATGTACTGAGTCTTTTCTGTTGTTATCTCCTGTTATCTTTTTTTTTTTTTTAAGTCGTCTGTCCTTTCATTTTGTTCTGTGTGGTATTTTAGAGGCTGCGGTGGAGAGTCCTTAGTGTAAAATGTGTTAATTAGCGGGCGCGCTTTTCGAGGGATACACAGCACCCTTCGGGTGGGACCAGACCTCTACTAAGCGCACCCTAATCTCAGATTAGGTGGCTTAGTTACGTTATTCAAACTCAGCGCAGGGCCTCACAGCCCAACGCCTTCAACAAGTTCGCACACGCTCGGGCTCCCAGCCCCACACATTCAGTATCATCACATATCAGAATCGGGTTATCGGATCAGACAGAACAGGTGACGTTTCGGGTGCCTGGCGCCATGACGACTGGTAAGGTTATAACATAAATTATATTTATATGCTGCGTTTCGTTTGCAGCCCACGATGTGGCGCTATTGGCGCTGGAAACCAGACGCAGCTGCGTCTGTGCGCGTTTTTGGCCCTCGATTTGGGGGCCATAAATTATTAAAAAAAATAAAATAAAATATGGTAAATAAAATATTTACATAATACTACATAATTGATTAATTAATTTTGAATTTTAAATATATTTACTATACAAATAAATTCGCTAAACTAGGCTGATTATACAGGTTGATTTAGGTGATTAAATAGTTAATTACTTATAAAATAATTAGTAAATGGTCTAATTGACCTTAAACAGTTTTAACTTACATACTTAAGTATTTAATACATATTTTTATTGTATTTTTACGAATTTATTTATGTTTTATTTAGGCTAAAATAGCAATTCTGTGTAGTTTATAATTAAAACTAAGTTACAGTAAGTTATACTAGGTATAATTATACTTTGACTAAATTAAATTACTTAATATATACATATATATATATATTCCCAAGTTTATAGATTTATTTACTTGATTATTGCTCTAACTTATTAACTTAGCTACTAAATCAGTAAATATAAATCTGTACATATATGTATACATAAATCAGCAGATACATACATACTAGATTAGTATACATACATATTTTTACATAGATTGCATATGTATACGAATTTCTGTACAGGTTTTATACATATTTACAGTATAACTATGTATCTAACTAATATGCTATAGTTATAATACTATGAATGGGTGTATTTATAGTTTTAAAATAAGTCTATGCCATTAGGCTTTTGTATAAAGTTAGGGAATTAGAGTTGATTGAATTTTTATTTGAGTTTAGACAGCAGCCGCAGCTACTGTCAGAGGAGATGGAGAAGAGAAGAATGTGCTGTTTTAGTGTTATTTACAGTGGCAGTGGCTTAAGCCACTGTCAAATGGCTAACTGCTGCTGCAGTTAGTCCACTTGAAGAGGGGGGAAGTATTCTACAGAGAGGAGGGAAATTTAGAGAAGAAGGGAGTTTAGAGAAGAGGGGAATGTAGCTGCTAGATGCAGCATATTGCTGTGTAACTGGGAGTAAGATAAAATTCAAAACAAACTACAATTTACAGAGTTGAAATCCAAATCTGAAAGGGGTTTAAATCTCACGAAAATCTCATGTAAATTCAGCTCAAACACTCATTAGAAAAAAACCTTATCAGAAGCATCCTTTCAGATCAAAACAGCAAATGGCATTGAGTTAGTCTTCCTAATGCCATAGACAGCATGAAGGAAGACTTAGCTCGATCAATTAAAACCACAGAAACACAATCCCAGTTTCTTGCAACCTTAAGGAGTATGGAAAACTCCTTAGGTTAGAGAATCACCATACAGAAATGATCATCAACACAAATAGTGCATGGCAGTTCTGAAATAGCAAAAAGAGACTAAGAATGCATTAAGGAAATTTAATGGAAGCTGGCGAATGCATTCAAAACAAAGTATAAACAGAATCATGAAAGGCTCTTCTGATTGGTTCTCTGTCACCAGAGAACTTCTCAGAGTCCTTGCCCACAATGAAAACCAAAAATCCCTTCAATTTGTCAGATCTGTCAAAACATCTCAGAGAGTAAAAATCCTTTAAAATCCAAATCAAAAGTGCTCTGACAAACTGAGGCAATCCATTTAAAACAGAGGGGCTTTTGTGAAACAAATGGAGTGAGTAAGAAGCCCCAAATGGTGCTTGTGACGCCACTTTCAGATCTGAGGCAGTGTGCCATCAGATCTGAAATTGGGTCAGGATGTGTGGGTGATTGATGAAAAACTCGTCGTAAAAAGGAAAAAACAAGAATCAGAATCTGGATGATGGAAAAACAAAACATGAAGAGGGAGATAAATTGAACAGTGAACAGATGATTCTTCCCCTCTGATCTGGACTGATCAGAGGAGGTGAGGGAGGGGATCTAATACTAATTCTACTCCTAAGACTAATCTAACTACAGCTAACATTAAACACTAACAATTAAAACTAAATCTATTCTAAACTACTGCAAGCTAAATCTAACACTACTTGTGCAAAATTAAAAACTAAACTAAAAGGAAGAATGGGACCTATGGGTCCTTAGCCGGCGGCTAAGGAGGAAGAAAGGAGGAGGGTGACTCCAGCGGAGGGAAGAGTCTGCTAGTGAGACTCCAGGGTCGTCCTCAGGTGCTACGAGGTCCTTAGCGACGAGGAGGGTCGAGAGCAGGCGATGATTCCACAGCCGGTGGCTGTGAAATCAGGGTCTAGATGAGGAGGAGAGACTGGAGTGGAAGAATTGATCGCTAAGAGATGTAGGAGGGAGCGATCCTTTGCACGCGACACCATTGAGGTGCTTAAATAGCAGCTCAGTGACTGAGATCACCGCAAGGGTGAGGTTAATCAAAATCAGGCCGGCGGTGAGGATGAGATGGGTAGAGCGCGCGGCGAGTCAAGAGAGAGATCTGACCGTCAGATGAGATCTGGGAAGAGAGGTGAACGCACGCACCGAATCGCGCGAAGGTTCCATTTGATTCCAGCCGCAGATCGAGATCAAAAGTGCGATGGACGGTCGAGAATGGCTGTGTTCTTCGCGCGCTACAGTGCGTGTGAAGAACACAGGCTTCTCTCTGAAATGAGGGAAAACTTGCAGGAAGACCCTTGAAAAAAGGGGTAGAAGAATAGCGTGCAGGTCCAAAAGTGAGAAGAACCATAACTGGAAGGGCCCTGCAGTCATACAGAAGGGTCCCTGCGGCTTGCAAAAAGGTCCAAGAAGGAGTTTTGAAGGGTAGAAATGTAATGCATGAAGGACCTAATTGTAATCTATTTATTTCTAAGCCTAAATGATGTCCAATTACTTTCAAATTTTTACATGTGCTTAATTGAACATTTAAGACATTGATTTTACTTCTGATTTATCTTTTCAAACTTGTTTATGTGTTCAATTGATGCATGGATCATCATTTGTTCTTTAGTTTTCAGAATATCTCATTTTTGTGACCTAATTAGGAGGTTTTAACACACATTAAAAGTTTTAGGTCTTTTCTTTAATTCCCACACTTAACCCTTTTTATGTGTTAATTTGATATTGTTTTACTTAGTGTCTAGCTTAATTTCGGCCTTTTAGCTATGATGAGTAGCCACTCATTAGCAGCCAGAGAGGGAGAGTCCCGCGAAGACCCCTACACGGTAGAGCGTCCCCACGGGTTACAGGGTTTCCCCCACCCGACCTCTCTTGTCACTGCGGTTCCAGGTAGACCAGAATGGGGATCTTGACCTCTTAAGTCTACCAATTTTAAGATCAGGGTGCTTAAGGTTTCACTTGAACTTTAGTCTTTTAAGTGCAAAGAGTGACCTAATTTAAGGTTGGTTGACCCAAGGGGTCAACTTTACCTCTTGTTTTCTTTGAGAGCTTTTAGGTCTTGTCTTTTAGGGTTCAAGTGTTTAGAGAGCCAATTGTTTTAGGTTTTCTTTTGAATAGGTATTTTCAATCAATGGTTTAGGCACACTTCTTTCTTGATTTAAGTAGTGTGTCTCTAAAACCCTAATGTTGAATCTTATGTTGGCTCTACTTGGTCCAGTTAGTTCTTTGTTGGGTAATTAGGGCTCAAGCAAGAATGTGTTAGCCCTTAAATACCCTTAATAGTGTGCAGGACTAATGAGTTGAAAACATGCAACTCTTTATGGTTACTAAGTATGGAAGACAGGTTAGCCCTATATTGCTTGTTCTTTTCTTTTCTTCCTCTTTAGAGTTTAGGGGTTAATAGCGAGAGGAAAAATTTACCTGTCCTCGGAGTGGTTGTCGTGCGGTTGCTTGTCTTCTTGATTTCCTGTAGTTTTCTGCACAAAAGAGAGGAGATTATCAGAAATTAAAAAGAAACAGGAATGTTTACCTCTAGAATAGCCGTTGCTCCCCGGCAACGGCGCCAAAGTGAAACGCTGGCTTCGAGAGATAACCGGGTTTTATTGTTATAGCGTTGTAGTATAGCCAGTTATTGCCATCATTTCAAATATATAAATTTTTTTACTCGGAAAATAAAAGAGTTCCCGAGGTCGAACTCAGGGAGCAAGTTGTATTCTAGGGGTACAAGTTTCTTTTACAAAAATAAAGAAAGAGAGAGAAAGAATTTGTTGTCTTTTCTTCTTTTCTCTTTGCTTCTCCTCGTCTCAAATCTTCTGTTATCTTCTTCTTCTTTATCTGCAGTGGTGATGTTCTTCTTCTTCTTTCAGCTGTTCCTGCTCTTCCTTTTTCTTTTGCAGAGCGGTCCTGTTCTTCTTCTTTTCCTTTCTTTCTTCTTTTCCTTTCTTCAGATCTTCTTCTCGTGCTCTTCTTCTTTCAGTTCTTCCCTTGTTCTTTTGTGTTCTCCTCTGCCTCGCCTTCTTCTGTTGTTCTTCAGATCTCCTTCTTTCTTCTTTTCTTTTTCCTGTCAGGACGTCGTCTCTCCTTCTTTCTTCTTTTCCCTTCAGGACGTCGTCTGATTTTCCAATCAGACGACTTAAACCGCTTGTTGCTACAGTGTCTCCCTCAGCTTCCTTCTTCTTCCGCGGTCCTTCTTCTTCACCTGTGCCTGCACACTTCAGATTTTACGTCAGAGGGCAAAACCTACTCTACCCCCCGCTCCTCCGTCTCTCTCTCTCACAGAAACCGCTCATAGGATAGCTCTCCCAGAGCTGCCGGGTAGCCGGGTACGGGTAGCGCCCGGGTCCAGGCCCACCGGCGTGCGTGGTGGGCGAGGAGTGTAGGTCAGTCAAGTCGGGTCGGGTCAGGTCCGCGGGGCGTGAGCGCGGACGAGACCGGGTAACCGGGCGGGTGAAGGGGACCTCACCCCGTGTGCTGAGGCAGTAAGCCTCCAGCACTTTTTCGCTTTATACCGCTGCGCCTCTTCAGAGTTTTCCGAGGTGGGAGTAAATGTCCCACCCCAATTGAGCGCCCGCAGCGGAGAAAGCAGCGGGCGATCGCGGCTTCACGCGAGGCCTTCGCCCCAGCTGCGAGCCTGATGCTTTGTCGAAATGCCTCGCAAGGCCTGGGAGTCGAATTTGGGCGTGGCGCGCCTGCAGCTGCAGGCGGAAGCAGCTCCTTCTGCACGGCAATGGCGGTGGAGGTCGGGTGACCTGTTCACAGCAAAACGGCCTCTCGGCCTAATCAGAAGGTGCCGGGAGCTTCGCCAGAGTGCGGCGAAGCTCGTGTGGGTGGTGGCGAGGCGTGGGGCGGCGTGCAAGGGCTGCCCTAGGTCGGACTGTGGGTCGGAAGATGGGTTTGTTCGGTGGGGTTGCAGAGGGTGATGTGGGGGAAGTGGAAGGGCGGGGGTTGATCAGGGTGAGGAGGCGGAGGTTCTGCGGTGGTCGGCGAGCCATGTGGGTTGCTGAGGTGATGGGAGCGGCTCGCCGGAGGATGGCCGGAGGTGGAGAAGGTGAGGGTGAACAGGAGCGGTCGAGGGTTTAATCAAATAAAAGACAGTGAGGAAAAGAAAGAGGGGGAGATGGGGAGGATTTCTGACCTAGCTACGGAGACGAAAGGGGCCGGAGCAGGGCGACAGTCGTATCGACTGTCACCGGAGAAGAAGATGCCCAGGGGAAGGGGCGGCGGCGAGCAGAGAGCCGGAGAGGCGCCAGCTGGGTGCGGCGTGGCGTGGGAAGAGCAGGGGAAGAAGTCTCTGCTGCTGGTATTGCGGCAGAGCGAAGAGGAGGAGGAGGAACCGCCGGTGCTGGTGGGCGTCTGCCGGAGTGAGAGGAGAGGAAAGTTGGGGGTTTTCTCCGTCAGATCCGAGCTGGGAAGAACGGTGGAGCGACGGGGGTATTTATAGGGACCGAATCAGGGAGGAAGGCGGAGGGAGACGACGTGTCTCCCTCGTCGGAGGACGCCGGAGATGGAAACCCATACCGTCCATGCATTCGCACGGCCGGTATGGTGGGTTACAGCGACCAGGGGGGTGTCCCTGCGACGGCTGACGACGCAGGGCACCCCCGGTTTACTTGCCAAGCTCTCCCCCTCACCCTGCGCGGCGCCATGCTCCGCGCAAGGTCGCCGGAGCATGGTGCTGGCAGGTTTTGCAGGGGGGACCTGAACGCAAAGAACGAAGGAGAGTTAGGGGCCAAAATGCGAGGGTTCAAAAGTTGAGGGCCAAAAAGTAAATATATGAGGACCAAAGTGTAAAGTTGGTCAAGGAGGTTTCTTCTTAGGCTCAAGTTTTTATACATGACTAATTAGGACCTAAGGAATCTGATGGTGAATTTCATTTCTATATTAAACCTTGTTTGACCGGTCAATTTATGCGAAAACCCAAATTAAGTTATTAATTGGGCATGGTTCTCAATGTAGGTCAAAATGGGTTCTGAAGGCCAAATTGAAGGTTCTAAACCCTAGAGATTATTTTTCTATGAATTTTAGAGGGTTTATTCTATTTTTACTTTGCCTCGAACCTCGTGAATTGAAGTGGGTTGTTTTAGGGTTACAGATTATCATTTAGTTTCTTGGAATTGCTGTAGCCCTTGCTAGATCATCTCATCCCACTTTTATTCTTATTAAGTTGCTTTGACCTATGTTTGGGCCCTGAATTACCCTGTATGCAGATTATACTGGTAAAATTGCATTTTTACCCCTTATGACTTGATTTCTCCTTAAACTCAGAATTCTCTGAGTTAAGCCTTTCCTTGAGTTATGTAGGAGCTTTTATCCTTTGTATTAGGTCAAAATGAGCTAGTTATGGCTCATGATGAGGTTCTCATCATTATGTAATATTTATAATATGTGATGCAATTCTATGCCTAAGAACATGTGTAAATAGACAGTTTGTGTGATATAAATGTGTTTAAATCACTCATAAAAAAATAAACAAATAAAAAGATACTTCTTGTGGGGCAAATTAACATACACACTACATACACCCACATTCGAGGCATATAACCTAACTTGATTTTTATTTACTCAACCGGGATTCCAACTTGTGGAACCGATACACACACCCAAACACATAATCGAGTAGAAATCAGAATAGGTATCTACTTGTGTGCCTAACTCAGTGGTGCATTAAGGCCAATTGTTTGAGTTTTTTAGGCTGAACCACTCTATCTAAAATCAACTCATCAAGTAGCTTCCCTTTATGGTTTACAATTTAGGTCAATACCATGCACTCCACTTTACTTTTGATTTCAAAGGAAAATATCTTCACCCATTTTTTGAAAATCTGGTTTGCCTCTTGAACTTGATTGAATTTACCTAATTCTAAACCCTAAAAGCTACTTAAGAAAGATTTGAACTTTAAAATTCACTCATCCAAATAATCTTGCTTGAAAACCTTGGTTGTGCATGCACTCACATATATCTAATCACTCATTAAGGTCACAACCCATTTTAAGGGCCCACCACATTCCATAAGCACTACAATCCTAAGCCTAAGTTAAAATTGATTAGATGTTGACCTTAAGGATTGATTCACTCTTCGGGGCCCAGATTGAGATTGTTCACTATTAACCTACTTGTACTAGTCAATCTGATGTCTAGTTAGGGGAGTAGAATCAAACGATCACAACTGGGGGTATACTAAGAACCGGAGGCGCAAGCCGAAGGAAGAACCTTCTCCCCAGCCCCTCCTTCTAACTGGTTGGATTGACTGGATACAAGTAGAGTAGATCGTCTATAATCTTAAGATGGATTCTGAGAGTCTGTAGATCCTTAGGCTATCAAACTTAAGGATAGGCTTATTTTGTTGTGCTGCAGGATTCTTATCCCCAATCCTTCCGACCTCTTCCTAGTTTATGCTTGGAAGTAGGTCATTGAATCCTCAATTGGAAGGACCATTAGATCATTCTAGGAGGTGTAGATTGAATTTTGGCCAAATTGATCCCATGGCCAATCAACAACCTCCTCTGCCTCAGAATCGACAAGAGATTTTTCAAAGGCAGTTGGAACAAATGCAGAGAATGCAGGACGCTTAGCCTTTGAAAGATTTTTATGATCCTTCAAATTATGAGGAATGTCCTGGTGTCTAGATTCCAGCCGGAGATGTAGAAATCAGGCCCTAGGTGTTAAGCCTGATCAAACATTTTCATGGGCTTGACTCTGAAGACCCGTTTCAGCAATTGGAGGACTTGACCACTTTGGTCTAGGCCACCAGAGTACGAAATGTGAATGAAGAGTAAATGATCATGAGGCTCTTTCCCCACTCTCTTAGGTATAAGGCTGCTCATTGGTACAGGACCATAGGAAGGCCGATAGCAGCTTGGAATGATCTTAAATCTGCTTTCTTAAAGAAATTCTTTCTAGTTGGGCATACCAATGCACTGAGGTGGGCGATTACTACTTTCACCCACGGCCTGGGGAGTAGTTTCATGTTGCCTGGGAGCGATTCCAGGACTTATTGCGGAAATGTCCATACCACGAGGTGCCGAAATGGCAACTCGTGCAAATCTTTTACCATGGGTTGACTGAGTAACTCAGAAATCACATGGATGCTTCTTGCGGAGGCAATTTCCTCAACAAAGATGCAGATAGTGCACATGATTTATTTGAGGAAATGAACGAAAATTAAATTAATCATACCTCCACAGATACATTTAACAGGTCCCAACAACCCATATCGAATGTTAATGAGGTCCATGACTCTCATTCATTCGATATGGAGCTGATTTGTAATAAATTAGATAAGGTGGACTTGGTTACCAAAAGGATGGAGGAGTGGATGGCTGGAAACTCTATGAACAATTCTCAATCCATTGAATCCCATATTTCGGGATTCCATTCTTCGCGAGCTCCTTCTGGACGGGAGTTCATGAATCAACTGGATGCAGCTTAACCTGTGATCTAGCATTGCTCGAAACCCCACAGGTTCCAAACTGGGGCCTTTGATCCCAGTTTCTCTGATCCCTCTCTTTCTTTCTCTTCATCCTCGCCCTATGAGGATGTTTATGCTGTATAGGAGAACATTAGGTCCAACCCATATTCTAATCCTGGTTGAAGGAACCACCCTAACTTCTCTTGGAAAAATCCGAGGCAATAGACCCAATTTCGACCTAGCAACTATGCTCCACAAAGACCAATGGGTCAGGGTCATGTTTATACTCAGCTGTCCCCGAGTTAGGTCAATCAACCAGTTTGGAATGCTCGTCAACCCATAGGGCAGGTTGATTTGAATGTCAGATGGTAGAGATGCAAGGTTTTATGCTCCAGCTCATGCAACAAATGAAAAGCTCGTTGGACAACTTGCAAACCGGGCTCATTGCTAACACCCATCAACCCAGATCTTTGCCATCTTAATTCGTACCCAACTCGTGCAACATAGAGAATCTAGGCAATCAAGCCCAAGGGTATGGGAATCAGAGGGACCCACACGCACATGCTCAGGTGGTTGAGCAGGGTCCTTCCTCTTCTGCTTGTTCATCAAATCTGGGGTTTTTGGCTAATCAAGCCCCTCCGATTTTTTCTAACCCTCCCCAAGACCCAAACCTGTATGCATCTGCCAACTTCGTTACTTTGAGGAGTGGAAGGCAAACCCAGGATCCACACCTCCCCTGCTCTAGTCAAGAAAATTTTGGTGAGTCTAAGGAAAGAAAGGAGAATTTTGAAGAAGAAATCAAGGCTCAGGAACCTGATTCTGAAGATCTGACTCATGTTCCTTTTCTTGAGGCCTTGATTAAACCTAGGAAGAAGAAGCCTGTCGATAGTAACGAGGAGCTCTTGAATATATTCAAGAATGTTGAAATCAATACCCCCCTCCTCGATGCTATCAAACACATACTGGCTTATGCTAAATTCTTAAAGGATTTATGCACCCAAAAGCGTAAGCCGAGGGAATATGTTTCGAGGAAGGTGATACTCTCTGAGCAGGCTAGTTCTGTTATCCTACATCACTTTCCTTCGATAAAGAGAGATCCAAGTGCCCCTTTGATTTCATGTGTTATTGGAGATTACACCTTTGATAGGGCACTCCTGGATCTAGGTACATCCATTAACCTAATTTTGACTTCTCTTTACAAGAAGTTCGGATTAGTGAACTTTGGCCAACCTCAGTAAAGTTGTAGTTAGCAGGCCGTTCGGTTACAAATTCGAGAGGCATTATTAAGGATGTTATTGTCAAGGTTAAGGACTTCTATTTTTCTATTGATTTCCTTGTCCATGACATGGATGTGCCTGAGAATTTGAGGAACACGCCCATCATTCTGGGGCATCCATTCCTGGCTACTACTAAGGTCAATATCAACTGTGAGAGCGGTAGCATGGAAATCACCTTTGGGATCGAAAATTGAAATTAGATATTTTTAAGGCGATTAACAAATTTGAGGATTATGGATATTTTGAGGAACTCGAAGAAGATAACTTTAATATTGAGACATGTATGGTTGTTTCTACAATTGAAAGTTGCTCTTGTCTTGATGAATCCAACCCACAACCCTCTATGGCAAACCCGCCACATTCTGAAGAGGTTATTGATTTTGTTCTCTTTCAACCTCTTCCTCTTGATGAATCTTCATTAGCATCATCTCTACCTTCCATCTTAGACCCGCCTTAGCTTGAATTGAAACCATTGCCTGAGAGTTTGAAATATCAATTTTTAGGACCTAAAAAAATGCTCCCTGTGAATATCAGTGCTAGATTGACTAAGGAGCAGGAGATGAAATTGATCAAGGTCCTAAAGGAACATAAGGAGGCAATTGGTTGGACCATCCATGATCTTAGGGAGATTGAGCCATCTTATTGTAATCACAGAATTTTCATGGAAGATGGATCTCACCCTTCTCGCCAGATGCAGAGGAGATTAAACCCTAATATGTGAGAAGTGGTCAAGAAAGAAATAATTAAGTGGCTTGACGCAGGAATCATTTATCCAATCTCAGATAGTCCTTGGGTAAGTCCCCTGTAAATTATTCCCAAGAAAGCTAGGATTACCATTGTGACTAAAGAGAAAGGAGAATCTGTCACAACTCATTTAGCTTCCTTCTGAAGAGTTGTATCGATTACAGGAAGTTGAACACAGCCACCAAAAAGGATCATTTCGCTCTGCCCTTCATCGATCAGATCCTTGAAAGATTAGCTGGGCAAAAGCACTTCTGTTTCCTAGACAGTTACTCGGGATACAATCAAGTCCTTATCCATCCTGAGGATCAGGAAAAAATGACTTTCACCTGTCCCTACGGAACCTTTGCTTTCCGTAGAATGCCATTCAGCTTATGTAGTGCACCTGCGACTTTTTAAAGGTGTATGTTAGCCATATTCTCTGACATGGTGGGAGAGTTTATGGAAGTTTTCATGGATAATTTCTCTATTTTTGGAGAATCATTTGATTCTTGCCTAGTTAATCTCGAATTGATCCTTAAAAGATGCATCAAAACAAGATTGGTCCTTAGCTGAGAAAAGAGCCATTTCAAGACACAAGAAGGCATTGTCTTGGGTCATGTAATCTCTGAATAGGGAATTGAAGTTGACAAAGCTAAGGTTGATGCTATTTCCAAACTTCCTCCTCCCACATCTGTCAAATAAATTCGATCATTTCTTGGTCATGTGGGATTCAGTCAGAGGTTCATCAAAGGTTTCTCCAAGGTTGCTTGCCCTATGAGAAACCTTCTTGCCAAAGATACGTTGTTTGAATTCAACGAATCGTGTTGCAAGGCATTCGATTTCCTTAAACGGCAGTCACTTGTGCTTCAGTGCTGCAACCACTGGTCTAGACATCCCCATTTGAGATCATGACCGATGCTTCTGATTATGCAGTCGGGGATGTTTTGGGTCAAAAGATCGACAGAAAGCCCTATGTCATCTACTACGCTAGCAAAACTTTGGACGAGGCCCAGAGGAATTATATCATTACTGAGAAGGAGTTGCTAGCTGTAGTATTTACTTTAGAGAAATTTACGACTTATCTCTTAGGGTCTCACATCATAATTTACACCAACCACTCGGCCTTGAGACATCTCTTGGCCAAAAAGGAAGCCAAACCCTAGCTCATTTGATGGATTCTTTTGCTTCATGAGTTTGATCTTGAAATCAAAGATAAATCTGGGGCACAGAATGTGGTGGTGGATCATCTTTCGAGACTTCTAAGTGATTCTCCTCGTCCAGATATTCCGATTGTTGATGCTTTTTCGGATGAGACTATTCTTGCAGTGTCAGGTGTCTAACCCCGTGGTTTGCAAACTGATGTAAACATGTTTATATCATATAAATTGTCTATTTTTATGTGTTCTTAGACATAGAGTTGCATCATATATTATAAATATTGCATAACATGCATCATCTTGCATTCAAGTTAGGTTGTCTAAAGTTTAGGTTAATTTTCCCTTTTTGTGGTCAGGTAACAAGGTGACATTTAATCGGGGCCTTGGATTGAAGATCCAACCATACAGATCTGATCAGGGTGACGATCGGAGTTTAACGACTCCAAGATCGCCCTGATCGGACTTCCATAGTATCAGATGCAGTCTGAGAAAGATCGAGGTCAAGGGGCTAAGATGTTGTAAATACATACATCAGATGACAAATCCAACCATACGGATGGGTTCGGATCAACGATCGCAGCCCAACGGTGTGAAAATCAGTCCGATCCGACATCTGTGGCACCACTTACAAAGAAGAGAAGATGGATGGTTTAGATGATGCCACGTGGTACCATTCAGACCCTCCAAATCACTTGCTACCCCACCTTCTCATCCAATGGATGAGAATTGATCAAGTTACCTCCCTCAAGCCACACCTCATGTGAGAAGAACCACACATTTATCTCAATCGTTGAATCAAGATCTAATGGTCAAGGTCAAATGGCACATGAATGTTCTTCTTGCCTATCCATGAGCATAGCGTGGTGGATAAAACACTTCAGTGCCTCCAGATCATAGGATTGAATCCCCGCAGTGCTTCTCTTAAGCACAGATCCAATTTGAATCAGGATTGCTCGATCTCGTGTGGATGGCTCTGATTCGTCCATGTCATACACTCAATGACTGAAGCAAGAGCACCGCACGCATGTTTACGCACCTGATCAGACGTAGGCGCAGATGCATCTTAAGTTGTTTGATCTCACGATCGGACGGCTAAGATCACAAGATTGTAAGCTTAAGAGTTAAAGAAGAGAAGATAAAGGTGCAGGTGCCATGTGATCTAAGCCATTGGATGCAAGATGAATGGCTGAGAGTTTACTCACGCGATGAAGGCGTTGAACAGTAGAGAAGGAGAGGAGGCACAGTTGTGCACGACCTACGACCATGTTCAGTTCTTTAGTGACGAATAAATCCATCACTAAAGACCTGTACATTAAATTTTAAAGGATAAAATGACCTTTTTGCCCCTTTAAACCTCACTTATAAATAGCCCTACGACTCCCACATATCCATCATCCCTTCCTCTCTTCTCTCATCCCCTCCAAAGCGCTAAGAGCTTATCCCAAACCCGAGATGCTCCATTAGAGTTAAAAATACAATTTTTCCACCTTCTCACCTCCTTTGTAGGGCATCCTGTGGTGGTCCTCTCACTGCCATTCGTGAAGCAGATCTCGCTACGACGTTTTCCTACCCCGTTCTCCGTTGTCCCTCATTGTTCTCGTTCGTCTAGCATCTCACCACCTTTGTCCGGGGGCTCCATCGTTGCGGCTCATCCTTCAAGCAGTTGTCGAGGAGGATAACTTCCTCCACCTTCTTTTACCACTTTCTAGTGTAGATTTCTTACTTTCTAGTGTAGCGAGTAGTTGTAGCAAATAGTTGTAATGAACATTGCTCTATGGTAATGAAATCAATGTTTATTCTATCTCTGTTTTCTCTTTATTTGTAATCTTCTCTCTCTTTCTTCTATTAATTATTCTTTAAGTAGATAGCTAGTTTAGATTCAATTTGACTGGCTAATCTACTTCATGACAAGTAAAACAAATGCATCTTTTAATTAAATGTCCGCTTCCTGGTGTTCAACCCGGAATTCTTTTTGAGTTTCAGTTAAATTTATCTATTGACAATTTTTCTCGAAAATCGCACTGCGACGGGTTTTCGAAACTCAACTCCGTTTGCACAGATTTTTTGCTTCAACACAAACATAGTAAACTATTTGACCGTTGGTGAAAGCCCTTAGGATTGGACCAAGCAACAACAAGATAGACTCAAATATGAGGCCAAATATTACTTCTGGACGGACCTTGAACTGTACTACATCGGCTCTAATTAGATTATTCACCAATGTGTTCCGGAGAATGAATTCCAAAGTATACTTGAGTTCTTCCCTGCATCTGTGTGTGGTGGACATTTTTCCGGGAAAAAGACGGTTGCAAAAATATTGCAATCTGGATTCTATTAGCCGTCTTTATTCAAGGATGCCCATGAATTCTCAAGGTTGTGGTCCCGATGGCAAGCACTTGGGAGCATAACTAAGAGAGATATGATGCCTTTAAACCCAATCCTTCTTTTCGAAATCTTCGACGTTTGGGGCATCAATTTCATGGGACCCTTCCTCCCTTCATTTGGACACCAATACATTCTTGTTGCTATTGATTACCTGTCCAAGTGGATCGAGGCTATTCCCACCCTGACCAACGACCACAAGGAGATCATCGATTTCATAAAAAAGAACATTTTCAGTCGGTTCGGGATTCCGAGAGCCATCATCAGTGATGGTGGTTCTCACTTCACAAATGCCTAGTTTCGTAGTTTACTAGAAAAATATGAGGTAAATCACAGAATCTCCAGAACTTACCACCCTCAGATGAACGGACAAGCCGAGATCTCCAATCGAGAGAACAAGAACATCCTGTAGAAGATAGTTAGGCCTGATAGAGAAGATTGGACTCAAAAGCTTGAGGATGCTCTTTGGGCTACCATACGGCATACAAAATGCCTATCGGCTTGTCACCATTTCATCTGGTGTATGGAAAGGCATGCCATTTACTAGTAGAGATTGAACATCAGGCATTCTAGGCAATTAAGAAATGCAACTTTGATCTAAGTTTAGCCAGAAAGACTAGGAAGCTCCAACTATCTGAGTTGGAGGAGCTTAGAAATAATGCATACGAGAATTCCAAGATCTATAAGGCTCATACTAAAGCTCTTCATGACCAACTGATTTCTCGCAAGAGCTTTGAGTCAAACTAGAAGGTTTGACTCTTTGATTCTTGACTTAAGCTCTTCTCGACAAGCTTAGGTCAAAGTGGGATGTCTTGTTCATCATCGATTGAATATTTCCCAACGGAGCCATTGAGATCTATGATCCAAAGATGAGTAATTCTCTTAAGGTCAACGGACAACATTTGAACCTTATGTTGACCGTGTTATTCCAGAACCCGTCTTCGATAAGGTTGCTTTAACCTTAATGTGATTTCTTTGGCTGGACTTCACCTAGCTGATGGCATTAAACTCAGCACTTGTACAGTCTGACTTAGAGCTGACTCGAGTATCATGGAACATAGGTGATATTTTCTTCATTCTACCCTACTTCTCATTCATTTTATTTTTAATGAGGACATTGCATAAGCTAGGCATGGGGGGGGTGGATTCATTTTTGAATCATTTTGTTAGCTCTGTGGAATTCTTGTAAATTCTACTTATTTTTCTTTTTATTAAAAAAAAATTGAATTAGGAAAGAATAATTGGGCATTAGGATTTTTCAACCTTAGGGAATAATATAGTAGGATCTGAACACTTAGACTTTTCAGGTCTTAGGGCTTAATTAGCCCGGGCGTCCACTAAAATGTGGATTTGTTTATCGAGTCCTCGCCATTCTGAATTTACTTCAATTTGGTTAAATAAGTTGGGGTGATAAGTATACGATTTATTAACCCACCCTCTGATTTGAGGGGATTTTTAAGTCTAGGCATCTACACACTATTTGCACTGACTCGCTTTTTGGCGATTTTTATAGAAATTAGGTAGCTAATGAACCTTCTAGGGTGGTATGGCTAGCAAGTTATCATGGGCAATAGCCCATTGGTAGGTTGTCCAGAGCCTAGTCACACGACCATTCTTTTCCTATTGCCTTTAGGTAAATCTTAGATCAGGGAAGCCACCTACTTAAAAAAAAAAAAAAATATCCAAAAAGAGAAAAAAGAAGAAATAAGGCACATTTTACCGCACGAGTATGGCTGACAAGTTATCATGGGTAACAACCTATTGGTAGGTTGTCCAGAACCCAGCTCAAGAAATACACGTATAATTCCAAAACGCTTAGGAAGAAGCGGAGAAGTAGAATAAGCCGAGGAGATATACAGTGGGTTCGCCCTTGTGTTGACCCCATAAAAATAAAGTATGGAGAAATCTACCAGTCAAATAAATACACCTTTAGGCAAAATTTCTTTTCAACGTCACCTAGGGGCGTAGAAACCCGAAGTATGTTCTAATCGCCGATCAGTGAGTCTATCACATTTCACGCATAAAGATGCTTAGAACTTAGGGTTCTCTTCGAGTCTTGGGTGGGCTGAGTGGTAGTAGAAAGCTGCTCTGAAATCCTAAACTCAAAAATAAAAAAAATTTAAAAAAGAAGAAAAGAAGAAAAAGATCCTTCTTTGAATAAGGCGAGGGCTTGAGGCAGATTACATTTTGGCAGACACCCGAGCACTGTTGTGTCTTTGTAGTTCAGGTCCTTAATAAAAATCTCCTAGTGTTGAAGAATAGCTTTTGCCCAAGAAATCCAACCTAATTATTTTATAAATAGCATATAGTTTTTGCTAGGGACTAGCAAAAGATAGGCATGGGGGTGTGATGTGCATACATCTGAATAGCCACAAATGTCTATTAATGCATGTTCTCAGTATCATATAAGCATCATGCATTGTAAATATTACATAACATGCATTATCTTACATTTAGGTCAAATTGGACAAATTGTATAGTAATTTATTCTTCTTGGTGGCCAGGGATAATGCGACATTTAATGGGGGTCTCAGATTGAAGATCCAACCGTACGGATTTAATTAGGGTGATGATCGGAGTTCAACAACTCCAAGATCGCCCCAATCGGACTTTCGTAGCATCAGATGTTGTCTGAGAAAGATCATAGGTCAAAGGCCAAGATGGTGTCAATCCACACATTAGATGACAAATCCGATCGCACTGATGGGTTCAGATTGACGATCACAGCCCAACGGCTAAAAAATTAGTCCAATCTGACATCCGTGGCACCATCACAACTCAATGAAGATGGACAGCCACGATGGCACCATGTGGCGCCATCATAGTCGCTAAGAAATGACTACTACACTTCTTCTTTGCCTGCTCGATGAACCTCGATCGTTGGATGCCCATCCAATGACCAAGAACTTGCCATGTCGCACCCTATGAGGCGCTCTCATCTCTTGAAGGTGCAGGCGAGGCGAGATCTCAGCCGTTGGATTGAGATCCAACGGTTGAGGGCATGTATGTGTTAAATGCAAAACTCAACAAAGAACGACCATGGTGCGTTGGTGAAGTGTCTTCTCGCAAAGAAGAGGCACGGGTTCGAGCCTCGCGAGCCTCAAATTGAGCGGGGGGTGCAGGCGCAGTTGAATTTAGCCGTTGAATGCATGATGTGCAGTAGCGGGGGTGCCACGTGGCACAACAAATGACCGAGGATCATGGACGCATGCGATGACGCCAGATCCAATGCCATCGCAAGCATAGGCACGCGATGAAGCGTGGATGCAGTGTGTTTAAGCTGTTTGATCTCGCGATCGGGTGGCTAAGATCATGAGATCGTGGCTTATGAGTTGAGCCCGAGGAGGCGGGGAGGTGCACGAACGTCGCCCACGTTCAGGGCTTTAGTGACGAATAAATCCATCACTAAAGACCCTGCATTAAATTTTTAAGGTTAAAAATGACCTATTTGCACCCAACCTCTACACCTATAAAAAGGCCTACACCTTCCACATATTAAGCATCCCTTCCTTCACCTCTCTCCCTCTCCAAAGCTCTAAAGAAGCTTGTCCCAAACTCAGGATGCTCCTTTAGAGTTAAAATCGAAGTTTTTCTCATCCCCATTTCGGAAGTGGATCCCGTGACGATGACACCCTGCCTCATCCCCGGTTCTTCCCACTTCGTTCTCCATTTTCTATCTTTGCCCACTGTCTTCAAGGCATCGCCCCGTCCGACTTGTCCTCCAAGCAGCCATCGAGGATGATAACTTCTCACCTCCTTTCTCTTTACTGCTTTCTAGTTGTAATATTTCTTGCTTTCTAGTTGTAAAACATCATTCATATTATAAAGTGTTTGTTCTCTCTCTCTCTCATCGAATACATTGTGATTATCTCACTTTCTAAATGAAAATAACGAAAAAAAATAATATAATCGTGGATTTCAAATTGACGTAGCCTCTCTGTGTTCGACCTGGAATTCTTTTCGAATTTGGGTAAAATTTATTTGTTGACGGATTTTCTCATAAATCACACTACAAGGACATGTTTTCAAAACTCAACTTCTAGTTGCGATGATTTTCTGCACCAACACCTTCACTTGAACCACGCCATGATTTTTGACTTATTTTGATCATGTTTTCAATCCATCTACCATAGTATGTTCTCGCAAAAACATGTTTTTGATCGATCAACCCTTATCCATTAATTGACCAAAGTCCTCAATTCCAATACTAATTTATTCCAATTTTGATTGACCAGTCAATATCATTTGATCGATCAAAACAAAACAAAACCTATATTATGGCTCCTAAACGTACTTGCCATGAATCTTCCTCCTCCTTTTGCAACGATATTTTTGACAGATATTTTAATAATGATGACGTGAGAAGAAACTTCTCTCTTTACGCCAAATTTTCCCCACATATCGGTCAACCCATTGATTTCAACTACTTTGAGTGTGTATTTCCAGGTCTTAGAGATAAAATTGTCTTTCATAAACTTGGATGACTCTTTGACCAGAATTTCTTTGCCAGCTCTCATGGTAGCAGGATCAAGGGAGTTGATCTTGTGGCATGTCATCTCTTCTATGCCAACCTTCGCAATATTGGCAAAGGATTTGATATCCATCGTACCTTCAATGTTTATGGCATAGAGGTTCTTGTCAATGTGGATGCCTTGATGTAAGTTCTTGGTTGTCCTTCTATAGGTCCTACATATATTTAGCTACATCATGATAAATCTTCAGAGACCATTTGGGAGACACTATTGACTCTTGAATATTTTAACTTGGGCAATCCTGCCAAGTTGCCTTATTTTTGACCTCTTCCATGGTTTCTAAAGTGTATTTTTCTTTGAAACTTCATGTCTAAATCTACCTCCTTTGAGAACTGTCCCCAATCAATGCTAATTGCCTTATATGCCTTCATGAAAATCAAACCATTCAACTAGAATTATTTCATTCTTACTTTTATGGAGAAGAAAGCCACCAGTGTCTTTCCATTTAGCACCCTCCTCTCTCATATCTTCCTTCACTTTAGTACGCCAAGGGATATCAATCATAAGTAGTTCATTTCTAGAGTCAGTATCTTTGGCGTGCTCACCTATTCAAAAATGGAACAAGAAAGGCAAGGTCAGTAGGATCCTCCTCCTATGTCTTAGGCAGTAGCTCCTACGTCCTCTTCCCAACCTATATCCCCCTTACCAACATTTCTCTACCTTCTGCCCTCCACCACGAGTGGCCGCATCTTGACAGACAGTTTACCAAGATGTCAGAAAATGCATTAGATTAAATTGTTCGTTGTAGCATGCATTTACGACACCAATTTTAAAAGAAGAATCGAACATGAGTATGAGTGTCGAATACGAGGAGGCATGAAATCAGATCAGTTAATCGCTTTAATGTCACAAAATATTTCATTTTGTTTGCTTGCGACAAGAGAGAGAGAAAGAGAGAGAGTATAGGATTAGAAAATGATTCATGGTAGAGTGATGTTTGCTAGTTATACTTTGGCAAAATCATTCATCACGAAAATAAATATAATAGCATGACATGAACTAAGTAGAAAATCACTCTAAAGGCATCACAACATCATAGAAAATCACTTCTTGAATTGTGGTGTAAATGTATTACAAGTTGATTGCACGACAATCATGCGACCTAAATTAAGTTAGAATCTAGCATAACCTAGGAACAATGCATCCGTAAGCATCGTAATTTGCACAATAGCTAGTTGTTAGTCATATAGATAATATTATCATTTTATGACTTAAAAGAGAGATGATTTTAATCACAGATGATTCAAAGCTGTGGATGACAAATTAAACCATACAGATCTAATCAGAATGACGATGGGAGTCCAACGCTTCTGAAATCGTCTCGATTAGACAACCAGGGCATCTTGTGCAGTCCATAAAAGAACGGAGATCATGAAGCCAAAGGACAAAGATCTGAACCTCATATGAAGAATTCAACTACACGGATGGATCTGAATCAACGATCGCAGTCCAATGGCATAAAAATCAACCCGATCGGAGGTCTACATCACCAGATACAAAGAAAAGAAGATGGACGGCCATGATGGTGCCACATGGCACCATCACAGTCACCCCTCACCGTCGGCCCATCTCTGAAGACCATCCTTGCCTGTTCTCAACCATTGGATGGCCATCCAACAGTCCACGATGCATCCATGTTGTCCATCCAAAGGCTACGGATAACTAGACGTAAAGAGGAAACCGTAATAGAACGTGCGCGTAGCGTGTTGGCTCACACATTTACGTTGAATCCAAGTGACACCCGTTCGATTCACGCCTCGCATGAAATTGAAGGGGCATTGGGCGCGAAAGCAATTGCGTCATCAGATGACGATCGAATGGTGGAGGTGCAACCACATGGCGTGATCAGAGCACACCGTGGCCGAATGTGGGATCCCACACGTAAGCCATCCGATCGTAAGATCAGACGGATGAAGTCCCTAGAGATTACCTTGGCTCAATCAACTTGGATGCCTTTTTCAGAGATAAGATGTCCCAGGACTATTCCCTCAGGTACCATGAAGAGGCTCTTTGCCCAGTAAAGAACCAAATTCACGTCGATGCACCACTTGAGGATTTAGACCAAGTGTAGGAGGTGTAAAGACCCATTCTGTCCTAAGCCTTTTATGATGTCTGGACTGTCGGACAGATGTCTGATCAGATGTTCGGACCCCTTCCCAGACGTCTGGAAATGAAAATTTTGGTACAAGCCTTCGTGCCTGCTCGCAGGCTGCGCACAGACAGTACCTCTCTTTTCTCTCTTTCCCACTTCTCTCCTCCATCCAAACCCTAACACACCTTATAAAAGGTCCTCTCCCCCTTCCTCTCTTCCCCACTTCACCCCAGCCACCTTCTTCCCTCCCTCTCCACCACAGCGAGAGGAGCGAGTGCGAGAGAGAGCGCGAGAGCGACGACGAAGAGGAGAGATGGCGTGAGGAGAGGAGGAAGAGCTCGAGCTCGCGAGCTTGTGCGGGCTTGTCGAAGGACGCACGGCCGGAGCATCGCATGTGGGAGGAGGAGTGCATAGGGGGAGACGTCCTCGACATGTGCTACAGCCGGAGCTGCAGGCGATGAGGTTAGGCCGTGGCTGCGCGCGGTGAGGGAGAGCAGTAGGTCGCTCTGATTATGGGATTTTTCCAGAGTTAGACGTCTGGCGTGACGTCCAGACGACAGGTCGGATGTCTGGTGACTACACTGGATGTTTGAAGGTAGCTTTCCGTGAAGGTACATTACTTTTGCAGATACGTCCATGCAGGCCGCACTGCAACCTCGATCTACATGGCTAAAAGCGATGGATTTTGTCTATCATGTGCAGAGACAGCTTCGGGAAGGTGCGGGGCACGCCCTCCCACGCGATTCGGACATCTGGACAGCTTACCAGATGACCGAAAGCACTCCCAGATGTCCGGAGGAGAGGTCGGATGTCCGGAGTTGGGTCCAGACGGTCTAGAAGAGGTTCTAGACGTCTGAGGTCGACGCAGAACCTGAGGTGAGTTTTTGGTTACTTTTAAGACGTCTGGATCTTATGGCAGACGTCTAATTTAGGTCAGCAGTCTTGTTTTTGACCCGTTTAGGATCCGTTTGAGGTTTGTTTTACGTAAACAAGATATTGATGTTTTCCTTATGAGTTCCTCTACTTGCTAGAAGTTTTTATACTTTTATGAATATTCCATTGTGGTATGTTCCTTGTTATAGGACTTCGATCAGTTGTGGGGTCGGGGCTTGCTGAGGCACGAGAGCCTGTAATACTCCCAGGTTGTCTGGTAGAGTGGTCTTCCCCTAGTTTAATTATAAAACCTGGATGCATATGTGAATTGGATAACTAGAAACCTAGGATGTGGCATGAATCATAGGACGAGAAGTACTTGCACTGTTTGCATGCATGTTTGAAATTGCAGTCTTAAATGAATGAATAGAAATGTGAACAACTGCCTATTAATAAATAAGAGTTTCCTGTGAAATATGAAATGCTTGTGCTAGTAAATAGTTGCCTGTGACATTACTTGTTTTATGTGGTAATGATGGAAATACGAGCTGCGTGTGTATAACCTGAGAATGGAAATATGAATGATGAAACCTGGTATGGAATGGCATGAGAAATATGAGCATGAACCCTACGGGGACTTAGGGGTAGAGTTGCTGGGAATAAATGGAATGGATCTGGAAATGTGAGTGGGAAGTGTCCTATCCGTTGCGTACGTGGTACCAAGGAGAGCGACTGTCCCCTGTTTATTATAGAGTGGAGCTAGTCGCCCTTGGGTTGGCACCCGGGGTTAGGATTAGCCACTCTACACTGACTTGTTGGCCCTCACGTACATTGTACCGGGGAGAGCTACTAGTGTAGGGAGAGTGCTAGCCACCCCACGGGGCTCAGGGTTCAGCTAGCCACCCTACATCGACTTGTTAGGTTCACTGGGCAAACCAGGGTAGTCAGACGAGGGTGCGTGGACTGTAGAGGGGCGAGACCCCTATTTGGTTCTGAGGGGCTAGACCCCTATTTGGTTCTGAGAGGGCTAGGCCCTACACTATTCTGTGTTGTACTTTTGGTGTACCTGTTAGCAGAAATGACTGACCGCGTGCCAGTGCGGGGTAACTACCTGTGCACTTATCGCGTGTACCATAGTCACCGCTACGTCTATCCATGACCTTGGGGTGGTTGACTGGGTGTAGGATCACCACGGGGAACTCTCCCGGCCAGGAGAGCACCACGTGTGCCTTCTACTCTTCAGAAAAGACTGCAATCAAGATTGTTCCCATGGGGAACATTCGAGATCAAGAAGGAGATCTGAAAAATAAACCAATGGGTGAGAAGGAATAACTTGTGAAATAAAGTAATTGGAATATATAGTTTACCTATTAGCTTTTATTGCTTTAGTTAGTTGGTTGCCACTCTACTCAGCATTCGCTGACTTTGTTTACTCATAACCCTTTTCAGGTCCAGGTGTTGAGCAGCCCGAGTCACCGGCTGCAAAGGGTGCTAGGCCCAGTCGAGCCCAGTAGTAGTCTTGCTATTGTAGTACTTTCTTTTGTTAGTGAGTTTAGACTCTTGTTACCATTTACATTTTTGTACTTTGTTACCATTTTACTGTTGTGGTGGTGATATGTACTGTTAGCAGCTTTCACTTCTTTTACTGCTTGTACTCTTTTATTGTTAGTTACTTATCATAGTTAATGTGGTTTACTTTCCTACTTTTTGGTTATTTCTTGTTGGACGACTGGGTCTTGGGATTAGTCGAGTCGAGATGATCTCGTGTCCTATAGGGATTCGGGAACCAGGTTTTAACAAGATGGTATCTGAGCAAGGTCGTCCCAAGAAATGAACCAACTAGCTAGAGAATAACCAATTCACATGCATGTAACTAGAGTAACCACGATAACGTACCGCTTGATATCTGCTTTGAGTTTCCTTCGCAGAAGTCCATTAGAGTTGACTTCTTTTCGTTCTATTTTCGTGTCTCCTTGTAGGAGATGCCTCGACGTGGAGTCCTTGAGGCAGGCCGCGGGCGCAGTCGTGGACGAGGTCGGAGGGGTGGACGTGTCAGGCCTGAGGCATCAGTTGACCAGCCACTTCTCCCAGGCGTTCAGGCCCTGGACCTTGCTCAGTTGATACGAGACATAGTATGAGAGGAGCTCCACCTGCCTCCACGAGTGCCTCTTCTTGGGGATGTGGAGGGTGAGTCCTCTGTGGGGTCGAGAGACCAACGTAGCATTGGATGAGGGGGTGGCCCTCCACCGCCCCCACCGTACTCTGACACTTCTGAGCACGAGCCCTCCCTGCCTGGAGGGATGTCCATTCCCCCACTATAGCTACACTACGAGCTTTTCAGACAGTTCCGGAAGCTGAAGCCCCCTTCCTTCAAGGGGACTCGTCTGTTCACCCTTCGCCCCCTGTGGAGTGCCGCGTGGCCTTTGCCACGTATCAGCTGGAGAGTGCGGCACACAGGTGGTGGAGGGAAATCAGAGGCCAGGAGAGGGCAGAGCCGACGTGGGACCAGTTTGTGACTCTCTTCTGTGAGCAGTACTTCCTGCAGATGTGGCAGGACCAGAGGAGGTGGTAGTTCCACACTCTTCGCTAGGGGATGATGACTGTTAGCGCGTACCGCATGCGCTTCCTGGAGCTGTCACATCTTGCTGCTACAGCTGTGGCTACTGAGGAGGAGCGCCTGTGGAGGTTCACTGAGGGGCTCCAGCCTGCCATTCGGGGGTATGTCAAGCCCCTGAAGCTACCCCCTTCTCGAGAGTGGTGGAGGCAGCTATGACGTACGAGGAGACCAACCCGGCCACACGAGACACCAACAATGGACGGAAGAGGCCCTACCAACCAGAGTACTCACTGGGCCGACGAGAGAGGAGGCAAGCAGCGCCTGCAGGAGAGCTATCTCATTTTGTGGGGTCGTCAGTGGCCTTTGGGGGCCCCCGACAGGGGCCAACTGCCAGCACTGGACCCCCACCCAACCGTTAGCAGGGACTTACTGAGGGAGGGAGTCGAGTCCCCCTCTGCTACCAGTGTGGCCAGCCGGGCCACATCAGGAGGGACTGCCCGTCTAGGGCTGGAGCACAGCAGATGCTCCCTGCACCAAGCGCTGGAGGCCGAGCAGGTGGTCGTGGTTCCCAAGAGCGTGGGGGAGGATAGCAGTCGCGGGGAGGGTACCGGCCAGCGGCTACCCGTCCGACGCAGAGTGTTGCTGCTTCTTCTGCATCGAGAGCTGAGGGGCGTATCAATGCCCTGACACACAGAGATGCCAGGGCATCAGGTTCAGTGGTGGCATGTATGGTTACAGTTTTCGGCAGATTAGTTTACATACTTTTTGATTCCGGTGCCACGCACTCGTTTGTTGCTGCGAGTTTTGCTGTCAGTTTGGGATAGGACTGCGTGTTGTTAGAGGATCCGTTTGTGATCAGAGGTCCGGGTAGTCAGCTGTTTGTAGTTGAGGAGGTCTAAACAAATTGTGGGGTCAGTGTTGGGGAACACAGCCTCCCCGCTGACCTGATTGTGATACCTATGGAGGACTTTGGTGTGATTCTAGGGATGGATTGGCTGTCCGCTTACCACGCTTTGGTGGACTATTTTGAGAGGAAGATCGTCTTCTCCATACCGGAGATGCCTTCCTCTGAGTTTCACGGACAGCTGGTGGATGGAGGGTTTAGGTGCATTTCTACACTTCGGGCAGCGAGACTTTTGGGCTAGGGGTGTGAGGGCTTTCTTGCTTGTGTAGTGGCAGAGCCCAGCCCTATGGCAGATTTTCACAGCATCTCGGTGGTCAGAGAGTACCCCGACGTATTTCCAGAGGAGCTGCCAAGACTACCACCTGAGTGTGAGATTGAGTTTGAGATCTCACTAGTATCGGGGACCAGCCCCATTTCTACGGCACCGTACAGGATGGCACCACTTGAGCTGTGAGAGCTCAAGTCCCAGTTGCAGGACCTGTTGGAGAAGAGCTTTGTGAGGCCCAGTGCGTTCCCGTGGGGAGCCCCAGTGTTATTTGTGAAGAAGAAGGATGGTACCCTACGCCTTTGTGTTGACTACGGACAGCTGAATAGGATCACCATCAAGAACAGGTATCCATTGCCGAGGATTGATGATCTGTTTGACCAGTTGCGAGGTGCCACGATATTCTCCAAGATAGATCTGAGATCAGGTTAGCACCAGTTGAGGATCAGGGAGGCCGACGTCTCCAAGACAGCTTTTCGCACCCGGTACGGACACTACGAGTTTTTGGTCATGCCGTTTGGGCTGACCAACGCCCCCACTGCCTTCATGGATTTGATGAACTAGGTGTTCAGACTGTATCTGGATCAGTTTGTGGTAGTATTTATTGATGATGTGCTCATTTACTTGCGAGATTAGACGCAGCACGGACAACACTTGCGGATGGTTCTGGACACGTTGAGACGACGCAGGCTGTATGCCAAATACAGCAAGTGCGAGTTTTGGTTGAGGCAGGTGACCTTCTTGGGCCATGCGATTTCAGGGGATGGCTTGGCTGTGGATCCAGCCAAGGTAGAGGCAGTACTCAGGTGGGAGAGGCCACGTACAGTGACAAAGATATGCAGTTTCTTGGGACTAGCAGGTTACTACTAGTGGTTTATCAGAGGTTTCTCGTAGATTATGCATCCTATGACTCAATTGACCTGGAAGGATGTGCCCTTTGCTTGGACAAATGCTTGTGAGGCGTGTTTTCAGGAGTTGAAGGAGAGGCTGACTTCGGCTCTTGTGCTTACCATCCCAGATAGCAGCGACGATTTTGTTGTCTACACAGACGCTTCGTTGCAGGGGTTAGGGGGCGTGCTCATGCAGTGGGGTCACGTTGTCGCTTACGTTTCGCAGCAACTGAAGCCTCATGAGCATAGCTACCCTACCCATGACTTAGAGCTGGCAGCTGTTGTCTTCACGCTGAAGACATGGGGGCACTACCTTTACGGTGAGACCTTTGAGATATTCACGGATCATAAGAGCCTCAGGTATTTGTTTGATCAGAAGGAGCTTAACATGAGACAGAGACGTTGGTTAGAGCTCCTAAAGGACTATGACTGTAGCATCTCCTACCATCCGGGGAAGGCCAACGTGGTGGCTGATGGCTTGAACCGGAAGGTGCCCGCCCATTTGGCCAGCTTACAGGTACAGAGTTGGAGACTTATGGAGGAGTTGGGCAGTTGGTGACCCCTAGAGTTACAGGGGCATTGTGGGGTAGTGATAGTGACACGACAGACGAGACCAGAGCTGATAGACCACATCATCACAGGACAGATGACAGATCCATACCTGCAGTCGTTGTGAGACAGAGTACTGTCAGGGGACCCAGGAGACTTCTCTTTTACAGATGAGGTGCTGCGCACGAGGGGACGTTTGTGCGTTCCCAGGGACGAGGAGTTGTTGAGAGAGCTCCTAACTGAGGCACACGGGTCTAGGTTCACCATACATCCCGGGAACACGAAGATGTACCATGATCTGAGACGTGACTTTTGGTGGAGAGGGATGAAGCGGGATGTAGGTGAGTTCGTGCAGTAGTGTTTGGTGTTCCAGCAGGTGAAGGCCGAGCATTAGAGGCCTGCAAGGCTATTGCAGCCACTCCCTATGCTAGAGTGGAAGTGGGAGAGCATCACCATGGACTTGGTGGTGGGCTTGCCCGTTACCCAGCGAGAACACAATGTAGTTTGGGTGATTGTAGATAGATTGACGAAGACGATGCATTTCTTGTCAATCTGAGTCACCTTGGGACCAACGCAGTTGGCAGAGAGGTATATTTGTGACGTGGTACGTCTGCACGGAGTTCTGTGTGAGATTGTATCTGACCAGGATACCCATTTCACTTCCTAGTTTTGGGCTAAGTTTCAACAGGCTTTAGGGACACGGTTGAGGTTCAGTACTGCGTACCACCCCCAGATGGACGGACAGTCAGAGCGCACGATACAAACACTTGGGGACCTTTTACGCACCTGTGTATTGGACTGGGGGGGTTCTTGGGAGGAGCACTTACCCCTAGTAGAGTTTGCATATAATAACAGTTATCACTCGAGTATTGGCATGGCACCCTACGAGGCTCTGTACGGACGGAGGTGTACTGCGCCCTTGAGTTGGGTTGAGGTGGGGACCAAGTGGGAGGTTGGCCCCAGGCTGATCTGGCAGAGTCAGGAGGTGATAGAGAAGATTCATAGATGACTTCGCACTGTCAGGAGTAGACAGAAGAGTTATGCCGATCAGAAGCGTAGAGAGGTACAGTTCGAGGTTGGGGATCACGTCTTTCTTCGTGTTTCACCCATGAAGGGTCTGCAGTGTTTTGGGGTGAAAGGGAAGCTTGCGCTGAGGTTTGTGGGGCCCTTTGAGGTCCTGGAGTGGGTAGGACCCGTTGCTTACAAGCTTGCCCTTCCTCCCCAACTTTCTAGTGTGCACGACATGTTCCACGTGTCCAACCTCATGAAGTATGTTGCCGATCCTGGTCATGTTCTAAGCCACGAGAGTGTTGAGGTGGGTGACGATCTGACCTACCTCGAGTGACCAGTACAGATACAAGACAGAGCCATCCGGAGTTTAAGACGGAAGTAGGTAACCTTGGTGAAGGTCTTGTGGAGGAGCCAGATGTACGAGGAGGCTACATGGGAGCCTGAGGTAGCGATGCGAGAGCTGTACCCGGAGCTTTTTCAAGGTACGTCTTTTCGAATCGGCTTCGGTCCTCTTTAAGTTTGTTATGCGTATATAGCTCTTTTTCTGCACCCTAGCTAGCTCAAGTTTTGGGGATGAAACTTCCTTTAAGTTTTTTATGATGTAAAGACCCGTACTATCCTGAGCCTTTTAAGACATCTGGACTGTTGGACAGACGTTTGGACCCCTTCTCAGATGTCTGGAAATCAAAATTTTGGTATGAGCCTTCGCGTCTGCGAGTGGGCTATGCGCAGATAGTACCCCTCTTCCCTCTCTTTCCCTCTTCTCTCCTCCATCCAAACCCTAACGCACCTTATAAAAGGCCATCTCCCCCTTCCTCTCTTCCCTACTTCACCCCAGCCACCTTCTTCCCTTCCTCTCCACCACAGTGAGAGGAGCGAGAGCGAGAGAGAGCGCGAGAGCAGCGACGAGGAGGAGAGGCGGCGTGAGGAGAGGAGGAAGAGCTTGAGCTCGTGAGCTCGTGGGGGCTCACTGGAGGATGCACAGTTGGAGCGTCACGTGGGGGAGGAGGAGCGCGTCGGGGGAGAAGTCCCCGACACTTGCTGCAGCCGGAGTTGTAGGCGAGGAGGCGAGGTCGCGGCTGTGCGCGGTGAGGGAAAGCAGCAGGTCTATCTGATTCTGGGATTTTTCCAGAATCAGATGTCTGGCGTGACATCCAAACGACGGGGCGGATGTATGGTGACTACATCGGACATCTGAAGGTAGCTTTTCACGAAGGTACGTTCCTTTTACGGATATGGCCATGCAAGCTGCACCGCAGCCTCGATCTGCATGGCTAAAAGCGGTGGATTTTGTCTGTCGCGTGCAGAGACAGCTTCGAGAAGGCACGGGGCATGCCCTCCCACGCGATTCAAACGTCTGGACAGCTTACCAGATACCATAAGCACTCCTAGACGTCCGGAGGAGAGGTCAGACATCCGAAGCTAGGTCTAGACGGTCTAGAAGAGGTTCTGGATGTCTGAGGTCGACGCAGAACCTGAGGTGAGTTTATGGTTACTTTTAAGACGTCTGGACCTTGTGCCAGACGTCTGATTTACGTCTACAGTCTTGTTTTTGACCCGTTTAGGGTCCAGTTGAGGTTCGTTTTATGCAAACAAGAGATCGATGTTTTCCTTGTGAGTTCCTCTACTTGTTAGAAGGCCTTTTATACTGTTCTGAATATTCCATTGTGGTATATTCCTTGTTATAGGACTTCGATCAGTTGTGGGGTCGAGGCTTGCTGAGGCACGAGAGCCTGCCGTTCGAGCCCCCAATACTCTCGGATTGTCTGGTAGAGTGGTCTTCCCCTAATTTAATTATAAAATCTGAATGCATATGTGAATTGGATAACTAGAAACCTACGATGTGGCATGAATCCTAGGATAAGAAGTACTTGCACTGTTTGCATGTGCGTTTGAAATTGCAGTCTTAAATGAATGAATAGAAATGTGAACAACTGCTTGTTAATAAACAAGAGCTTCCTGTGAAATATGAAATGCTTGTGCTAGTAAACAGTTATCTGTGACATTACTTGTTGTATGTGGTAAATGATGGAAATACGAGCTACATGTGTATAACCTGAGAATGGAAATGTGAATGATGAAACCTGGTATGGAATGGCATGAGAAATACGAGCATGAACCCTACGGGGAATTAGGAGTAGAGCTCCTGGGAATAAATGGAATGGATCTGGAAATGTGAGTGGGAAGTGTGCTGGCCCTTGAGTACCAAGTACCAAGGAGAGTGACTGTCCCCTATTTAGTTGTAGAGTGAAGCTAGCCGCCCTTGGGTTGGGACTCGAGGTTAGGATTGGCTACTCTACACCGACTTCTTGGCCCTCGTGTACACTGTACCGAGGAGAGCCACTAGTGTAGGGAGAGAGCTGGCCACCCCACGGGACCTGGGGTTCAGCTAGCCACCCTACACCGACTTATTAGGCCCACTGGGCAAACCAGGGTAGTCAGACGAGGGTGCGCAGACTGTGGAGGGACGAGACCCTTGTTTGGTTCTGAGGGGCTAGACCTCTGTTATTGAGAGAGCTAGGCCCTACACTATTCCGTGCTGTACTTTGGGCGTACCTGTTAGTGGAAATGACTGACCACATGCCAGTGCGGGGTAGCTACCCGTGTGCTTATCGTGCGTGCCGTAGTCACCACTACGTCTGTCCGTGACCTTAGGGTGGTTGACTAGGTGTAGGATCACCATAGGGGACTCTCCCGGTTAGGAAAGCACTATGTGTGCCTTCTACTCTTCGGAAAAGACTGCAATCAAGATCATTCCCAGGAGGAACATTTGAGATCAAGAAAGAGATCTGAAAAATAAACCAATGGGTGAGAAGGAATAACTTGTGAAATAAAGTAATTGGAATAGATAGTTTACCTGTTACTTTTACTGCTTTAGTTAGTTGGTTGCCACTCTACTCAGCGTTTGCTGACTTTGTTTACTCATAACCCTTTTCAGGTCCAGGTGTTCAGCAGCCTGAGTCACCGGCTACAGAGGGTGCTAGGCCCAGTCAAGCCCAGTAGTAGTCTTGCTGTTGTAGTACTTTCTTTTGTTAGTGAGTTTAGACTCTTGTTACCATTTACATTTCTGTACTTTGTTACCATTTTACTGTTGTGGTGGTGATATGTACTGTTAGTAGCTTTCACTTCTTTTACTACTTGTACTCTTTTACTGTTAGTTACTTAGCATAGTGAATGTGGTTTACTTTCTTACTTTTTGGTTATTTCTTGTTGGATGACTGGGTCTTGGGATTAGTCAAGTCGAGTGGGTCTCATGTCCTATAGGGATTCGGGAACCGGGTCGTAACTGGAGGCAATCATCAAATGATTCGCCAAAAGCTGAGAAGTCATCCATGAAGACTTCCAGATATTCACCTATCATATTTGAGAATATGGCAAGTATGCACCACTGAAAAGTAGCAGGTGCATTGCAAAGACTGAAAGGCATCCTTCGAAATGCGTATGTCCCGAAGGGGCAGGTGAAAGTGGTCTTCTCTTGGTCCTTAGGATGGATTGCCACCTAGTTATAGCTGGAGTACCTGTCCAAAAAGTAGAAGAATCTATTTCCTGCTAGTTTCTCAAGGATCTGATCAATGAATGGTAGTAGGAAATGATCCTTCTTCGTGGAGGTATTGAGTCTTCTGTAATCAATGCAGACTCTCCACAAATTTGCTACACAGGTTGGTTTGATTTCTTCGGTCTCAGTCATGATCACAGTGAGTCTTGCCTTCTTAGGCACAACCTGGATTGGACTTACCCACCGACTATCGGAGATCGGGTAGATGATCCCAGCATCTAACCACTTAATGATCTCCTTTTTCATGACCTTCTATAGATTAGGATTTAGACGTCTCTGCATTTCACGGGAAGGTCGTGTGCCCTCTTCAGTATAGATGTGATTTGTACAATAAGAGGGGCTAATACCAGTCAAATCATCGAGAGTCCATCCAATCGCTCTTCGATGTTGCTAGAGAACAGAAATTAGACAGGATTCTTGATCAGGTGTGAGTCTGGAGTTGATAATCACAGGAGATGTCTGATTGGAACCCAAAAAGACGTACTTTAGATGATCGGGAAGAGGCTTTAGTTCTAAAACAAGGTTATCAGCAGCGGTGGGTGGTTCAGGGTGGGTGTCGGGAGCAAGGGAAGGAGCTATGGGTGTGTCTAGGTTGAGTTCAGACTCCTCTAATTGCAATTTTTCATCCACTTGTGGTTGATCAGAAGTAGTTAGGTTTTCCTCGATATACCGATCATCAACCACAACCTTGATATCTCATATTTGTTCTATAACCCCACAATTAATCCCTTGTTGGGCCTTAAAGATGTCGACCTTTAGTGTCTGGTTCCCAAATTTTAGTTCAATTTGGCCCTCCTCACAATTAATGTTGGCCCTAGCAGTGGCCAGAAAGGGTTTTCCTAGTATGATCGATGTGTTTTTCTGATTCTCTAGAGCATCCATATCCAAGACTATGAAATCCACCAGGAAATAGAAATCCCGAACCCTAACAATGACATCCTCAAGAACTCCTTTAGGTGACTTAATAGATCGATTTGCCAACTGTAATGTCACCTCTGTTGGTTTGAGCTCAGATTTCTTGAGATGGACAAGTAGGGATGTAGGTATTAGGTTTATGGAGGCTCCTAGATCCAATAATGCTCTATCAAATTGGATATCACCAATTGTACAGGAAATCAGGGGAGTACCTAGGTCTTTTGCCTTAGAGCCTACTCAATATGATAGAGCTGGCTTGCTCCGACAATACGATTGGGCTCCCACTTTTGGTTCGCAGCTTACGCTTAGGTGTACACGTGTCTTTCAGAAATTGTGCGTAAGCTGGTATGTGGTGAATTGCATCCATCAAGGGGATGTTTATATGGACTTGTTCAAAGAGCTTGACCAGGTCCTCTTCAGGTGCCGCGGGTTTGGTTGTCCTCTTTCCCTTGGTCAAGGCCTTGAGAAATGGAACCTTAGATGGTTCCTTTAGAATAGGTCTAGGTTCTTGATCTGGGACAGGGGTATCCTGGATGACTATCCTAGAGTTTGGGTTAGCACTACCAGGCTGCAAGTGGCTTGGGTAAGGTGGGTCCTATGTTGCTTTGCCACTACAGGTCGCAACTGAATTCAGTCCTGCCTGGTTCTGGTTTGGTGTAGGTAAAATAGGTGGTTGCTGTTGAAATCCCAAGTATGATGTCAAAGATTCCATCCCGTCAGGTGATGGAGTAGAAGGGGCCTAATAAACCATGTGGGCTTGGCCTTGGTTTGGGTTTATAACACGCCTCTGATTAGGCATGTTATTGGGATTAGGTAGAGGTTGCGAAGGGAGTGTACCAGGTTGGCAGGAATTTGCCATCTGGGCAAGTTGATTGCGGACCTTTGTGATCTCGTATTTGTGTTGTTTCTGCATAGTCACATTTGTATTTTTAATGTTAGCTAGAGTCTGGAAGATAAGAGTCATTTGATCTCCTTGAGTTGGCCTAGATTGATAGGTGGGGTTGGGCCGAGGTTGAGGCGACTGATATGGACGAGAAGCTTGTGGACAGGGATGATATAGTGGTCTCTGATTCTGATTGTTTCCCGTCCACGTGAAATTAGGATGATTTCGCCATCCAGGGTTATAGGTATTAGAGAATGGGTCATTCTGGATGGCGTTGAGGTCCTTGCAGGTCTGAGGAACTTCAGAAAAGTTAGAATACGAGGGTTTAGAGTTCACCCAACTAGAATAGGTAGGTCCGGAGTTTCCTCCGGACCTAGAGTCAGACGGGGGTGGATATGGGTCCAACCCCTGAGAAGATTGGTGGTAGATGTTATGCACAGCTTCTCTCCCAGAGGGTGGCTGGGCAAATGAGTTTTGCGTAGAGGTGGCTCACTGTAGATGTCGAGTCAGCTCATCCACCTTTTTCTCAATAATAGAGACCTTGTCCAAATGACTGGCCATCAGTTCCAAGTTGACAGAAGAGGACAGGCCCTGCGTCTCATGTGCTCCCCTTGGATTCGTCAATGTGCGGGCATTCATCCGGTCGAATATGCCCATGGAGTAAATATTGATAGAGTTCTCGCACATATTCTCGAGAATCTCCCACACAGTGTCTTCGTGTTGACCCATGATATTTCCTCCACAAGTTTCATTGATGAATAATCAGATATCTTCATGGAGTCCCTGGTAAAAAGACTGAACTTGTTCCCATTTAGGCACTCTGTGATGGGGGCACTTTCGCATGAGATCCAGGAAACGATCCCATGCTTCATGAAGTGGTTCTCTAGGTTGTTGTGTGAAGTGTGTGATCTGGTGTCGTAAAGCATTCGTTCGACCAACTGGGAAGAACTTTTTCAAAAACTCGAATTGTAGTTCAACCCATGTGTTGATTGGACGTGTTTGGGTCTGATACCAATGAGCCTCTTTGTCCATGAGAGAGAAGGAGACATTTTCATGAGAAGAATATCTCGATTCTGAACATCTGACCCGAAGGTCTAGGCCAGATGCTTAAGCTGTTTAATGTGCTGGAAAGGATCCTTGGAATTGAGCCTATAAAATTTTGGAATAGCATGAATCATGTTGGGCTTAAGTTTAGTATTAGGACCTCCAGTCGGGATTTGGACTCAAGGTTTGATTGCTACCGCGGTGGGATTGTAATGATCTCGCATCAGAGGACATTGCGGTGGATTCACAAATGCTTGGAATAGATCATTAAGGCTGAAGTTGATTCTCGAGGTTGTTCTCTTTTGCTGGTTGTTCCATGCTGATGGAAGGAGAGTTAGGATCAGATGAATCAGAAGAGATGTCTATGTAATGGGGTTGCTGCACAAACACGGAAGTTGAGGCCTGGCCTCGACGGGAGTGAATAACTAATGGAGGCCTCAGGGGTGGTATTAAGGACCTCCTACCAAACATGCACTGATGGACTGGATGAGAATAGAATGTGATGGACCCAATCAAGACACCCAAAAATTTTGGATGACTATAGAGGTTCGGGGTGGATGATACCCCTTAGTCAAAAAGCCGTCCACCTGTGAATTACCTGGGTAGCTAGAGAGGGAGAGTCCCGCGAAGACCCCTACACGGTAGAGCGCCCCCACGGGTTATAGGGTTTGCCCCACCCAACCTCTCTTGTCACTGATGATCCAGGTAGACCAGAATGGGGACTTGACCTCTTAAGTCTACCAGTTTTATTAAGAGCAAGGGTGCTTAGGATTTCACTTGAACTTTTAAGATGTATTGAGTGTAAGAGTGACCTAATTTAAAGATTGGTTGACCCAACAAGGTGGGTCAACTTCACTTATTTGTCCTTTGAGAAGTTTTTTAGGTCCCTCTTTTAGGATTCAAGTGAGATTAAGAGCCTAATTTTAGGGTTTGATTGAATAAATCAATTCAACCAAGGCTTAGGCACACATTGTTTGGGAAAGATCAGTTCTTGATTATGTAAGTGTGTCTCTAAAACCCTAACTTGGAATCCTTACTTGACTCTTATTTTAGTCCAATTTAGTTTGTCAAATGTGGTATCTAGGGCTCAAACAAGAATGTGATAGCCCTAGTTACCTTAAGTAGGTGCACAAATCAGAGCTTGTTGTTTAAATCAAATTAGGCAACTTGATGAATTATCTAAGAATGGAAAGCAAGTAGCCTTCATTGATTTTTCTTCCATGTATCCTTTTCAGAATCAAGGGCTTAAGAGAGAGAGTAATTAGAACATACCTACCCCTGGAGTGTTTAATGTGTGGCTGAACTTTCTTCAGTGAATCCCTCCTTCTAAAACAACAACAAAGATATAAAACAAGTTAGTACTAAATCAGGAATTGTAATCAAGAGTTTTAAATTGCCCATTGTTCCCTGGCAATGGTGCCAAAATGTTCGATCACTAAATCAATTTTTAAAATAATCGTGTTGCAGTATAGCCGAAATAGCATTCAAACAAATACAATTCTTTTACACAAAAAGATTCCGAGGTCAAACACAGGGAGCAATATGGAATTTAGAAATCAAGATCACAATTTAAACTAAAAGAATTTGCAATAATATCAGGTATCAATGTGCAAAAAGATGGGAGTAAAATGGTGGTTTAAATCACCATATACTCCTTACAATAATAGCTAAGGAACTCAATGTTAATATATGAAATAAGCTCAAATATGTCGTATGATGGTAGGATCAGACGACTTAAACGTCTGATTCTACAGTGTGCACTGATTTTTCTCCTTGCTTCTTTCTCTGTTCCTTCCTTTCTTCTACTTCTATTCCTCTTCAGAACTTCCTCCTCTTCTTTCTCTACTTTCTCAGCTACGACTTCTTCTTCTTCCTCTTCTGCTCTTCTCTTTTCTTTTTCTTCCTTACCTCTACTCAGCCCTTCTTCTTGGGCTCTATGACTCTCTCCTTCTTCTTCTTTTCCTCTTCTTTCTCTGGCTTTCTTCTCTTTCTCAGCTGCGGCTTCTTCTTCTTCTTTTTCTCCAAGCCTTCACCTCTTCTTCCTCTGAGCCTTGCTTTGTAACTCCTCTTCTTAGCCCTTCTTCTTTTCTTCTTCAGAATTTGGCTAAGTGTTAGGGCCAAGCTTCTCAGGGCGAAACCCTCCCTCTACTCGCGTGACTCTCCTTCTCTCTTTCTCTCTTAGGATCCGCTCTCCCAAAGCCAAGGGTAATCGGGTTATCGGATCGAATGCACCCGGGTCCAAGCTCACCGGCATGCGGTGGTGAGCGAGGAGTGCAGGTCAGGCTAGGCAGGTAATCGGGTCAAACCAGGTCCACGTGTACGTGTCACGGACGAGGCCGAGTGAGCGGGTGAGAGGGACCTCACCCCGTGAATTGAGGCGAATAGCTACTGTGACATTTGCAATTTATTCGCCTTCAGTCGCTGCAAAACCCATAATGTGGGACTAAAGATAACACCTTCTTTGCACGTCTACAGCAAAGGGTCTTCTCCTCAATTGCCTCAGCTGATGAGGTTAATCCATCTAATTGGCTGCCTGGGCACATGCACTAAAGGCTTCCGCACAACCTGGAGCTTTAACCTAGGTGTAGCAGGACCTGGAGCGAACTTCAAGCAAGCTTTGAAGGTCTCCATCAATGGCGAAGGATGCGAGTACCTGAAAATAACAAAATGGCCAGTCGACCAAGTCAGAATGCTTAGGGAGGGTCACCCGACCACGTCGAGTGCGACGGTGATGGTTGTATGGCGTGGCAAGGTCCGTGCATGCATGGCGAAGTCAGACTGTGTGCGCGAGAGTGGGTGTGTTCAGGGGTGCGTGTGAGTGAGTGGAATGATGAATAAAGAGAGGGGAAATGAGCGGAGAGGTGTGGCGATGGTTGTAGGGTGGTCGGCGAGGGATTTGGTGGTCGATGGTGGTGGGACGGGCTCGTTGGAGGGGATGGCCAGAGATGGAGGAGATGACATCGCGGAGGGTCGTCGGTGGTTGATTTGAAGTGGAGAGGACGTGAAAATAAAGTGCAGGAGATGAGGAATAAATCTGGGAGGTTAGTGGAGGAAGCAGGGTAGAGGAGACGTCGAATGAGGTATGGTCGACGTTGGAGATGAAGGTGGCTCCAATGAGAGAGAAACGACGAGGACGAAGGAGGAAAGGGCATCTACTGGTACGGCGAGACGTGGAAGGAAGCGAGGAAGATGAATCTGCCATTGGTATTGTGGAAGGATGACAAGGAAGAATGGAGGAGGTCATCGGTCATCGAGGAGCCTTTGGCCGAGTGAGAGAGAGAGAGGAATTGAGTGGTATCTGGATCGATTTCGAGCGTGGGAAGTTCGGGGGGATTTGGGCTCTCTTATATCAGGATCTAGAGATAGTTTGAGCTTGGGAAACAAGCTTTCCAAGCTTGGAAAGCCTCTCCGGATTTGGTTGTTCCTTGATACCCCAATCTCTGATGCGTTCGCATGAGAGATTGGGTAAGTTCTATGGCTTAGGATTGGATTCAATAGGAGGGGAATTTCTTGACGAACTTCCCTTTCAATTTTGAAAGGGACTCGTCAAGAAATCAAGGCATTCTTTCCATTTTAAGGTCGTCGGAGCAAGTAGGAATAGGATTAATGGCGGAAGGGACCTTTTTGTGAGAACAATGACAAAGTTAGGGGCCTATTTGAAAGGATTTTGAAAGTCAAGGACTTAAATAAAATTAGACAGGACCAATTTGCAAAGTAGGTCAAGACAAATTCATCTTGGGTCCAAATTTTGATAAAAACATAATTTGGATATAAGGAATACAATGATGAAGTTGGATTTTGGTTTTGACCATGTTTAACTAGGTAATTTATGCAAAAACCCAAATTAGGGCAAATGTCTATCTGTGGTTCTATTTTGGGTCAAAATGGGTTCTGATGGTCAAATTGAAAGTTATAAACCCTATAAAATATTTTTCGATGAATTTTAGAGGGTTTAGGTGAATTTTATTCTGATCAAAACCTTAGTTAATTAAGCAGGTTAATTTTTAGTGTTTCAAAGGCATTTAATTCTCAGAACACGTGCAAACCCTTTTTTGTCTATCTTATCCCACTTGTTATATTATTAAGACCAATTGACCTTCATTCAACCCCTGATAAAACCCTTGGCTGAACTGTATTCATGATGAGTTGGTAAAATTACAGTTTTAGCCCTAGTTTCTTATTTTTCTTCCAAAATGAATATGCAATGACTTGTGACTCTCTGGCTATTATGTAGGAACATTTATTGACTTAATTGGGTTAAAATGAGCTATTTATGGCTCATGATGGTGTTCCCATCACCACCAAATAAGGTAAATACGCAGAGAGTGGGTTTTGATAAAACTAGGACTAAGGTGAATGGTCACGACTGTCCTTTACAGAATCCTCGGCTGAAGGAGGGTATTAATGTTAAGGTCAGAAATACATTGTCTTATCCATTCCCTTCCATGTGCCGAGAATAGGCACTTCCACCACATAAGCCACCCAATATCATTTTGAACACACATAATCCCAAATAATGCCTCGTAAATAAAAGTTCATATATTATTCTGTGTTTCGTTAGTAGATATTTAGATGCTGAAAAAAAAGAAGAAAAAGAAAAAAAGAGAGAAAAGAAAAAATATACATATATAGGAAAAAATAGAGGAAAAAGAAAAGAAAAAATATATATACATAAAAAAAGAAAGAAAGAAAAAGAAAAAGTAGAAAAAAATTGAGTTTATGAGTTTAGAGTTTATTTCAAGTGTATTGAGGCAACAACACCTACCACCCTCACGATGCACCAAATACAGCCTTTACCTACTTTTTTGTATTCTTGGTTGCCTGAATATGGACTAAGGAATTCTGACTTAATCATAGAGTTATCAGAACCTATTCAAAGTGTTAATGCCAGGAGAGACCACCAAATATATTGATAAATTTGGTGAGATTGTGAGCTCAAAAAGAAAGAAAAGAAAGATAAAAAAAAAGAAAAAGAAAAAGAAAAAGAAAGAAAGAGAAAGAAAGAGAATTAGTACAAAGAAACTAAAGAGAGCACAGTTTCTTTGCCTCTCTTTGAGTTGAATTAATTAATAATCTGGAAATTTAGGTTCTAAAGTACTAGTCTATATGTAGCACCAAATAAGTGTGAGCCACCAAATACGAATCTACTTGACTCATAAATCTTATACCTAAAGCCAAAAGTTGGGGCTGAGTATACAGGTTACTTTATAACCCCGAGGGAAGAAATTTGCCTATCCCAATAGATTTTTACTAAGGGTTAAGTATGAGCTTTAGATGTGGATTGACTTTTCACTTAGATCTGTTGCATAGGCTACAATAAAAACACATTCACGATTATCTGGATTACTGAAGTTTTGGATGAAAACAAAAGAAATAAATCTCTAGTCAAACTGTTAATAGAAATCTGTCAAGTAGGATCGTTTTTCATTTAGGTTTGCATTTGCTAGGGACTAGCAAGATTTAGGCATGGGGGTGTGATTGCACGACAATCATGTGACCTAAATTACCTGAATTAAGTTAGATTCTAACATAACCTAGGAACAATGCATGCATAAGCATCATAATTTGCACAATAGCTAGATTGTTAGTCATATATATAATATTGTCATTTTATGACCTAAAAGAAAGATGATTTTAATCACAAATGATTTGAAGCTGCGGATGACAAATCAGATTGTACAGATCTGATCAGAACGACGACTGGAGTCCAACGCTTCCAAAATCGTCTCAATCAGACAACCAGGGCATCTTGTGTAGTCCATAAAAGAATAGAGATCATGAAGCCAAAGGACAAAGATCCAAACCTTAGATGAAGAATCCAACTGCACGGATGGATCCGGATCAATGATCTTAGTCCAACGACATAAAAATCAACCTGATCGGAGGTCTACATCATCGGATACAAAGAAAAGAAGATGGACGACCATGATGGTGCCACGTGGTGCCATCACAGCCGCCCCACACCGCCGACCCATCTTTGAAGACCATCCTCACCTGTTCTCAACCATTGGATGGCCATCCAACGGTCCACGATGCATCCACGTCGTCCATCCAACGGCTAAGGATAACTAAACGCAAAGAGGAAACCATAATAGAATGCGTGCGTAGTGCGTTGGCTCATACACTTGTGCTGAATCCAAGTGGCACTTGTTCATTCCGTGCCTCACATGAAATTGAATGGGTGTTGGGTGCGAGTGCAATTGTGCCGTCAGATGGCGATCGAAGGGTGGAGGCATGACCATGTGGCATGATTAGAGCGTACCGCAGCCGAACATGGGATGCCACGCGTTTTGCGTAACGAAGGCGAGGCGTGCACGTGCTTAAGCCGTCTGATCGTAAGATCAGACAGATGACATTGAGGTGCTAAAAACACTTGAGTAGTGGGCAAAGGAATCATAGTACGTGCGCGAGGAGAGATCTGGAGTGTCCGATGGCCATCCAACGATGCAGAGCATGCCATGTGTCAGCACGAGGGTGAATTTGCACGTAGAAGTCATTTTGAAGGCTATTTTAAGTCCAAATCAGAGCCGTTGATCTTTCGATCGATAGATCTGATTAGCCTAAGGTTTTTGCACGATTTTAAGGGTTAAAATACCCTCTTTGTTCTTCATTAAAACTATAAAAGAAGGCTCAGGGCCCCCCAGTTGAAGACATCTCTTCCATCAACTCCAGATATCTCCCACCTTCTTCTCTGCGACTCTTCGTCCCTCTGCAACTTCGCTCCTACCTTCATCTTGTAGCTCAAGATCTAAGGTGCTGTCGCATCTCGCACAAGCATCCCACAAGCAGCGTCGTCTCTCTTCCTCCTATCTATCTCTCTATATCTCTCTCTCTATCTATCTATCTGGTTCTAGTAGCATTCTCTATTGTGAAAACTCTATCTAATTGCAATAAAATTCTGATCTCCTGAATGCATGTTATCTGATTCGTATACATATATACATATATAAATATCTATTTAGAGCAAGTTCTATTGAAAAGCTTCTACAAAAATAGAGATTGCCTCCCTACGAATGACCCAGTAATCACCGGAGTTTATAAATTTATTTGTCGATGCGTTTCGTGCTACACTACAAGTAATTCAACTTTTAAAACGTGATTTACATGCTGGACACAAATAAAAATAAATAAATGCTTAAGGAAATGCGAACTATAGTTAAGGAGAAGCAAGTGCGAAAAGAGCATCTAGGCAGCCACAGTGGTGGAGGGACTTTCGTTAGCAGCTTGGCGACTCTGGGGGCACCCTTTGAAGCTCAATGGATGTAGATATGTGCTAGGTAGAAGCTAGGGAGAGATGCCCTTGCAATGGAGGTCCACAGGTCTCTTTATAATGGAAGAGAGAGAGCTAAAATAGGCATTGCATCATTAGCGACAGCAAGGTCATCGCTGTAGAAAACTACAAGCGTCGTTGTAGGCCAGCTCACCCGCCCGCTGGTGAGTGCACGTGAGTAGTGCTGTCACACATGATCCGTATGCTCTCATTGCCCGCCGTTGGATCAGAGCCACAGATCGCCATCGGACGGCCGGGGTTCTCACACAGATGTCCTATAGTTGAGATTTGATCACACAGTCCACACTCACGCTAGAGATGGATTAGGCATGCTCATCTACACATTATCACGTGTGTGCAGTGCATGCTTCATCTGTGTGTCCAAGTCGACGCAATCTCAGTCGGACATCGATGATCAGGTGGTCCAATTTCATGCCCAATCCTCCGCTCAGCTGATTTGAGGTGCCCAGGGTTTCGATCCCGTGCCTATGGGTCGAGAGCCTCCCTTGAGACCATTACACCACGTCCCCGAAGTTGTCGAGTTTTCGTTTCTTTACTTGCATGCTATCAGCCATCCGATGGAAATCTAACGGCTGATATCGAAGCTGCCTTGATGAGGAGGGAGAGCTGGGGGCGTTGGATGAACGAATGAGTGACACATAGCGCAATATGGGTCGTTGATCATCAAATCAATGGCCAGAACTTCTTTGGCTCATTATAGGAGCTACAGAGGTCGAATTGTGGTGATTTTGAGTTCGTTAGACTCTGTTCGTTTATCTAGATCCATCCGTACGGTCTGATTGCTCATCTGAGACCTTTTTCAACATGTACTTGTATACATAGTCATTAAAACTCATTATAAGCAATCTAAATGTAGATCTCACAAAATATGCATGCATTGCTCTCAAACCCACTATATCATGATATTTACGCACATATGTCGTTGAAGTTGACTCTACTTGATGTAATTAACACTAATAATTGTAGAGTCATCACCAGGCATGACACACTGGGGATACAGGATGTGACAGATGGCATCTCTCTTATGATGCACAGATAGAAAGAGACTACGACGATGATGATGGAGAATGGGACTCAGGTATCAGACTACCTAAGTCGACAAGGTCTGTTCTTAGATTAGTTATGAGAGCAGATACACACTTCAAAGTTTTGCAAGTAGCAGCCTCCTAGATCCAGACAAGTAGCAGCAACAGTAGTAGCACCTCCTCCTCCTACTCAACAGCATGGACAGTCTACACCGACATCAACCTCGACAACAGCTGACCAACACATTTACTACTTTGTCTTATACTGATGAGGTGTGACTCATCATAGCTAAAATGCCTAAGTTAAGATAGAAACTAGGTTAAACACTACATAATTAACATAAGAAATGGGTTAAGTATGATACTTAAGGAAAATGACCTAAAACATCCAATTGCGTTAAAAAGCACAATTAGGTCACAAAATGAGATACTGTATTACTAAATGAAATTTGATGATTCAATTACAAATTGAACACATATTTGGGTGCAAAAGTTCAAATTGTAAGTGAAATCATGTTCCTAAATGTTCAATTGAGCCTCAATAAAAACTTTATTGCATTTGCACATCATTAGAACCCTACATTATTGACATTACATATAGGCCCTTCATCCTTCACATTTCCATAAGCTAAAAACTTCTAGGGACTTGTTGGTAAGCCACTAGGGACCTTTTTGCAAACTTTAGGGACCACGCTGCCATCCTTCCCCCCACTTATGGGCCTCTATACAATTTTTCTACCATTTTACCTTTTTGGAATTTTGTGCAAAAGCACTAATACACCTACGATCAACGGGTCACTGTCATCGCGAAGACCTCATGCTATAGGAGCCATTGATTCCTTGCACCTAGGATCTTGTGGTCGATCATCACTCAAACTTCGTGCGCGCTCGCACGTAACTTCACCTCCCATTCCAGATCCCATCCAACGGTACGTATTTGGATTGAACCGTCCCACCTCCCTTCAAGCTAATCCCCACCGTATACCCTAATCTTGCCTAAATCTACCTCTCATTGCTCTGATTCACTCTCTCGGCTACTTAAGCAACCCCTTGAGCTCGCGCGTGCGGTCATCAGCTCCTCATCTACATCTCTCGAGCTGAGCATTTCTTTCCTCCGATCTCTCCTCCTCATCAAACCTCTACTCCATTGTTGTGGCAGTGGAGCTCACCTTCTCTGATCCTCCTCGCCGCTAAGGACATCATAGCACCTAAGGGAGACCCAGAATCCCATTAGTGGATTTTCCCTTTCACCAGAGTTCTCTTCCTCAGTTCCTCCTCTCCATCTGCTGGGTGGAGACCCACAGGTCCCATTCTTTTATTAGATTAGGTTTTTTATGCTTTCTAGATTAATTGTAGGTTCTGTTAGTGTAGTTTAGATCAGTAGATGTAGTTTAGATGACAAATTTTGATGATGGATTAGCATAGACTAGAGTGATTTAGTTTAGGAGCGATCTTACCCTCTCTGATCAATCCAAATCAGAAGCGTTTTCACCTCATTCGCACTATTCATATAGCTTCTTCCTCACTCCACATCACAACTCACATTCTCCCCTCAACGATTTACTTCATCATTCACCCATCCATTAGGCCATTAGTAGAACTAGAGTTCTCTAGCTCTTAGATCTGTTATAGGTGCCAATTTCATTTAAGGGTCATATCATCCATTCCTCGAACTCACAAATGACCCTATGCTGATTTGAAATGATCTGAATTGTTAATTTCTCAAATGTGTTCTCAATTTGATGTTGATGTGAGTTTTAGTTCTTTCTTGATAGTTAGAGCCAAGGATGGTCAATCTTATGGATTTCAGGCTCTAGCCATGATCTTCATACTCAGTTTGAAGAGATTTAGAGTTGAGTTTAAAGGATTTAAATGCAACAATCAGAGTTTGACTCAGTTGAGATGTTTTGATAGAAGTTCTGAAATGATTGTTGACTAATTGCACTGTCTAATTTAATTTCTTCTCTTTATGTTGTCTATGGCATGAGGAAAATATTAGATTAGGTCTACCTCATTTTCTGGTCTCTGATGTCAATTTGGATATATGTAGGTTTATCATAAATGTTTTGCAACGAATGAGAGTTGAGTTTTCATGTTTTGAGATCTTAATGAGGATTTTCATCTTACACTATCTATAGTGTAAGATGATGGTCATGTGAGGATTTCAATGATTTATGAGAATTGTATTTGGATTTCCTTGAATTTTAGAATGATTTAGAAATGATTTGGAGATGGCTTTTCATGGATTTAACTAATACATTTCAGATCTGGGATGTGATATGTTTTCCAAAAGCATTCAACGCTGATTTTTATGCATATAAGTGATTATGAAGTTGAGTTGGTTTTGATCTCTCATTTCAACACATTGAAGGCTGCATAGTAGCTACATTTAATGGGTTTCAACCCTATTTTTACGTGAAGGTATGATTTGATGTTGGGAATGAGTAGTAGTAGCAAGGCTACTCAATCTAGAAGCACAAAGAGTAGCAATCAGCTACTGGATTTGGACATAACATCAGCAGCAACTAAATCAGCTGTTGTAATCTGATAGTAGCAGATTAGCCTCTTTTAGTTGGGATTTTGACTGGTTATGAGGATTTTAAAGAAGCTGAAGTGTGTACATAGTTAGAACATTTAGGGACAAGCATTCTTGTACTGTTGAATCTCAAATCTTATCTGAATTGCTTGTATATTCAGTTTGAAAGTCATGTCAATAGCATGTAATGTGGTCTAACTGTCCAAAATTGAGATTCAATGAAATTTGAGATCAAAATCATATTTTGTGGTTCAAATATGTTGTATGTAGTTTGCTGGACATTTCTAACACTTTATATCTTCATTCCAGCCTTTAAAATCCATTTTAAGACCTTAGGTTTCACTTCAAATACTTTTTTAAGGCATAAATTGGGTTAACTTGTACATAAATAAAAATGATAAAAAAAATGCAAAAAATTAAAATAAAGGTGTCTTGAGTAGGATTAGGTATTTCTCTAGGTAGATGGAAAGTTTTAAAGTAATTTGAACCTCCGGCTTGGTAGAACATACTAGCCGACGGATTAGTATACTTTGGAATTTAATAAAAGAACCAAAGCTAAAAATACCAAAAAGTGGTCTTCTCTCTTTCACCTCACCCTTTCTCTCTTATCTCCTATCTCTACTATACATATAAAAATTATTCAAATAAAAAAATGTCCAAAAATACCTAAAAATACCTTATATAGTAGATTTATACATGTAAATATAATTTAAAACTAAACTAAATGTATATATTGTAAAATAAGTAAATAATGTATATAAATAACTTATGAATGTATTCTATATATTAAATTAAGTGTTTAGAATGATTTAATATATATATATAACTTCATTGTATAAATACATATTAATTTATATTAGCTTAAATGTATATAATACTAAGTAATTATAAATTCCTATTTATATACTTATAACCATGTTAATACTGTACATACATATTTAACTAAGTATTATATATTGTACCATGTCTGTAAATTAATTTAATTATGTAATTACAATAGATAATTAAGTTATTAAGTTAATTAAATAGATAAATAACTTAAAATAAAATAAATTAGTAAATTAAGTTATTAATGAAGTAATTTATACTGTACTTGTACATATAGTAATTTTAAATATATTCAACCTATTTATACTGTATTTGTATTATATTGCAATATGTATAACTTAAATATGTACATAACTATCTAAAACGTGTATTTAAATGTAAATAAATTAGAATAAAGTCTCTAAATAAATTAAACATGTATAATAAATACTTTAATATGTAAATTAACTCTACATTTAATTCAATTTCATGATTAATTAAATAATTTGTACTGTAATTAAGAAATTAAACCTTAATTTAACGTGTATAAACTGCTAACTTTAACAAATATATATATATATAATTAACTAAATTATAATTATAAATTAATTGTATAATTATGTAGCCCTATATGAGGGCTTTGTAACCATATAATTTAATTTGAATTTGGGCTTTAATTGGGCTCTCAAATCGATGTCTAAAATCACCTCTAGAGCACGCAATGCAGTGCTGAGCAGCGCACAAATCCACCATGATCGTGCGAAGCGGTATGAATTGAATCCTTGCCGTTAGCTGCTCAATCGTCATGACGCAGGGTGCCTCCTCACCATTACCTTTCCCTCTCTACTAAGCATATAGACTTGAGCATATATTGGTACAGTGTGTGGCCACGGGTTGTGCACTATAGCTAGGTCCATATTGGGTCTGTCATGGGCTTGAATTAAATCAAATAAAAATTTACCTAATTGAGCTAGGGCTGGTTCCTAGTAATGGTCTGGTCCCACCCTAATGGGGTGCTATGTATCCCACGAACCAAACCGGCCCACTCATAAAAAAACCTAATTTTGGTCTTAGGAATAGTGAACTGGCTACTGTGAGTAAGAGGGATCCAAGAAAAAAAAAACTAAGTGTTGAACCAAAGAGAGGAAGAAGAGGAGTGTGAGTGAAATCGACTAAGTGTTGAGTCAGTAATGTGCTTGTATGAGTGCATGCCTGTATACATGTATAAGTATATGTATACATATATGTATAGTATATTATAATAGATATGTATACATATAATATTTAGATTATATGTAAATAATGTATACAGATGAATAGTATATATGTATATGTATATTAGTAGAGTATAAATAGAATAGATATTGTTTAAGTCTTATATGTATATAAATAAAACTTTAAGGCTTTAGTGATGAATGTATCCATCACTATAGATATGTAAATATGTTAGTAAAACGTATCCTTTTGCCTTATGTTATGTATACATTTTACTAAGGCTTTAGCGACACATAATTATGTTTACTGTATATAGAATATATGTTACTAAAGTTATTAGTATGTTAATATAACTTAATATAGTATATATTAAAAGTTATTTTTGTATTTATATTTAGGTATTACTTAGAGTAGTTGTATATAATTAGCATAATGTAGTTACATATAATTTCTGATGCCCATTATTTGTAAATTTGTTTAAGTCATTGTAGATAGAATTAATTGATTCTTTTGTATATAATTAACAAATTCATTCATTATTTGATTCATTGATTCATGTTGTAAATAAAATTAACATTTTTAGGATAAAATAACATTTTTGGACATAGAGAGTGATGTATATCAATAACTGTCTCCCAGTGAACGACCGGGAAACTAACTAATAAAAATTGTAATTAAATAAAATGATGCGACATCTGTTTGTATTGTGACAAATATACTACAACAATAATACTTAAAACACTGTTTTTATTGCAACATGGTTTGTCGTCCATCATATTTTTGGCACCGTTGCCTGGGAGGTAACTCTCTATACACCAAAAGTTTTCTTTTATTCTTTATTTATAAATATTTTTGATTTTGATGTATATAATGATTCTTTTATTCATATTCTTTATTATGTATAGATTCTTTTATTCATTTTATTCTTTGATTGATTTTTGTATATAATTATCTTATTAATCATCTGGTGTTTTTGTAGCACTTAAGGAGGAGTAGGAAGAGTAGTGTCTCCTTCTAGGTGAAGTCTTCTTCCTGGTGGATACATTGCACTTTAGACTCGACTTCCCGGAGGAGTTTTTCCCATAGGTGCTATAGAGTTTCGTAGTTTTTAGTAGTATAGTTTAGACTTAGGTATATTCTTAGGATATTTTGTTAGGCAAAAGTTGTGAGAGCCTGTTCTCACACATCTTTGTAATAATTTGGACTCTCTCTTTCTATCCTCTCTCTATCTCTTCTCATCGATTTCTTTTTCGATTTGATTTTGTTTGTTGCATTAGAAAATCCAAAAAAATTATAAAATAAAAAAGATAAAAAAAATACTTCATCCCTTATCTAACAACAGCATCTATTAGGCATTTATACTTAGGTTGCACATTTCCTGCTAGATTTCAATTCAGTTAAATTGCATGTTGTAGAATTGCTGAAGTTAGATACGCATTTCTATCCTTCTTAAGCTCCTGCCATCCTTTGCATTTGACTTAAAACTAAAAAGATCATCATTTGTGTGAAGAGATTAAAAAAGTGAGATCAGTTGCATAGAATACATTTCCAAATACTCAAATCAAATTCAAAAGGAGACATAAAAATTGTTTGAAACCCTATCTGAGCTTTTCATCGCTATTTTGTTGCTTGATTATCATGTACACACTACACGATCAATTAAGTACACAAATACACGGGTTTGTATCTCATCTCCTTGAGCAACCACAAGGTATGGATTCACACGCCGATCTTATCCAGATTCCGGGTGGATTTGAGAGGTCTACACCTCGCTAGGTCTTGTTTAGGATGCGTACAATTGTACTGAAATAGTTGTTTGTGTACTACTATTTTAATGTACCAAACCCTAAGCAAAATTCAGATTTTCTCACTTGATTGGATCTTGATTGGTCTTTGATTAAGATTGTGAGATATTGGGATTTCTGATTTTATTTAAGGTTGAGTGAGATTGTTTACTTTCCTTGAGTTGTGACTAATTTCAAAAAAACATTTTTCAAAAATCAACTCATGGAAGGTAGATCTTAAAACCTCGAGCTTGTACCTCCCTTGGGTGCTGATGCCCAAGCTTCACCCAATAGGTGCAACAGCTTACTCAAGCTGTTAATCTTTAGGAAACCCTCGTCCTCAAGCTCCCCAGGCACCTCCACCTCGTAGACCTTAACTATGGGATTACTATAATCTCGTAGTTGCACAACCTATGCCTGTGGTACGTTATTCCGCTAGGGGTCGTGCTACTGAACTGAAGTCGAACATTATTGCACATATCCCTCACTTCCATGGTCTTGCTTTTGAGGACCCTTTTCAACATTTAGAAGAGCTAAAAAATCTTTCCTAGACTTTGGCTCTGTAGGGCCATGATTAGCACACGTTATTGATGAAAATGTTCTCCTTCTCACTTAAGGACAATGCCGCCTTTTAGTTTAGAACCCTTGCATGGACTACACTTATAGGGACCTGGGCTCCTTTGGAACATGAGTTCCTAAAGAGGTACTTTCCTATAGGCCATACCAATGCCTTGAGGCATGCTATCACCACATTCACCTAAAACTCAGGAGAACAAATGCATGAGGCTTGGGAGCGATTCCATGAGCTTCTGCATACATGTCCCCACTATGGTGTCCCACGTTGGCAACAAGTCCAGATCTTCTACCATGGGCTCCATGATGACACAAGGAATTTTGTTAATGCTGCATGTGAAGGCAATTTCTTGTGTTGGGATGATGACTCAGCCTTTGAGCTCTTCGAAGGCATGGTAGAAAACTCTATTAACAATGCTTCAATGAGCATGTTCAATAGAAAGTCCTCACATTTCCATTCACATTCTGGGGTACACGAAGCCCAATCTAGCACACGAGACTTAAAGATTGTAGCTAGTCAGTTGGACAAGGTGGGTTTAATCAAGAAGAAAGTGGATGAAGTATGAAAATTTTTATCTAAACCTTCATCTTCTTCTCAGTCACCTACACCACACACCTCTTCTCAATTTCCCATAGGAAGGTGATTGCGCAGCAATCATAGGTCTTAATTAACCTAAATTAGGCTAGGACTTAGCATAAGTTAGGGTAATTCATGCATGCATAAGCATTATTTGCATCTTTACTGCTTTCTTTTAGCTATGCATAAAATAATGCTATAATGTACTGATTAGGTGCATTATGTAAATTGCAGGTAATAAGCTAGATTTAAAGCTAGATCTAAAGCTGGATCTGAAGAATAAAGAATAACTGGTGTTGCAGCAGAGCTGGAGAGGAAGACCTAGAATATGATGTAGTATACAATAATGTAAGGGGTTGAGGTATGCTATTCTATTTAAGTAGGAATAAAGCAATAAATTATGAAGAACTTAGGACCATCCTAGTCCTAGGATAGCCTAGAAGCTTCCCAAAGCCTTAGCCACCCTTAGATTAGGTCACCAAACCCTAGGAAACCTTAAAACCCTAATTCTAGCCTCTATCTGGATGTCCAGATAAGTTATAGGATGTCCAGAACACTTAGCCAACTCCCACACACCTTAAACCCACTTCTGCAGTGTTATTGGACGTCCAGACACTTGGTCAAACGTCTAATTTCTACAAAATAGCCAAAACAGAACCTAGAATCCCTCCTAACTCTGTTTGGACGTCTAGACAACAAGTCTGGACTTCTGATTTTTCAATATAAGATGTCTGACACTATTATTGGATGTCCAAAACTGCCCTCTAGACCCTGTTTTGAGATTCAAGCCTTGATCTTGGATCTCTAGGTCCCTAAACCCAATTCCAACCCCATAGGAACCAAAATTAAGGTGCCCTAACCCTAGTACATCACCTCTAGACCTAGGTCCTCACTAAACCTAATTGACTTGGTTCATGGTCAGTCTCTTCAGTTTATTCAATTGGACTCATTGAGTCCAATTGAGCCCTGATCTCAGCACACACTATCCAATTGGACTCAGTGAGAGTCCAATTGACCTAGACCTGACTTAATTGAGTTATTTTACTCTCAATTAAGTTTTCACACACCCAATTAAACTTGTATTAAGTTTAATTGCACTTTACTTTAGTGAATTAGGGTTTACAACCATAATTTGAGACCTACCTTAACCTAAACCCACTAGAACCTAACCTAATCAACCTAGCCACCTAAGTTTCGACCCACACACACCCACACACACCCACACACACCATCCACACGAAAAATACCCAGCCTAGAGTTCTCTAGAACTCTCTACCATGTGTTGTTGCCTTGGTTGCTAAAATTAGCAGCCAAGAGCCATTCAACTTTTAGATCCACATTTGGTGGATCTAAAATCCAACATCCATCCTCTCTCTCTCACTCTCCCATGAGCTCCCACCATAGGCCTCTCTAGAGAATCCTATAATTCTCTAGAGAGCTTCCCTTAGGTCTATAAAAAGACCTAAGGGGTGGCCATTTGCACCCATTCACTCTTGGCCTCATCCACTCTTGGTTTCATTTAGCTTAGTTTCATTCCACATCCACTCCACCTCCATGTCCACGAGTAGCTTCACCATGGCCACCACCACCTCCATGCCAAGATGCTGGATCACCTCTCCAACCTCTCTCCAAGGGCTGGCCTAAGCACCATTGGCCGCCCCTCCTCCTCTCAACCGACTCAAAGGCCATCGGAGCCACCTCCGAATGCCCTTATTTCTGCTAGATTAGATTATAGTTCTTGTTAGATTTACATGCTTTATTTATTGCTTAATTGTGTAGTTCCTTTATTCTCCCCCAATGATGCATGCAAAATCCCCCCATAGATTCATGTATGCCGTCGTTTTCAGGTAGCGAGTAGTTTTATTTCCCTGTACAAGCATTCCTCTACCTGTGCTCTGCAACTCTGATATCATCATCATCTTTTATATATATAAATATATATGTTGAAAATCACCATGTGCCTAGTTATCATCTTTTGGTGTGATTGAAGTTGCATGTCTTAATTACTATCTTTTAGCAACTAGCATGTCGTACATCAATATGTAAATTACCATAAATCGACATGAGATTTTAAGCAAGTAGAGCGAAAGAGATCGATTTCAAATCTGCATTTCCATAAATGCCTCCCAGAGACGAACGACCAGGACTCCAAGTCTCGTTATCCTTATAAATTATTTTTGACGAGCGTTTAGTGCGACTATACTACGATTTTCGACGATTTCAAAACATGCGAAAATGGGATTGTCAAATGGCGCTGTTGCTGGGGAGGCAACGTCATTTTTGATTTCGATCTCTAGAATTCTCACTGACAAATCTTCCTCTACTTTGTTTTTGGATGTGCAGGACAACTTGAGAAAATGGGAATCTACACACATCGAGCGCGAGAAAAAAATCAGGTGCACATCTCCTCTTAGATTAGGATTTCCCTTTCTGAACCCTAGGTTAGATTTATTTGAAAAAAAAGAAGAAAAAAAAATCCTATTTATTTTCATGAAAAAAAATCAAAGAAAAAAAATCTAGGTAGTTAGATTAGGTTTCTTTTTGAATTCTAGGTTAGTTTTGAAAAAGCAAAAAAAAAAAATTGAAAATCCTTTGAAAAAAAAATCCTTCTTGAAAAAAAAAACTAAAATTTTTTGAAAAGAAAAAATTTTTTTTTTTAGTGGAAAGTTTGAATTTTAAACTCAAACACCTTTTAAAAGCTTTATCACCACCCTCTGATTTTCGACCAGACTTCAAATCCCGATTTAAAAATTCACTTGCCAAAAAATTAGTGAACTAAAAATTCTGAAATTCGAGCTAGATATTCATTTTTAAATAACCTTTCCAATGGCACTGTTAATTTGAAAATATTTCAAGTACAAAATTTTTAAAAATTCACGAAGTGCAAAGGGGTCAGATTGACCCAGATTTGAAAATTTTCAAAATTCAAAAAGCAATTTCGAGCAATCCGCGAATCTGTTTTGACTAAAACTGGTGGAGTTTGAAATTTGATCTCATTAGCTTTAATTTTCATATTTTTCTTAAATTTTTGAAAATCATTTGTTACTGTTTCAATTTGAAAACCAACTAGGGGTCAAAATTCCAGATCTGACCCCTTGACATTTAAAAATCTCTATAAATTCGGTTGAAATAGTAGAAATTATAAAAAAATATTCTATGAAAGGATAATTAAAAAAGGAATATACTTGCCAAATTTCAACTTATTCTAATTCCAATTTTTATCAGAAAATTGGTCATAATTTCGTGGTCTGATGAAGAAGAAAAAACAAAAAGCCCTAGAATTGCATGAACCCTAGGTTGCATCTTTAGTGTTACACTCTAGAGACCATACATTTGGGCTAACGTAGACTTGATCAAGTCTAAGGTTTAGCCGTTGAGCTTGGTCACCTTGTGAGCTACTCTCCATAAAACCCAATTGAAGAAAAAAGGGCTAAAATTAATTTTAAAATACGAAATCAACCTGAATTCGTTGTCATACTACTAGGTGTTTTCAACCTCTCTTGCCAAACCTGGTGACTAAGTCTGCAGGGTAGTGTCAAACGACCGCAGCTCGGGGGTAACGGAACCGGAGGCATGAGTCGAGGGAAGAACCTTCCCCTTAGTCCGCTCATAACTAGACTGGCAGGGTTAGCTTGAGAGGTAGGAATCACTTTCAGTCGGTTGAATGATGAATTTTTTCTTCAGGAATTCGAACTTCTAACAAAAAATCTGATCATATGATTCATAAGGATCATTTGATTGACAGGGCCTTAGCCTTGTCTGGCTGGCTGCACCAACCCAGGGGTTGGGTGGTGTATACGAGGAAGGAGGTCACTCAGACCTCGACTGGTTGGACCTTGGGAGCCACTCCCAAGGAGATGAGTCACCTTTCCCAGATCATTTTCTCCCCCACCTTTTTCTTCCACTCGCTTAGCTGCAATGGCTGACCCTGGATCTGGACCTAATCAGGATCTAGAAGGGTTAGACCCACGAGCTTATCTGAGAGGCCAGGTCATTGAATCAGCTCAACCTTGGGATTAGAACCTAAGGTGGCGAAGAAGACTTTTCACTTTGCCTAATCCTTCTCCTCTGGTTACCGAAATGGTTAACCTATATCCTAACCCTGGATATTATGACCTATACCAGTCATTCCATCAAAGGACTGCATCTTATAACCCAGGATATGGATTTCATACTCCTGCTTCTCACCCATGGAATATACGTTGACCTGATTCACCCCCTGGAACCCCTGCAGAACTACTGGTGCATATGCAACCGCATTACAGAATATAGAGAGCTATAGCTAGCACTAAGGAGAAGGCCACATTCTACCTACATGAAATCCAAGCTATTACTGAGCCGAACCAAAGACAAAGCTAGATTCCGTATCAACAAGCTATGATGGAGCTCCTTCAGGGAATAGCAGGGATAACAAGGCTAATTGGACAAAATCAGGAAACTCAAGAACTACTGCTTTTGAGATATCAAGTGGAAAATAGCCTTGAAGACCTCGAAGAATCGAAAACGACTACGCCAAACAAACACACAGGAGATTCTTGGGAGCAGATGCCAGAAGATAACTTAGGGGAAGAAGAATCCAGCTTGGATATGAGATAGGAGTAGGAAATGTTCTAAATGGGTTCATCTGAGAACTCCATTCAAGAAACTGAGGAAAGGATTGATATCTCCAGGATTGAGCCACAATCGGATTATCTTGAATCCTGGGAGGTACCTTTTGGGTTAGATAACCCAACCATGATAAGGGAAGTAGATCCATTTGAGGATATGGATCTTGAGGCAAACATTACATGTGACACTACTGATTAATCTAGGCTACTTCCCATTGTAGGTGAACCTGTGCTAGAGCCAACATCTTCTAATCTTCACCCTTCTTTCACCTACATACCTAATTCGGATGTTAGAGATTCTGAGATGACACTTTCTATCCTTGATCCTGACATTCGAAGACCAGAAGTAGCTATGGATGACTTGAATGAAGAAATAAATATGCTACCTGAGGCAGAAATTATTGAGGAACCCAATGCATATGAGGGTGAAGCTTTGAGTAGAATGAGCTGGGGATGGACCTATCATTCTAGTCAATCTAATGGATGGCTTGACTCAGAGCTTGAAGAGTTAGCCTCTGATGAATCAGAGATGAGTATTAATGAGGATGAAGTAATTTTTGATGAGGATTTTAGTGACCTCCCCGCAGATCTTCTAATTTCACGGATACCCCCATATGATCTAGAGCATGGAGAGGGCATGGTCTTTGATGTCAATTATCGTTATGAGGATCCCTATGACTCAGATTCTAGTTCTGAGATACATTTTGATCTACTCCCTCAGCAACTTCCTGCTGAATTGTGGGACATGATAAATCAGCTGAATCAATATCATGATCACCCCTCTAATTATCCTCTATTTTCCACCATTACTCCACACTTTCTTTTAGCGAGACTTTTTGGAGTAGGGGTGCACAATCAGCTGGTTCGCATCTCCGGACCACTGATTCTGGGAGCATACAAGCACATCTTTCTCTTAATCTTGACCGACTCTTATGCTGGAACTGATACATTTGATTGAGTTCTTTCCTAGCTGGAGTCGTTAAACTCAGCACGTATAGATAGCATATCCCACATTCTACCATCATCTATACATAACCATTTTTATACATAGCATATTTTTCTTTTAAGCATATTTCTCTTGCATATTGCATACTATTAGGTTGGCCGGTGCTGAACATTAAAATTTCAGGAGCAATTCCAGGTGATCTCTACCCATTTACTCCCTACTGTATTTATTTTCTTTTATATTCATGCATAAGGGCATGCAAGAACTTAGGCATGGGAGGGTAGATACAACAAAACTGAAAATTTTTATGCCAACATTAAGGAAAACCTCGGAGCTTCATGTCAAATGTACTTTAGGATCCTAAATGAAAGAATAACCGACTCCACCTCCAATGCTTGCATTGGAGCTAAAAATCGTCCGCAACAGCCACTTTCGACTCACCCGCTCACCCTTTGTTCTAAATTTAGTGTCAAGTTGAATATAACCGAAAGGAAAATTTCATGAAGTACGAATATAATAGGTTACTTGTTTATAGCATATATACATAGTGCATCCATGAATAAGATTATTTTATTAAGAGAATGCATTAGGGATTTTACCCTTTAGTTGATTCCTGTAATCTAGAATCCAATATAATTTTTCACACACACGTAGAATTTGCAATGGATTCATGGTGAAGGCTGATAGACATCTTTAGTCTGTCGATAAGAAGTAGTGCTTCTTCTCCTGAACCCCTGGACAATGTTTTGGGAGCTAGGTAGATTTTCCTCCAAAAATCCACCAAATAGTGTGAGATGAGAGTAGAGTGTACTGGTGCTCTAAAATTAGTGCAAGGAATTCAGAATCCTAGATAATTAGGTAATGATACTCAGAGATTAGGTATAGTTTCCACCCTCGGTTCCTGCGTATACATTTTTGTGCGAACTTTTGAGAGCCACTGAATAAGGCAATTACGTGAAGAGTGAGTTTTCATAAAACTAGGGCTAAGGTGGATGGTTACAACCATTCTTTACGGAATCCTCGGCTGAAGGAGGGTAATGACTTCAAGGTCAGAAATACATAGTCATATTCATCTCTTCTGGTGCCGTGAGTAGGCACTTCCACTAAATAAAACACCTAATGTCTCTTGAGTACCACCAATCCCTAATAATTCCTCCTTAATAAAGTTCATGAATGTATGCTAGCTTGTGTTGTGTTGAAAAAAAATTATACATAAAAAAAAGAAAAGAAAAAGAAAAGAAAAATTGAAAAAAAAATTTAGAAAAAGAAGAAAAAGCAAGAAAAAAGGAGTGAATATTTAGTGTTTATTTCAGTTGCATTGAGGCAATACCACCAAATAAATTTAAGATCCACTAAATAAGGCCTTAACCTATCTTTCTTGTGTTTCTGACCGCCCGAATACTGGTTGAGGAATTCTGACCTAGTGTTAGAGTTATGGGAACTCAATTAAAGTGTTAATGCCAAGTGAGACCACCAAATACAGGTCATATGTGTGAATCTGGTGAGATTGTGAGCTCTAAGAGAAAGAAAGAAAAGAAAATAAAAAGAAAAAGAAAAAGAGAGAATGCATACAAAGGATCAAAAGAGGGCATAGTTTTTCTCATCTTTCTCTGAGTTTAGTTACGTAATAATTTGGGAATCTAGATTCTATAGTACTAATTTCTATGTAGCACCAAGTGAGATTGAGCCACTAAATATATAATCTCTTCCCTCTAAAATTCTCTACCTAAGCTTAAAGCCGGGTGGAATTCATAGAATATCTTGAATACCCTGAGGGAAGAAGTCTGGCTATCCTGTTAGAATTTTACTAGGGGTCAAGTACATCCTTTAGAGGTGAATTAATTTTTCACTCGAATCCGTTGCAAAAGCTACATAGCTACACATTCACGATTGTGTAGATTTCTAGAGCATAGGATGAAAACAAAAGGAAGAAAAATCTCCAGGCATACACTTGATAAAATAATCAATCCCTTAAGGACCCTTTTGTGAATAATTTAGTCTCACATTTGCTAGGGACTAGCAAGATTTAGGTATGGGGGTATGATTGCGCAGCAATCATAGGTCTTAATTGACCTAAATTAAGCTAGTACTTAGCATAAGTTAGGGTAATTCATGCATGCATAAGTATTATTTGCATCTTTACTACTTTCTTTTAGCTATGCATAAAATAATGCTATAATGTACTGATTAGGTGCATTATGTAAATTGCAAGTAATAAGCTTGATCTAAAGCTGGATCTTGATGAGAACATTATCATGAGCCCTCACTAGCTCATTTTGACCTAAGAAAGAGAATAAAAGCTCCTACATAACCTGGAGAAGGGCTTAATTCAAGGAATCACTATTCTGAGAAGAAAATATGAAATAAAGGGTAAAATTGTAATTTTATCATTGCAGTACATCAACAGAATTTCTCAGGGGATAAACATAGGTCAAATGGTTTGAAGAAAATAAAATGTGAGTTGGTTCAATCAGAAATGGGTTCATGTGCAATCTAATAATTAAATGATATCTTGTAACCCTAAAACAGACTCACTTAATTCAAACAAGGTTCTAGTCAAAATAAAAATCAATTAAACCCTTTGAAATTCATCAAAAAATATCCCCTAGGGTTTAGAACCTTCAAATTGACCTTTGGAACCTATTTTGACCTAAGTAGGGGTCTTAGCTAATTATTTGACCTAATTTGGGCTTTTATGTAAAATGTCTAGTCAAACGTGGTCAAACCTAAAATTTAACTTCACCATTGGATTCCTTAGGTCCAAATTAGGTTTGTACCAAAACTTAGACCTAAGGGGAGGTCACCTTGACCAACTTTGCAAAATAGTCCACCCAATTACGTTCTGACCCCTAGCTTTTGAAAACTATTGCGCAGACCCCCTATCTTCCTCGCCACCCTTTGCAATCAGGTCCCTCCACCATTAAAGTGGAGGAGTACTACTCCGGTGAGGATTTGAGGGGGATTTCTCCCTGATTCCTCAAAGATCTCCTCTTAGATTTGAGAGGGAGATTCTCTAAGGAATTCCCTCTCACCTGAACGCCATCAAATGTAGTGATTCGCACCCAATCTCTCGTGCGAACACTCGAGAGATTTAGGTCTCTCACTGAATCCTACTACAGCGAGGATTCTTGCGCTTGGAAGCTTGCCTTCAAGCACAAGAGCCTCCGCCAGATGCTATAAAAGGACCCTCATCTCCGGCCGCATAGAATCAGCTTGACTTGGCTGGAGAACCACCTCCAATTTCTTCCCTTCTCCTCTGGCCAAGTGTCCAGCAAGCTCCGGCGACTCCTCCTCCTCCTCGTCACTCTACCAAAATACCAGTGGCAGAGATGTCTTCATCTCCTTCCATCACGTCGCACCATACCTATGCGCGTGCCTCCAGCCGCTTCATCATCACCGTTCTCCCTCCACTGGAACTTCTTCTTCAGCGGCGACAGGTACTGCCAGCCACTCTCCTGTCCCCCTTTGTCCATTAAATTAGTTTAGAACTCTTCCTCTCCCTCTTCTCTTTATTTCCCCCTCCTTTATTTCTACTTTTATCCCCTCGACGCCGCAGACCACCTCCATCTTCTCCATCTCCGGTCGACCACCGGCGAGGTGTCTCCATCACCTCCACACCTCCATCCACCTCGCCAGACCCCTCATAACCTTCGCCATCATCCACTGAGTATTTTCCACACCTCCATCAACCGCCAACATCTCCCCAAATGCCCACCGAACACACCCATCATAACGGCCACCCTACGGCCAACCACCCACCGCATCACCTTCGCCGTGACACGACAAAGCTCCCAATGTGGTTTAATGAGGTCGCAAGGCCGTATTCATGAGTTTCAGATCCGACCCCATTTCCGCCATTGAAGCACAAACAAGGAGCTCTCAAGCTCGCTCCAGGCCGAAGTGCTCCAGGTTCCCGAGTCCCAAGTGACGCAGGTTAGTCTCGCGCACTCATCTAGCCAAGTGAGCGGCCTTGAGAGGGATCACAACAGTGGTAATTAGGTGAAGCAATCACCTGCGTGCGCGAGCGAAGCAGGTGGGACTTTAGTCCCACCTCGGAATTTTTTAGTGTAGGTGCGTAGTATAAGTTGAATTTGTGTTTCTTGTTGGTCGCCTCAGAACACGGGGTGAGGTCCCCTCGCCCACGTCACCCACCTCGTCCGCGACCCACGCCTCCGCGGACCTGGCTGACTGACCCATTTACCCATCACTCCTCGTGCACCACCCATGTCGGTGAGCCTGGACCCGGGTGCGCGTAACCTGACCTGATTACTCGGCTGGCTCTGGGAAAGCGAACCCAAGAGAGAAAAAGAGAGAGTGTGTACGCGGGGAAGGGTAGGGGTAGGTTTTGCACTCGTGTGTGAAAAGAAAAGAAGAAAGGAAGAGGAAGGCGCAGCCATAGAGAAAGAAGGAGAAGGAAGAGGAGCTAAGGCAAGGAAAGTAGAGAAGCTAACGAAAAAGAAGGAAGGAAGAGGAAGGTGTAGCCGTAGAGAAGCTAAGGAAGAAGAAGGAAGAAAAGTGGCATGGCTGAAGAAGAAAGAGAGAAGAAAAGCAAAGGGTTGAAGGCAGAAGCTGAGGAAACTGAAGCAGAAGCCAAGGCCAAGGGGAAGAGAAAGCACTGTAGCAGAGGAGGTGCAGCTAAAGAAGAAAGGCAAGGCAAGGCATAGAGGAAAGGAAGAATAAGAAGGAAGGAGAAATCAAGGAAGAAGAAAAGAAGAAGACCAAAGACAAATAGGAAAAGGAAGAAGAAGCCAAAGTCAGAGAAAAGAAAGAAGAGGAAAAGAAGAAGAAAGGTAGAGAAAGCAAGGATAAGGCAAGAAAGACGAAAGAAGGAAAGCTAAGGCAGAGAAGAACCAAAGAAGAAAGGAAGAAGAGAAAGAGAAGAGAAGATCGAAAGAAGAAGAATCAACTATTTTTACATCTGATTCAATCTCTCTATTTTTGCTACATTTTATAACTCATAAACTCTTGCATTATATTTTGAATTAGATTTTGAGTGGATGTAAGTGTTCAAGTTACATTGATTGAGATTAGTGAATAAATTCCGTTTGCTCCCTGTGTTCGACCTCGGACTCAACATTCTAGTAATAAAAACTTCTTATTTGTTTACAAGGCGATTTCAGCTATACTACGACACGACATCACTTATCTTTATAAAACACCGATCTAGCCCTATTAACATTTTGGCACCGTTGCCAGGGAAGCAATGCACAATTTATCACTAATCTCTGCATTCTTTTTTGTTATATTTGAACATTGTTTTGTTGTGATCTTGCAAGGTATTTCACGAGAAGATCTCCCGTGCAAGTCAACCACTCCAGGGCAGGTAATCTCTCTTCTTCCTAAATCCATCTCCTAATCCTTGAAAGACAAAAGGAAGCAATCTAGGAATTACTTGCCTTCTCTTTATAGTAATTATCACTCAAAAGGCTAGTTTCCTGATTTGCAAAATAAATTTTTTCAAAACTTGTTGAAGTTGGAGCGATTTTTTAAAGAGCCTACCCCACAAATTCCTGTGCCTAGTAGAAATCATGCTTAAATTCTAAAATCTCCGTGGACTACACACTTCTTGTTTTAAGTCCAAAGAGAACTTTTGTGAAAAGAAAAGAGGATTAGAAATAGAACCAAATTAGGGTTTCAACAGAAGGGTTTTTGAAGTGCTAGTCACACATGCTTGCATAGAAAAGAAACAAACCCTCTCGCATCAGTGTACTACCCAAGCCCTTGATTGAAGAGATCTAAGTAAGACAAACCCTAAAATTGATCTCTAAAATCACTTGAATCTTAAAAACATTGGACCTAATAACTTGGGAGTCAAATCAGGGTGATTTCTAGGTCTTGACCTAGAATCATTTTGCCATCTTTAAGGCAGGTCAGGTGAAGTTGACCCCTTGGGTCAACCAACCTTGAAATTAGGGCACAACACCAAAACATCTAAAGTTCAAGTGAAAACCCTAAGCAGCTTAGATCTTAAAAGTGGTAGACTTAAGAGGTCAAGGTACCCATTCTGGTCTACCTAGAATCTCATTAATAAGAGAGGTCGGGTGGGGGAAACCTTGTAACCCATGAGGATGCTCTACCGTGTAGGGGTCTTTGCGGGACTCTCCCTCTCTGGCTGCTCAGGTAATTCTCAGGTGGACGACCTTCTGATCCAGGGGTATCATCCGCCCTAAACCTCCATAGTCATCCAACATCTTTGGGTGCCTCAATTGGGGCAAAAACATATCCAGTTCCTCATCCCCTCTCTTTAGAGCACACACATAAAATTTCAATGGGACTCTCTATTCAGATCTATTCACTTTACAACTTGATTTTGATCAAAATTCTGATTCTACATATTGATTCCACCATTTGATCCAAATATGTAGCCAAATTACTTAGGACTACCTTTCAAGAAACCTGAATCACAGAGATCCATGAGAGATAGGATGATTGAGGATGCCCTTGAGTTCTATGAAATTGAATACAAAACCTCAATACCAATAGATGACATTCAGGTTAATGTACCAACAACCACAACCTTCATCATAAACTGTGCCCAAGTATTATTGACTGAAGCTACAAAAGGATCAACCCGAGACATTCTCATAACAGGATACATTGAGATAGAAAAGTTACACAATTTTGAATACCTTCAATGCATGACAAATCTTGTACTATGAGAACAACACCAAGATGATCTTGAAAAATGGGAAGAGATGATGATATTATTGAAACAAATTATCGATCAGAAATACTCGTACATGCCCCAAATGGATGATGAACCATCTTGGAACATTATCGAGGATCAATTCGATCTCGGGTTTGAGGCACAGAGTGGTTGTGGATTCCCGACCCAGATAGAATACAACATGCCTAATATTGAAGAAGGTTGGGAAGTTCTAATTGTAGGAAAACATAATATAGAGCTAACTGTAGACCCTAGACCACCAAGCAAAGAATTCCAAGACTCCTGCAATGATGGAAGTAGAACTGAACCTTTCGAGGGTGTAAATCCTGCTCCTTATTCTGATAAGGTGACCCTCAAATGTTATTCGGACCTAGATTCTAGTGATTCAACCCACACCTTAGGCCTAGAATCTAGATTTACAACGTCTTGGGAAGATTACAAGGCCCCGTATGAAGAAGATCAAATTTTCAATGAAGGGTATGATTATGGGCCTCTATTTGATGAATATCCCTCTCCAACATCCCCAGAGAATCAGATCAATTTTTCGGAAGTCATGCCAATTTACGATACAGAAATTGAGGAGTTGGACGAGTGGGGTATTGATTGGGTCTTTCCTACGAGCCTAGAACCTAAGCCTAGACCAGATAAGGACACCTTTTTGAGCTCAGAATTGACATATAGGCTTGACCCCAATCAGGCTGCTGAATCCACATCATGTGATTTATTCTATGGTGGAACTCATGATCTTGAATCTCATCCAGAATGTGATTTTCGCAATATCTCTGATGATTTCGAATTCGACCATGATTTCGGAGAAATTCCACTTCCTGAATACAACAAACCAATCTATGACCCTAGCTCACATGATTCATACTTCGACTCTGAGGTCCTGGTTCCTGAGATCACTGATTCAAGATCAAGTTCCAGTAACATGGAATCATTTCTTTTCGATCCTCAGGAATCAAAACTAGAAAATGCCGAGAGTGACTGCAACCCAGAGTACGAATCTTTTCTTGACTTAGATTTCCATCATCCTATAGACACTCTTCAGGCATTCACCTTTGACTTTGAAAGCTACTATGAGGACTCTCTACATGAAATCATCTGTCACTTCCTTCTAGAAGAGCCCTCATGCACAATTCTCATTGAAGCCACCTCTTCCGAATATACAAAATCGATCAAAACCCATTTTCAACCCCGACCTACAACCGGACTCAATTTCTATTCGGATTCCCCTCTCATTGAGTCATTTGTAGATGATTCAACTCCACACATACATCGGGTATCAAACATTGATCAGACTGAAAAACATGCTCCATCATTCTCTGATCACCCCTGTAGGGTGTCCGCATCATTCACTAATTATTTTTCGGATCCCTACTCCGACCTGGCTAATTCGAATCAGCCAAAACCTGAGTTTACACTTCCACATCCATCAAAGCTCCAGAGCATATGGTGGGTTCCACATCTTTTGATCTACATTTATCAACCCACTAGATTAATAAGGTTTGGGCTGCATCATCAGCCCACTAATCTAAACAAGCACCTGGTTGGACCAACTAGGCTCTTAATCAAGGTGCTTGTTTTACAAAATTCCGCTAATTTGATCACTCCCTCTCCATCCCATTTTCCTCTCGGTTGAAGGTGTTGAATTTAGAGCTTAACGGGAGGCAACCCGTCATTCCAAAAAACCTGAGATTCGTCTGATTATCCATCTGTACTCCACGTCTATTGCACCTTGAGTTTAGCCTTATACCAGTCGATCCCACCTCTGGTACACGTACTAGAGCTTGAAATCGTCCGCATCAGTCATTCCTGACCCATTCACCCACCTGATATATCATGTTCTAAGTCCCTGAACCCAACACAGTTTCACACCCTCTGTTTACAATGAGGACATTACAAAACTTAGGCATAGGGGGTTGGTAAAGTGCATACATACAGAAACCAAGAAAAGTCAGAAGGATTCTCACAAAAAATTCACATATGTCAAAAATACCAAAAGAATAAAATTTATGAAATAGAACAAAAAAATGGAGGGAAGAAAATTTTGAAGTCACATCATCATAAGGAGGAAAAGAGCAAAATGCCAAAAAGGAGCACAAAATGAAAAAGAAAAAGAGATAGCCATTAGTAAGAGATTAAGGGATTAACCAAAGTTTTAGACCACATCAAAGAAAAGAGAAAAATGAAGGAAAAAGTGCTAATGAGACACAAAATGAGATGAGTAGGAACGCTGATCTTAGGCTTTTTGGGCTAGACTCTTAGGTTTAAAAATTCAAGTATCCGCTAAGATCTAGATAATCCTCAAGAGGTTGGGGAAAATGCGAAGCTTAAGTATTAGGTTTAAGGCTTAGGGAGTATTCGGCCTCGTTAACTGACCTTCGATTTATGGGACTCGATAACCTAAGCACCCTAATTCACACACAGTTTGGTTCAGTGCTTATAACTATCAAAATCACGCAAGAGCGTTTAAATATTCTGAAAAAAGTGGCCTAGATTAGGAGTGACTGATCAAGACAAGTTGATTTGGATGGGTTCTCGGAGAGGAGAGGCAGGAAATTCCTCTCGAAGATGCGTAACAACATATCGTCTCCTCGGTACTTGTCTCCTAGGATATTTACATATCTTACCAGGGGCATGTAAACACTCTGCTGGTTTAGATACCATGGGCGGCATTATCACGAAATGCCGATTGCCATGGTCTGGATTCGGCCACGGAATGCCATGGGTGGGATTATCTCAAAATCTCAAACGCCATGGTTCTGGGGGTTGCCATGGGCGGTGCTATCACGAGGTATCGATTGCTAGGGACCTTTGAGGATTGATGATGGGGATGAGGAATCCGATACAGACTGTGTTGAGAAGCTAATCCGAAGCTAGAAATAAAAAGAAAAGAGAGAGAAAACTCTCCAAACAAATAAATCCTCTGTCTCTCTCTTACAAAAAATTCATTACAAACTGAACCAAGGCTAAAAGATGTCTCAAGCACGGGTGCTTTAACCGTGGAGTCCAATGAACCTTAGGATAGTTTCAGCGGGCCTTAAAAACCTACGCGGAGAACTGAGGCTAAAGCTGGTTAGGTTCGGATCTTGGTTGGCACTTGAGTACCTCTAGGCCTATTGTCGGCATTCTGACCTAGTCACAAAGAAACAGAAAACACTTGTCATAAATGGTAAAAGAGACTCATGGTCTAGAACAGAAGTTAAAACCTTGAAATTTTGCCAAGGGAATAGAAAAAGTTAGGCATGGGGGTATGATGAGAACATCATCATGAGCCCTAACTAACTCATTTTGACCTAAGAAAGAGAATAAAAGCTCCTACATAACCTGGAGAAGGGCCTAATTCAAGGGATTACTATTCTAAGAAGAAAACATGAAATAAAGGGTAAAACTATAATTTTACCATTGCAGTACATCAACGGGATTTCTCAGGGGCTAAAAATAGGTTAAATGGTCTGAAGAAGGTAAAAAGTGAGTTGGTTCAGTCAGAAATGGGTTCATGTGCAATCTAAGAATTAAATGACATCTTCTAACCCTAAAAAAGACTCACTTAATTCAACAAGGTTCTGGTTAGGATAAAAAACAATTAAACCCTCTAAAGTTCATGGAAAAATATCCTCTAGGGTTTAGAACCTTCAAATTGGCCTTTGGAACCTATTTTGACCTAAGTAGGGGTCCTAGCTAATTATTTGACCTAATTTGGGTTTTTGTGTAAAATATCCAGTCAAACGTGGTCAAACCTAAAATACAACTTCACCACTGGATTCCTTAGGTCAAAATTAGGTTTTTACCAAAATTTAGACTTAAGGGGAGGTCACCTTGGTCTACTTTGCAAAATAGTCCACCTAATTACATTCTGACCCCTAGCTTTTGAAAACTATTGCACAGATCCCCCTATCTTCCTCGCCATCCTTTGCAACCAGGTCCCTCCGCCATTAAAGTGGAGGAGTCCTACTCTGACGAGGATTTGAGGGGGATTTCTCCCTGATTCCTCAAAGATCTCCTCTCAGGTTTGAAAGGGAGATTCTCTGAGGAATTCCCTATCATCTGAATGCCATCAAATGCCGTGATTCGCACCCAATCTCTCATGTGAATGCTTGAGAGATTTGGATCTCTCACTGAATCCTACTCCAGCGAGGATTATTGCGCTAGGAAGCTTGCCTTCCAAGCACGAGAGCCCGCCAGATGCTATAAAAGGACCCTCATCTCTGATCGCATAGAATCAGCTTGACTTGGTCGGAGAACCACCTCCAATTTCTTCCCTTCTCCTCCGGCCAAGTGTCCAGCAGGCTCCAGCAACTCCTCCTCCTCCTCCTCGTCACTCTGCCACAATACCAGTGGTAGAGACGTCTTCATCTCCTTCCTTTACGTCGCACCATACCTGTGCGCGCGCCTCCAGTCGCTTCATCGTCGCCGTTCTCCCTCCACTGGAACCTCTTCTTCAGCGGCGATAGGTACTTCCAGCTGCTCTCCTGTCCCCCTTTGTCCATTAAATTAGGTTAGAACTCTTCCTCTCCCTCTTCTCTTTATTTCCCCCTCCTTTATTTCTACTTTTATCCCCTCGACGCCGCAGGCCACCTCCATCTTCTCCATCTCCGGTCGACCACCGGTGAGGTGTCTCCGTCACCTCCACACCTCCATCCACCTCGCCAGACCCCTCATAACGTTTGCCATCATCTACTGAGTATTTTTCACACCTCCATCGACCGCCAACACCTCCCGAAATGCCCACCGAACACACCCATCATAACGGCCCTAGAGCGACCTAGGCACGCTCGCCTAGGCCGTCCCGCGGCCAGCCACGCACCGCATCACCTTCGCCGTGACATGGTAAATTTCCCAATGTGGTTTAATGAGGCTGCAAGGCCGTATTCATGAGTTTCAGATCCGACCCCCTTTCCACCATTGAAGCACAAACAAGGAGCTTACAAGCTCGCTCCAGGCCGAAGTGCTCCAGGTTTTCGAGTCCCAGGTGATGCAGGTTAGTCTCGCACACTCATCCAGCCAAGTGAGTGGCCTTGAAAGGGATCACAGCAGCGACAATTAGGAGAAGCAATCACCTGTGGGCGCAAGCGAAGCAGGTGGGACTTTAGTCCCACCTCAGAAGTTTTTAGCGTAGGTGTGTAGTATAAGTTGAATTTGTGTTTCTTGTTGGTCGCCTCGGAACACGGGGTGATGTCCCCTCGCCCACGTCACCCGCCTCGTCCGCGACCCACGCCTCTGCAGACCTGGCTGACCGACCCATTTACCCAGTACTCCTTACGCACCACCCGCGCCGGTGCGCTTGGACCCGGGTGCGCGTAATTCGACCTGATTACCTGGTTGGATCTGGGAGAGCAAACCCAAGAGAGAAATAGAGAGAGTGTACGTGGGGAAGGGTAGGGGTAGGTTTTTCACTCTCGTGTGTGCAGGGAAAAGAAGAAAGGAAGAGGAAGGCATAGCCGTAGAGAAAGAAGGAGAAGGAAGAGGAGCTAAGGAAAGGAAAGTAGAGAAGCTAAGGAAAAAGAAGAAAGGAAGAGGAAGGTGTAGCCATAGAGAAGCTAAGAAAGAAGGAAGGAAAGAGGCATGGCTAAAGAAGAAAGAGAAAGAAGAAAAGCAATGGGCTGAAGGTAGAAGCTGAGGAAGCTGAAGCAGAAGCTAAGGCCAAGAGGAAGAGAAAGCACTGTAGTAGAGGAGGTGCGGCTAAAGAAGAAAGGCAAGGCTAAGGCGTAGAGGAAAGGAAGAATAAGAAGGAAGGAGAAATCAAGGAAGAAGAAAAGAAGACCAAAGATAGACGAAAAAGGAAGAAGAAGCCAAAGTCAAAGAAAAGAAAGAAGAGGAAAAGAAGAAAAAGGCAGAGAAGGCAAGGCTAAGGAAGGAAAGAAGAAAGAAGGAAAGCTAAGGCAAAGAAGAACCAAAGAAGAAAGGAAGAAGATAAAGAGAAGAGAAGATCCAAAGAAGTAGAATCAACTATTTTTACATCTGATTCAATCTCTCTATTTTTGCTACATTTTATAACTCAAAAACTCCTGCATTATATTTTGAATTAGATTTTGAGTGGATTTAAGTGTTCAAATTACATTGATTGAGATTAGTGAATAAATTCCATTTGCTCCCTGTGTTTGACCTCGGACTCAACATTCGAGTAATAAAAACTTCTTATTTGTTTACAAGGAAATTTCACCTATACTACGACACGACATCACTTATCTTTATAAAACACCAATCTTGCCCTGTTAACAGATCTAAAGCTGGATCTGAAGAGGAAATAATAACTGGTGTTGCAGCAGAGCTGGAGTGGAAGACCAAGAATAAGATGTAGTATACAATAATGTAAGGGGTTGAGGTATGCTATTCTATTTATGTAGGAATAAAGTAGTAAATTATGAAGAACTTAGGACCATCCTAGTCCTAGGATAGCCTAGAAGCTTCCCCAATCCTTAGCCACCCTTAGATTAGGTCACCACACCCTAGGAAACCTTAAAACCCTAATTCTAGCCTCTATCTAGATGTCTAGATAAGTTATAGGATGTCCAGAACACTTAGCCAACTCCCGCACACTTTAAATCCACTTCTGCAGTGTTATTGGACGTCCAGACACTTGGTCAGACGTCCAATTTCTGCAGAATAGCCAAAACAGAACCTAGAATCCCTCCTAACTCTGATTGGATGTCTAGACAACAAGTCTGGACTTCTGATTTTTCACTATAAGACATCTGAGACTATTATTGGACGTCCAAAACTGCCCTCCATACCCTGTTTTGAGATTCAAGCCTTGATCTTGGATCTCTAGGTCCTTAAACCCAATTCCAACCCCATAGGAACCAAAATTATGGTGCCCTAACCCTAGTACATCACCTCTAGACCTCCCTAACGATCTAATTAGCTCCTCACTAAACCTAATTGACTTGGATCATGGTCAATCTCTTCAATCTATTCAATTTGACTCATTGAGTCTAATTGAGCCCTGATCTCAGCACACACTATCCAATTGGACTCAGTGAGAGTCCAATTGACATAGACCTGACTTAATTGAGTTATTTTACTCTCAATTAAGTTTTCACACACCCAATTGAACTTGTATTAAGTTTAATTGCACTTTACCTTAGTGAATTAGGATTTACAACCCTAATTTGAGACCTACCTTGACCTAAACCCACTAGAACCTAACCTAATCAACCTATCCACCTAAGTTTCGACCCACACACACCCACATACACCATCAACATGAAAAATACCTAGCCTAGAGTTCTCTAGAACTCTCTACCATGTGTTGTTGCCTTGGTTGCTAAAATTAGTAGCCAAGAGCCATTCAATTTTTAGATCCACATTTGGTGGATCTAAAAACCAACATCCATCCTCTCTCACTCACTCTCCCACGAGCTCCCACCATAGGCCTCTCTAGAGAATTCCACAATTCTCTAGGGAGCTTCCCATAGGTCTATAAAAGACCTAAGGGGTGGCCATTTGCACCCATTCACTCTTGGCTTCATCCATTCTTGGTTCCATTTAGCTTAGTTTCATTCCACATCCACTCCACCTCCATGTCCACGAGTAGCTTCACCATGGCCACCACCACCTCCACACCAAGATGTTGGATCACCTCTCCAACCTCTCTCCAAGGGTCGGCCTAAGCACCATTGGCCACCCCTCCTTCTCTCAACAAACTCAAAGGCCATCGGAGCCACCTCCGAATGCCCTTATTTCTGTTAGATTAGATTATAGTTCTTAGATTTACATGCTTTATTTACTGCTTAATAGTGTAGTTCCTTTATTCTCCCCCAATGATGCATGCAAAATCCCCCCATAGATTCATGTATGCAGTCATTTTCTGGTAGCGAGTAGTTTTATTTCCTTATACAAGCTTTCCTCTACCTGTGCTCTGCAACTCTGATATCATCATCATCTTTTATATATATAAATATATATGTTGAAAATCACCATGTGCCTAGTTATCATCTTTTGGTGTGATTGAAGTTGCATGTCTTAAGTACTATCTTTTGTCAACTAGCATGTCGTACATCAATACATAAATCACCATAAACCAGCATGAGATTTTAAGCAAGTAGAGCAAAAGAGATCGATTTCAAAGATGCATTTCCATAAACTCCTCCTAGAGACGAACGACCGGGACTCCAAGTCTCGTTATCCTTATAAATTATTTTTGACGAGCATTTAGCGTGACTATACTATGATTTCCGTTGATTTCAAAACACGCGAAATTGGGATTGTCAGGAGGGAAACTATGAATAACCTTTCTGTGACACAACCACCACTACCGAACTATTCATTTCCTTATCCTTCACCGACTGGAGGAACCTTTGCTCCTCCTTACACTGAATTTCTTGCACCTTCCGGAGCTTTAGAGGAGCTCCACGCCATTCACAATGACCCTTATTCACAAACCTACAACCTTGGATGGCATAATCATCCAAATTTCTCATGGTTGGGAAATACACAAAGACCTACTTTGCAACAACCTTCTGCAGCACCACTTCAGAACCTGATTCGAGCACCACCTCCACCACAACACGAGTATCCACCACATGCCTACCAGCAACCCCAACCTAGGCCCACCCAATTCTCTCATCCAGGTCCTACACAAGATGACTAGTTAGGGAATATAATGAAACACTTGCTGATATGCAACAACAGAATATTGCTATGCAGTAGAGATAGGATGCGGCATTAGCTGAGATAAGAACCCAGCTTTCACACTTGATGGAATCTCGTCAACCACATTCACTTCCATCTCAAGTGCAACCCAACCCAAGGAACATACCTTCCTAGAGGTATGTTCAACCTAGACCTCTAGTGTAAGGCCAAGCAGATGTCATTTCACAAACCTTGCACGAACTTGAGTTCTACATTGACCCAAATACTTCCTATTCTCAACCCCAACCACCTTTTTTTCCAAACACCATCTTCGTCTAGGGCTGAACTGAATGCCATCACAACTAGGAGTGGTAGAAGCATTGTAGATCCACCATTTCTTGCTTCCACATCTTTTCCTGGACCTTCTACTTCCACTCCATCTGATTTACCTCTTCCTAATTCTTCTCAACCTAAGAATGACCCTCCCATTACAACTTCTGTACCATTTCCAGAGGCTTTAAAGAAGAAGGGAAAAGAGAAGAAGAAACAATCTAGTGTGGCTCCTGAGGAGGATTTGCTCAAGCTCTTTAAGCAAGTACATATAAACATCCCTTTGTTGGATGCAATTTGCCACATTCGTCTTTATGCTAAGTTTTTGAAAGACCTATGCACACCTAAGTGTAAAGCTAGAATTCAAAAGGGAGTAGTCCTATCATTCTCTTGGAACAACTTAATTCCATCATCTCCAGTAACCTCCCTACTAAGAAGAAAGACCTAGGCACCCCTCTTCTCTCCTGTATGATAGGGAACACCACATTCAATAAAGCTTTACTTGACCTAGGTGCTTCCATTAATCTTATCCCAACCTCCCTATTGACACACTTCAAGGTTGGAAATCTGAATCCAACTGAGGTGTCCCTACAATTAGCTGACCGATCATTTAAGATACAAGGAGTGTTGGAAGATGTTATAGTGTAGGTCAAGGACTTTTATTTTCTTGTAGACTTCATTGTCCTTGACATGGAAGTATTTGAGGATATCCAAAACACACCTATCATACTAGGAAGACCTTTCTTAGCAACAACCAAGGCAAACATAGACTGTGAGGAGGGCCTTTTAGAATTGAAATTTGGAGATCAGAAGATGAAGATTGATATTTTTAAGGTACAGAAGGGACCATCTTGTAGTTTACTTGAAGAAATCTGCTCTTTGGATTCATTGGACAAGTTGGTTGAGGATGCACTGATTGATTCATTGACCTTAGAACCTCAATTCCCTTCTACATCTGATCTGACTCCTCCAATCCCTTTAGTGTGCTTTAGAGACTGAGGTCTTACCTCCAATCCCTTTAGTGTCTCTAGGATCTTCTGAGATCTCCACAATTGCTCCTTCCTTTGATCCTGTACCTATTGAGCTTAAACCTCTTCCTGACTCTTTGAAATATGTCTTATTAGGACCATATCAGACTTATCCTATGATTGTCAACTCCCACTTATTGTCTGATTAAGAATCACGACTCTTATCTATCATAGGAGCACATAAACAGGCTATAAAATGGAGCGTATCTGACTTGATTGGCATTACTCCTTCCTACTTCACACATAGAATATTCACTGAAGAAGGATCTAGACCTACTCGACAACCACAGTTTAGTCTGAACCCAACACTTCAAGAGGTGGTAAAGAATGAAATGATTAAGTGGTTAGACAACGGAATAATTTTTTCTATTTTTGATAGCCAGTGGGTAAGTCCTATTCAGGTTGTACCTAAGAAGGTCGGACTACCATTATAACCACTGAGTCTAGAGAAGTCATCCCTACAAGGATTGCTAGTTCGTGCAGAGTATCTATAGACTACCACAAACTCAATCAAGACATGAAGAAAGATCATTTCCCATTTCCCTTCATTGATCTAATACTGGAAAGATTGGCAAGGTATAGATTTTTCTACTTTTTGGATGGCTACTCGGGCTATAATCAGGTGGAAATTCACCTTGATGACCAGGAAAAAATGACCTTCACCTGCCCCTATGAAACCTTTGCTTTCCATAGGATGCCATTTGGATTATGCAATGCACCTACTACATCTCAGTGGTGTATGTTTACAATCTTTTCCGATTTAGTGGGTGATTATTTAGAAGTCTTCATGGATGACTTCTCGATCTTTGGGAGCACATTCGATGCATGTCTAGACCACCTGACTAAGGCCCTGCAAAGATGTATCAATGTGAATCTGGTACTTTCCTAGGAGGAATCACACTTCATGGTACCAGAAGGACTAGTCTTAGGTTACCTTATCTCAAAGAGAGGAATTGAGGTTGATCGTGTGAAGGTGAAATTGATTGTTGACCTGCCATTACCTTCGTCAGTTAAGCAAATTCGATCTTTTATCGGGCATGTTGGTTTTTATCGCCACTTTATAGCGGACTTCTCGAATATAGCCCAACCTCTCACTAATCTCTGCTCTAAAGATGTAGACTTCTAGATCTCTGACGATTGTGTTTGTGCTTATACAACACTTCATGATCTGGTTACCAAGGCACCAATACTACAACCTCTAGATTGGTCTCACCCTTTTGAGATCATGTGTGATGCCTCTGATATGCTAGAGGGGTTGTCCTTGGTCAAAAACTAGATGGGAAACCTATAATCATCTACTATGCTAGCAAGACCTTAGATGAAGCTTAGAGGAATTACACAGTCACAGAAAAGGAATTGCTAGTAGCAGTATTTGCACTAGAAAAATTTAGACCTTATCTTCTAGGTTCCCACATCATAGTCTACATTAACCACACTGTAGTACAACATCTTCTCACCAAGAATGACGTGAAACTTCATTTTATTAGATGGATCTTGTTGTTATAGGAGTTTGATTTAGAGATTCGTGACTGATAAGTCCACTTTAGTGGACCATTATATGGCCTAAGTACACTTCAATTATCTGATCTTAGTTTCTAATCAATTAGGAGTTAAATGGTAATTCATCTTAGTCTGCGTATAATTTTATGCACCAATTTTACATTTAATAACATATGGTATGATAACATAATCTATTTGATGGATGTAGGCTAGGTGCAAGAGTTATCAAAACATGAAAGCATCATTCAGACGTCCATTTTGCTTCTATAAGATGTCTGGAGCTTAGATCAAATGTTTGGGAACTGCCATCATAAAGTCACTGATGTCTACACTTTTTAAGATGTCTAGACCTCAAATCGGACATCTGATGAAGATACCGCTAGATGTATTTGGGCGTTCCAACCACTCGCCATCTTCACCGAGTGGTTGGAGAACCTTTCGGCGGAAGGAACCAACAGTGGGTGTTTTATATAAGAAGTGCAGCGGCTGTGGGATCAGGATCCTCTCCACCAGAGCCAAGGCCTGCACCATGGACCCAACGTACACGGTGACCTAAGTAGGCTCCATCTCCACTCATCCTCCCTCTCGCCGGTCGCATGGTGACAGCGTGCAGCCACAACATCACCACCCTTCACCACAACAAACACCACATCACCGAACCCACACCCCTTCATTTCCCTCTCCATCTTCTTCTTCAACCTCTTGCTGCCTCCCATATTCCACCTTTAGCCATCCATACGGACCACCCCATAGCTGTCCCTGCCCTCAACCCCTCACGTAGCCAACCACCATCGCCTCCCTCTTCTCCTTCATCTCCTTCATTTCTTCTCCTCCCCTGTTCCTTCCACAAAGGAACCCAAAGTCCTCTACCATCTTCCACAAGTAGCACCTCCATCATACCACCCTTCGGCCACCAAACCTCAGCCAAAGCTTCATTGCCAACCACAATGACGCATGCGTGGCCACGCTTGACCCTTGCACGACCCAAATCAAATGCCCCACGCTCCACGTCGGCAGACAACTCATCACCGGCCACCTCCACTCCAGGTCGGCTGCCTCCACCCTCTTCACAACGAGCCATCACCACCAATGCACAGCTCACGCTTCGGAGATTCTCCAAGTGCGACCATGCCACTGGTCATCTCTTCCTCTCACGGTAGCACAACCATGAAACATATCCCCTATTTCTCTCCCAATTACTATTTACATTTAACTACCATTGTGAACTTTCAATTTCAATTTTAATAATTGATATATTGGGCAAGTTGTGGCCAGCACCTTCACATTCTCATTATTTCCTCCACTTATCTGATTGCATCTATCTAATTCCCTAATCTATTAGTCGCATACACGTTACATGATACTAAACTTAGGAGCAAATATTTGACCATCATGTTCGATAAATTTGCAAATTAATTTGGCTTATTCCTCCCGTGGAAACGGCATAATCCTTATGGTTAGATTTTTATATTTTTGGTAGTCGATTTTCCACCATAAAAGTATTACTACAATATGACATTTCATGTTAAAAAATTCAACGAAAGCGAAGATCAACTTGTCAAATGGTGCTGTTACCAAGGAGGAAACACGCCTATTAATTTTTTGGAGAATTTATATTATTTTTATGCTATTTTTGAAGCTTTCCTGAATTACTGACATTGGTTCTTTTTGTGTGCAGAAAGGAATGAACGAATGCGACGGGCACACACGATGGAGACGTACTTTTGGTGGACCTAGGCACCACCTAGAGAATAACAACAGGTGCATGTGGGCCTTGATCCCATGCATGTGAAGGCGAACAGAGGAACCTTCCCTAATTTCATTGGTAGATCTTAGTTTAGATTTAGGCTAAGAGGTTTAGTTTAGTTATATGTTTTCTTGCCCTTGTATTCTAGGACTTGTTTTCGGAGGAGTGTCCCCAGTTCTTTAGAAACTAGGTTTATTCTGTCTTAGATAGTTAGTTTCTTTTGATTATGCATTTATTTAAAAAATATATATGAGCTGCCTGATAGAAGTTGCATAACCATAGGTCTATCATCTAGAAGTACTTGAGCAGCATTTACATTTTCCTTACTGCATTGCATACATTTTTGCATCTTAGAGTGTTGGAGCAAGGTACGTACTTCCTATCTTTCTACATCAATTATCTGCACACGCATTACATTTAGACATAATTAAAGAAGACCACTTAAGCTAATTTGAAAAGATTAATCAAGTGGTCACACTACTTTTGAAAAAATGAGTAAAATATATAGGAAGTGTTTGAATAACTTGATTGTGATTTTCAAAAGAAAAATCATTTTTCACGGTGTGATGCACACTTCTTGCACCGAGCATGCACTGCAGGCACCGCACTAGAACTTGGACCGTTAAGGCTATAGGCATCGATCTCTTTATTGGTGCAAACCCTCCTATTTTGTCTTGTGACGGTGGTATTAACTTTTGCCCAAGTGACTTGATACTTTAAGGAGGGGGACACCCCTTAAAGGAATTCAAGGGTAGTTGAGAGGCATAGCTAATGCATTGCCTCCAAGGAAGGGTTTGCCTTACTTGCATCCCTTGTTTCCATCCTTGGAGTACCTTTTCACTTGAGCATTTGAGAATATCATTGCAACAAGGTGCACGTCTTTTGGGCACTTGAAGGTGAATTTAGGGTGTGTAATTAGATTGACAACTTGTTTGCTCACCCAAAAGAACTAAAGTAACCTCAACCTCCTTAACAGACATTGACCAGGAATCTCAAGTGCCTCATTTCTCTTATACCACTTACGTAGGAATGGAGAAACACTGCCTTGACTTTATTTGGCCAAGCTGGAAAGTTGGAAGAGGGCTTAAAGTACTTTAAATCAACAAAAGACTTGTTGCCTTGTGTTTGTTGGTGCTAGAGCACCGCGATCGTTTGTTTTGATGATAACAAAACATGTGTCATTTAACATTTGCACTTGGAGTATTAGATTTCAGGCAAATTGCAAATGGAGACGTGATTAGACGGAATTCAAGCTCGCATCCAGGATGGATTGGAGGAGCTTGATGGAGAACAGAGGAGATTCGCGAGGAGCGATAGATTGAAGATGGAAGGACAGGAAGAATAGGATAGATTTCCTTCTCTTGTACTCTTTGGATTTTTCGTTTCGTTTGTTGTTCTTTATTTTTGTTACTTAGATTCATGTTAAAGAGCCCCAAAGTACCCTAACAGTAGTCCTAGGAACACCAGCACAACCCTAGGATACTTAGGTTTTCTGTAGAGAAATTAGAAAACCAATATAGGGTTCAAACAACTTTTCCAGACGTCTAATTCCAAAATCAGACGTCTGATAATGTGTTTTAAGACGTCTGACTGTTGATTCAGACGTCTGATAACATTTAGGCTAGACTTGTTAGCTCTGTCTGATGAAATCAGACGTCCAGACCTCTATCTAGACGCCTTAGAAGACGTCTGATGACTTTGCCAGACGTCCAATTAGTGGACCGTTGGCTGGCTTAGCAAACACTGAAGGATATGACCGTTAGAGCCTTATCAGATGTCCTTAAGCCTTTCCAGACGTCTGATAGATGACCGTTTTGCCTCGGCTGACCCAAAATCTCTTCTCAGAGATTTTCTAGCCGTTGCACTCTCTTGGAAATCCATTCCCACGAAAAAGTAGGTTTCCAGATGTCCAGACATAGTGCCAGACGTCCTATATGTCGTCTGATGGACTTGCACTAGAACCCTGTTTGGATCTGATTCAAGTCAGGAAGAAACCCGCCTAAAATTAGACGTCTGACCTTGTTTTCAGATGTCTTAAAGTGATCTTCTAGACGTCTGATGCCAGGATCAGACGTCTGATAACCCTATCACTGCAATCATTGTTCCTGATTTCGGCCTAATTCTCTTGGGCTTTGCACCCAACGGCTATGGAAGCTTTCCAAAGCCTTCCTAAGGCCTCTATAAATAGAGAGGAACCTCTTGCATACCTAGAAACACCTAGACACACCAAGAACAGTCATTTCCACTCTTTTGTGTCCAAAAAGAAGCTCTTGCTCTCCAAGCTCAAGTTCTACATCTTGAGAGCATCAAGCCTTTGCGCATCCGCTCTCCCGCCGTAGTTCACGAGAGCGACGTTGCGCTGTCACGTGGCTCACGTACCCATGTCATCGATTCGACGCACTCCTTGCAAAGGGGAGTTTCCTAATTCCTATAGAATCTAGGTTTAAATCTTTGTTGGCTCTATAGGACTATATTTGTTATTTTACTTTGTTATTTGGTTGGGTATTCGCTTTGCGAATTCCCATCTCCCTCGTGGGACAAAATCTTTCTCGTGAAGAGAAGGGGTTGAGGAACGCTACCCTCGCACTTGTAGCGTGGTTGTAATTGAGGTTAAATCACCCTCGTTTAAGTGATTCGTTTAGTGGATTTTGATCAACTTGGTTGATCGGAAAATCCTAACTCGGGAGGGTTAGGTGGTGGTTTTCACCCAGTTTGGGTTTCCACCTAAAAATAATTATGTACTTTGTGTGATTAGATTTTTTGAGATTGTTTATTTTCAATTCTGTAATTTATTATGTCACCCCCTCCTGGTAGGGAAGAAACTACAGTGTTTGCTTGGTGTATGCTCAGTAGGCACTCTCTTAGAAGGAGTCTTCTTTTCAACCAAGAACCTGAAAAAATTATTAGGAAAGCCAACCAAGAAAGAAGAAAAATGGCAGAAGAAAGACCTGAAGAAGAGATTAGGGTTGGTGAAAATTAAAGAAGCTTAAGAGACTATTTCCTCCCTACAACACACCAAGCCCTACCTATTCGAAGACCTGGAGTGGATAATCCTTATGAGATCAAGAGCAGCACCATATCTTTGCTCCCTTGTTTCCATGGTACTACTAGGGAGGATCCCTACAGGCAGCTTGAGGAATTCACTGAGGTCTGTTCCATGATGAAGCTCCAGGGCTTTACTGATGAAGCCCTGATGAGAACTTTATTTCCTTTCTTCCTAAAGGATAAGGCCAAGCACTAGTATCATACCCTCGATGCAAGGGTAAATGATTGGGCCACCCTTAAGGGAGAATTCTTGAAAAGGTACTTTCTTATGAGTAAGACCAATCATTACAAAAGAGAGATTATGGGTTTTACTCAACAGGAAGGGGAGCAATTTCACAAAATGTGGGAGCACTTTAATGACCTTCTTAGGTATGCCCCCACCATCAGGTGCCAAGATGGCAATTGGTCGAGAGGTTCTATAACGAATTATCTGAAAGGCACAATCAAACCATCGATGTAGCCTGTGCTAGAACCTTCATGACCAAAATTGAGGATGAAGCTTAGGCATTATTTGAAATATTAAGTGCTAATTCCATACATATGTCCTCTTCCTATCAAGAAAGAAAACCATCAATCCTGTAGAGGAAGATAGAGGCCCATGAAGCTAGGGCTACTCAGGATTTGGCTTATCAAATTCAATTGTTAAACAAAAATTTTGGTAGGCTTTTAGCAAACTCCAGCATGAACCCGCAAGTAGCCTCTATCTTTTAGGTTTTAAATGAATGTTCCATTTGCCAAAGCACTACACATGCCACTACGAAGTGCCACATGGCAAATCAATTCCCTGAGTTGATTCAGGCCAACCTGAATGCAGCCTAAGGTTTTCGACCACCCCCTCTTAATAACCCTTATTCCAATACCTATAATCCGAGGTGGCGGAACCATCCAAACTTCTCATGGAAGCAAGGTGATGCTTCCAACTCAGGGAATGCAAGACCCCAACCTTCTTATGCAAACCCTCCTCAAAATAAGCCTTCTGAGATGGATGAACTAAAAGCTATGATGAAAGCGATGCAAGAGCATCAGAATATGATCATCCAATCTAAGAATAAGATGATCATTGATATGCAATCCCAAATTGGTCATCTTATTGAAGCAGTTAGGCAGCGGGATTCGGGGAAGTTGCCTAGCTCTTCTGAAGAGAACCCAAAGGGTAAGGGGGTCATATTTAGGCAGTATGCTCAAGCCGTGACCATGTTGAGGGGTGGAAAGAAAATAGGCAAAATTGATAGCACTCCTACGTCACCTCTCAGGATTCCCTTCTTACACCGAACTCGACTTCCACCCTCACTGAGGAAGAGCCACACTGCCCTCCCTCACTTGAAATCACCCACCCAGAGGATGTCATCATTCTACTTCCCCTTTCCCGACATGATGACCCCTCTACCCAGAAGCTGAGGGTGTCCTATCCTGAGTGCCTATCTGCTCTTGGGGAATCTTCTGTTGGCTCGTCTGGAGCTAAGGATAGGACAGACGAGATTATGGAGACTTTTAGGAAAGTCCATATCAACTTGCCTTTATTGGATGCTATAAAACAGATCTCGCCGTATGCCATGTTTCTAAAGGACTTGTGCACCTAGAAACGTCGATCTAGGAGACAGGTCCAAGCTAAGGTCATCCTCCCTGACCATGTTAGCTCAATGCTCCAACATGGAACACCTCCCAAGATGAAAGACACAGGGCCCCGTATATTTTAGTGGTTATAGGTAACCAACACATTGATGACGCTCTGTTCGATTTGGGTGCAGGGGTGAACATTTTATCGAGATTTGTCTACGACCATTTGGGAGGAGGTGATTTAAAGCCTAGTCCAATCATCCTCCAAGTCACTGATAGATCGCTTAAGACACCACAGGATTGCTGGAAGATGTCATGGTGAGAGTGGAGGACTTCTTCCCTGTTGACTTTCTTGTGCTAGATACTGACCCATCTAATAAGCCCACCAAGCCGTCCATTATTCTAGGATGCCCCTTCTTAGCCACAACCAACACCTTTATCAATTGTAGATTAGGGGCACTTAAAATGGACTTTGGGAATAAGAAGATTTGGTTAAATATTTTTTATACCTACAAGCAATCCGGATTTGAAGATTATTCCTAGATTGAGGTGGTTGATAAAATCATTGAAGAGACTACTTTAGCACTCTGATGTAGAGATCCCCTTTAAAAGGTCATATCTAAGGACCATCCACCGAGTATTGAAGAAAGTGAAGGGGATATGCCCGAATTGGAAGAGCTGCTGAGAGTACACACAAAGTCTCTGTTCCCACCTTGGACCCTGAAGGTATATCTGCTACCTTAGGCGGGGACATCTCAACTTATACCCTCAATCCAAAAGGCTCCTGAGTTGGAGCTTAAACCCCTCTTGAGCACATTGAAGTATGCTTTCCTTGGCCCTAACGACACGCTGCCCATCATTATCTCATCTACATTATTTGAATCATAGGAGGGAGCTTTTCTCGAGTGTTTACAAAGGCACAAGGAAGCTATTGCATGGTCGATAACTAATTTTAAGGGTGTTGATCCATCCCTTTGTATGCATTATATATACATAGACGAGTCTGTGAAACCCTTTTGAGACATGCAGAGAAGCCTCAACCCTAATATGTAGGTGTTGCAACACTTTGTCGGGCTTTTTAAGCCAGTCGCGTTAAAGTATAGGTGACCAAGTGTTGATAACAAACAAGAATTTATTACTCGAAAACCTAAGTATCCGAGGTCGAACATAGGGAGCAAATGGAATTTATTCACTAATCTCAATAATGTAATTGAACACTGAGAGTTACTCAAAGCTTAATTCAGAATATAAATGCAAGAATTTAAGAGTCAATTGTAGCAAAAATAGAGAAATTGGATGTCTTAAAAAGATATCTCTCTTATAACTCTCTCTTATTTCCTTCTCTTGTCTGCTTTCTCTTCTTCTTTCTTTCTTTCTTTCTCTGATTTTCCTCTTTCCTTAGCTCTTTTTCTTCTATTCTTCTTTGACTTTGGTCGTCTGCTTCTTCTTCCTTGTCTCTTCTTTGCAGCTCCTTTCTTTGCTCTAGCCTTGCCTTTCTTCTTCCTTCATATTTTCCTCTATCTTCTGCCTTTGACTTCCTTTCTTCCCTTTCTGTTTGCGGCTAGGTGTTAGCTTCACCTTGCCTTTGTTTCCTTCAGCCTTAGCTCTCCTCTGACTTTCTCTTCTCTTTGGGCTTCCTTCCTTCTTCCTTTTGCAGCTAAGTCTTTCCTTCCCTACTTAGCCTCGCTTCACTGTGCCTTAGCTTTAGCTGCGCCTTCCTCTTCCTTCCTCTTCCCTGCACACACACTGAAGAGCAAAACCTACCTCTACCCTCTTCGCATCTCTCTCTCTCTATTTCTCTCTTCGGTACGCTCTCCCAGAGTCGGGCAATCGGGTCGGGTGTGCGCCTGGTCCAGGAGCACCGACGTGGGTGTGATACGCAAGGAGTGCTCGGATAGGTAATCGGGTCGAGTGCCAGGTTCGTGAGGGAATGTCGTGGATGAGGCGTGAGAGGGCGAGGGACCTCACCCCTGTGTACTGGAGGCAATGAGAAGAGAGCACAAAAATAATTTAAGGCGCTCATCACTCTCTTGCGTTTACGAGGTGGGACTAAATGTCCCACCCGCTTCTGCACTCGCGTCCGTAGGAGCCCTTCTCGATTGCTGCTGATGGGTCACTCGCCAAACCAATTGCCTGGCTATGCTAAGTCGCGCACTCATCCCGCTTCACCTGGGACCCTGACGCCTTGAGCGCACAGCCTAAAGCGAAGCTTGCGACCTTCTTGCTGCATGCTTCGATGGCGACAGGTAATCAAATTTGTCACACACAAATACGGCCTTGTGGCCCCATTAAAACACATGGGAAGCTTCACCGTATCAAGGTGAAGATGGGACGGTAGGTGGTAGGCCGCGGGGTGGCCTAGGCGTGTGTGCCTAGGTTACCCTGTGGTCGTGCTTATGGGTTAGGTTGGTGGGTGTTTAGGACGATGCTGGCGGTCAGTGGATGTGTGGAAGGTGATCAGTGGACTGTGGCGGAGGTGGTGAGGTGTTTGGCGAGGCATGTGGAGGTGTGGAGCGGTGGAGGCACCTCGCCGGTGGGCGGCCGGAGATGGAGAAGATGGAGGTGGTCTGCGGCTGCGAGGGGTCAAAAAGGGAAATAGAAAGAGGGGAAATAAAGATGGAAAAGGGACGAGTAATTCTAACCTAACTAAGTGGATGAAGGGGGAGAGGTGGCGACTGGCGGTACCAGCTATTGCCGGAGAAGATGGTGTCCAGTGGAGGGAGATGGCAACGACGACGGGGCTAGAGGTGCTCGCGCGGGTGTTGTGCGATGCGGAGGAAGATGGTGAGGGCAGCTCTACCATTGGTATGGTGGTAGAGTGACGAGAAAGAGGAGGGAGGCTCGCTGGAGCTCTCTAGACTTCTTGACCGGAGGGGAAGAAGATGAAATTGGGGTGGATCTCTGGCCAATTCAAGTTGAAGAGATGCAGCCGGAGGTGGTGGTGCTTTTATAGTCGCTGGCAGGGACTCTTATGCTTGGAAGACAAGCCTCCAAGCACAAGAGACCTCGTCGGAGATGGAAACCACTGGAGATCCAAATCTCTCATGCGTTTTCACAAGAGATTGGGTGCGAATCAAAGATTAAGAACACGCTCAGATGGAAGGGAATTCCTCAGAGAATCTCCCTTCCAAATCTGGGAGATCTTTGAGGAATTAGGGAGTGCTCCCCCTCCATTCCTCGCTGGAGTAGGATTTCTCCCCATTAATGGTGGAGGGACCTGTTTGTAAGAGTGGCGAGAAAGTTACGGGGGCTATGCAATGATTTTCAAAAGATAGGGGCCAAAATGTAATTGGGTGTACTATTTTGCAAAGTAGGTCAAGATGACCTCCCCTTAGGTCCAAATTTTGGTATAAACCTAATTTGGACCTAAGGAATCAAATGGTGAAGTTGGATTTTAGGTTTGACCACGTTTAACTAGATATTTTGCATAAAAACCCAAATTAGGTCAATTAATGAGCTAGGACCCCAATCTAAGTCAAAAAAGATTCCAAAGGCAAATTTAAAGGTTATTTTTCCATGAATTTTAGAGGACTTACTTGATTTTTATCCTGACTAGAATCTTGTGGAATTAAGTAGGTCTGTTTTAGGGTTACAGGATGTCATGTAATTCCTAGACTGCATATGAACCCATTTCTGACTGAACCAACCCACTTTTTATCTTATTCAGATCATTTGACCTATATTTTGCCTCTGAGAAAACCTGTTTATGCTCTGCAATGGTAAAATTACGATTTTAACCTTTATTTCATATTTTCTTCTCAGAACACTTATTCCTTGAATTAAGCCCTTCTCTAGGTTATGTAGGAGCTCTTATTGTCTTTCTTAGGTCAAAATGTGCTAGTTAGGGCTCGTGATGAGGCTCTCATCATACCCCCATGCCTAGATTTTGCTAGTCCCTTAGCAAAATTTTAAGGTTTTAATTTTTGTTCTAGACCTTAAGTTTCTGTCACCAGTTATGATAAGTGCTTTTCTTTTTCTTTTGTGAATTAGTCAGAATGCCGACAATAGGCCTAGAGGTACTCAGGTATCAACCAAAATCCGAACCTGACCCGCTTTAGCCTCAATCCTCCGCAAAGGTTTTTAAGGCTCGCAGAAACTATCCTGTGGTTCATTGGACTCTGCGGTTAAAGCACCCGTGCTTGAGACATTTTTAGCCTAGGTTCATATTGCCGTGCGTTTTTGTAAGAGAGAGATAGAGGATTTATTTTTTTGGAGAGTTTTCTTTCTCTTTTCTTTTTATTTCTAGCTTCGAATTGGCTTCTTAACACGGTCTGTATCGGATTCCCCGTCCCCATCATCAATCCTCAAAGGTCCTTGGCAATTGATGCTTCGTGATAGCACCGCCTATGGCACCCCCAGAACCATGGCTTTCGAGATTTCGAGATAATCCCGCCTATGGCATTCCGTGGTCGAATCCAGACCCTGGCAATCGACATTTCATGATAATGTCGCCCATGGTATCTGAACCAACAGAGTGCTTTGATGCCACTGGTTGGATATTTAAATATCCTAAGAGACAAGCACCGAGGAGATGATATGTTATTACGCATCTTCGAGGGGAATTTCCCGCCTCTCCGCGTCGAGAACTCATCTAAATCAACGTGTGTTGATCGGTCGCTCCTAATCTAGGCAACTTTTTCAGAGAATTAAAATGCTTTTTGCGTGATTTTGATAGTTATGCACACTGAACTAGATTGTATGTGGATTGGGGTGCTTAGGTTACCGAATCTCGCAAATCGAAGGTTAGTTAACGAGGTCGAATACTTCCTAAGCCTTAGACCTAATACTTAAGCTTTGCATTTTCCCCAACCTCTTGAGGATTATCCAGATCTTAGCGGGTACGTGAATTTTTAAGCCTAAGAGTCTAGCCCAGAAGGCCTATGATAAGCATTCCTGTTAATCTCTTTTTGTATCTCCTTAGCACTTTTCTTTCATTTTTCTCTTTTCTTGATGTGGTCTAGAACTTCGATTAATTCCTTAATCTCTTACTAATGACTATCTCTTTTTCTTTCTCATTTTGTGCTCCTTTTTGTCATTTCGCTCTTTTTCTCCTTATGATTATGTGGTTCCCAAAATTTCCTCCCTCCATTTTTGTTCTTTTTCATAAATTTTCAATTTTTTGTGTTTTTGACATGTGAAAATTTTTTGTAAGAATCCTTCTGACTTTTTCTTGGTTCTGTATGTATGCACTTTACCACCCCCCCATGCCTAAGTTTTGCAATGTCCTCATTGTAAATGGAGGGTGTGAAATAGTGTTGAGGTCAGGGACTTAGAACAGGATACATCGGGTGGGTGAATGGGTCAAAAGTGACTGATGCAGACGATTTCAAGCTCTGGTACGTGTACCAGAGGTGGGCTCAACTGTCTAAGGCTGAACTCAAGGTGCAATGGATGTGGAGTACAGACAGATAATTAGATGGGTCTCTATTTTTGGAATGACGGGTTGCCTCCCGTTAAGCGCTAAATTCAACGCCTTTAGCCGAGCGGAACATGGGATGGAGACGGAGTGGTCAACTTAGTGGAATTTTATAAAACAAGCACCTTGATTAAGAGCTTGGTTGGTCCAACCAGGTGCTTGTTAAGATCAGTGGGCTGATGATGCAGCCCAAACCCAATCAGTTTGGTGGGTTGATAGCTATAGATCAACAGATGCGGAACCCACCATATGCAATGTGGCTCGGATGGATATGGAAGTGAAAACTCGGGTTTAGGCTGAGTCAAATTAGCTTGGTCAGAGTAGGGTTCCGAAAAATAATCAATGAATGGTGTGGAAGCCCTACATGGGTGATCAGAGAATGATGGATCATGTTTTTCAGTCTGATCGATACTTGATGCCTAGTATAGATGTGGAGTTGAATCATCTGCAAATGGCTCAGTGAGAGGCGAATCAGAATAGAAATTGAGTCCGGTTGTGGGTCGGGGTAGAGAATGGGTTTTGATCAGTTCTGTATGTGTGGAAGAGGTGGCTTCAATGAGAATTGTGTATGAGGGCTCTTCTAGAAAGGAATCACAGGTGGTCTCATGTAGAGAGTCCTCATAGTAACTTTCAAAATCAAAAGCGAATGCCTGGAGAGTGTCTATGGGATCCTGGAAATCGGCGTCGAGAAAAGATTCGTATTCTGGGTCGCAATCACTCTTGGCATTTGCTAGTTCTGATTCCTAAAGATCGAAAAGAAATGATTCCATGTTACTAGAACTTGAACTAAAATCAATGATCTCGGGAATCGGGACCTCAGAATTAAAGTTAGAGAATGAGTCATGTGAGCTGAGGTCGTAGATTGGCTTGTTATAATCAGGAAGCGGATTTTCTCCGATGTTATGGTCAAATTCGAAATTGTCGGAGAGTTTGCGAAAATCAAAATCTGATTGAGATTCACGATCATGAGTTCCACCATAGAATAAATCATATGCTGTAGATTCAGCAGCCTGACTAGTGTCTAGCCTAGATGTCAATTCTGAGCTTAAAAAGGTGTCCTCATCTAGTAGAGGCTCAGGTTCCAAGCTAGTAGGACAGACCCAATTGAAACCTCACTCATCCAACTCCTCAGTTTCTATATCGTAAATTGGCATGACTTCTAAAAAATCGATTGGTTTCTCTGAGGATGTTGGTGAGGGATATTCATTAAATAGAGGCCCAAAATCATATTCTTCATTGAAAAATTGATCTTCCTCATATGGGGCCTAGAAATCTTCCCAATAGGTTTCAGATCTAGATTCTGGGCTTAGGATGTGGGTTGAATCACTAGAATCTAGGTCCGAATAACTTTCGAGGGTCACCTTATCAGAATAAGGGGCGGAATTTATACCCTCGAGAGGTTCAGTTCTACTCTCACTATTGCAGGAGTTTTGGGATTCTAAGCCTGGTGATTCATGGTCTAGAGTTGGCTCAACATTGTGTTCTCCTGCAATTGGAACTTCCCAACCTTCTTCAATATCAGGCTCATTGTACTCCATCTGGGTTGGGAATCCACAACCATTTTGTGCCTCAAACTAGAGATCTGATTGATCCTCGATGTTGTCCTAAGATGGTTCATCCTCTGTTTGTGGCATATACGGGTATTTATGGTTGATAATTTGTTTTAATAATCTCATTATCTCTTCCCATTTTTCAAGATCATCTTGGTGTTGCTCCCAAAGTATAGGATTTATCATGCATTGAAGGTATTCAAGATTGTGCAATTTTCCTATCTCAATGTATCTTGTGATGAGCATGTCTCGGGTTGATCCTTTTGTGGCTTCTGCCAATAGCACTTGGGCACAAGTTATGATGAAGGTTGTGGTTGTTGGGACAACAACCTGAATGTTTTCTACTGGTGTTGAGGTTTTGTCTTCTTTTCCATAGAATTTCAGGGCATCCTCAATCATCCTATCTCTCATGGATCTCTGATATTCAAGTTTTTTGAATGGTAGTCCTAAGTGGTTTGGCTGCATATTTGGATCAGGTGGTGGAATCAAGATGTAGAATTGGAGTTTGAATCAAGATGTAGAATCAAGTTATGAAGCAATTAAATCAGAATAAAGAGTCCCATGGAAAATGTATGTGTGTGCTCTAAAGATAAAAGATGAGGGATTGGAGATGTTTTTGACCCAATCGAGGCACCCAAAAATGTTGGATGACTATGGAGGTTCGGGGCGGATGATACCCCTGGATCAGAAGGTCATCCACCTGAGAATTACCTGGGTAGACAGAGAAGGAGAGTCCCGCAAAGACCCCTACACGGTAGAGCGTCCTCATGGGTTACAGGATTTCCCCCACCCGACCTCTCTTGTCACTAAGATTCCAGGTAGACCAAAATGGGGACCTTGACTACTTAAGTCTACCACTTTTATTTCAAAGGTGCTTTAGGGTTCTCACTTGAACTTTAGATGTTTTGATGTTGTAACCTAATTTGGAGGTTGGTTGACCCAAGGGGTCAACTTTACCTGACCTGTCCTAAAGATGGCAGAACGATTCTAGGCTTGGGACCTAGAGATCACCCTAATTTGACTCCTAGTTTATTAGGTCCAAGAATTTTTTAAGATTCAAGTGCTGTTAGAGTTCAATTTTTAGGGTTTGTCTTGTTTAGATCTCTTCAATCAAGGGCTCGGGTAGCACACTGATGCGGGAGGGTTCATTTCCTTTTATACAGGCATGTGTGACTAGCACTCCAAAAACCCTATTGCTGAAACCCTAATTTAGTTATATCTCCAATCCTCCTTTTCACAAAAATTCTCTTTGGACTAAAAAATAAGAAGTGTGTTGTCTGCAGAGATTAAGCATGATTTCTTTTAGGCACAGGAACTTTGTGGGATAAGATCTAAGAAATTGCTTCCACTTCAATAAGTTTTGAAAAATTTTCTCAAAATCAGGAAACGTTTGCCTTAAAGATGGTGATTACTATAGAAAGAAGGCAATTGATTCCTAAATTAATTGCTTCCTTTTGTCTTTCAAGGATTAAAGGATGGTTTAAGGAAGAAAAGAGATTACCTGCCCTGGAGTAGTTGGCTTGCAGGAGGGATCTTCTAGTGAAATACCTTGCAAGATCACAACAAAGCAAAGTAGGGCAAGTTAGTGTTCAATATGATAAAAAAGAATGCAGAGATTAGTGATAAATTGTGCGTTGCTCCCCGGCAATGGTGCCAAAATGTTGCGACGCTTTGTCGGGTTTTTTAAGTCAGTCGCATTATAGTATATGTGACCAAGCGTTGATAACAACTAAAAATTTATTACTCGAAAACCTAAGTATCCGAGGTCGAACACAGGGAGCAAATGGAATTTATTCACTAATCTCAATAATGTAATTGAACACTGAGAGTTACTCAAAGCTTAATTCAGAATATAAATGCAAGAATTTTAGAGTCAATTGTAGCAAAAATAGAGAAATTGGACGTCTTAAAAAGATATCTCTCTTTTAACTCTCTCTTATTTCCTTCTCCTATCTGCTTTCTCTTCTTCTTCTTCTTCTTCTTTCTTTCATTCTCTGATTTTCCTCTTTCCTCCGCTCTTTTTCTTCTATTCTTCTTTGACTTTGGCCGTCTGCTTCTTCTTCGTTGTCTCTTCTTTACAGCTCCTTTCTTTGCTCTAGCCTTGCCTTTCTTCTTCCTTCTTATTTTCCTCTATCTTCTGCCTTTGACTTCCTTCCTTCCCTTTCTGTTTGCGGCTAAGTGTTAGCTTCACCTTGCCTTTGTTTCCTTCAGCCTTAGCTCTTCTCTGACTTTCTCTTCTCTTTGGCCTTCCTTCCTTCTTCCTTTTGCAGCTAAGTCTTTCCTTCCCTGCTTAGTCTCGCTTCACCATGCCTTAGCTTCAGCTACGCCTTCCTCTTCCTTCTTCTTCCCTGCACACACATTGAAGAGAAAAACCTACCTCTACCCTCCCCGTGTCTCTATCTCTCTATTTCTCCTTTCTGTATGCTCTCCCAGAGCTGGGCAATCGGGTCCGGTGCACGCATAGGTCCAGGCGCATCGGTGTGGGTGTGATGCGCGAGGAGTGCTCAGATAGGTAATCGGGTCGGGTGCCAGGTCCGCGAGGGAATGTCGCAGACGAGGCGTGAGAGGGCGAGGGACCTCACTCCTCTGTACTGGAGGCAATGAGAAGAGAGCACAAAAATAATTTAAGGCACTCACCGCTCTCTTGCGTTTACAAGGTGGGACTAAATGTCCCACCCGCTTTTGCGCTCGCATCCACAGGAGCCCTTATTCGATTGCTGCTGATGGGTCGCTCGCCAAACCAATTGCCTGGTTGTGTTAAGTCACGCACCCATCCCGCTTCACCTGGGACCCTGACGCCTGGAGCGCGCAGCCTGAAGCGAAGCTTGCAACCTTCTTGCTACGTGCTTCAATGGCGGCAGGTGCTCAGATCTGTCACACACAAATACGGCCTTATGGCCCCATTAAAACACATGGGAAGCTTTTCCGTATCAAGGCGAAGGTGGGAGGGTAGGTGGCAGGCCACATAGCGACCTAGGCGTGCGTGCGTAGGTCACCATGTGGCCATGCTTATGGGTTAGGTCGGTGGGTGTTTAGGGCGGTGCTAGCGGTCAGTGGATGTGCAGAAGGTGATTAGTGGACTGTGGCGGAGGTGGTGAGGTGTTTGGCGAGGCGTGTGGAGGTGGTGAGGTGTTTGGCGAGTGTGTGGAGGTGTGGAGTGGTGGGGGCACCTCGCCGGTGGGCGGCCGGAGATGGAGAAGATGGAGGTGGTCTACGGTTGCGAGGGGTCGAAAAGGGGAAATAGAAAGAGGGGAAATGAAGAGGGAAAAGAGACGAGTAATTCTAACCTAACTAAGTGGACGAAGGGGGAGAGGTGGTGACTGGTGGTACCAGCTGTCGCCGGAGAAGATGGTGTCCAGTGGAGGGAGATGGCGATGACGACAGAGCTAGAGGTGCTAGCGCGAGTGTTGCGCGACACGAAGGAAGATGGTGAGGGTGGCTTTGCCACTGGTATGGTGGCAGAGCGATGAGAAAGCAGAGGGAGGCTCGCCAGAGCTTGCTGGACTTCTTGACCGGAGGAGAAGATGAAATTAGGGTGGATCTCTGGCCAAGTCGAGCTGAAGAGATGTGGCTGGAGGTGGTGGTGCTTTTATAGTCGCTGGCAGGGACTTTTATGCTTGGAAGACAAGCCTCCAAGAACAAGAGACCCATCTGGAGATGGAAACCATTGGATACCCAAATCTCTCGTGCGTTCGCATGAGAGATTGGGTGTGAATCAGAGATTAAGACCATGCTCAGATGGAAGGGAATTCCTCAGAGAATCTCCCTTCCAAATTTGGACGGAGATCTCTGAGGAATTAGGGAGTATTCCTCCTCCATTCCTCGTCGGAGTAGGATTTCTCCCTATTAATGGTGGAGGGACCTGTTTGTAAGAGTGGCGAGGAAGTTAGGGGGGTCTGTGCAATGATTTTCAAAGGATAGAAGCTAAAATGTAATTAGGTGTACTATTTTGCAAAGTAGGTCAAGATGAGCTCCCCTTAGGTCCAAATTTTGGTAAAAACCTAATTTGGACCTAAGGAATCCAATGGTGAAGTTGGATTTTAGGTTTGACCACGTTTGATTGGACATTTTGCACAAAAGTCCAAATTAGTTCAATTAATGATCTAGGACCCCAATCTAGGTCAAAACAGATTCCAAAGGCCAATTTGAAGGTTCTAAACCCTTGGGGATATTTTTCCATGAATTTTAGAGGGTTTACTTGATTTTTATCCTGACCAAAACCTTGTGGAATTAAGCGGGTCTGTTTTAGGGTTATAGGATATCATTTAATTCATAGACTGCACATGAACCCATTTCTGACTGAACCAACCCACTTTTTATATTATTTAGACCATTTGACCTATGTTTTGCCTCTAAGAAATCCTGTTTATGCACTACAATGGTAAAATTACAGTTTTAACCTTTATTTCATATTTTCTTCTCAGAACACTTATTCCTTGAATTAAGCCCTTCTCTAGGTTATGTAGGAGCTCTTATTCTCTTTCTTAGGTCAAAATGAGCTAGTTAGGGCTCATGATGAGGCTCTCATCAGTAGGAGGTTGTTAAAAAGGAAATTCTCAAATGAATGGATGCAGGCATTATTTATCCCATTTTAAACAGTAAATGGGTCAGTCCAATACATGTGGTGCCCAACAAGGCAAGAATCACTATGGAAGAAAATGACCAATGAGAGTTGGTGACCACTAGACCCTCAACTAGCTGGAGGGTTTGCATTGATTACCTTCATTTAAACATAGCTACCCAGAAAGACAATTTCCCCTTGCCGTTTATTGATCAGGTTTTGGAAAAGGTGGCGAGGAACAAGTAATTCTATTTCCTTGATGGGTACTCTAGGTATAATCAAATAGCTATCTTCCCTGATGATCAGGAGCATACCACCATCACAAGTCCGAATGGCACATTTGCATTCTGCTGAATGCCATTCGGGTTATGTAATGCTCCTGCCACATTCCAATGATGTATGATGGCTATCTTTTCTGATATTATCGACGAGTTTGTAGAGATTTTCATGGATGATTTCTCCATTTAGGGATCATCGTTTGACCAATGCCTTTTGCACCTTGATAAAGTCTTAACTCATTGCAAAGAGGCAAAGCTGGTGCAAAGTTGGGAGAAGAGCCACTTTATGGTCTAGCAGGGCAATGTTTTTGGGCATGTAGTCTCCGAGAGAGGATTAGAGGTGGATACTACCAAAATTGATTCCATCTCTAAACTTCCATTGCCCACCAATGTTCATCAAGTTAGATCTTTTCTTGGCCATGCTGGATTGTATAGGCGCTTCATTAGAGATTTCAGTAAAATCTCTAAGCCACTCTGTGACCTGTTAGCGAAGGATGTTTCCTTCGATTTTGACGACAGATGTGGCGAGGCTTTCTAGGTCTTGAAGAAAGCCATTATTACTGTGCCAATTCTCCAAGCACCAGATTGGGCCCTCCCGTTTGAGCTAATGTGAAGTGCTTCTGATTTTGTAGTAGGAGCGATCTTGGTCAATGGGTTGATAGCAAACCTCATGTTTTACATTATGCCAGCAAGACCCTTACAAATCCTTAGCAAAACTACATGGTCACTAAAAAGGAACTTCTTGTTGTAGTATTTTCTTTGGAAAAGTTTCGATCTTATTTATTAGGATCCAAGGTTGTGGTGTTCACTGATCATTTTGCTTTAAAGCACCTTCTTGCTAAGAAGGACACCAAACCTCATTTGATTTGTTGGATTCTGCTACTCCAAGAATTTGACCTAGAAATTAAAGATAAGAAAGGAGTTGAGAATGTGGTAGCAAATCATTTGTCCAGGAACCCTATTAAGGCATCAACCCCTACAGGCAAGTATCTAGGAGATTTTTCCTGATGAGTCTCTGATGGCTGTGGAGGCCAAAACCCCTTAGTTTGCTAATATAGTGAACTATCTAGTCATGAGCATAACCCCCAGTACTTGGGACAAGCAGAAGCGAGACAGGTTTCTTGACGAAGATAAATTTTATCACTTGGAGGAACTCGAGCTATTTAGAATAGCCCTGACCAGTTATTCCACCGTTGCGTCCCTGATGAAGAACAAAGGAATGTTCTGAGTTTTTGCCATGACCTCCACTGTGGAGGGCATTTTAGTGGGAAAAAGACTACCCATAAGGTTCTTCAGTCTCGCTTTTGGTGGCCCACATTATTGATGAGGTGTGGCTCATCATAGTTTTTTTTTTGAAAAGAAGAGGAGTGCTATCGAATCACTGATATTATTCCAGGAGAGCATTTATTGATTATATGAGAGAAATGGATTACATGAGTGAACCTCACTTATGTATGAGATTCTAGCAATTGTTTACAATATTATCCACACTCACTGGTCTCTCCTGAAATAAACTCTCATTTCTAGCTCTCCACACCGACCATAGCACAACCACCATGGGCACATATGCCTTATTCAAACTCAAAAAAGAACTCCACAGAACATCCCATGTGGGAATAGTATCCCTACAGACCTTCCTCCATACGCAATCTGTTATCATGCATGTGGAGAAAATATGAAGGTTGGAATCATTGTGCATCCCACACAAATGGCAAAATTGAGTAGGGGTGCCCATTCTCCTATGCCTCATATCTCCCGTTATGAAACCATCTCTTCTACACAACCATAAAAAGATTTGCACCTTCAATGGTACTTTCAATTTCCATAACTTCTTCCCAACCTCATCCACCTCTACTGACTTGGAAGAAAGGATGAGTTTCTCATAGGTAGCCACTGACGAGATGGCCCCATCCCATTTATATGTATCACACTCCTTTGGCGTAGGTCTGAAAGCAGCAAGTTCCTGCAGGAGGCGTTCATTTTCTACTCATGTTCTTGTTCCATGGTCATTCCCCACCTCATTATTTAAAATCCAATTCTCAAAAGCTGTGTCCCAATAATCACACACCAAAGCATTTTTATCAGTGGCAGCTGAAAATGCAAGAGGGTACTTGTCCTTTATCACCCCACCAGGCAACCATTTTTCCAACCAGAACTTAAAGCTTCTCCAGTCACCGAAGATAGATTTGAATAAATTCCAGTTATCAGCCAAGTCATGCACCACAGAGGTCCAGAAGGGAGACAGCTTATGAAGATTCAAGAAGCTCTTCTCGTCATTTACCACCCCATAACTATCATGAGTGATTTTTGTCCAAGGCTTTTGTTCCCCTTGCAGCAAGTGAACTGCCCATTTCAACAATAGGGCAACATTAAATTCTTTGAGAGATCTGATTCCCATGCCACCATACTTCTTAGGTGAACAAATTGAATCCCATTTAACAGGTTGGAAGAAGGCACCTTGGTGAGAAGCCCCTTTCCAGAAGAACCTTTTGCGCGTAATGTCAATTTCTTTCCAAATTGACTTTGGAGCTCGGAGAACAGAGAAGAAGAAGGCTGGAATGTATGTGATAACTAAATTTAATAAGATATACCTCCCCCCTTTCGACAAGTAACGACTACTCTAGCCTTCTAGCTTTGTAGCCACCTTCTCAAAGAGAAAAGTCCAATTAGTTTTCTTTATTTTTGTGCACTTCAGTGATAGCCCCAGGCATTTGATTGGCAGTGATATCACAGGCATGCCCAGGATGGTGGAAATGTTACATTGGTTTGTACCGTTCATACCAAAGAAGACCAAGGAGGACTTACTTCCATTTAATTTCAACCCAGAAATTTCACCGAATATGTTGACCATATAATATAGCGCCTGTGCTTCCCTCTTCCCACCTTCCACAAAAAAAAAGCAGTGTCATCCGCGTACTAAAGAATGGGGGCCAATGCCCTTCTGTTTGTCATTGAATATCCCCTTATCATCCCATCTATTGCCAACTTGCAAGCATATCTTGCCAAGGTATCCATTGCAAAATTGAAGATCAATGGGGCTAAAGGGCAACCTTGCTGCACCCCACATTGAGGCTGGGTCCAGGATCGACATGGCTTCCCATTTATCAAAGGGGAGTAGGAGGCAGTTGTGATGCACCGTTTCACCCATTGTATCCAAAGAGGGGGGAATTTTCTCCTTTTAATAATTTCCCATAGATACGACCAAGAAATTGAGTCGTAAGCTCTAGAGAAGTCTACCTTCCATAGGAAGGCCTTGGATTTTTGCCTATGCCATCCCATCACCATTTCTTGAGCCATGATGAATGATTCTTGCAGTGACCTCCCAGATAAGAATGCCGACTGGACAGACATAATCAAAGCTTCAGTACATCACGAATTCTATTAGCTAGAATCTTGCTGATGATAAGATAAATGGAATTTGACAACGCAATAGGCCTGTAATCTGAAAATTGCTCCGCACCTGACTTCTTTGATAACAAGAACAAATAAGACTTGTTCAGTTTTTCAAATCCAAAGTTTCCCTTTTCAAACTCATGTATAACTTCCATCACATCCTTCTTAAGAACATTCCACATTTCCTTGTAGAAGAAAACTTGTACCCCATCTGGTCCTAGAGCTCCCTCATTATTCAAACCTTTGATAGCTTCCACTATTTCATGTTCAGTAAAAGGGCCAACCAACATAGTAGCTTGTTCACTGCTGACACACGGGAAAGTAGCCGAAGCCATCCTCCAGGAGCCTCTTGGCATAGCCTTGGTTGCTTCTTTAAAGTAACGGCCAGCTTCAAATCTTATCTCACGAGTGGAGGTAATGGTTCTCTCGCCAACTTTAATAGAGGAGATGAGATTGAATCTTCTTCTAGCACTGGCAGCAAGATGAAAGAATTCGTGTTGTCATCCCCTTCCTTGAGCCACAGTTGTCTAGACCTCTCACGTCAATTCATCTCTTTCTTTAAGTCCTCCTCCCCAATGACCTACTGCCAAAATTTCCTTTGCTCCTATTCCTGGGCACTTAGAGCCACCCTGCATTCCTTCAAGTCAAGCCTTTGGACCTCAGCTAGTGCCTCAGCTCTCTTCTACTCTCTGATAGCCACCACTGCCTGTTCATATTCCTTTAACATTGTACGCATATCTGCCAGCTTTAGTGCAAGCTTCTATGAAGCCGAGCCAGTTACAATCTTATTTTGCCACCAACTAGACAGCATGTTTGCAAACCCCTCTTCTCTAAACCAAGACTTTTTGAGCTTGAAGTATGAACCAACATCCGCACTCACCCCACAATCCCACACAATTGGCATGTGATCAGAGAATGGCCAGTCAAGGCTCATGGTAGAAGATAAATGGAACCTCTCCAGGAGACTGGGGTTGCCAAAGAACCTGTCCAACTTAGATACAAGCCCACTACCATTTTTCTAGGTGAATTCAACCCCATTGACAGGGTATTCAGTGATGCCCAAGCTCTACACAATCAGTTAAACCCAGCCATTGCACCGTCAATATTGCCACCAGGTCTGTCCACACTTGATAAGGAACAATTGAAGTCTCCACCAACAAGCCATGGCACCTCTTAGACCTTTTGATGCACTACTGACAGGTCCTCCCAAAGCTCCACCCAACCAGCTGCTGCACAAGGTCCATATACACATGAGATGAACCAATCTAGATCACCTTGAAGGTTCTAACATCTACAAGTAAGCACATGTCTATCACTGTGGATTTTAGTTACTTTAAGGCTGGATTTCTTCCACCATATTGCCATCCCACCAGATCTGCCATTTGCTTCCATCCCCACACAGTCTGCTCTCCCAGATTGTCTCAGAGAGTCCTAGACAGGGCCATTTTCATCCTCCAAATGTGTCTCTTGAATAAGAGCACAATCAATCTCCCACTCCACAAGATATCTAATAAGAGATGCCCTTCTCACTTTATTGCGCAACCCACACACATTCCACATTAAGAATCTCATCCCTGGCATGGCTGATCCCCTTAATCCAAATTCTCCACGTATTCAACCATGATGGACTTTGCAACAGTTTCATCTTCAATGGGATTCAAGTTCTCCTTCCTTCACCTCCTAAGCATGTAAGGAGAGTGCCAAACCCCCCTTTTTTGGCTGGTCCCTTTCCCAAATTTCAGATCATCAGGTGCAGGAAAAGGCATTTGCTTTACATTCTCTAAGGACACTTCTTCCACTGCTATTTTCTATTTCCTCCCCCGAATTCACCTCCTTACAATTGGTGGATTTGCCAGGGTCCACAAGTGTTTGATTGGCACTCCCCATGACAGTATCATCAGCCATAATCATCTGATCCCACTCTAAGACATCCTTGTAGTAGTCTTTCCTCTTCTTTGGCTCAGGCCCATCATCTGAGGGCTTACGACCCTCTAGTTCATCCCGTTGTACCTCTCCAGATCTATCAATAGATGTCTTATCCTGACCCAGTTCTGGTAATATAAATTCCTGCCCTACCACTGATAGGCGAATAAGCCACGAAGAGCCCCTACACCTGTGGATGATTTTATCTAGCAGTGACCCACTTCTAAAGACCTCAGCCTTGAATTGTAGTAGATGGGCATCACCTTCCCCGATTGTAATTTCAGTATCATCACTAATAGATGCAAAGCCAGCAATCATCTTGGAGACCACCCCTCTAGATCTCAAATGTAGAGGCAATCCTTTGATTGCAAGAGTCACCCTCCTTATACCCAATCTCTGAGGAGGCCGATCAGGAAGTGCCCCATCAAAGGGAGAGAACAGCCTCCATAGCACACTAATGTTCTTGAAGGTACTTGAGCGAAAGCGTAGCCTTTCCACATTTATCATCCCCAGACCGAAAATAAGAAAACGGGTCTGGGATAGCACAGCAACCTTCCAGCCCGATGAAACAAGGGATAAGGAACTCACCAGTTGATGGAACCTTTCAACAAAAGGATTGCCAGTCATAACTTCGTTGATCAGTGCACCCCTCAGCATCATCTCTGCAGAAAGAATATCCTCTAAGAATGGGATCTCCACATCGATCGTGTGGCCAACTAGCGCCAGCGGCGAGGGCAGCTAGGGCTCCTTTACAACCTCTTATTTTGGGTGCAGAGGGTTGATCTTCATACGTTGCAGCCTCACCCTTGTGCACGAATCACGTTTGTGACCGTCTCCCCCACATGCCAAGCAGACAAGAGGATTTCTACACACCGCAGCCATATACCCTCTTCACCTGCACCAATAGCACAGAACCTCTCCATTCATCCTCCTCCTCCTCTCTCTCGAAACAAATCTAGTTGCCCTACCCTCATAAGACTGCCATCTCCTCTCCCTCCTCCGATTTCTCGATCTCCATGTCTTCCAATCACCATCATCCCTAACCCTAGCCGCACCCTCACCTTCTCCCGTCGCCCGTCGCCACTCTCTCTCTCTCGCCATCTCCCCTATCGTAGCCTTCAATGGCTCATCATAGTTAAAATGCCCAAGTTAAGCTAGAAACTAGGTTAAATAATACCAAATTAACACAAAGAAAGGGTTAAGTGTGAGAATTAATAGAAAAGACCTAAAACACCAAATCTATGTTAAAAATGAAAAATTAGGTCATTTATTGAGATATTCTATTAATAAATATAAAATGATGATCCAATTGCAAATTGAACATACAAATGAGCTCAAAACTTCAAATCGAAAGTGAAATTAACTTCTAATATGTTCAATTAAGCTTCAATAAAAACTTGGTAGCATTAGACATCAATAGGATCTTGCATTTAGAGATTCACATTTAGGTCCTTCATTTATAACATTTATTCACATTAGAAACCTTATAGGGACCACTTTGTAAATCACAAGGGCTTCTTTGCGAATCCTAGGGACCACTTATGAGTCTCTATGCAAAAATTCTATCGTTTCAATTGAGGATCATTACTGCAATTTGTCCAATAGAATCTGAGAGAACGGTGCACCTCTTGGTGCACTATTCATCAATGAACACAGCTCATCCCAGTCGTTCACTCCTTGATCCTTTGATCTGATGGCTCTAACTGATTTGAAGCTTTGTATGAATTTGCGCATAGCTTCACCACCTCGCCCAGATCCCATCTAGCAGCTAGGATTTGACTTGGCTCTTCCCGCACCCTCACAACTCATTGTGGCCGCCCATGCCCTAAATGCCTAATCCTATCGCACGGTGAGCGTAATCACTCTCAGAGTCTACTTAAGCATTCCTTCAGCTCGCACGCAGACCTTAATCGCTTCCTCCTGAGTTATTCCTTTTGTCCACACCTGTAGCTTCCTCTCATCTCCAATTCATCCACCTGCGATGACATACAGGCCCTGCTTCCTCCTTTCAATTGCCACCAGCCGACCAGGTGGTGGACCTTAGACAACTTCGTCAGCTGCTAGTCTTCTCCCATTTCGTCATCATCAGTTGACTGGCAGGTGACCTTAGACAACATCATCCCATTAGATAGATTTACATGGTTTCTAGGAGTAGAATTAGTATAGTTTTATTGCTTTCTAGTCAATTGTAGTTTAGTTAGTGTAATTTAGAGTAGATTAGAAGTAGAATAGATGTTAGAAGTTCACGGATTTGATCATTAGTTAGGAGTAGTGTAGTGTAGAATTCACATTCTCACCTCCTTTGATCAATTCAAATCAGATGAGATGAATCCATTTCGTCATCTGATCACTGATCTCCCCCCTCACATCACAAAGTCCATGTTCTGAATTCCCTCATGTTTTAATTCGCAATTCACCCCTCCATTAGAGTTAAATTCTCATCTAATTGCTTTCTAGCTTTGAGACAAGAATTTATGCTCAAATCCATCTAGGGTCATCCCATTTATTTCAGAAATCCATAAAGACCCTTGAATTTAAAATGGAATCTATTTGCTTGATGGATTTTGAATTTGGATTTCAAGCAAGATCGCGAGATTTTGAATCAATTGAGTTTTGAATGGTTTTGATCAAGTGAATCAAGATATTTTTGTGTAATTGAGTTCATGGCTATGAATCTGAGATGTTCTTGATGAGAAATCTTTCCTCAGATGAACCATGTTTGAATTTGGCACGAATTGGGGATTTCATGATCTTAAATGTGAGGTAGAGCCAAGGAAAATCAACCTTGATTGATTTGAGGCTCTACCAGGTATTTCTGAGTTGTTTTGAGTGAGAATCTAATTTTTTAACCCAAGGATTTTCGTTATATCCCTTAAAGTTTTAGACAATAGGGATTCAAGTTGGATTTATTGGATTGATTCTGACGCCTCCTTCTTGCTGTCTATAGCATTAGGAAGGTATTAGATAAGTGTTTTTCTCTCTGATTTGAAATGAGAATGCTGATAAGGATTTTTGATGTAGAGTTTAACTTCTCGAAGTGATTTCAATGTGATTTTCAAGCCTTATCAGATTTTTGAGGTGTTTATTGTTTTGATTTTTTAATCCCATATCAACATATTAAAGTACTGCATAGTAGCTACATTACATGGGTTTTCCAACCCTAAATCCAGTGAAAGTTAGGGCTATTTGAAATGATAATCTGAGTTGAATGTTATTGATCTCAGATCAGACTTTCTCAAGTTTGATCTTGGATAGTTTGTGTACTGGATTGAACCATCAGAGCTGCTGGAATTGAAGCAATGGCTGCAACGGCAGCCTTTGAATTATTTTAAGATGTTTGGAGTATGTCTTTAGCAGCTCATTCAGCTATTGATCAGACCGGTAGCTATTGTTTGAGTTGCTGTTCATGCTATAGCTGCTGCTGCAACTGATGCAGCTGTTGTTCTGTTGGGCTGAATTCATATGGTAGTGGTTGGGATTTGAGTTATCTAAGGTGCTGACATGTTTTCATTGTTGTAAATATTATGTATAAGCTTCATGTATTATTAATGTCTTTAGATTTCATTGAATTGGCTTGTAATATGTTTTATACATTCATTGTCAGCTAGATTTGTGCATGAACTGCCCAACATCGGAAATTAATGAAAGATGAAAGGAAAATCATGTTCAACTGCTTGCACATCTTCCATATCATGTGTTGAACACATTTGAAACCTTTTACTGCCATTCCACCCCTCACAACCCTCACTTAGGCCTTAGGTTCTCATTTAAAAACCTCCCTTAAGGCCTAGAATGAGCTTCATTTGTAAATAAATAAAAACTATAAAAAAATTATAAAAAAATAAAATAAATGTGCAGTAAGTAAGAATAAGTATATTTTTTAAGTATATGCAAACTTTGAAGGTCATATGAACCTCCAGCTTGGTAGAACATACCAGTTGACGGTTCAGTATACCTTAAAACTCAATAAAAGAACTCAACTTAAAAAAATCCCAAAAACACTCTATTCATCTCACCTCTCTTTCTCTCTCATCCCCTACCTCTATTAAACTTTAAAAAAACCCATAAAAATCATAAAAACTCAAAAAATATCCAAAAACACTATGTATACTATGTAAATACATGTACATATAAGCTATATACTAAGCTAAATATATGTACATAGTGTAGAATGTATATAAACTGTATATATAACTTAGATATGTATTATATATTATAAATTAAGTATTTAGAGTAAATTATTATGTATATAACTTTACTAAATAAATATCTATTAATTTAATTAACTTATATGTACTATAAGCTATATAAATTTATAAGCCCCGATAAATGAACTTATTTATCAATGATATTGTACATACTTACATACATACATATATATATATATATATATATATATATATATATATATTGTACATACTTACATACATACATACATACATACATATATATATATATATATATAATGTACACTAGAATACCTGCAAACTAATTTAATTATATTTATACAGTAAATAGTTAATTTAATAAGTTATTAAGTAGTTTACAAACTTAAAATAAAATAAATTAGTAAATTATGTTATTATTGAATTAGTTTATATTGTATATTTGTATTATAATATTTTAAGTATTTTAAACTAATTTAACTATATTTATACTGTATTATATTATTTATACGTAATTTATATGTATAATACCCTGAAAACTGATATTTATATGTCTATAAATTAAAATAAAACTTGTAAAATTCAATAAAAATATGTATTAAATAACTTAACATGTATCTTAATACTGTATAAGGTCAATTTGACCATAAATTATATAATTTATACAGTAATTAAGAAATTAACTTATAAACCAATGTGCATAAATTGTAAAGTTTAGCTAATTTATTTATATAGTAAAATTAATTATTTTTGTAAATAAATTATATAATTATATAGCCCTATATAAGGGCATTTCAACCATATAATTTAATTGAGAATTGGAACTCAATTGGGCCCTCAAATCGAGGGCCAAATCATGCGAATTCAAACATGTAACGCTGGTTTGGTAGCAGCTGGTGGTGGCACAAAGGTGCCACATCGTAGATGTAGGGCCACTTCACACGGTATAAAAGGAATTCCTCTCATGCATTACCCAGTCGTCATGGCATCGGGTGCCCATATACACATTACCTAATCTCCTATGTCCTAAGCATATGAAATGATGATTTGGCATGGAATTTATGCGAGTGTGATGCATGGCTAGGAGTTGTGTACTATGCATGGGTCTAATTAGGCCTAGTGAGGAGCCAAAAACATGGTTAATGCACCTAATTAAGGATTAGAGTGGCTGTAGTAGAGGTCTGGTCCCACCCTAAGGGGTGCTGTGTATCCCTCAAAAAAGTCGCCTGCCAACTAAATTCATTTTTGGGTTAAAAACCTATCTGAAGTGAAGGGAAGAGGCTGAATGCGGCTAAGTGTTGAACCCCTGTGTGCCTATGCTTTAGTGTATGTTGTGTTAGTGTCTGTGAGTTGAGTGCGTGAGTGTGTGTTGTGTTATGTGCATACATAGTGTGTGTGTGTGCGTCTGTATATATATACTATGGATATATATTGTATATATATTATATATGTAAATAATACATATATAAGTATACTTAGAGTGTAGTAGTATTGTTTTAGCTATTATGTATATAAATAAAAGATAACTTTAGTGACAGATATAGATGTTACTATAGATAGTAATAAATGTTAGTATATATAATAGCTTTTACCTTAGCTTATGTATTTAGTTTTTCCAAGGTTTTAACGATACTTTTATACGTCACTGTAGATATATAATATGTTACTGTAGATATTAGTAAGTTAATTTTAATTAGTACAGTACATATGGATACTTATTTTTGTACCTATGCTAAGTTGTAAATGGTTAATATAGAGTATTTATTTATAGTTTTTGATGTTTATTTGTAGATAAATGTTTTCAAGCGTTGTAATTCATTTTTTTGTTTAAAATTGATTCATTCTTTCATTATTTGATTGATTCATTCATTATTGTACATAAAATCAATCTTTTTGCAATTAAAGAATATTATTGGACTTAGAGAGTATGTATATCAATAATTGACTCCCAGTGAATGACCTAGAATAAACCAATAAAAATTAAGTATATAAATAAAATCGATGTGATAACGGTTTGTATTTGTGACATATACTACAACAATAATGTTTTAAAACCCTTTTTAGTACAAATCAATAGTCGACGATCATATTTTTGGCTCAGTTGCCAAAACTATTCTTTTGTTCTTTCAATTGTAAATATTTTTGGATTTATTTGTAAATAATCATTCTTTTATTCATATTCTTTGTTGTATATACATTCTTTCATTTGTTATTATTCTTTGATTCTTTTTATATATTAGCTTGATTAATCATTTTTCTTTTGTCTTGTTTTCATGGTACCTAAGGAGGAGTTGGAGAAGAATGACTACTTCCTGGTGGACCTGCTTCCCAGTTTTTCTTCGATTCTAGGACTTCTTCGACGGATCCATGTTTAGATTAGATTAGACATTAGAATTTAGGTTTATATTTTATTTTCATTTTTAGGATTCTTTGTATAGTCATAAGTTGTGAGAGCATGTTCTCACACATTTGACGTAATAATATGGACTGTGGACACTCATTCTTTTATTCATTATCGTTTTAGGTTTTTTTTTTTTTTTTGAAACAAAAAGGAGAGCTATCGTCTTACGATAGCAGTCCGGAGCAGTATATTATGTGCAACGTAAGGGAAAATACAAAAAGGACCCCCAAGAGTGTATGAGAGACTAGCACTCTCTTACAATACTCTCACAACATACCGGCCTCTCCTGAAAAAGTCTCTCATTCCTTGCCTTCCATACACACCAAATAGTAGCAGCCATGTGGACATGTGGCTTCCCTTTCACCTCAAACCCATGCCAGATAGAATCCCACTCTGGTAATGGCTCCTGACAAATTTTTCTCCAGATGACATCAGTGACAAGGCAAGAAGAAAGGAGGTGATTTACATTGTCAGTACTCATCTCACATAAAAGACAAACATGATGATCAGTACCCAACCTTCTGTGGCATAGATCACTTGTGATTAAACCATCTCTCTTGCATAGCCAGAGGAAAATTTGTACCTTGAGAGGAATTTTTAACAACCAGATCTTCTTGTCAATGGAATCATATCTCCAACCCTCTTCAATGTTCAACATTCTATTATAGCCAGATTGGACACTATAAATCCCCTCCCACAGATATCTGTCCTCCATTCCAAGCCTAGGTTTGAAGCTCTCAAGGTCTGAGATAACCCTTCTCTTTTCTTCCCACAGCCAGGTAGCTCTTCTGTTGGACTCCTCACCATCCAGATTCCAGCTGCTGCTGCTGCAGGACCAGACCTTGCTGACAGTGGCATCCTTGTCAGCTGCCGCAGCAAAAGCTCTTGGATAGAGCTCCTTCAAGACACCCAACTCAGACCATCCCTCCTTCCAGAAACTGAAGGACCTGCCATCTCCAAGTGATGGTTGCAGCAGATGGAAGTGATCAGTCAATGCCTTAGTCACAGATTTCTAGAAGGGAGAAGGGTAGTTGGGCTGAAGTCTGGACAGCATGCTGTTGGATGCTCCATATCTGTCTTTAATTGGAATAGACAACGGCTTGAGGCCGCCTTGCAGCAGTTTAACAGCCCATTTAAGTAGCAGGGCATCATTAAAATGCTGCAGGGACTTAATCCCAAGACCACCCTTCTCTTTAGGATAGCAGATCTGATCCCATTTGAGAGGCTACAAGAAACTGCCCTTATGTCTAGCTCCCTTCCAAAAGAACCTCTTCCTCATCACATCCAACCTTTTCCAAATGGATTTTGGTGCTTTGAAAATGGAAAAGTAGAAAACAGGGATGGAGGTGACTACCGAGTTGATCAAGACAAGTCTTCCACCTCTGGATAGGAACCTGCTATGCCAACCATCTAATTTCATAGAAATCTTGTCAAAAAGGCAGTTCCAATCACTTTTCTTCATCCTGGAACACCTCAAAGGTAGCCCTAGATATCTGATAGGAAGACTGATGTGGGGAGTCATCAAAATGGCTGCTAAGGCATCTTGCTCCTCCTCAGGTAAACCAAAGCAGACCAAACTAGACTTATCTCTATTCAACCTCAATCCAGAAAGCTCACCAAAAATATTAACCATATGATGCAGAGCCATTGCTCCATCCATGGACCCTTCAACAAAAAAAATAGTATCATCTGCATACTGAAGAATGGGAGCCAGATTATTCCTACAAGATAGTGAATATCCTCGGAGAAGACCAGCTTCAGCAACCTTACAAGCAAACCAAGCCAAACTGTCAACTGCCAAATTGAAGATCAGGGGAGCCAGGGGACATCCTTGCCTGATGCCACATTGGGGTTGAATCCACGCACCATAGGGTTTTCCATTTATTAGAGGGGTGAAGGAGGCAGTGGTAATACATCTTTTAACCCAACCTATCCAAGTAGAAGGAAAGCCCCTTCTTTTAAGCACATCCCAAAGATAAGGCCAACTGATGGAGTCATAAGCTTTACGAAAGTCAACCTTCCAAAGCAAGGCCTTGCATTTTCTCTTATGCCAACCACAAATCATCTCTTGGGCTAAGATAAATGATTCTTGTAGAGATCTGCCAGGGAGGAATGCTGATTGAGTAGGATGGATCAGATCTTGCAATATGGGCCTCAATCTATTGGCCAGGACCTTGCTAATCACCAAGTACAAAGAGTTAGAGAGGGCAATGGGTCTAAACTCCTGGAAGGATTCAGCACTCGGGGTTTTTGGCAGAAGAAACAGATAAGATCTATTTATCCTTTCAAAGCCAAAATTGCTACTTTCAAACTCTCTAATCACTTCCATAACCTCTGTGCCCACAATGTCCCACAGTTCTTTGTAGAAGAAAACTTGGATTCCATCAGGACCAGGCGACCCTTCACAGTTGAGATCCTTAATGGCCTTCAGGACTTCAGCTTCAGATATGGGTTCAATCAGGCTGGACCCCTGAGACTCATTAATTTTGGGTAGATCACTAGCTGTCATCCTCCAATTACCCCTACCTGCAGCTCTTGAAGATTCCTTGAAATACCTGACAGCCTCAGCTCTGATATTAGATAAGGAGGTAATTCTCTGCCCCTCTATAACAATTGAAGAGATCAAATTAGTTCTTCTCCTAGAACTAGCAGCCAGGTGAAAGAATTTGGTGTTTGCATCCCCCTCACTTAGCCATAGCTTCCTAGAACGCTCCCTCCAATCCATCTCCAGTTTTAGGTCTTCTTCAATCACCACCCCCTGCCATCTCTTTCTATCTGCAAGGTCCAGCTCAAACAGATGAGCCACAGCTTCCTTGGTATCCAGTTCTTGAATTTTCAGCAAGTCCTCACAATGCTTCTGATGTCTGAGAACAGAGATAATATCTCCATACTCCTTCAGCATACCTTTCAAAGCCACAATCTTGGAAGCCAATCTGAAGGTAGCTGTGCCTTCACCCTGTTGTGACCTCCACCAGCTAGCAAACATGTCTCTGAACCCTGGTTCCCTCAGCCAAGATTTTCTAAATTTGAAGTAGGAGCCAGCCACCACCTGTTCACCATTGTCCCACACCAACGATGTATGATCAGAGAATGGGCGTTCAAGACCACAAACAAATGACATCTAGAAGAGATCCATCAGCTCAGCATTGCCAAAAAACCTGTCAATCTTGGACATGAGCCCATTACCATTCCTCTAAGTGAATTCAGCCCCTGACACAGGAAAATCACACATTCCCAAGGCCTGGACCATCAATTGGAATCCAGTGGTAGAGCTGTCCACCACCCCATTAGGTCTGTCACTCCCCAATAAAGTACAATTGAAGTCCCCTCCAACAAGCCAAGCCCCCCCATCTACAAAATCTGCAGCCAGGTTCCAATCCTCCCACAGCTCCTGCCTCCTGCTAGGATCGTTTGGACCATACACACCTATCACAAAGAAGACATTGTCCCCCTAGCCTCTTTTGAATCTACAAGTCAGAAGGCGCCTAGCCACAGAAACCTCCTCCAAACACAGCAGCTGCTTCTTCCACCAAATGGCAATTCCCCAGATCTGCCATTGGAATTGACCACCACAAGGTCATTTGCAAGACCTGCCCTCATCTCCTCCCATGCCTTGTCAGACTCACAATCAATGTGTGTCTCTTGAAGGATGGCACAGTCGATTTCCCATTCACGCAGATATCTAGGTAGAGACCTCCTCCTACTTCTATCGCGCAGCCCACGCACATTCCAGGTTAGGACCCTCATTTGGGAGTCAGGTCTGTCCCCTTCTTAGCTGCAGAAGCTTTGCTAACCTTCATCACAGCTGCAATGACAGATTCGTCAACTCTTTGTGTAGGAGTGTGCCTTCTTAGCCTCAGCTTGTATGGAGGTTTCCCAATCATAGCAGTAGAAGGAGTCTTTGACTTCAAGTGCACGACATCAGCCACAGGAGAGCAATTCTGCAAGTCCAAGGAATTCACAGAGGAGTCCACCAGAATAGAATCAACAGGCTCATTAATCACATTCACTTCCATCCCTTCATCAGGCTCACCAGGATGGGCTTTCAGGTCCTCAGCCACAGCTTCATTAAACACATTCATTTCCATCCCTTCATCAGCCACCACTGCAGCTACCTTTTGGATCAGAGGTACTTCAGCCACTTCCTCCAGAGCTTCAGTCCTCATCTCCTCAACTCCCAAGCTCCCTACCTTTAGAGCATTCTGCCACCACCTCCTAGCTAGCACAGTTTGGTTGCAAGGAAGGAGCTTTGGTTTTCAGCACCTCAGCATAAGAGGGGAGGTCTTGGATCAGAGGTACTTCAGCCACACCCTCCAGAGCTTCAGTCCTAAACTCCTCAACTCCTCAACTCCCAAGCTTCCTACCCCATCTACCAATTCCCTACCTTTAGCGCATTTTGCCACCATTTCTTGACTAGCACAGTTTGGTTGCAAGGAAGGAATTTTGGTTTTTAGCACCTCAACATAAGAGGGGGGGTGATGTCTAGGCACGACCTCCCTGTTTGCCACAATAAAATTCAAAATAGCTTCCAAGAGCTGCCCCCACATCTGAGGATCAGTTTATCAGGAATGGTACCAGCCCTGAAGACCTTCACCCTCACTTTCATAGCACTGGCATCTCCTTCAGTCAAACCAACAACAGCATCCTCGGCTACAGATGCAAACCCAGCTACCATGTTTTCCACCACCTTCCTAGACCTTAGATGCAAAGGTAGACCTCTGATCTCAAGAACACCAGACCTGGAAGCTATTCTTTGAGGGGGACGCTTAGGCAGAGAGCCATCAAAGGGGGATACCAGCCGCCAGATCACTGATAATCCACCCAATTTGCTATTTTGAAAACAATACTTCTCTACATCTGCCGCACCCACATCAAAAATCACAAATCGCAATGAAGAGATAATCGTAATTTTCCAAGCATCAGTTGATAGAGGAAGAGACCTCACCAATTGCTAAATTCTATCCATCAAAAGGGTACCCACCATTAGTTCTCCAATCAAAGAACCACGTAGAACCAGCTCAGCTACCTTGACATCCTCGGTCAGGGGAATCTCCACATCCATAGCGTGTCCCCCGGGAGTTGAGGGGGGAGGTGGGAGGGGCATCTGCAGCTCACCCCTAGGCCACGAAGGTGTATTGCAATCCCTGCCCCTAGAATCACCGCAAGTCACCAGGCAGGCATCCCGTTTGTGACCAAATCCTCCACATGCAAGACAAAGCAGTGGCCGCTGGCAGGTCACCGCCAGGTGCCCCTGAAGCCGACATCTAAAGCAAATCACCTCCCTCCGATTTCTGCCCCAACCACCTTGAAAACCCCTCCTGCCCAGGGTCCTAACTCCATCGGGCACATGGATGCCACGCACCTTCCTACGCCAAGATTGCGAGCGCCATACCGCCCATTCGTCAGAGTCATCGGCACGGGCGTCGGGGCCCCTCAGGCGGCCAGCCATCCTTACCGGAGCTTCCCTCCCAAAGGAGAATTCAAATTTCGTCGGATCCCTCAGGCGTCGAGGTCCCTCATTCTTTTTAGGTTTTTTGGTTTTGTTTTTTGATTTGATTTGATTTCTTGCATTAAAAATACAAAAAAAATTACAAAATTGAAAATACCAAAAATATTTCATTTCTACTTATCTAGCAGCATCATGACATAGACATGCCATCTTTGGTTTGCATCAATTCCTACTAGATTTACTTTATGTCAATGTGCATTAAATGTTGAGAGCTTGAGCTAGGTATGATTTCTAACCTTCTTAAGCTCCTTCCATCTTTACATTGGACATAATTAAGCAAGACCACCACTTGTTTGCAAAATATTAAAAAGTGAGACCAGATGCATGAAATTCACTCTTAAAGAGAAGAACCTAATTCAAAGTGTGACTCAATTAAAGTCTTTGAAACCTTATGTGGTTTTTCATTGAAATTATGTTGATTGTTTATCGTGTACACACTACACGATCACATAAGATACACAAGAACACACATTTCTACCTCATCTCTTTGTGCACCCACAGGAGCTTGGATTCGCACGCTAGTCTTATCCAAGTTCTGAGTGGATTTAGAGGTCTACACGTTGTTAGGTTTCTCTTAGAATGCGTACAATTGCATTGATAATATTTGTTTGTGCACTATATTTTTCATAGCAGACCAATAGGAAAAATCCACGATTGTTTCTCGCTTGAATGCTGTGGTCTTGACTTTGAGATTAAGATTTTTGTTTGGTTGGATTGGTTTTTGCCATGAGTTTGTGACTGCTTCATAAAGTGTTTTCAAAAATTGAACTCATGGATGATAGATGTTCTTGACACCAACCGCTAGTACTTCTTTTGGGTACTGATGCCCAAGTCACCTACACTTCTTTCTTTTCATAGTTTCTTTCAGGGAAGGAACTGTGAATGATCCTTTTGTGTCACTACTGTCTTGGAGGAACCTTTGTTCCTCAATATTCTAATCCTTCTGTACCTTACTCAGATCTACAACCACCTCTTCTTCCCAACCCAAATTCATCTTCTTCATCTTAACTCTGCATTCATTGATTGAATAGGTGGAAGCTGTAGATTTGTTCCAGATATACTACTTTTGTCTACTTGGACGTTGAGCCAAGTAATTCTGAGATTACTTTGTATGTTTACTTGGACCTTAAGCCAAGTATTTCTAGACATACTTTGTCTGTCTAGTTGGACTTTGAGCCAAGTATCACTATTTTGATACCCACTTTTTACTTGGGCCTTGTACTAAGTATCTGATTCTGATTCCTATTGATTATGGAGCTATTCTTCACCTTTGAGATTGACAAACCTCCATTCCATTTATCATGATCTAAACCCTTCATTGTGCTTCTTTGACTTGTCAATTCTCATCCATCTATCTAGCCCCTACATTCTTGATGCTTTACTAGGTTTATGCCTAGCTGAAGGCATTAAACATAGCAAACCTATCCTTTGTATATAGCTATTTTCATTTTTATTATTTTCATCTTTCTTGTTTAGGTGTCTACCTATGCATTTTTAGCATACATTTATTATCACATATGTCATGCATTTTACTTCTTAGCCTAACTTTCCACTCTGATCTTGTATCAGACTTGAAATCGTCCGCACAGAGATTTTTATCTCCTCATTCTGACTTCCTTTCGTCACCTAGTATAAGATAATGAAAAGTAGAGCATGCATTTGCATTTACCCTATTCATTCAAGGAGGACATTGCATCATTTAAGCATGAGGGGGTGTAAATGGTGAATCATTTATTGAAATGCAATTGTAGACACACCTATAGTGTATATAGTATAGTATTATCAAAAATACCAAAAAAATTGAAAAATTTTGAAAAATTTGAGAAAAAATTACGAAGTCAAAAATACAAAAAAATGTCAAAAATAAAAATTCCAAAAGTACAATAAGGGACCTGATCTCTATTGTTGAGGGAGAATTCGAAAAGATTAAAAAAACATTGAGAGAAAAAGAAGTTGAAAAGAATATAAGTGTTTAATTATGATCTTATATCTAAAAACAAAAATAGAATAAGTGTTTATGGACATTCAACCTTTGCTGGTTAGACTTTCTGGGCCACTGTAGCTTGATTTGCTCAAGCTTTGGCTTAATACACTTTAAGCTTTGACAAGATAGACCAGGATCTCTCCTAACTTAGGACATATTCTTGTACCTGAGTCACCAGTATAAGATTTGCTAGTTTGCTTTGGCTTAGGAGTCTAAGTAACCTTAGTTCACACTACACAGTGTCGAGAAAGACCTTATTGATAAACACGTATAAATTCATTGTAAAATTCTTATTTATGATAGTTTCTAGGCCTAGCATTGCATATCATGATATAAATATTACATAAATATCCATTGCATTGCATTTAGGATAGTTGTATATTATGTATATTAATTCCATCATTTTACATGGCTAGGAGGCAGTGAGACATCTTTACGGGCTTTAGATGAAGAATCCGACCATACGAATGAATTCAGAGCGATGATCACAGTCCATCAACGCGAGAATCACCCTGATCATAGCTCTGTAGCACCCTCTGCAAGAAGAAGAAGGTAGATGACCTAGATGGCACCATGTGGCGCCATCCAGGCCGCCCCACCTGAGCTAAGGCATCTCCAAGCCCACTGCAAGATCAGATCCCAGTCGTTGGATCTCAATCCAACGACTAAGATGTGCGCTCCATGGCTAAAGAAGCATCTCATCTTACCTAGCCGCAGGTAGATCAAGCGAGGAGTCATCTCGACCGTTGGATCTTCATCCAATGATCGTGGGCACGGAAGCTTAATTCGTAAGTGGAGCACATAACGATCCTCAGCATAGTGGTTTGCGCCTCAGCTCACAATACACGGCCATGCGTTAGAAGCCCCGCGTGCGGATTTTATCCGCTAAAGTGCATGCGGAAGGGAAATTAAGTCATCGCTGGAAGATCGGGCAACGATGGAATTAATTATGTGGACACATAGTTGAGCACAAATGTTGCACGCAGTCGTCGACGCACCTCGAGAATGTACCATCAGATGCGCGTAGTTAAGACGTCTGAACGCAGCATCCAACGACTGATGGCAAGGTGCACGATTCAAATTTTGCGAAGGGGCGCGATCTTCTCTCAGCCGTGCGATCCTTCATTCGACGGTCAAGATACGTGCACGACGACAGCTGCAGGTGTGAGTGGTGGGCGTGGGATTTATAACGATAGAAGAGCGGGCTTTTAGTGACACTTGCAGCTGTCACTAAATGGCTTGCGCAATACTTGTGCTAGCCAAGGTAATGAAGAGGCGTGGATGTTTTGGCGACAGCTTGAGCAGCCTTTAGTTACGCTTGTAGCTGTCGCTAAATGCCTGTGCACTGGATTCTCTTCTTCCCATTCACTATATAAAGGCCTACACATCCCCTTTACCAAACCATCTCTACCTACTCTACTCCCACCTACTCCTAAGCTCTAGCAAGCCTACCAACGCTTCATTAGAGCTTACTCTCAAGCTCCCAAGGCTCCTATTAGTGTAGCGAACCTCTGCCTCACCAAATATTCCTCTATCTTCCCATCCCCATTCATAGGTCTCCTTGGAGCCATCCTCCTACCTCCATTCCACTAGTAGATCATCTCCGCCTTCTCACTTCCATTCTGGAGCCACACTGAAGCTTTCCTCTACCCAACGTCCTCTTGCATCTCACCTCCGTCATCTCGCTCCTCACCTCCTTTGTCCGAGCTTCCGCCAGGCACTGTCGTCTAGCCGAACAGCCGATTCGAGAGTTTTCCTCTCACCTCCCTCTCTTTTTATGCTTTCGTAGATTATTGTAATAGACATTCATGCAATACATCACATTTGATTCCATCTCTATCTTGTGATTTCTTGTCTTTTATTTCAAAAATAAAAAAAAACAAAACCCTAAAACACCAAAAAGAAATAAATCGAAGCACGGTTTTCATACAAAGTAAACGTTGCCTCCCTGTGTTCGACCTAAGTCTCCCTTGGAGTTTCGATATAAATTTTATTTGATCATGAGTTTTGCAACTACGACGATGGGTTACTCGTAACCCCTATTTCAAACACACGAAACACGTGCGATCATTTTGGCACCGTTGCCGAGGAGGCAACAAAATTTACTGTATTGTTTTCCGTGCTTCTTTGCATTTACATAGCACTAACTCTGCTTGTCTTTGATTAATTGTCTTGCAGATACCCTAGCATGGAGATTCAAGTGCGGTAGACCAGAGTAAAGTGTGGGTAGAGTGTTTTGTAAGTGTCCCCCACTAGTTTATTTCGCCACAATCATAACCAAGACCTAATCTATTTAGGTGTTTGCATAAACCCTAGGATAGATTTATTTTGTCCTATTTGCCACTTTCACCCATCTCATCCACATCTTATAAAAAAAAAACAAAAGATACTTTCTATGGGACAAATCAATTTATACACTTTATACATCCACATCAGAGGCACATAACCTGACTTGATTTTCATCTATTCAATCAGGATTTCAACTTGTGGACCCGGTACATGAATTCAATACATAAAAGAGTAGAAATCATATTAGGTTAATCACCTTTTTGTGCCTTAATCGATAGTGCATTTGGGTCAATTGATTGAATGTTTAGGCTGCACCACCTAATCTAAAAGAGGTTCATTTTGTAGTTGCCCCATAGGATTCAATAATTAGGTCAAGCCAGGCACTCCATATTTTTCTTGATTTCTAAAGGAAAATACTTGCACACGTGCTTTTAAAAATAAAATTGGTTTGCCTCACAAAACTTTGTTGAAAACACCTAATATTTGAATCCTAAAAGCTATTAAGCAAGATTCGAACCCTAAAACTCACCTCATCATTAATAATCTTGCTTGAAAACCTCTTGGTTGTGCACATTCACACATTCTCAAACAAATCATTAAGGGCACAACCCATTCAGGGCCCATCACATTCCAGAAGTACCAATTTCCCAAGCCTAACTAAAATCAATTAGACATTGGCCCTAAGGATTCGTTCGCTCGTCGGGATCCAGATTGAGATTGTTCACGATTAACTTGCTTATACTAGTCAATCTGATGTCTAGCTAGGGGAGTAGCATCAAATGATCGCGACTGGGGGGTACACTAAGAACTGGAGGCGCAAACCAAAGGAAGAACATTCTCCTCAGTCCCTCCTTCTAACTGGTTGGATTGCCTAGACATAAGTAGAGTAAATCGTTTATGATCCTTCAAACTATGGGGAACGTCCCGGTGTCATGATTCCCACTGGAGACATAGAAATCAAGTCCCAAGTCTTAAGTTTGATTAAACACTTTCATGGGCTTGGCTCGGAGGACCCATTCGAGCACTTGGAGGATCTAACCACTTTGGTTTAGACCACCAGAGCAAGGAATGTGAACGAAGAGCAAATGATCATGAGGCTTTTCCCCCACTCTCTCAGGGATAAGGCCGCACATTGGTACTGGACCATAGGAAGGCCGATTGAAACTTGGGCTGCTCTTAAGTTGGCTTTCTTGAAGAAATTCTTCCCTATCGAATGGATCAATGCCTTGCGACGGGCGATTACCACTTTCGCCCAACGGCTGGGGGAACCGTTTCATGGTGCCTGGGAGCGATTCCAGGAATTTTTGAGGAAGTGTCCACACGACGAGGTGATGAAATGGCAACTCGTGCAAATTTTCTATCACGAGTTGGTTGAGTAACTCCGTAATCACGTGGACGCTTCCTGTGGAGGCAATTTCCTCAACAGGGATGCAGATAGCGCATACGACCTGTTTGAGGAAATGAGCAAGAATTCAATTAATCACGCCTCCATGGATGCATTCAACTAGTCCCAACAACCTAAGTCAAGTGCTAATGAGATCCAGGATTCTCATTCATTTGACATGGAATTGCTGTAATAAACTAGATAAAATGGACTTGGTTGCTAAGAGAATGAAAGAATGGATGTCTAGGGATTCAGGAAACACTTCTATACCTACTCAATCTTAGAATTCGGGATTCCATTCCTCACGAGCTCCCACGGGGCGGGAATTCGTGAACCAACTTGATTCGGCTCAACCTATGAGCCTGGATTTCTTGGAACCTTATGGGTTCCAAACTAGGGCCTTTGATCCTAGTTTTTCTAATCCTTCCTTCTCTCCATCCTCATCCTATGAGGATGCATATGCAATGCAGGAGAATGTTAGGTCCAACCCGTATTCCAACACTTATAATTCGGGTTGGAGGAACCAGCCAAACTTCTCTTGGAAAGGTCAGGGGCAACAGACCCAAACTCGACCCAATAACTATGCATCTCAAAGACCTATGGGTCAGGGTCAAGTATACACTCAGTTGCCCTCGAAATTGATTACGCCATCTTGGAATGCCCAACAATCTGCAGAGTAGGCTGATTTAAACCAGTAGATGGTGGAAATGCAAGGGTCCATGCTTCAGCTTATGCAACAAATGAAGACATCATTGGATAACTTGCAATCCGGGTTAATTGCTAACACCTGACAACCCGGATCTCTACCAACCCAACCTGTACCCAACCCATGCAATGTGCAAAATCAAGGCAATAGAACCCAAGGGTATGAGAATCAAAGGGACCCACATGCACATGCTTAGGTGGTTGAGTAGGATCCCTCATCTTCTTCTTCTGGTTACATGACTAACCAAGACCCTCCAATCTCCACTAACCTACCTCAAGACCCGAACCCGTATGCCTCTGCAAACTCTGTCACCTTGAGAAGTGGAAAGCAAACCTGGGACCCTAAATTATCTACTAGATGCCAAAACCTTGGGGAGCTTGAGAGAGAAGAGGAGGAGATTAAAGAAGACAATAAGGCCTAGGGATCGAAAATTGAAAATACCACCCATATCTAGTTCCCTGAAGCCCTATTGAAAACCAAGAAGAAGAAAACCCTAGATAGCAACGAGGAGTTCCTGGATTCTTTCAAAAGTGTAGAGATCAATATTTCATTCCTTGATGCTATTAAGCACATCCCGGCTTACGCTAAATTTTTGAAAGAACTATGTACACAAAAGCGTAAATCGAGAGAACCCACTCCGAGGAAGGTGATTCTCTCTGAGCAGGAAAGTTCTGTGATCCTGCATCACCTTCCTTAAAAGAAGAAAGATCCAGGTGCCCCCTTGATCTCATGCATTATTGGGGAATACACTTTTGATAGGGCACTGTTGGATCTAGGTGCATCCATCAACCTAATCCCGACTTCTCTTTATGAGAGGTTTGGGTTAGGTGAACTCAGGCCAACCTTAGTAATGCTACAATTAGCAGACCGATCGGTCACCACATCGAGAGGCGTTATTGAGGATGCAATTATCAAGGTCAAGGATTTCTATTTTCCTATAGATTTCCTCGTCCTTGATATGGATGTACCTAATGATTTGAGGAACATGCCCATCATTCTGGGGCATTTGTTCCTAGCTACTGCCAAGGCCAACATAAACTGTGAAAGCGGTAGTATGGAGATCGCCTTTGGGGATAAGAAGTTAACTCTAGACATTTTTAAGGCGATAAGAGGATTTGAGGATTGTGGATTCATTGAGGAGCTCAAGGATCAGGATCTTGAGACTTGTACGACAATCAGTGCACTTGAGGACTCCACCAGCTTTAGCGAACCCAACCCACAACCCTTCATGGTAGACTTGCCACACTTTGAAGAGGCTATTGATTTTGTTCATTCCCAGCCTTTTCAAATGGATCGTCTTGATGAATCTTCATCAGCATCCTCCCTACCTTCTATTCTAAACCCACCCCAGCTGGAATTAAAACAATTGCCCAAAAATTTGAAATATGAGTTCTTAGGACCTGAAAATACGCTCCCTGTGATTATTAGTGTTGATTTGACTAAGTAGCAAGAATCGAGGTTAATTAAGGTCCTTAAGAACAACGAGGCAATTGGTTGGACCATCCATGACCTTAGGGGGATCGAGCCATCTTATTGTAATCATCGTATTTTCATGGAAGATGAATCCCACCCTTCTCGCAAAATGCAAAGGAGATTAAACCCGAATATGCGAGAAGTGGTCAAGGAGATAATCAAGTGGCTCGATGCTAGGATTATTTACCCAATCTCGGATAGTCCGTGGGTTAGTCCCATTCAGATTGTACCCAAGAAGGCGGGAATAACCGTTATGACTAATGAGAAAGGGGAAACCTTCACCACTCGTTCAGCTTATACTTGGAGAGTCTGTACCGACTATGGGAAGCTGAACACAGCCACTAAAAAGGATCACTTTCCCTTGCCATTCATCGATCAAATCCTTGAAAGGTTAGCTGGGCAAAAATACTTTTGCTTCTTGGATGGTTATTCTGGATATAACCAAGTCCCTATCCATCTCGAAGACCAGGAAAAGACAACCTTCACATGTCCCTATAGAACCTTTGCATTCCGTAGAATGCCATTTGGGCTTTGTAATGTGCCTGTGACTTTTCAAAGGTGCATGCTGACCATCTTTTCTGACATGGTGGGAGATTGTCTTGAGGTGTTCATGGATGATTTCTCTATTTTCGGAGATTCTTTGGAGTCTTGCCTAGCTAACTTGGAATTGATCCTTCAGAGATGCATCAAAACACGGTTGGTCCTTAGCTGGGAAAAGACCCACTTTATGGCTCAGGAAGGCATTGTCCTAGGTCATGTGGTCTCTAGTCAGGGTATTGAAGTAGATAAAGCTAAGGTGGATGCTATCTCTATACTTCCTCCACCCACATCTATAAAACATATTCGCTCTTTCCTTGGGCATGTGGGTTTTTACAGAAGATTCATTAAGGACTTCTCGAAGGTTGCTTGGCCCTTGAGTAACCTTCTGGCCAAAGACATGCCGTTTGAGTTTGATGAATCATGCCGTAAGGCATTTGATTTATTAAAAACGGTAGCCACCTGTGCCTCGATATTGCAACCATCGGTCTGGACAGCCCCATTTGAGATTATGGTTGACGCATCTGATTATGTTGTCAGGGCTATCTTAGGTTAGAAGATTGAGAAAAAGTCCTCTATGATTAACTACGCTAGCAAGACTCTGGATGAAGCCCAGAGGAACTACACTGTTACTGAAAAGGAATTACTAGCTGTAGGTTTCACTTTAGAAAAATTTAGGGCTTATCTGTTAGGTTCTCGTGTCATCATCTATACTGACCACTCGGCCTTGAAACATCTCTTGGCCAAAAAGGATGCCAAACCCCGACTTATTCGCTGGATTCTGCTGCTTCAAGAATTCAATCTTGAAATTAGGGATAAAGCTGGGGCACAAAATGTAGTGGTGGATCACCTCTTGAGAATCCTAATTGATTCTCCTCATCCAGATGTCCCGATCTCTGATACTTTTTCGGATGAAACTATCCTTATATTCTCGCATATCCGAACCCCCTGGTTTTTGGATATTGTCAATTATTTGGCCGTTGATCAAATCCCCCGGGATTAAACCAAACAACAACGAGATAGACTTGTGTCAGAGGCCAAATATTATTTTTGGGACGATCCCGAGCTATACCGCATCAGTGTAGGCTAGATTATTCATCGATGCATCCTGGAAATTGAGTTCCATATCATACTTGAGTTATGTCACACATTTGCGTGTGGTGGACACTTTTCCAAGAAAAAGACGGTAGAAAAAATCTTGCAATCCGGATTCTATTGGCCATCACTATTTAAGGATGCCCAGGAATTCTCAAAGTCATGCACCCAATGCCAGGCACTTGGGAACATGGCTAAGAGAGATATGATGCCCTTGAACCTAATTCTTTCCATATAAATTTTTGACATTTGTGGCATCGACTTTATGGGACCCTTCCCTCCTTCATTTGGACACCAGTATATTATGGTCGTTGTTGATTACGTGTCCAAATGGATTGAGGCAATTCCCACCTAGACCAATGACCACAAGGTGGTCATCGATTTTGTGAAGAAAAATATCTTCAGTTGGTTCGGGGTTCCTAGGGCAATTATCAGTGATGGTGGCACACAATTCACTCATGCCTAGTTTCGGAATTTACTGGGGAAATACGGGGTGAATCATCGGATTTTCGCACCTTATCACCCACAAACGAACGAACAGGCCGAGGTCTCCAATCGGGAGATCAAAAATATTTTGTAGAAAACTGTTAGGCCTGATAGGAAGGATTGGACCCAAAAACTAGATGATGCTCTTTGGGCCTACCGTATGGCATACAAAACACCTATCAATATGTCTTTGTTCCATCTGGTGTTTGGTAAGGCATGTCACTTACCCGTAGAACTTGAACACTAGGCATTTTGGGCCATTAAGAAGTGTAATTTTGACCTAGAGTTGGCCGAGAAAACCAGGAAACTCCAACTATCTGAGTTGGAGGAGCTTTGAAATGATGCTTATGAAAATGCCAAAATCTATAAGGTAAGGACCAAAGCTCTCCATGACCAGATGATTTCACGAAAGAGCTTTGAGCTGAACCAGAAGGTCTGGCTTTTCGATTCTCGACTGAAGCTTTTCCCTGGAAAACTGAGGTCTAAGTAGGATAACCCATTCGTTATTGAGCGGATTTTCCCTAACGGGACCATCGAAATCTCTAACCCAAAGAAGGGTAATATCTTTAAGGTCAATGAATAACGTCTCAAATCCTTTGTTGACCATGTGCTCCCTGAACCTGTCTCGGACAAGGTTGCCCTTACCTTGCCTTAACCACCATGGGCCGATCATCACCCAGCTGAAGGCATTAAACTCAGCACATGTAAAGTCTATTCCAAGCTGACCAGAGTCTCATGGAAATCAAGTGTTATTCTTCCGCTTCAACTCTCTTGCATGCTTTCATTTTTAATAATGAGGACATTGCAATAAATAAGCATGGGGGGTGGAAATATCTTATAATCTTTTTGTTAGCTGTAATAGTAATTTCCTATTTTTTTATTCTATTAAAAAAATTTAGAATTAGGAGACGAGAACATAGGCATTAGGAGTTGCAAACTTTAGGAATTGATACTTTGAGACATGAATACTTAGACTCTTCAGGTCTTCGGGCTTAATTAACCCAGGTGTTCACTCGAATGTAGACTTAGTCTCGAGTCCTTGCCAATTAAAAATTCATTTTAATTGGGTAAATAAATTGGGATGATAAGTATGCGACTTATCAACCCATCCTCTAATTTGGGGGGACTTTAAGCCTAAGCATCTACACACTTTTTTTTTGCACTAACTCACTTTTCGACGATTTCTTCGAAAATTGGGTAGCTAATAAACTATCTAGGGTGGTATGGCTGGAAAGTTGTCAATGGTAATAGCTTATTGGCCAGTTGTCTAGAGCCCAGTCACAAGATCATTTTCATTGTACTGCCTTTAGGTAAATCTTAGATCAGGAAAGCCACCTACTTAAAAATAATAATAATAATAAGAGAGAAAAGAAAAAGGAGAAAAAAAAATAATAAAACCACACTTCACTGCATGAGTATGGCTGGCAAGTTGTCATGGGTAATAGCCCATTGGCTGATTGTCCAGAACCTAGCTCACAAGAAAAAAAAAAAACAATAATTCCCAAAACACTTAGGGAAGAAGAATAAACCAGGGAGATATACACTGGGTTCGCCCTTGTGTTGACCCCATAAATAAAAGAAGTAGGGAGAAAGCTACCGTTCGCAAAGATAAACCTCTAGGCAAGGTCACCTAGGGTCATAGAAATCCGAAGTCTATTCTAATGGCCGTCTAGTGAGTCTTTCACTCTTTTCACTAGATGCTTAGCACTTAGAGTCCTTGTCAAGTCTTGGGCAGGTTGAGTAGCTGTAAAATGTTATCTCGGAACTTTCAAACTCCAAAAGTACAAAAAAAAAGTTAAAAAAGAAGAAAAACAACAAAAAAATTTTGTATCTTCTCTTCTCAAATAAGGCGAGGGCTTGGACGGTCTGTATTCTGGCAGACACCCGGGAACTGTTGAGTTTTTGTAATTAGGTCTTCTGGTTGAGATTTTCTAAAGCAATCGACAAATTTTGCCTAAATATTTGAATCCTAATTCTACTTTTATACATAGTATTTAGGTTAATTTTACTTGGGACTAGCAAAAAGTAAGCATGGGGGTATGATAAACACGTATAAATTCATCGTAAAATGATTATTTATGATAGTTTCGAGGCCTAGCATTGCATATCATGATATAAATATTACATAAATATCCATTGCATTGCATTTAGGATAATTGTATATTATGTATATTAATTCCATCATTTCACAAGGCTAGGAGGTAGTGCGACATCTTTATGGGTTTTAGATGAAGAATCCGATCGTACGAATGAATTCAGAGTGACGATCGCAGTCCATCAACGCAAGAATCACCTCGATCAGAGCTTTGTAGCACCCTCCACAAGAAGAAGAAGATGGACGGCCTAGATGGCACCACGTGGCGCCATCCAGGCTGCCCCACCTGAGCCAAGGCATCTCAAAGCCTGCAGTAAGATCAGATCCCATCTGTTGGATCTTAATCCAATGGCTGAGATGTGCACTTCACGGCTGAAGAAGCATCTCATCTCACCCAGCCGCAGGCAGATCAAGTGAGGAGTCATCTCGACCGTTGGATCTTCATCCAACGGTCGTGGGTGTGGAAACTTAATTCATAAGCGGAGCACATAACGATCCTCAGCACAGTGGTTTGTGCCTCAACTCACAAAGCGTGGCCATGCGTTCGAAGCCCCACGTGCGAATTTTATCCACTGAAGCGCATGCAGAAGGGAAATTAAGCCGTTGATGGAAGATCGGGCGATGAAGGAAGCAGCTCTGTGGATGCACAATTGAGTGCGAATGTTGCACGCAGCCGCCGATGCACCTCGAGATCGCACCATCTGACGCTCGTAGTTAAGACGTTTGAATGCAACATCTGATGGCTAGGCGCGCGATTCAAATTTTACGAAGGGGCGCAATCTTCTCTCGGCCGTGCGATCCTTCATTCGACTGTCAGGATTCATCTGCTCCTACATGCGTGATGACAGCTGCAGGCATGAGCAGTGGGTGTGGGATTTATAACTGCAAAAGAGTGGGCCTTTAGTGACACTTACAGTTGTCACTAAATGGACTACACAGTGCATGCACCAGCCAAGGCAATGAAGAGCTGTGGATCTTTTGGCGACAGCTTGAGCGGCCTTTAGTGACACTTGTAGCTATCGCTGAATGCCTGTGCACTGGATTCTCTTCTTCCCATCCACTATATAAAGGCCTACACACCCCCCTTACCAAACCATCTCTACCTACTCTACTCCCACCTACTCCTAAGCTCTAGCAAGCCTACCAACGCTTCATTAGAGCTTACTCTCAAGCTCCCAAGGCTCCTATTAGTGTAGCAAACCTCTACTTCACCGAATATTCCTCCATCTTCCCATCCCCATTCATAGGTCGCCTTGGAGCCATCCTCCCACCTCCATTCCGGTAGCAGATCATCTCTACCTTCTCACCTCCATTCCGGAGCCACGCTGAAGCTTTCCTCTACCTGACATTCTCCTGCATCTCACCTCCATCATCTCGCTCCTCACCTCCTTCGTCCGAGCTTCTGCTAGGCACCGTCGTCTCGTCAAACAGCCGATTCGGGAGATTTCTTCTCATCTCCCTCTCTTTTTATGCTTTTGTAGATTATTGTAATAGACATTCATGCAATACATCACATTTGATTCCATCTCTATCTTGTATTGCTTGTCTTTTATTTCAAAAATAAAAAAAATAACAAAACCCTAAAACACCAAAAAGAAAATAATCAAAGCACAGTTTTCATATAAAGTAAACGTCACCTCCCTATGTTCGAACCGGGACTCCCTTGGAGTTTCAGTATAAATTTTATTTGATCACGAGTTTTGCAACTACGATGATGAGTTACTCGTAACCTTGATTTCAAACATGCGAAACACGTGTGATCACTTATGAATTTGAAATTCAACCCTACTATTCATTAGGGAAGGTGTAGTCCTTATCTGTGCGTGTAGGTAGACTCTATGTCCTAGTCTTTAGTCTTGTGTCTAAGAGAAGCTCCTTCCTCCAAAGAACTCACCTACCAAATAAAGTGTGCTCTACCAAATAAAGCTGTCAGAGACATGCTGACAGTTACTTGTGAAAAAAGAGAGAGAAATAAGTCAAGTATGTTCTCTAAAGTCCTGTAAATAGTTTCCTACCAAAAAGAAATAAAAGTATTTTCAGGGTGCAATACAAATACCCTGTTTCCACCAAATATTCTTTAAGCCACAACGCAATAGTTGGGTTTGAGTTTTCCTCATTTTTAAGAGTCAATCCAAAAACATGAACTGAAGCTAAGACCAACCTGGACTTAAAAAAAGTGAAACCTTGGGATTGAGTTTTGAAATTCACCTGGTTAGTCCTAACCCATCACTAAGCACATCGATAACCACTTAGCTTTTGAGTCTTGTAAAACCTTTTAAGTCTTGGAAATCGCACTTGAGGTTTAAATATCAAGAGTCCTTGTTGGTTGAGAGATGGTCTATTGCATATCAGTCTTAAGTTCTGGTCAGTCTTCCTAGGCGACTAGTTCTCACAATGTCCAAACATAAACATAGCTGGTTTATCAAAATAAAATCTTTCAACTTAAAGATCATCTCTAAGCACTTAACATTTTTGAAAGAAAAGAAAAGAAAAATAGATATCTCATCACACTTACCTTGTTGATACTTAAAATGCATTGCAATTATTCAGAGATGCACATACATATGTGGGGGCATGTCTATGTTGCTAACAAACGGGAACCATTGGAGAAAGAGATGAGATGCCCCAGCAACCTATTCTCCCTGTTGAGATCATTGAGATTTAGAGCATTGACTTCATGGGTCCCTTTCCTGTGTCCTTCGGATATGAGTACACCCTTGTGGTTGTGGATTATGTATCGAAATGGATAGAAGCCATACCCACGTGGACCAATGACCATTCTGTGGTCTTGAATTTTGTTAGGGCTAATATCATTTCTTGGTACGAGTGCCCAAGAATTATCTTAAGTGATGGAGGACCTCACTTTATGAATGTGCACTTCACAAGACTACTCCAAAATTTGGGAGTCAACCACATGATAGCCACACCTTACCGTCCCCAAATGAGTGGATAAGCTGAAGTGTTTAATAGGGAGATTAAATGGATTCTGGAAAAAACTGTCAGGCCCGACCATAAGGATTGGTCGAAAAAATTGAATGATGCTCTGTGGGCCTATAGAACAATGTATAAAACTCCCTTGGGCATGTCTCCTTTCCGTCTTGTCTACGAAAAAGCATGTTACCTTCCTATTGAAATCCAACACAAAGCTTAGTGGGCTATTAAAAACGTTAACTTAAATTTGGATAAAGTGAGTAAGGCAGGCATGCCAGAGTTAAGTGAGCTTGAGGAGCTTCGCAATGAAGCCTATGAAACCTATCAAGCTTACAAGCAACGTACAAAGGTCTTCCATGATAAGCACATCGTTAGAAAGACCTTTGAGCCAAACAAGTGGGTCTGTCTTTTCATTTCTAAACTTAAGTTATTTCCCAGAAAGCTCAAGTCTCACTGGAATGGGTCATATGTTGTTATCAATACCTTCCCTCATCGAGCAGTCAAAATTTGGAACCCTAATTCTAGTGAGAGCTTTAAGGTAAATGGCCAATGACTTAAACCATATGTTACTCTTTCAGATGGCCAGGTTTTGGATGCACTTTGGCTTGAGGAGCCTTAGCTCCTCTTACTCTCCTCCTTAGGTGATATTCTTCTATATCTTTATTTTTCCAATGAGGATATTGTCAATCTTAGGCATGGGGGGGTATAACCTGAGGTTATTATAGCATTTATAAATATTTGCATGCATTTAGGATAGGTGCATCAGCCTCCTTGAGTTCTAAATATATATATATAATCTCTTTTATTTTCTTGAGCTGAATTGGTTAGTCCCTAGCAAAGTATCTTTATCAAGGAGGTGTCATTGAAGTTTTTTTTCTTAAATTATTTGTTAGTTTAGAATCCAATACATTTACTTCACTTGCATGTAGACTGGGTAGTGTATCTTTTAAGAAAACCATTAAATATTTTTAGTTTGCTGAACCCTTGGACAGTTAGTAGGGAGTCAGGCAAACTATCTTCTATTAGATCCACCTGATATTTGTGAGGAGAAAGTAGAGAGACTACTGGTGCGCTTAGTGCAATGACTCTTAAGTTCTGGATAATTAGATGATGATACCTCAAAGTTAGGCATAGTTTTTGCTGTTTATTCTTGCGTGGCAACATTATGTGAATTCCTGAGAGTCACCAAATAAGACAAATACATAGAGATTGAGTTCTAATAAAACTATGACTATAGTGGATTGTTAGGACCGTCCTTCATACAATTCTCTACTGAAGGAGGGTATTAGTGCCAAAGGTCAGAAATATGCTTGTCCTATCCATTCCTTCCTGATATCAAGAGTAGGCACTTTTACTAAATAAGTGACACAATATCCTCTTGATCATCATCATCCCCAATAATGCCCCATGAAAAAAAGTTTTGCGTTGTGTTGTGTTGGTAGTTATGAAAAAAAGAAAAAAAAAGAAGAAAAAAAAGAAGAGAAAAAAAAGAGAGGAAAAAAATATATATAGGAAGAAAGAAAAGAAAAAAAATAGAAAAAAGAAAAATAAATATTCGAGTTTATAGCTATGTCTTCATGTTGATTTCATCATATGACAATATCATTGAGGTAATGAAAACACCCACTATGATCCACCAAATATGTCCGATACCTACTTTTTCAGTATTTCTGATTACCCGAATATTGGCTGAGGAATTCTGACTTAGTTATAGGGTTATTAGGACTTTAATTGAAGTGTGAATGCCATGTGAGGCCACCAAACATTGAGTATATTTATAGAATCTGGTGAGATGTGTGATCTCAGAGGAGAAAGAAGGAAAAAGAGTGAGCGCAAAGGAACATTAAGAGAGCATAGTTTTTAGCCTCTCTCTAGGTTGACTCGTTTGATAGTCTAGTGATTTGGAGCCTACAGTACTAGACTACATGTAGTACTAGATGAGTGTGAGTCACCAAATAGTAATCCATTTGACTCAAATATTGACTACCTAAGTCAAAAAAGTCGGGGTCAAATCTCAAATTATTTTCTGCTTTATCCCCGAGGGAAGAAGTTGCCTATCCTAATAAAATGTTTATTAAGGGTAAAGTACGAACTATAAATGTAAGTTGGTTTTTCATTTGGATCCATTACATAGGTTGCTATCACTTCACATTTGTCTAGATCTCTAAATGTTTGGAATAAGAAAAGAAGAAATATTTTTGATAGCATCATACACCTTGCATTCATTTTTTGCTCGAGACTAGCAAAACCTAGGCATTAGGGCATTTGATAAGTCCACTTTAGTGGATCATTATTTTGCCTAAGCAGTCTTTAATTATTTGATCTTAGTTTCTAATCAATTAGGAGTTAAATGGCAATTCATCTTAGTCCGCGTATAAGTTTATGCACCAATTTTACATTTAATAGCATATGGTATGATAACATAATATATTTGATGGATGTAGACTAGGTGCAAGAGTTATTAAAACATGAAAGCATCATTCTGACATCCATTTTGCTTCTATAAGACATCTGGAGCTCAGATTAGATGTCTGGGAACTGCCATCATAAACTCACTGATGTCTACACTTTTTAAGATGTCTGGAGCTCATATCATACATCTGATGAAGATACCACCAGACGTATCCGGGCATTCCAACTGCTCGCGATCTTCGCCAAGTGGTTGGAGAACCTTTCGGTGGAAGGAACCAATAGCGGGTGTTTTATATAAGAAGTGCAGCGGCCGTGGGATCAAGATCCTCTCCACCAGAGCCAAGGCCTGCACCATGGACCCAACATACACGGTGACCTAAGTGTGCTCCATCTCCGCTCTTCCTCCCTCTCGCTAGTCGTACGGTGATAGCGTGTAGCCACAACATCACCACCCTTCACCACAACCAACACCACATCACCAAACCTGCACCCCTTCATTTCCCTATCCATCTTCTTCTTCAACCACCTGCCGCATCCCATATTCCACCTTCAGCCATCCATATAGACCACCCCTTAGCCATCCCTGCCCTCAACCCCTTACGCAGCCAACCTCCATCGCCCCCCTCTTCTCCTTCATTTCCTTCTTCTTCGTTTCTTCTCCTCCCCTGTTCCTTCCACAAAGGAACCCAAAGTCCTCCATTGTCTTCCATGAGCAACCCCTCCCTCATACTACCCTTAGTCCACTAAACCTCATCCAAAGCTTCATTGCCAACCATAGCGACGCACGCGTGGCCACACTTGACACTCATGCGGCCCAACTCAAATGCCCCATGCTCCACACTGGTAGACAACTCATCACTGGCCACCTCCACTCTGGGTCGGCCACCTGCACCCTCTTCACGACGAGCCATCACCACCAACGTGCAGCTCATGCTCCAGAGATTCTCCACGTGCGACCACGCCCCCGGCTATCTCTTCCTCGCTCGGCAGTACGACTGTGAAACATATCCCGTGTTTCTCTCCCAATTACTATTTACATTTAACTGTCATTATGAACTTTCAATTTCAATTTTAATAGTTGATATATTGGGCAAGTTGCGGTGAGCACCTTCATATTCTCATTATTTCCTCCACTTATCTGATTGCATCTGTCTAATTCCCCAATCTATTAGTCGCATACACGTTACATAATACTATACTTAGAAGCAAATATTTGACCATCATGTTCGATAATTTATGAATTATTTGGCTTATTCCTCCCCATGGAAATGAATTAATCCTTGTGGTTAGATTTTTATATTTTTCTAGTCGATTTTCCACCACAAAAATATTACTACGACATGACATTTCATGTTAAAAAATTCAATGAAAGGGAAGATTGACTTGTCAGTGACAAGGTTGGGAAGCAGGATGTGGTAGTTGACAAAAATATCATATTTACCTTCGATATCGTCTATTTCAATTTTACCTTCGATAGATAACAAACTTACGTTAAACACTAAGTTTTCAATATTGTTGTTCGACCAAGATATTAACATTGAATGACCAAATGCTATTAATCGACTAAACCTATATTTTTAGTCAATCAAAATCACCAAACAGTCAAGTCTTGAATTTGCACTTCAAGTCGACCAAATTCATAGTTTAATTGATCAACCTATAATCGATAAAAATAATGTTTTAATAGACCAAAGTTCGTTTGGATTGACATATAAGTCTTTTTGATCGACCAACGTCATTTTCATAAACTTTCTAGATAAACTTGAAAGCACCTATAAATAGGACCCTCGACACCCATTTCCAGACAAACCTCTCAAAGCCTCTTTAAAGAAAAAAGTGCCTATTCTTTCTCATTCTTTTGCGCCTCTACTCATATTCTCAAGGCTTTCTAAAGTGCAGCTTTCTATGGCTTCAAAATCCATGGTTTGCATATTTTATGAGGTTTCATAGGATATTTTGTATACTTTTGTTATGTTGCTTTGATTTGGGACCCAAGTTGTTGGGAGTCCTGTCGTTCTTCTCTCATCAGGTGTAAAAGAGAAGAAGCTTTTGTAAGAGGTTATACCACCCTCATTGTTAAGTGGTGCATTAGTGGATTGACTAGCATCAACTAGTCAAAAAAATCCTATGTCGGGATGCTTAGGTAGTGGTTTTTACCTAGGAGGGTTTTCACTGTAAAATTCATGTGTGATCTATATTATTTTTGTGGATTTGCAAGTTTTTTTAATTCTATATTATTTTCCATGGTACATGCTAACGTGCTAAAGTTGAGTTTAAAATACGCATTGTAGTATAGCAACTAAAATGATGAAAACATTTATAATCTCGAATTTGTGAGATTGAGGCTGTCTCAGGGTGCAAATAACTCAAAATTTGACCACTAATCAGAGAAATATAGAATGAAGCTCAAGAGATTGATGCAAAAAGAAATATATTACTCAATGAATTGCACTATCAAACTCCAAAAATAATTGTGAGTGTTTGAGCAAAAAATGTGATTTTTTCAACTAAGGAAAATCAACCTCAACACTTAGTTGAATTCTCAACTCAAAGAGCCTCTCTTAGCCAAGCCAAATTCAGACCAAGGCTTAGTTGAACCAAACCAAAAATTGGCCCAATATCGATTCATGCCTGCATGTGTGCAGGCATGTACGCACATAAAGATGGATCAGGACCCGACCCCCTGAAGTCTTAAACGATGGAATAAGGCACGAATTGCCTTTTATGCCCAATTCCAACTGCATCCACAACCAATGTGGGACTATTGAGTCCCTCTCCTCCTTCGTGCTTTAATGCAAGCTACAGTGAGGAAGGTCTACTTGATTGGTGAAGGGTAGCCGACGGATCATGAATCCAATAGCTATGATGGCTTCACACTGAGATTCCACAGCGAGAGACAATGAGGACTTGGTCGATTGCTCCTCGGATGGATTTTGATGACATCAGGGAACAAGTTGATGACAACGATCACCTGAAACAAAAATACTAGCTTTTGGCTCTAATTAGATACGCAAAAAGCTCCTCCGTGAGAAGACGAAGGTGATGGTGGTGGTGATTTGGTGTGTGGTGGAGTGGAGAGGCGGCTAGATGCGATGGAGGTGGTGATCGAAGGAGGTGCCCCGTTGAAGGCTTGGATGGTCGAATGCCTCAATTTCTTAAGGGCTTTTGATCTCGAAGGCCGTGCGATGCTTTTGGTGTAAGTGGTGAGGTGGGAGGTGGCTTGGTGATCAGTTTCGAGTTCGCTGGAGCCCTCCTTGGACATGGAGAAGAAGAAGAGAAATGGTGAGAAAAAGGGGTGAAATCCTAACTCTAAAGAACCTAAACTAATCTCTGGGAGAAGGAGAAGAAGATGGGATACCTAAATTAGACGAACGAGGGAGAATTGAGTCCGACGTTGGCTGGTCAGATGCTAGGAAGATGAAGTCTTCGGTGAGGGAAATGGCGATGAAGATGAGATTGAAACAACCTAACTTTGGCTAGTTAAGGTCAGAAGAAGAAAAGGAAGAGGATGGTGGTGCTATTTTGGTCATAGCACGGATGGAAGAGGGAGGTCGGAGGAGGTCGCCAAAGTTAGAGATTGCAGTGGCCGTGCATGAAGAAGGTGAAACAAGGCCAATTCTCGACTAATTTGTGCCTGGGAATACCCAAGCACTTATAGAGAGGATGGAATCGCAACAAATTACTACAAATTCACAAGTGATGGTAACACCATCATTCTCTATAACTAGCTTAAATTTGTTGGAATCAAGAGATAAATGCTCTTGAATGATTGCCTCACGACAACAATTCCACTAAAAATTGTTTTGATGAGAGAACAATAAAACAAGGTTAAATCTATGGTTTTAGCATCACATAATGAATGTAGAGTAATCATGGGGTCACCCAAGAGTTAATTAGAGGTCAATTGAGCATTAAAGATTAAGAAGTGGGTCCACACTGACAGAAACAGGGTTCCACGCATTTCAAGAACCAAAACAGTACACAAAATCCTAATTCTCAACCCTACTTAAATTGAAGAGATTTTGATCAGGATAAAATTCATCTAAACCTCCTAAAATTCATAGAAAAATATTCTAAGAGGTTTGGTACCCTTGGCTTAACCATTTGTACCCATTTTGGCCTAAAACAGAGTTTCAGATGGGATTTTACCCTAATTTAAGCTTCTGTGCAAATTGCCTAGCCAAAAGTGGTTAAAAATCAAATTTAATCTCACCATTATATTCCTTTGGTCAAAATTAAGTTAAGGCTAAAATTTGGGCCTAATCAGAATTCATATTGACCTAGTTTGCATTTTAGTCCCTAAAACCTCTATTTTCTACACTTAGATCCCTAGCTTTCGAAATTTCTTTCAAATGGGTCCTTAAATTTCTCATCTCCTTCACAAACATGTTTTTTCCACCATTGTTAAGTTAATCGACCCACTGCCAACCTTTGACCAAGTTAAAACCTCATCAAATTACCTCCAAATCCCACCAAATTTGGTGGGATTGGAGTTTAGAACATGAAGATTCATGTGAACACAATTTTTGACCCTGATTTCAAGCAACAAGATCAGGCGAAGCTCACAAAATCTGTGGGATTCTTGATTCCAAATCTCAACTCAATCATGCAAATTCCTTGATTTAGAGCTCGGGTTTGAGCTCTATAAAGGTTCATCTAAGTCCCAAGCTTTCCCTCTATCTGGTTTGCCCCAAAATCTTCTTCTCCCTTCTTCCTCCAGCCAGCTCCAATCGCGACTCTGGCGACTTGCACGCTAGACTTCTTCAGACCTCTCAACAACCAAATTGAGAGGTCCTCCCTCCTCCCCGCTCTCGTCCTCGTCTACTGCACATCAGCTAGCACCGCCAACCCCTCTCCCCCTCGCCATCTTCATTACCAGGGCCTTCATCCTCTCCAGCACTGACCAATCAAAGTTGGAACGGATCTCCTTCCCCCTTCATCCGTAACTAGCTCAATCTCTACCTCTCCCTCTTTAGACCGCTCTTAGCTCCACTTCCCAATTCAACCGACATACCACACTCTTCCCCTTCGTCTTCCCCAACACCAGCATAGCTTCGGCAAAGTCATGCGACTACCACAAACCATCAATCCACCCGCTAAAAAGATAGTTTTTGCTTTTGTTGTTGTTTTGCACATAAAATGACACGTCGAAGTAGTATCAAAGTGGTGGAAAACCATAAATCAAAACATTTAAAATTGACCACTTGAGAAGAGAGGGTCGTATCCATAAGGAAGCAATGGCCTATTATAACTCACACTAGTCAAAAATCGATGTTTGTAGTTAATTTCACAAAGAAATTGAATCAAAATCACCTTTCAATTAAGATAATAAGACATGAATAAGCTAATATTGTATTTTCATGAAAGATGGAGGGAGTTCTCTCAAAATCACCAGATTAGAATATTATTAAATCAAAAATTCCCCTCTTCCAATGTCAAAGAAATGTAAATATTAATTCAATACAAAATAGGGGAAGGTGTTCCCCTTCACCGTGCGCGAGGAGGAAGGGTTGGTCGGAGACGTGAAACTTGTTGGAGGTCCTTTGGGCTGGGCCGCACTTGATGGCGGTGGCAACTTGACGCGAGGTGGCTAGAGATGATGGAATATAAGAGAGGAAGGTGGTGGGTGGCGGTGGCCATATCTCTATTTGCTGCTTGCGGAGTGGAGAGGGTGAGCTGGAAGGGCACGTACGTGACGAGGGCCTTACGTGTGGAGGTCACACACGCAGTTGGAGAGAGGAGAGGCCAGTGACACATGGTGCGGTGGAGGTGGCTATTGCTGCTACTGTGCTGAGAGGCGTGCACTTGCTGGTGGAGTTGCAGCTGTGCGTGGAGAGGGGCAGCGACTCTGCTGGCTGCACACGGGTGCATGTGTGCATTTGCATGGGGAGCTAGCGAGGTGGTGCACGTGTGCCCTTGTCTGCTACTAGCCACGCGAGGAGGTGCGCACGGGTGGAGGATGGTAGTGGCAGAGGAGAAGGCAGGCTACGTGTGGATGCGTGGCGTGGATGGGTGAGTTGAGCACCGACGAGGAGTGCAGGCGGAGATGCTGGGCCAGTGAGGTGGTGGAGGTGGTGCTAGTGATGGATAGGAGCATAGAGGAGGTTGGCGCTATGCGTGGTTGCTGGAGGGTCTTGGCGAGTGTTGCAAAGGTGGTCGTGCGCATGCATGGCTGTTGAGTTGTTTGAAAAAAAGAGAGGTGCAGGGGTTTTGGATGTCTGGGAAAGTTCCCAAGCATCTTAAGTGAGTAGGATGGCGCACAGTGGCGAAGATGAATCACAGTGGTAGTGTTGTGAGGTCTCCTCATCGTGGAGGAAGATGATGGAGAGGAAGAACCTCTCGTGGAGGGATTATCGTGGATAGGGGGATGTGGTGTTGGTTGTTATGGGTTTTCATAGAGGTGAAGATGGTGGTGGGTGTTCATGAGAAATATGGAAATGAAGGAGAACAAGATATTCATGTGGCCAATGCAGCCACGCTCATGGTAAGGTGGAGCCGTGAAGGCTCACGCACAGTGTTGGCACAAGTCCATCGGTTTGGTGCGGCGAGCTGTCACCTCGTCGGCCCACGGTGTGGTGGAACTCGTCCATGGAGGACAGCGGTGGGAGCGGAGCACGGTGATGGAGTGGGTGGTGGCCTACCCAAGCTCGGTGCTCTGTTGCTCTTCTTATAGTGGTTGGATGGATTTCAAACCAATTGGATGGGGAGGAGCATCGTGGCCATTAAGGTCAGATCCGCTCTTCCTAGTTGCTTCAATGGCAACCTTCAATGGCATCATCCCTTGTAACGTCAGCTACCAGCATGCATCCGTAAAGATGAAATCAATAAACAAATAATATTGGCCAATTTATGTTTGAACCTGCAAAGTTTACTAAATGAGTTATTATTCCTAACAATGCATGTGAAATGCATACAAGCCAACTTATATTCTAACTTATTTACATACTAATGCATACTATCTAAATGAATGTGTTACCTTAATGTATAGGCATTCACACATTTAATTAGCTAACAAATATGGGCTTATCACCTGCTACGACTCCCAGAAGCTCTGCCGCGACTCCACCATCAAAAGCCCTCACCCAATTTCGCCTTACAACCACTTGAGCACCCCACCGAACACCACCTTCTTCGTTCACCCTCTCCAACTTCGCTACTCACTCACACACATCCTCACAGCATGCCATGACCACCACTTCACTCACTATGCTCCGACGATCATGCTGAATGTTTTAACTTGGGAAATTAGCCTGTTTTCCTCCATTTCAGGGTTTAGCTAGAGCTCCCCCATCACCGCACCTTCTCCGACTTCAACCATAGTGCTCCGACCTACTTTGACCATGTTACGAACGGGCGCTCCAGACGTCTTTTAAGACGTCTGGGAGGTGGCCCAGACGTCGTTCCAGATGTCTGGAATCACTTACAGACGTTGGACCAGACGTCTGGGATCATTTCCAAACGTCTGGAAATCGGTTATTTATCACGCTGCTGTTCGTCTGCGCGCCTGAGCGCGCAGACCGGCATTCTCTCTCTCTCTCTCCCTCTTTTTCCCTCTCTCCTGCGGCCGCAGACGCCTCTGCCGCATTCTCTCTCTCCTCCTCGCGCGGCCTTAAAAGGGCCACGCCTCTCCCTCACTCCCATCACCTCCGCCTCCTTCCTCTTCTCCTTCAGCCAGTGCGCGAGAGCGTGCGCGAGAGCGAGCGCGAGGGTGCAGCGGCGGCGGCAACAGCCTCGGCGGGTGCGGGAGGAGGTGCTGCGCGGGGGAGGAAGCGCTCGACCGTGAGGGCGAGCTCGCCGGGGCTGCTAGGGCCAGCGGGCACGGAGCAACGCGGGAGGACTGCTGCGGCTCGAGCAGCAGGTGGAGCACTCGCAGCGGAGGGCGAGTGGTGCCCTGGTTCTGGAAAATTTTCCAGAATCAGACGTTTGTGCTTCTAGCCAGACAACTGGAACGACGTCTGGAAGACTGTCCAGATGTCTGAAAGGTGAGTTCTTCCGTCTTCTTCCTTCCCTTCGATTGACCGTACTAAGAGAGAGAGGAAATGGGTATGCGTGGGGTCGGAGATTCGCATCCAACGCAAATCAGACGTCTGGCTCCAGTGCCAGACGGCGGGAACGACTTCCAGACGTCCTGGGTGACCATCGGACGTCTGGGAACTAGGCCAGACGCCCCCGCAGGCTTCTGGACATCTGAGAGCCCACGCAGAGCGTGGTAATTCCCTGATCCACTTTTTAAGATGTCTGGAAGAAGTTCCAGACATCTGATTTTACACTGTTTCATCGTTTTCGACCCGTTTCGGGCCCGTTCGGGCTCCGTTTTCCGCATTTCGAGTTGCGTTCTTTTCGGAATTACATCCTCTACCTATCTACAGTAGCTGTATACTATTTTGAGAAGTTCCTTATGTTTGATCCTTATGATAGGTGATGGTCGGCCCGGATAGGTTGTTAATATGATGTTTTTATCGTTGAAATATGTATAGTGGTTAACCTAATTCAGACCTAAACATCTCTTTACAAAATTTTTAACCTGGCCTAATTAATTTTATCTTGTCACTTTTAGGCCCAGGGTCGAACACAGGGAAGTGGGGTTAAAGTCGAGTTTCTACGTTTTCCTTAAAACGCGTCTCTTCCGTTCGTTTATTGTGTTTTTTGGTGTTTTTCTTATTTAGGTTTTTTATGGTAATCCTTATTCTTGAGGCACACCCTCAAAATTGTGTCCTTGGCTTTTAGCCAAACAGAGTCCCAAAACACGCCTTGCTACTTGCAAGACGGGGTACCTGCAAATCAAAGATTATCTTTTCACTTTTATACCTTTTTTTTATCTTTTTACTAAGAAGGAAGATAACAGATAGAAAGTAAATATAGTAGCTATAGATATATATTTATATGTAGTATATATATAAAGGGGTGGGGGTGGAGGTGACGATGGAGTGTAGCACTATGTCGAGTCAGTCGACGTCTAGAGAGACGCAACCAACACGACTAGGTGCCGCGTGGAGTGTGGATGGAGGATGGATGATGTATGGGACCACGCTTTTTTTGTACGCGTGTATCAGGGAATATCAGCAACTGGTGCAGATATCCCCGCGATACAGCGTATAATAAATAACATGAAAATATATGTACTTATGTATGTATATAAGTAAATATATCTATATATATATATAAATGTATAGTTATATATGTATAGATATATATATATATAGATATATATGTGTATATATATGTATATAAGTATATATATATATATTACTATATATATGTATATATATATGTATATAGATATGTATATATATATATATATATATATGTATATAAGTATATATGTCTATATATATATAAGTATATGTATAAGTATATAGATGTATATATAAGTAGATATATATATATATATTATATATATATGTATGTATACATAACTATATAGATATACTATGTATATAAGTATATATATATAGATATATGTATGTATATATATATATATATATATATGTATGTATATATGTTACTATAAGTGTGTGTGTGTGTCGGTGAATGTGTGTGTGCGTCGGTGAATGTGTGTGTGTTGCTGTGAGTTAAATAAAAGAGAGAGAGAGAGAATACGTGAGAGAGAGAGAACGGGAGCGGGCGGGAGAGATCGAGCGGACGCGCGCGGGAGAGATCGGCAGAGAGAGAGGGAGATCGCGGACGCGCGAGTTAAGACGTCTGCAAGAGGTGGCGGACGTCTGACGCCGCGTCGTCTGAAGGCGAAGGCGGACGTCTGACCGTCGCGGTGCACCGCGCCTTCGCGCAGGGTTCCTGCAGGCGTGCGCGAAGGCGACGGGCGGGCGAAGGCGTGGAGGAGCGAGCGTGGAGGAGGCCTGCAGGTGGTCGCGGAGGGTCGCGGAGGAGGGCAGGGGGCGGCGCGAGGCCGTAGCCGGCCGCTGCAGTGCGCGCGGCGGACGGCTACAGGTGCAACTGCGAGGCGGACAGAACGGAGACGGAGGCGGGGAACGCCCTGCAGACGCGCGCGGAGGCGGTGAGCGACTGCAGGGACGGTCGCGGAGGAGCGGGAGGACCTGCTACTACTGCTGCTGCTTCAAGCTTCGGAGCTTGAAGCGGCAGCAATGGCGTGGAGACGAAAACGAAGAGAAAAGAAAACACCACGCCCACCGGCTCGTGGAAGAGCTGGGCGGTGGTGCTCCCACTGTGGTGGTGTGCACCACAGTGGGTTCTCCTGCTCGCCGGGTGCCTCCTCGACGGAGGGCCAGCGTATGGGAGGGGAGAACGGTGGAGAGGAAGGTGGTGGCTGCGGGGTCTTTGCAGCAGCTGGTCTTGCAAGGATGAAGCTGCAGCTACTTATAGAGGAGGGGAGAGTGGCGTGCCGGCTGCAGCAGGGAGAGGGTGTGCGAGTTGCAGGTATAGGGAGCGGCGTTGGTAGGGAGAAGTGACGGGAAGAAGTGCTGCGTGGCTGCTGCATGCAGCTGCGGGAAGGAGAGAAAAGAAGAAATCAAGAGGAAAAATAAAAAGAGGGTGATTTTGCAAGGAGGCACTTGAAGAAAAATGTAACTATGAAGGCGATTGTTTCACTCCTCTTCTTCTCTTGATTAAATGCATGCATGCAAGTGTTTTTACAAATGCGATTACAGGATCCTATTATGCAATGTTAATGCTAGAAAATAGCACAAGAAGGCGTTATTACAGGCGTGTTTTGAGGTGCAAACATATACCCCCATGCCTATCTTTGGCTAGTCCCTAGCAAAATAGTATTTAGAAATGATCTTAAGCTGAAGATTTTCTTCTGAGGTGATACAGGTGTGTTTACTATGGAATATTGTGAGAACCAATTGTAAAGAAGACTACCAGTACTTTAAGTCTCACATGACATAGATCATCTCTCAACTAACCAGGACTCTTGATATTTAAACCTTAAGTACGATTTCCAGGACCCAGGAGGTTTTTGCCGTACTCGAGAGCTCAAGAGGTTATGGTTTGTGCATAGTGAAGGATCAAGACTGACCAGATGAACATTAAGACTCAATCCCAGGGTTTCACGAATTTTTAAGTACAGGTTGGTCCCAATTTCAGCTCATGTCTTCGAATTGACCCTTAAGATGATGACATAAAACTCAACTCCCATTTTCTGATTTTTTTTTTTTTTTTTGACTCACCGTAAAACAAAGTATACAGACATTTATGAGATATACTGACTCTTTTAAAACATCTCTTTTCTGATTTTTTTTTTTCTCTTCGAAACACGTGTCAGTATATCTCTTACAACACATTTTGAAGCACACTTTTTTTTTTTTTTTGGTGGGAGAGTTTCTTTTTGGTGGAAAGAGTCGCTCCTAAACACAAGACTAAAGCCTGGGATAAAAAGTCTACCTGCGCACACAGGTAAGGACTCCACCTTCCCTAATGAACACTAGGGTTGGATCTTATGTTCACCTGGTCTTTCCTGATATGTGTAGTGTGAACCAAGTTTACTTAAGCTCTCAAGAAAAAGCAAACCAACGGATCCTGTACTGGTGTCTCAGGTACAAGAATACATCCTTAGTTAGGAGAGATCTTGATCTATTTTGTCAATGCTTTAAGTGAATTAAGCTGAGCCTGAGCGAATCAAGCTTTTGTGGCCTGGAAAGTCTTCAAAACAGAGGTTGAATATCCATAAACACTTATTGCCTTTTTGTTTCAGCTTCAAGATCATTACTAAACACCATTTATTATAATATATATATATATTTTTTTTTTTTCCTTGCATATTTATAAATAGGTGGGAACTGTATGATACCATAACATACCCGGATCCTATGGATGCCTATCCACCCCCCCATGGGTGGGTGGATGGTGGGTGGTGAAGAGAAAAGTCAAGTGATTGCGATAGAGGCGTGAAAAGTGATGGTGGATGGTGAGTGCTGTTAGGGTGCCTCCCAACAAGCGCTGAATTTAATGTCCCCAGCTGGACTCAGAATGAGGCAAAGAATTAGTTACCCTCCAGCAGGGCAACGGTTTCTCCAACGGGGGCAGGTTCATGAGTCAGATAGGGTTTCAAACGCTGCCCTTTGACCGTAAATTTACGCCCAAATTTGGGATCTTCGATTTCGACGGCCCCATTGGGGAATGGTCTTGAGACCAGAAAAGGACCAGTCCATTTGGACTTTAATTTCCTAGGAAAGAATTTGAGTCGGGCATTATAGAGCCAAACTTGCTGAGATGGCTCAAATTCCTTCCGCCGAACATGGCTGTCGTGAAAAGCCTTAGTGCGCTGTTTAAAGGTTAAAGCAGAATCATAGGCTTCACGACGGAGCTCTTCCAGCTCTTGGAGTTGGAGTTTCCTTTCCCGTTCACACAAGTCTGGGTCGAGGTTACATTGGCGAACCGCCCAATAAGCGCGGTGCTCTAACTCCACAGGCAAATGACAAGGCTTCCCGTAAATGATTCTATATGGAGACATACCAAGGGGAGCCTTGAAGGCGGTCCGATACGCCCAAAGTGCGTCAGTCAGCTTGTCAGACCAATCCTTACGGTCAGGCCGAACCGTTTTCTAGAGAATCTGCTTGATTTGCCGGTTCGACACTTCCGCCTGGCCGTTCGTCTGAGGATGATACAGGGATGCGATACGATGGTGGACTCCGTACCTCCTCAGAAGTGCCCGAAAAGAAGCATGGGTAAAGTGGCTTCCTCCATTCGAGATAATGGCCCGAGGGATCCCAAAACGCGCAAAGATATGGTCTTTGACGAATCGGGTGGAGATAACATGGTCAGCACGGCGCGCGGGAATAGCCTTGATCCATTTTGAAACATAGTCGACAGCCACGAGGATGAATTCGAAGCCGTTGGATGGAGGAAAGGGACCCATGAAGTCAATTCCCCAGATGTCGAAGATTTCTGCAGCTAGGATGTGTTGCAAGGGCATCATGTCACGACGTGCCATTGACCCTAATGACTGGCACCTAGTGCAATGTTTGGAATAAGTGTGCGCGTCCTGGTGAAGGGAGGGCCAAAAGAAACCGCACTGCAACACCTTGGCTGCAGTTTTCCTCCCAGAGAAATGGCCTCCACAGGCCTGATCGTGGCAGAAGGATAGCACACTGGGGAACTCACTGTCAGGAATACAGCGACGGATGATTTGATCAGCACCTATCCGAAAAAGAAGTGGATTATCCCAGAAATAATACTTTGCTTCTGCCATGAGACGCTCGCGCTGGTTTTTAGGCCAGCCACGTGGAAGAGATCCAGAAGCAAGGTAATTGGCAATGTCGGCATACCACGGTCCACTTGCCACATTTATTGCCAATAGGTGCTCATCAGGAAAAACTTCATTAATTGGTAGAGTAAGTCCAATATGGTCAGGGTCCAGTCTGGAAAGGTGATCAGCCACAACATTCTGGGCTCCGACCTTATCACGAATCTCAATGTCAAATTCCTGGAGCAGAAGGATCCAACGAATCAGTCTAGGCTTGGCATCCTTCTTGTGCATGAGATGGCGAATGGCCGCGTGATCAGTGAAAACAATAACGTGAGAGCCTAGAAGGTAAGAACGGAATTTTTCCAGCCCAAAGACGACTGCCAGTAGTTCCTTTTCAGTGGTAGTATAATTACGCTGGGCCTCGTCCAACGTCTTACTGGCGTAGTATACCACGAAGGGGTGTCTATCGCGTCTTTGTCCCAGGATGGCTCCGACTGCAAGGTCTGAAGCGTCACACATAAGTTCAAAGTCGAGGGACCAATCAGGCGGCTGGAGAACAGGGGCCTTGGTGACTGCATTACGCAGCTGCGTGAATGCTTGTATACAGTCAGGGCCCATGTCGAAGGGCACGTCGGTTGATAGGAGATGAGTTAAGGGTCAAGAAATTTTGGAGAAGTCTTTGATGAATCTCCTATAGAAACTAACGTGTCCCAAGAAGGAGCGGATTTGTTTGACAGAACCAGGCACAGGTAAATCAGCAATGATATTGAGCTTAGCTCTGTCAACCTCGATACCCCTATCGGAGATGATATGTCCAAGAACAATTCCCTCGTGCACCATAAAATGACTTTTTTCCCAGGAAAGCACGAGGTTTACATCAATACATCTCCTAAGGATGCGAGTCAGGTTGGCAAGACATTCGTCGAAAGATGGTCCAAAGACTGAAAAGTCATCCATGAAGACCTCGAGAAAGTCACCCACCATGTCATGAAATATCGCCAGCATGCATCTCTGGAAAGTTGCTGGCGCGTTACAAAGTTTGAATGGCATCCTTCTAAAGGTGAAGGTGCCGAAAGGGCAGGTAAAAGTGGTTTTCTCTTGGTCTCAGGGGTCTATTGCCACCTGGTTATATCCTGAGAATCCATCCAGGAAGCAGAAAAATTTATTTCCCGCTAACCGCTCCAGGATTTGGTCAATAAATGGTAGCGGGAAGTGATCTTTCTTGGTTGCAGCATTGAGTTTCCTATAATCTACACACACTCTCCAAGATGTAGGAGTGCGTGTAGGGATGGATTCGCCCCTGTCATTGACACGGATGGTGAGTCCTGCCTTTTTGGGCACAACGTGAATCGGACTCACCCAGGGGCTATCGCTGATCGGGTAGATTATACCTGCATCCAGCCACTTAATGATTTCATTCTTAACGATCTCCCGCATGTTAGGGTTGAGACGTCGCTGCATCTCGCGAGAAGGTCGAGCCTCCTCCTCCGTATATATACGATGAGTGCAGTAGGAGGGACTAATACCAGATAAGTCTGATAAAGACCATCCAATAGCTGCCTTGTGTTCTAGGAGGACCTTAGTTAGTTTGCACTCCTGCTCCATGGTTAATTTTGAACTGATGATTACAGGGAGCGTTTCATTTGGTCCCAGGAAAACATACTTGAGTGTATTAGGCAGCACTTTTAGCTCGGGAGTGGATGGGGAAGGATCTGGCATTTCTTGGGACGAGAGTGTCCCAGACGGGTAGGAGAACAAGTTAGGAGGAAGAAACTGTCCTTCAGATTGGCCAAGAAGAGGGGCTTCTTGGATAGATGGATCCAAAAATGAATAGCCCCAGTGAGAAGTATATGGGCTCAAGGTCCTAGTGTGGATTTGTAAATCCGCCTGATTTGGCGGGGAAGAAAGGGCAATTCGGTCTTCATGAGTATGGACCGACAGTGAGTAGCTCGGATATGACTCAGACCACGAGGTATGGGAAGCGGAGAAAACCTCGTCAGAAGTCTGTCCAGGAGAAGGTACTGGACAGGGGAGGGATTGGGGAACGTCACAGTATGCGTTGGTCAGGCAGTTATCAGTGTTTATAGGTAATCCGCAGCAGTCCGAATAGGTCCCAATTAGTCCGATACACGCGCTGACGGCCATGTCCTCGTCAGACGTGTCATCCTCAATGCAATCGCAATCAAAGTTCTTGGCTGCCTTGAATATGTTAAGCTTGAGCTTCTCAGATCCAACGGCAATCTCAATACAGCCCGACTCGCAGTCGATGTGGGCGCGGGCTGTGGCCAAGAAAGGTCGACCGAGGATGATCGGACAATCAGAAAGTGAACTAGGAACTTCCATATCTAAAACAAGAAAGTCAACAGGAAAACAGAGACTGTTGACCCTAACCACCACGTCTTCCACCACACCCTTCGGGATTTTGACAGAACGATCTGCCAACTGTAACGTGACAGGGGTGGGTTTCAGATTTCCCAAGGAAAATTTTTTGAGCATGATGGTCGGTATGAGATTGATGGAAGATCCTAGATCAAGCAAGGCACGGTTAAAACTGCAGCCTTGGATGCTACAGGAAATCAGTGGTGTGCCCGGATCTTTCTGCTTCGGTGGTAAGTTTGACAGTATAGCACAACTCGCATGAGGCGAGAGAACCACCAGATTCTTAGTCTTCTTTGACTGTCGCCTGGGTGTTGTGTAGTCTTTGAAAAATCGAGCGACAGTAGGTATGTGGTCGATTGCCTCGAGCAGGGGTACCTTGATTTCTACATCCCTGAACAAATTACGTAGGTTGTCAAAGGCCTGCATATTTTTCTTTTTGCCTTTTGGCTCCCTTAGTAGAGCCTCAGGGAATGGGACTGATTCTGGCACAAGTTTTGGTGCATCATCCTCTCGCGAATGCGGTATGCCTCCCGAATGAGAGGGCGAAGAAGAAGATGGGCCAGGATCAGGTCGAGGCGGATCGACGGTCTGCTTATCGCTCCTCGTAGTGATAGCATTGGACGATGCGGGTCCAGTGGGATCATACGGTGGAGGAGGGTTTGCAATGGGGATATAAGAGTGTGGTGCTGCAGCAGGATTAGCCTGAAATCCCGGTGGAATGCTCGGAGCTTGCAGAACTTGATTAACCTGTCCCTGAGAAGGTCGTACCTGTGGTTGAGAACCACGGGGCACGAAACTTCGCGGGTTTGGAACAGGTTGGGCGGGAAGAGTGCCCTGAGATCGAGTCGCCATGCGTAGTTGACTGATCTCGGCGTTCTGCTGCGCCAATTGGTGCTGAAGAGAGGTCATGTTCTCTTCATGGCGCTTTGACATTTCCGTCATCATTCGCATCAATTTGTCAAGAGGGCTTGATGCGTGTTCAGTTTGTGGTACGCAAGGGCCTGATGGCGGATTTGCCATAGGATTAAACTGGACCCTTGGGATGACGGGTGCGGACGGTCGCATTGGTCCACCCGCGGGGTTTTGCCGCTGCGGGTTGTTGGACCATGCGAAGTTCGGATGATTACGCCACCCTGGGTTATAAGTGGCAGAGAACGGGTTGTTCCCCAGGGCGCAAGCATCTTCTATGCCAGAAGATGCGTCCGCATGTAGATATGCGTCTGAGCACACGGAGGCTTGGTCCTCCGTGTCGAAATACTGGCTCGCAGAAACCAGTTCCACATGACTTACCGAGTCGCTTGGCGCGACACTCGGTAAGGAAGGTCTAACGGGGTTTCTCGGGATAAGCCTGGTATTAGAAGAACTTGGATTGTGACGAAGTGGTGAAGAGGTGGTGTTTGCCAAAGATCGGGCGGGGTTGGCCAGAAGCTCGTCCAGCTTCTTGTGCACGACGGAGACTTCATCCAGTTTTTGTGCAATAAGGCTTAGATCAGTGGATGAATGGGAGGGTCCCGTGTCAACTTCGTGGACATTTCGGGGCTAGCTGGTACGATTAAAGGCGACAATGGAAGCATTGTTCATCGAGTTTTCACTCATATTTTCAAACAGCTCGAATGCTCCATTCTCGTCTTTATTCATAAAGTTCCCTCCGCAGGAAGCGTCTGCAATCTGCTTCAAAGTCTCATTTAGCCCATAGTAGAAAATCTGGGCTATATGCCACTTAGGCAGACCGTGGTGCGGACACTTCCTGAGGAGGTCGTTATACCTCTCCCATGCCTCATGAAATTGTTCGCCGTTTTGTTGCGTAAATGAAGTGATAGCACGGCGAAGTGCATTGGTCCACCCGATTGGGAAGAACTTCTTGAGAAACGTTGTTCGCATCTCTTCCCAAGAGTGAATGGTTCTCCCAAGGGTGCGTAACCATTGCGACGCTTTATCCCGTAATGAAAACGGGAACATCTTCATGAGGACTATAGATAACCCGACATTTCTTGGTTTAACGGTTTCAGCAAGTCGGGTTAGGTCTTCCAAGTGGAGAAATGGGTCTTCACATGCAAGACCATGAAAGTGAAAATTGATTAGGCCAATTATGTTTGGTTTTAATTCAAAGTCGTCCCCGCCCATGGGGACCCGAATTTGTCCTATGGTCTCTGTAGCAGCGGGATTCTGATAAGAGCTAAGAGACCTAGGCTCCTCCCGTTCGGGAGGGTTCTGCATCTCCTCCAATGTTTCCCGAATGGCTTCGATTTGCTCATTATACATTTCCATTTGGGCTTGGAGGCGGGTTATGGGATCTAAGGCTCCACCACCTGGTGGGTTCTGAGGGCGGTTTCCTCCCTCGGGATTTGGGGGTGGGCGTGCAGCCATGTTTGTGGAGGAGGAGGACGATTCGACTTGTTTTCTAGATTTATCAGTCAATTCAAATAGTTCAGGGTTTTGTGACCTCCTCCCAAACATGCACTACCGCAGGAAGAATTGGGGAGATGAGAAGGGAAAAGGGATGAGAGAATTGACGCCGCAAAGGTACACTTGATTACAAATCAATACAGTCAAGTTCCTAACCTCTACAGTGTGCCCTTAGACCTAAAGATCTAAGTTACCTACTATCACGAACTACGGAACCGAATGAGAGCACCGCGGAACCACCGGGCCAGATTGAAAGGCCGTTTGCCCCAGTTTTAGACACCCGATAGCACGCGGAAACTCTCACCAGCACGTAGTCGCTACACACAGGTAGTTAGACCTCCAATCCTTAGTAAGGGTCAAGTTACTACCAGTTTTAATTAGAGGCTTAGGGTCAAGTGCTTTTGGAATGTGAAGGGCGTTGTTTACGGGTAATGCCCAAGTGATTGATTTTAAGAGTGTGTAAGAACAAGCATGCAACGGGGAAATCTCCCCGAATTGAAGTTTTTATTGGCGAATGGTTTTTAGAGTTCAGCCTTAAGTAGTATGAATTTTAGGGTTTTGCTGAATTACCAATTCAACCAATCTCCGGGTTTTTGCAAAAATACAGGTTTCCCTTCTAAAACCCAAGAAACCCTTCTTCAATTATCAGTTAGTTAATGCATGCTTAAAATGCAACGGGCTACCCTAAATGGAGATTTCTAAGTGTGGATGCACGAATCAGTTTTATATCAATGTGATAGGGAGCCAAAGCACTTCAATTCAAGTGCTCCCAATCACCAGAAATGATTTCCACACACAAGGCTTCAACCAAAAGATAAAGAAAATAAAATTGTTCGGGTTGAAGTATTCAGGATCGAATCACAGGCAAGTTTGAAAAGTCGTGGTGGGGTTGGAATCAACTCAATTCCAAGTCTCCCCACCAAAAATGTGATCCTGAATTAAAGATAAGTGAGGCAAAAGAGGGATACAAGCAATCTTTTTCTTTGCCTCAAAGAATACTTCCCACGGCGAAAAATCTAAGAATCAAGATTCTCGGATTTTCGCTATGTGAAGTAAGGCGGGAAATCCCAGGACAGTGGGAGTGAAGACAACCAATCAATCAAGTGAATTTTAATCCACTTGCCCTCAAGAAATCCCAAGAAGTTTTTCTAGTTTTTAGTTTTAAATTTTTTTTTTTATTGTGGTGGCAAGTTAACCCTAATTTGATAAGAAAAGAAAACCTACTTGTTCGGCAACGTGTGCGAAGCTCCAATGCGATGTCAGCGTCTTCACGCTCTCATTCCCGCCTTGGATCTGCTCACGTCCTCGACTTCGTCAGCCTTCTTCTCCTTCCACCAGGTTCACCTGCACACCAAAAACAACAATACCCGTGAAGAGAGAAGAGACAAATTTAAAGGAATTGGATAGAAACTTACTCGAAAGCGCACGTCCCCGGCAACGGCGCCAGAAAAGTTATGATGGTCGGCCCGGATAGGTTGTTAATATGATGTTTTTATCGTTGAAATATGTATAGTGGTTAACCTAATTCAAACCTAACCATCTCTTTAAAAAATTTTTAACCTGGCCTAATTGATTTTATCTTGTCACTTTTAGGCCCAGGGTCGAACACAGGGAAGTGGGGTTAAAGTCGAGTTTCTACGTTTTCCTTAAAACGCGTCTCTTCCGTTCGTTTATTGTGTTTTTTGGTGTTTTTCTTATTTAGGTTTTTTATGGTAATCCTTGTTCTTGAGGCACACCCTCAAAATTGTGTCCTTGGCTTTTAGCCAAACAGAGTCCCAAAACATGCCTTGCTACTTGCAAGACGGGGTACCTGCAAATCAAATATTATCTTTTCACTTTTATACCTTTTTTTTATCTTTTTACTATGAAGGAAGATAACAGATAGAAAGTAAATATAGTAGCTATAGATATATATTTATATGTAGTATATATATAAAGGGGTGGGGGTGGAGGTGACGATCGAGTGTAGCACTATGTCGAGTCAGTCGACGTCTAGAGAGACGCAACCAACACGACTAGGTGCCGCGTGGAGTGTGGATGGAGGATGGATGATGTATGGGAGCACGCTTTTTTTGTACGCGTGTATCAGGGAATATCAGCAACTGGTGCAGATATCCCCGCGATACAGCGTATAATAAATAACGTGAAAATATATGTACTTATGTATGTATATAAGTAAATATATCTATATATATATATATAAATGTATAGTTATATATGTATAGATATATATATATATATAGATATATATGTGTATATATATGTATATAAGTATATATATATATATTACTATATATATGTATATATATATGTATATAGATATGTATATATATATATGTATATAAGTATATATGTCTATATATATATAAGTATATGTATAAGTATATAGATGTATATATAAGTAGATATATATATATATATGTATGTATATTATATATATATGTATGTATACATAACTATATAGATATACTATGTATATAAGTATATATATATAGATATATGTATGTATATATATATATATATATATATATGTATATATGTTACTATAAGTGTGTGTGTGTGTGTGTTGGTGAATGTGTGTGTGCGTCGGTGAATGTGTGTGTGTGTGTTGCTGTGAGTTAAATAAAAGAGAGAGAGAGAGAATACGTGAGAGAGAGAGAGCGGGAGCGGGCGGGAGAGATCGAGCGGACGTGCGCGGGAGAGATCGGCAGAGAGAGAGGGAGATCGCGGACGCGCGAGTTAAGACGTCTGCAAGATGTGGCGGACGTCTGACGCCGCGTCGTCTGAAGGCGAAGGCGGACGTCTGACCGTCGCGGTGCACCGCGCCTTCGCGTAGGGTTCCTGCAGGCGTGCGCGAAGGCGACGGGCGGGCGAAGGCGTGGAGGAGCGAGCGTGGAGGAGGTCTGCAGGTGGTCGCGGAGGGTCGCGGAGGAGGGCAGGGGGCGGCGCGAGGCCGTAGCCAGCTGCTGCAGTGCGCGCGGCGGACGGCTACAGGTGCAACTGCGAGGCGGACAGAACGGAGACGGAGGCGGGGAACGCCCTGCAGACGCGCGCGGAGGCGGTGAGCGACTACAGGGACGGTCGCGGAGGAGCGGGAGGACCTGCTACTGCTGCTGCTGCTTGTGCTGGGCTGCTGCTGCTGCTGCTTCAAGCTTCGGAGCTTGAAGCGGCAGCAATGGCGTGGAGACGAAAACGAAGAGAAAAGAAAACACCACGCCCACCGGCTCGTGGAAGAGCTGGGCGGTGGTGCTCCCACTGTGGTGGTGTGCACCACAGTGGGTTCTCCTGCTCGCCGGGTGCCTCCTCGACGGAGGGCCGGCGTATGGGAGGGGAGAACGGTGGAGAGGAAGGTGGTGGCTGCGGGGTCTTTGCAGCAGCTACTTATAGAGGAGGGGAGAGTGGCGTGCCGGCTGCAGCAGGGAGAGGGTGTGCGAGTTGCAGCTATAGGGAGCGGCGTTGGCAGGGAGAAGTGACGGGAAGAAGTGCTGCGTGGCTGCTGCATGCAGCTGCGGGAAGGAGAGAAAAGAAGAAATCAAGAGGAAAAATAAAAAGAGGGTGATTTTGCAAGGAGGCACTTGAAGAAAAATGTAACTATGAAGGCGATTGTTTCACTCCTCTTCCTCTCTTGATTAAATGCATGCATGCAAGTGTTTTTACAAATGTGATTACAGGATCCTATTATGCAATGTTAATGCTAGAAAATAGCACAAGAAGGCGTTATTACAGGCGTGTTTTGAGGTGCAAACAATAGGACCCCGTTCCGTTGCAGTCTCGAGGGTCGCGGAGGCACGCGGGATTCCCGACCACGCCCCCATTACTCCCGTTGTACCTGGTAGAGTGGCTTTAAGTATAATCTGTTAAATTATGAAACCATAAATAGAACCTAGGACATTGCATGAATCCTAGGAATGAGAAATAGATTGAATGGTAGATTCCTAGGGTGTTGCATGAATCGTAGGGTTGGAAAACTAGATTGTATGATAGATCCTAGGATATGGTATGAATCCTAGGATGGGAAAACTAGTGGTATGTATGAATACTGTAGTCTTGGAAAATGTGGAAAGGAAATACTAGCTGCCTGTGAATTGAATTAACAGCTGCCTGTTATGAATAAATAAACATGATTGAGAATATGGATTGTAAGAACGTGAAACTGGAAAGTGAAACCTGGATGTTCTGAGTTAAAAGAGCTGGAACCCTACGGGGAATTAGGAGTAGAACTCCTGGAAAGTGAATGGAATAGAATTGGGGAAGTGAGCTGGCCCTTGAGTACGGAGTACCAAGGAGAGCGACTGTCCCCCCCTGTTTAGTGCAGAGCGGAGCCAGCCGCCCCAGGGACCCGGGGTTAGGACTGGCCACTCTATACCAACTTGCTGGCCCTCGTGTACGTAGTACCGAGGAGAGCTACTAGTGTAGGGAGGTACTAGCTACCCCACGGGCCCCGGGGTTCTGCTAGCCTCCCACACCGACTTGTTAGGCCCGCTGGGGCAAACCAGGGTAGTCAGGCGAGGGTGCGCAGACTGTGGAGGGGCAAGGCCCCTGTTTGGTTACTATGGAGGGGTTGGACCCCTGTTACTGAGAGGGCTCTGCCCTGTACTGGTTCCGTGCTGTGCTTTGGGCGCACCCGTTAATGGAAAAGACTGACCGCGTGCCAGTGCGGGCTAGCTACCCGTGCATTTACCGTGCGTGCCGTAGTCATCGTTACGTCTGTTAGTGACCTTGGGGTGGTTGACTGAGAGTAGGATCACCACGGGGGACTCTCCCGACCAGGAGAGCACCACGTGCTACTTCTACTGTTCGGAAAAGACTACAATCAAGATCGTTCCCACGAGGAACATTTGAGATCAAGTGAAGGATCTGAGAAATAGATAAATTGTGAAACAATAGAAAGACGTAAATAAAGGAAGAAAGAAAATTTAAAATAGCTACTGTACACTTTACTGTTTCTTTAGTTTAGCTGCCACTCTACTCAGCGTTTTGCTGACCTGTTACACTCGTTACCTTTCAGGACCAGGTGTTGAGCAGCCTGGGTCAGCGGCTGCAGGGGACGCTGGGCCGAGTAGGGTCCAGTAGAGTTACCACTGTTCTCTTGTACCTCTTTTTGTTCCGTTATAGTGAGTAGTTCTTGTTTCCGCTGTACTTTTCTTTACCTGCAGTTCATATTATGTTATGAATGTTGTTCTACTGTTGTGGTGGTATATACTGTAGTGGTTTCTTTCCTTACTGCTGTATTTCCTTACTGTTAGTTATATTCATGCTGAATGTGGTTTATTTTACTGCTCTTTTGGTTAGTTCCTCATTGGATGACTAGGTCTTGGGATTAGTCGAGTCGTTTCGGTTCTCGTGTCTCGTAGGGACTTGGGAATCGGGTTGTTACAAGATGGTATCAGAGCAAGGTCGTCCCGAGAAGTGAATCAACTGACTGGAAAATAACCAATTCACATGTCTATAACTAGAGTAGCCACCGCAACATATCTTTTGACATGAGCTCTTAGACATTTCCGTTCGGTATCGTTCCGTAGTGACGTGTTCCGTTTTGTTTCGCGTCTCCTTGCAGGAGATGCCTCGTCGTGGGACCAGTGAGGCGGGCCGCGGGCGCGGTCGAGGACGAGGTCGGCAAGGTGGGCGTGCCGTTGCCGACACCCCAGTGGACCAGCCACTACTCCCGGGCGTCCAGGCCCAGGACCTCGCCCGGATGATACGAGACATTGTACCAGAGGAGCTCCACCCACCGCCCCGAGCACCTCACCCTGGGGCTGCGGAGGGGGAGTCCTCTGTGGGACCACTCGACGGAGGCGACGCTAGACACGGGGGAGGGGATGGGCCGCCGCAGCCCCCACCTTCCTCCGATACTTCCGTGCATGAGGCACATTCGCCTGGAGGTGCACCAGCACCTCCCCTACAGCGCCACTTCGAGCTCTTCGGGCAGTTCCGGAAGCTGAAGCCCCCCTCCTTCAAGGGGGATGAGGACCCGACCGAGGCAGAGGACTGGCTTGAGCAGCTGGAGAAGATTTTCGACACCCTTCACCCCCCGGTGGAGTGCCGCGTGGCCTTTGCCATGTACCAGCTGGAGAGTGCGGCACACAGGTGGTGGAGGGCGGTCCGGGTACAGGAGAGGGACGAGCCGACCTGGGACTGGTTCGTCGCCCTCTTCTACGAGCAGTACTTCCCCCAGACGTGGCAGGATCAGAGGAGGTGGGAGTTCCACACTCTCCGCCAAGGGACGATGACTGTGAGCGCGTACCGCATGCGTTTCCTGGAGCTGTCCCGCTTTGCAGTGACAGCGGTAGCTACTGGGGAGGAGCGCCTTTGGAGGTTCACCGAGGGGCTCCAGCCTGTGATTCGGGGGTATGTCAAACCCCTGAAGCTGCCTACATTTTCGAGGGTGGTGGAGGCAACTATGACTTACGAGGAGACCAACCCGTCCGCGCGAGACACTGACGGTGGGCGGAAGAGGCCCTTTCAGCCAGACTTTTCACATTGCCGGCGAGAGAGGAGACACGTGGTGTTCGAAGGAGAGCCGTCACGTTTTACAGGGCCATCAGTGGCTTTTGGGGGCCCTCGACAGGGGCCAGTCGCCAGCACCGGACCCTGGCCCAGCCGACAGCAGGGACCCACTGAGGGCGGGAGTCGGGTTCCCCTCTGTTACCAGTGTGGCCAGCCGGGCCACATCAGGAGGGACTGCCCGTCTAGGGCGGGAGGTCAGCAGATACTTCCCGCGCAGAGCACTGGAGGGCGCGCAGGAGGCCGCGGTTCCCAGGCGCGAGGAGGAGGACAGCAGTGCCGAGGAGGGTACCGGCTAGCACTTACCCGTCCGACGCAGAGTGTGGCTGCTTCATCCGCACCTAGAGCTGAGGGGCGTATCAACGCCCTAACACACAGGGATGCCAGAGCTTCGGGATCGGTGGTAGCAGGTATGGTTTCAGTTTCCGGCAGACTCGTTTACACGCTTTTCGATTCCGACGCTACGCACTCGTTTGTCGCAGCCAGTTTCGCAGTTAGTTTGGACTGGGATTATACACTGTTAGAGAATCCGTTTGTAATCAGAGGTCCGAGTGGTCAGCTGTTTGTAGCTGAGGAGGTGTACACGGATTGCGAGGTCAGCGTCGGGGGACATAACCTGCCAGCTGACCTGATTATGTTACAGATGGAGGACTTTGGAGTGATTCTGGGGATGGATTGGCTGTCCGCTTACCACGCCTTGGTGGACTATTTTGAGAGGAAGATCGTCTTCTCCATTCCGGAATTGCCTTCTTTCGAGTTTCACGGACAGCCAGTGGACAGAGGTTTCAGGTGCATTTCGGCACTTTGGGCGGCGAGACTTTTGAGCCAGGGGTGTGAGGGTTTCCTAGCTTGTGTGGTGGCAGAGCCCAGTCCTGTGGCAGACTTCCAGAGCACCCCGGTGGTCAGAGAGTACCCTGATGTGTTTCCAGATGAGTTACCAGGACTACCGCCCGAGCGTGAGATCGAGTTTGAGATCTCACTAGTACCAGGGACCAGCCCCATCTCCACCGCGCCATGCAGGATGGCACCGCTTGAGCTACGAGAGCTCAAGTCTCAGTTACAGGACCTTTTGGAGAAAGGTTTCCTGAGGCCCAGTGCGTCTCCCTGGGGAGCCCCGGTACTGTTTGTGAAGAAGAAGGATGGTACCCTACGCCTTTGTGTGGACTACCGACAGCTGAATAGGGTCACCATCAAGAACAGATATCCGCTGCCGAGGATCGATGACTTATTTGACCAGTTGCGGGGTGCCACGGTGTTTTCCAAGATCGACTTGAGGTCTGGATACCACCAGTTGAGGATCAGGGAGTCCGACGTCTCCAAGACAGCTTTCCGCACCCGGTACGGACACTACGAGTTTTTGGTCATGCCGTTTGGGCTGACTAATGCCCCCGCTGCTTTCATGAATCTGATGAACCGGGTGTTTAGACCGTACTTGGACCAGTTCGTGGTGGTTTTCATAGACGATGTACTCGTCTATTCTAGAGATCGGACGCAGCACGGACAGCATTTGCGGATGGTTCTGGACACTCTGAGACGACGCAGGCTGTACGCCAAGTACAGCAAGTGCGAGTTCTGGTTGAGGGAGGTGACCTTCTTAGGTCATGTGATCTCTGGAGATGGCTTGGCGGTGGACCCAGCCAAGGTCGAGCCAGTACTCAGGTGGGAGAGACCATGTTCAGTCACTGAGATTCGTAGTTTCCTGGGACTGGCAGGCTACTACAGACGATTCATCAGAGGATTTTCACAGATTGAGCATCCTATGACACAGTTGACCCGGAAGGACGTGCCCTTCGCTTGGACAGACGCCTGTGAGGCGTGTTTTCTGGAGCTGAAGGAGAGGTTGACCTCAGCTCCCGTGCTCACCGTCCCTGACAATAGTGGCGGGTTCGTTGTGTACACAGACGCCTCCTTGCAGGGGTTAGGAAGTGTGCTCATGCAGAGGGGTCACGTTGTCGCCTACGCTTCCCGGCAACTGAAGCCCCATGAGCATACCTACCCTACCCACGACCTAGAGTTGGCAGCTGTTGTCTTTGCGCTGAAGACCTGGAGGCACTACTTGTACGGTGAGACCTTCGAGATTTTCACAGATCACAAGAGCCTCAGATACCTTTTTGATCAGAAGGAGCTCAACATGAGACAGAGACGTTGGTTGGAGCTCCTGAAGGACTACGACTGCAGCATCTCCTACCAACCGGGAAAGGCCAATGTGGTGGCTGACGCCTTGAGCCGTAAGGCGCCTGCACACTTGGCCAGTCTACAGTTACAGAGTTGGAGCCTTTTGGAGGAGGTGGGCAATTGGCGACCTCTAGAGTTACGAGGGTACTGTGGGGCAGTGACGGTGACACGGCAGACCAGGCCAGAGCTGATAGACCGCATCATCACAGGACAGATGGCCGATCCGTACTTGCAGTCCTTGCGCGACAGAGTACTGTCGGGAGACCCAGGGGACTTCTCTTTCACAGACCAGGTGCTGCGCTTGAGGGGACGGTTGTGCATTCCCAGAGACGAGGAGCTGTTGAGAGAGCTCCTGACTGAGGCACACGGTTCCAGATTCACCATACATCCCGGAAACACGAAGATGTGCCACGACTTGAGACGCGAGTTTTGGTGGAGGGGGATGAAGCGGGATGTGGGTGAATTCGTGCAGCAGTGCTTAGTGTGCCAGCAGGTGAAAGCCGAGCATCAGAGGCCAGAAGGGCCGCTACAGCCACTTCCAGTGCCAGAGTGGAAGTGGGAGAGCATCACCATGGACTTGGTGGTGGGCTTACCTGTTACCCAGTGGGGACAGACGTAGTCTGGGTAATAGTGGATAGACTGACGAAGACGGTGCGATTCTTGCCGATCCGACTCACTTTGGGACCAGCACAGTTGGCAGAGAGGTATATCCGTGATGTGGTATGACTACACAGAGTTCTGCGGGAGATCGTATCCGACCGGGATACCCGCTTTACATCCCAGTTTTGGGCTGAGTTTCAGCAGGCCTTGGGGATGCGGTTGAGGTTTAGTACAGCTTACCACCCCCAGACGGACGGACAGTCTGAGCGCATGATACAGACACTTGAGGACCTTTTGCGTGCTTGTGTACTGGACTGGAGGGGCTCTTGGGAGGAGCACCTGCCCGTGGCGGAGTTTGCATACGACAACAGTTATCACTCGAGCATCGGCATGGCTCCCTACGAGGCTCTGTATGGACGGAAGTATACGGCACCCTTGAGTTGGGTTGAGGTCGGGACCAAGTGGGAGGTTGGCCCCAGGTTGATCCGGTAGAGTCAGGAGGTAGTCTAGCAGATCCACAGGCGACTCCGCACTGTCAGGAGCAGACAGAAGAGCTATGCGGATCGGAGACGCAGAGAGGTGCAGTTTGAGGTTGGGGACCACGTCTTTCTTCGTGTTTCGCCCATGAAGGGCCTGCAGTGGTTAGGGGTGAGAGGGAAGCTCGCGCCGAGGTTTGTGGGGCCCTTTGAGGTCCTGGAGCGGGTTGGACCCGTTGCTTACAGGCTTGCCCTCCCCCCGCAGCTTTCTGGTGTGCACGGCGTGTTCCACGTGTCCAACCTCAGGAAGTACGTAGCCGATCCCAGTCACGTACTGAGTCACGAGAGCGTCGAGGTGGGCGACGACCTGACCTACCCCGAGCGGCCAGTGCAGATTCTAGACCGTGCCGTCCGCAGTTTGAGACGAAAGCAAGTACCCTTGGTAAAGGTTTTGTGGAGGAGCCAGCGGTACGAGGAGGCTACTTGGGAGCCTGAGGCAGCAATGCGAGAGCGGTACCCGGAACTCTTTGCGGGTACATCTTATCAGACCGGCTTCGATCCTCTTTGAGTTTGTTATGGTTTTTATGAGGTTTTCCCGCACCCTAGTTAGAGCAAGTTTCGGGGACGAAACTTCCTTTGAGTTTGTTATATTGTTACGAACGGGCGCTCCAGACGTCTTTTAAGACGTCTGGGAGGTAGCCCAGATGTCGTTCCAGACGTCTGGAATCACTTACAGACGTTGGACCAGACGTCTGGGATCATTTCCAGACATCTAGAAATCAGTTATTTTGTCACGCTACTGTTCGTCTGCGCGCCTGAGCGCGCAGACCTGCGTTTTCTCTCTCTCTCCCTCTTTTTCCCTCTCTCCTGCGGCCGCAGACGCCTCTACCGCGTTCTCTCTCTCCTCCTCGCGCGGCCTTAAAAGGGCCACGCCTCTCCCTCACTCCCGTCACCTCCGCCTCCTTCCTCTTCTCCTTCAGCCAGTGCGCGAGAGCGTGCGCGAGAGCGAGCGCGAGGGTGCAGCGGCGGCGGCGACAGCCTCGGCGGGAGCAGGAGGAGGTGCTGCGCGGGGGAGGAAGCACTCGACCGTGAGGGCGAGCTCGCCGGGGCTGCTAGGGCCGGCCGGCGGGGGGCGCAGCGGGCGCGGAGCGACGCGGGAGGACTGCTGCGGCTCGAGCAGCAGGCGGAGCACTCGTAGCGCGGCCATGCGTCGCAAGCGGACGGCGAGTGGCGCCCTGGTTCTGGAAAATTTTCCAGAATCAGACGTCTGTGCTTCTACCCAGACAACTAGAACGACGTCTGAAAGGTGAGTTCTTCCGTCTTCTTCCTTCCCTTCGATTGATCGTACTAAGAGGGAGAGGAAATGGGTACGCGCAGGGTCGGAGATTCGCATCCAACGCGAATCAGACGTCTGGCTCCAGTGCCAAACGGCGGGAACGAGTTCCAGACGTCCATCGGACGTCTGGGAACTAGGCCAGACGCCCCCGCAGGCTTCTGGACATTTGAGAGCCCACGCAGAGCGAGGTAATTCCCTGATCCACTTTTTAAGACGTCTGGAAGAAGTTCCAGACGTCTGATTTTACACTGTTTCATCGTTTTCGACCCGTTTCGGGCCCGTTCGGGCTCCGTTTTCCGCATTTTGAGTTGCGTTCTTTTCGGAATTACATCCTCTACCTATCTACAGTAGCTGTATACTGTTTTGAGAAGTTCCTTATGTTTGATCCTTATGATAGGACCCCATTCCGTTGCAGTCTCGGGGGTTGCGGAGGCACGCAGGATTCCCGACCATGCCCCCATTACTCCCGTTGTACCTGGTAGAGTGGCTTTAAGTATAATCTGTTAAATTATGAAACCATAAATAGAAGCTAGGATATTGCATGAATCCTAGGAATGAGAAATAGATTGAATGGTAGATTCCTAGGGTGTTGCATGAATCGTAGGGCTGGAAAACTAGATTGTATGATAGATCCTAGGATATGGCATGAATCCTAGGATGGGAAAACTAGTGGAATGTATGAATACTGCAGTCTTGGAAAATGTGGAAAGGAAATACTAGCTGCCTGTGAATTGAATTAATAGCTGCCTGTTATGAATAAATAAACGTGATTGAGAATATGGATTGTAAGAACGTGAAATTGGAAAGTGAAACCTGGATGTTCTGAGTTAAAAGAGCTGGAACCCTACGGGGAATTAGGAGTAGAACTCCTGGAAAGTGAATGGAATAGAATTGGGGAAGTGAGCTGGCCCTTGAGTACGGAGTACCAAGGAGAGTGACTGTCCCCCCTTGTTTAGTGCAGAGAAGAGCCAGCTGCCCCAGGGACCCAGGGTTAGGACTGGCCACTCTGTACCGACTTGCTGGCCCTCGTGTACGTAGTACCGAGGAGAGCTACTAGTGTAGGGAGGTACTAGCTACCCCATGGGCCCCGAGGTTCTGCTAGCCTCCCACACCGACTTGTTAGGCCGTTAGGGCAAACCAGGGTAGTCAGGCGAGGGTGCGCGGACTGTGGAGGGGTTGGACCCCTGTTACTGAGAGGGCTCTGCCCTATACTGGTTCCGTGCTGTGCTTTGGGTGCACCCGTTAACGGAAACGACTGACCGCGTGCCAGTGCGGGTTAGCTACCCGTGCGTTTACCGCGCGTGCCGCAGTCACCGTTACATCTGTTAGTGACCTTGGGGTGGTTGACTGAGAGTAGGATCACCACGGGGGACTCTCCCGGCCAGGGGAGCACCACGTGCTACTTCTACTGTTCGGAAAAGATTGCAATCAAGATCGTTCCCGCGAGGAACATTCGAGATCAAGTGAAGGATATGAGAAATAGATAAATTGTGAAACAATAGAAAGACGTAAATAAAGGAAGAAAGAAAATTTAAAATAGCTACTGTACACTTTACTGTTTCTTTAGTTTAGCTGCCACTCTACTCAGCGTTTTGCTGACGTGTTACACTCGTTACCTTTCAGGACCAGGTGTTGAGCAGCCAGGGTCAGCGGCTGCAGGGGACGCTGGGCCGAGTAGGGTCCAGTAGAGTTACCACTGTTCTCTTGTACCTCTTTTTGTTCCGTTATAGTGAGTAATTCTTGTTTCCGCTGTACTTTTCTTTACCTGCAGTTCATATTATGTTATGAATGTTGTTCTACTGTTGTGGTGGTATATACTGTAGTGGTTTCTTTCCTTGCTGCTGTATTTCCTTACTGTTAGTTATATTCATGCTGAATGTGGTTTATTTTACTGCTCTTTTGGTTACTTCCTCGTTGGACGACTAGGTCTTGGGATTAGTCGAGTCGGTCCGGTTCTCGTGTCTCGTAGGGACTTGGGAATCGGGTCGTTACAGACCACGTTGCAATCTCCAAGGTTTGGGGAAGAACATCATAACACACACCAGATCCTCAATTAAGCCACCTCTAGCTGCTGTATCATGCAATCAAGGAAACCCCTCAATGATGCTACATAAAGAAGGATGACATAAGATAGTCCCACATCTTCCATGACAAACTCAATTCAATGCATAAAAGAGAAATGTGTTCTCAGCCTGTTGCCTCAGAGAACATGGGGGGTGAGGTCCCCCATGCACGTGCTTACTCACTCCTCGCTCGCAGTCACATGCACATGGGCTTGGTCCCTCTAGTCAGGATCCGATTACAGACCTGTTTACCCAATTAGGAAAATTCGAGGAGAGTGGGGGTAGGCTGTGCCTCTAGTTTCGTGCCTAGTGCCCTGGGATGCATGCACACACTTAGTGGATTTCTGAGTTGTTGGTGTTGATGCTCTAGCGACTTTAAGTCGTATGAGGTTCAACTCTAACGTCTGATTGTGGTTGATCTGAAGGTATGTGGAATTATTTGAGACATATTTGAGTGTTGTGCTGACGTAGCAAGTGGTTCTAACTGCTATTGAGAAATTGAGATACATTGGGAAATGTGCTTGATTATGGGGATCAAGTGGTGATTCAAATCACCATTCTTAGGGTTTTCTATTCTTTTTATCCCATTGAACTTTTTAGGGATTAAATGGTGATTCAAAGAGTTTGACTAAAGATTTTTCCCTTTTTGTTTCATTCAGAAATCTAGAAATCCAGACAATCGTGAGAGTGTAGTGATGGTCACTTAAGCAATAGACCCAAGTGAAAAGCCAATTCACACTTAAACTTCATAATTGACCCTTAGTAAAAATTCTATCGGGATAGTCAAACTCTTCCCTCATGGATACGTAACAAATAATTTGTAATTTTACCCTGGCTTTTTAGTTTAAAAGATGTTTGAGTCAAGTGATTTTATATTTGGTGGCTTACACTCATCTGGTGCTACATATAGTGTAGTACTGTAGATTCTAGATTTCTAGACTATCAAACAAATTAACCTAGAGAGAGGCTAAAAACTATGCTCCCTTTAATTGCTTCATGCTCTCTCGCTTTTTCTTCTTATTTTATTTTCGAGCCCACAATCTCACCATATTTTGTCAATGTGCTCAATATTTGGTAGCCTCACATAGCATTAACACTTTGATTGAAATTATAATAACCCTACAACTAAGTCAGAATTCCTCAGCCCATATTCAGATGATCAAAAATGCAGAAAAGTAGGTATGGGTCATATTTGGTGGATCGCAGTGGATTTTGTTGCCTCAATGTAAATGACTCAAAAATGAAATAAACAGATAAACACAGTTATGAACTCAACACTTTTTTTCAAACTTTTTCTCTCTTTCTTCTTTTTTTCATATATATATATATTTTATTTTCTTTTTCTCTCTTTTTTTTTTCTTCTTCTTCTTCTTTTTCTTTTTATGCATATCTTTGAACACAACACAACACACTCAAATTTTATTCAAGAGCCATTATTAGGGATTGGTGATGTTCAAGAAGATATCGGGTGGCTTATTTGGTGGAAGTTCCTACTCTCGGCATCGAGGAAGGGATGGATAGGATGGTGTATTCCTGACCTTGATATTAATATCCTCCTTCTGCCGAGGATTCTATAGAGGATAGTCGTGACCAACCACCTTAGTCATAGTTTTATTAGAACTCGATCTCTGTGTATCTGCCTTATTTGGTGGCTCTCAAGAATTCTCACAAGATTTGTACGCAGGAACTTGAGAGCGAAAACTATGCCTAAGTCCAAGTATCATTATCTAATTATCCAGCAACTAAGAATCCTTGCACTAGACTTAGAGCCCCAGTAGACATTCTACTCTTACCTCACAACTGTTGGTGGATTTACTGGAAGACGGTTTGCCTAACTCCCTAACCACTATCCAAGGGTTTAGGAAAAGAAGAAATGCTTCTTCTTGACAAACTAAAAATTTCTATTGGTTTTCATAATGGACCATTGGAAAATCTATGTGCTAGTGTAAATATTGTACTGGATTCTAGATTCAGAATCAACTCAAGAATAAAATCCTTAATAAAACTTCCTTGATAAAAAATTAATGCATGAATGCAATATATATAAATGTTATATATAACCTTTCAAAGTTGCACTTCGAAGTTTTCCCAAATTCGGGTTACATTTAGGTCGGCCTTAAATTTAGAACAAAAAGGTGAGTGGATGAGTCGAAAGTGGTTGTTGCGGGCGATTTCCAGCTCCAATGCAAACATTGGAGGTGGAGTCGATTGTTCTTAATTAAAGGACCCTAAAGTGCAATTAGCATGATGAATGAAAGGTTTTTTCCTAAGTGTTAGCAAAAAAATTTTTAGTTTACACATACTACCCCCCCATGCCTAGTTTCTTGCATGTCCTCATGCATGAATATAATGAAAAATAAATTAAGATAGGTAGAAATGGGTAGAAATCACCTAGAATAGCTCCTGAATTTTTAGTTCTGCTTATTCCAACACCTAAGAAGTAAAATAAATATGCAAGAAAATATGCCAAATAAAATACGATAAATATAAATGTTTAGTTTAATACCTCTAGCTGGGCGTAAAGTCAAAAAGGATATGTCGATACAATATTAAGAATGACAAGTAAAATGATAAAAATTTTAATCTCGTTCGCCAACAGCGGGCTGCAAATGCGGACCAGCTATCCATGAATTCCAAGCCCAAAAAATCAGAAAAATATGTAGATGTGGCTTGGGATTATCTACAGCCAAGTGTTACAGCAAAAAGATAGATAAATGCAAGTGCCTAGAAGAAATGAAGATAAAGGCATCCTGAAAAGGTGATGGAGAATGTAGGTGGTTGGGGTATGAGTAGAATCATGTGGGGTAAAATCATATGGGTCCTGATAATGGTGATGAATGGAAGTCATAACACAAGTGGTGTGGTCAAATCTGGAAATCAAGGTCCAATGATCAATCTCTGTGTCTCCCAAAGATGTTTCTTCCTAAGTATCATCCTCTTCTTTTTCCAAATAATTCAATTCCAATTCCCTATTATCACATGATTCAACGAACTTTTTAGCTTCCTCAAATAACTCATCATATGTAATACTTAATAAGTTTTCAATCTCTTGAATATCTTTTTCACAGGGGGATATTTCCTCCTCACTTAGATGGAATTGGGCATTAGATTCGATAATGAGTCCCTCCATGAAGGTGGACTAGGCTAAATCATTGATTGAGGAATAGTTAAAGTCTTTTTTATTTTTTTGCTCTGTGTATGTGATCATCTGAATCAATTCATCAATGTCTACATGGGTATCCTCAAATACAACAAAATCATATTCAAACTCTTTAATGCTTGGTTCCTCAAAATGAAATGATTGATATTTAGGCCCTAAATCAAGATCAAAATCCTCAAATGAATCTCCTTCCTCAACTTCAATAGGAACATCAATATCATCCACCTTGGGTGCCTAATCTACAGAACCCTCAATGACCACCATAGAATCACAAATCTGTTGTGGCATACCCGACCCAAATTCAAACATTTCTGATTTTTGTTGCTCATCCTAGATTCTATGAAGCTCTTTTCTTATATCATCATATTCTCTAGCACTGGCTTCTTTTATTTCATGAACAATTTTGATCAATTGAGTAATCTGGGATTCTTTGCAAGGGGTAGGGGTTTGAATTGGACTAGGTCGGTCAAGATAGTCAACCATGCTAACAAAGAATTGATCCTGTATTAAGGGTGACTCTTGTGATTTAGTAGATTCTTGACTCGAGTCATGTGTTCCTACCCAGGTGTCAATTGCCATGGTTTCTTCCAAATTACCCTCCAAATCACTTTCCGTATCATCAAAAAAATACCCTAACTTTATTTTCTTAGCGGCTGCATAAATATCAAAGTGAATCTTCTCATTGCCGCTACTCATTTCCATATATCCTGAGTAACATTCAATCCGTGCATTGGTCGTAGCCAAGAAAGGACGACCTAGAACGATGGGTGAATCACTTAGCTTCTTCAATATATCCATGTCCAAAACAATAAAATCAATCGAAAAGCTAAGACCTTGCACTTTAATGATCACATCATAAACTACCCCCTTAGGTGTGTTGATAGAGCCATCTACCATTTTAATGGTGATAGGTGTGTGGTGCATATCTCCAAGTTTGGTGCAGTCAGAAAGGGCGATAGGGATCAAGTTGATGGAAGACCCTAGATCCACAAGGGCTCTATTAAAGGTGAATCCCTTGATGGCACAAGATATGAATGGTTTTATAGGGTTTGTCTTTTTAGGTGGTAGAGTGCCAAAAACAAATGAACTTATGTTGGCAGATAAAACCACCTCGTTAGGTGTGCAAGCCTTTTTATTTTCTTGTGACTCCTTCTTTAAGACCCCAGGAAAGGGTAAATAGGTCAAATCAACTTCAGGAGCCTTTTTCTTCCTTTTGTCCCTAGAGTCTGAGTCAAAGCTATATGCAGATTTGGTCTTAAGATTTTTGGTTGAGCCCAAATCAGATCGTTTGGGTGGGCTCCTAGCTTTTCTCTTTCTTTTAGAAGCCAAAGAATTTGCACCTGCACAATTGCACATGTGATAGATTGGAGGAGGGGTAGGAAGAATAGGTGGAGAATAAGAGTGAAGAGGAGTGTGCATACGGGGATAGAATGATTCTTGAAGTCTCTTGATTTGATCCCCTTGAGATTTCACTTGATTTTCCAAATTAGTTAGCCTTTCTTCATTTTTCTTGTCCAAGTCCAACAAAAGGTTCATGATATCCTCAAGGGTGGTTGTCGGTTGGGTTGGACTAGATGGTTGCCCTAAAGTGGATTGAGTGGAGTATTAGGTTGGCCTAGATTGATCTTGAGTTTGATTTTTTCTCTATGGAGGCCATGAAAGATCAGGATTGTCTCTCCACTCTGGGTTATACGAATTAGGATATAAATCAAAGTGTGTATCACCCTGCATGGGGTTGACTATAGAGGGAGTTGATTGAGAAACTGATGTGTGGTCGTATACTTGTGATCTATTGTTCCAATTCTTAAGTGATATATCATCAAGTATAGCTGTATTAGAAATGGTGCATTCCCCAAATGATCTACCGAAATCATGAAGTAGGTCCAAAGGTGCCTTCTGGGTTGGCTGAGTCCAGGATGCCTCCCCAGGGTAGCAAGAGTCAGTAAAGTAGCTAGTGGATCCAAAATATGGGTCACCTGATCCACTAGGCAGGTTATTCCAGGTCTCTTGTTCCTAGGAGGAGTGATAAGATATAGATTGTGCCTGGCATTATGTAATTTACTCCAGAAGCTTGGCACATTGATCCTTATAATCCTTGTTATACTCCTGGACTTCAGCAACTATGGCCTTCAATCAATTCTGATCTAGATAAGGGTTGGATCCATGAGGTTTGGGTTCTAAATAAGCTGGGGGATAAGGAGTATGAGGATAATCATATCCCAACTGTTGAGGATGAGTCTCACAACTAGGAGGAGTCGAAATCATGGTTAGGTTGCGGTCGTGAAATCGCGATAATGATAAATATGTTGTCGTAGGTGCGAAAACACAGTGTTTTAAATTTATGAAATCGTCTCCTAAAAATACGAGAATAATATCAGGAGAATGAGTTGTTTCACAGGGAGGTAGGGATATTTAAGTGATTTCGAACCTGATCAAGTAAACGAAATTTTTTATTATTATTATTTATATTTTTTATTTTTTTATAATAAAAAGAAATAAATGACATAAATATGGAGACAAATATGAAGTGAACATGTAAATGCAAATTAAAACTTTATTACTAATAGAAAGTCAGAATGATAAGAAGAGAAAAATAATCTTAGATAGAAATCCGGCGATGTCATGACGGGGGTGGAGAATGCCGTCGACGATCGTCGGTGGAGAATGTGCATGGAGACGAGAGGTCGGAGAAGACATGTCATGGTTGAGGGTGGTGCAATGCTCGTCGATAGCGTGCGGTTGCTAGGGGTCACGGCCTTATGTTGAGGAAGTGCAGACGAGGACGATGAAGAGCATCGAGGGCATTCTCACAGGGTAGAATCATGAGGGAGCGAGAGAATTGAGGGGAATTTGAGTAGAGAATGCGGGTGGTCAAGGAAAAAGATCAGTGGAGGAATAAATAAAATGCAGGGGGATTGAGAGAGAGAGGGATCGTAGGTTGGGAATTTGAGTGGTGATGGAGAGGTGAGATTGATGGCCGAAGGTTGGGAATAAGGATGTCGAAAAATTTTGGTGGGGGGATATTAATTTGGTGGAGATGAGGGTGGAAGGTGAGGTTGGGAGGGGAAATTATTGGAGATGAGATGAGGAGAGAATGTCTGGGTTAAGGAGTTTAACTTCGGTGGAGGAGATGAGAGAGAATTGGTGGTGAGGGAATCAGGAGGGAAAGATAATATCGGAAGGTAGACGGTCGTGCATGGGCATTTATAGGGTGAGGAGCGGTGGATAAGTTGAGGCTTGGGATTCGGTGGGAAGGTTTGGTATTTTGGGTGTTCGGTTGTTAGGAGATAGGATTTAATGTGAGGTTGTTGTGAATGAGCGTGGGATTTGGGTTGGTGAGGGGCTACGTAGGTGGATGTTGCATAGGGGGTAGGATGGGTTCCGATGATGGTCGGGGGAAATGCATGGACTATTTAGAGATATGGCTACGTTGGGTGTTGGGAAATGTATGGGTTTCGGAAAGTTACGTAGATGGCATGGAATTGGAGGTAAGGGTCATGAGATTTGTTTGGACGTGGGAAATATTAGGTGTGGTGGACGTAGGAATTGTATTGGTGTGGCTGTTTCATTTGTTGCATGGGAATGGATATTGATTTGAGATTTGGGGAGTGGTGGACATGGATGGGTTACGGTGCCAGGGATTAAGATTTTGTTTTTTTTAAGGGACAAGAGAAAAGGTCACGTAGGAAGGTTTGGAGGAGATATTTGATTATGTAGTATGCAAGGATATTTGGTGGGTAAGGTGTTGAGTAAAGGTTTGGATGTGAATTTATTTGGTAGTTTGGGTAAACATAAGTGGGTATGGGAATTTGGTTTCTAATTAGGCTAAGACTAATTGGTTCTGGATTTAGATTTTGGTATAGGGAATAGGTTCAACCCCATCAAAATAATTTCTCCTCTCTGTAAAGTTCCAATCAATTTCAAACTTGATGCCTGCACACATAAATATATATATATATATATATATATATATATACCAAGGAGACAGATATAAGTAGTAGCAAAAATCATAATTATACCTCTAAAAATGCAATATTTACAAAATACTATAATGTGACTAATATAATCTAATGTAATGCAATGTAAACTATTTTACTCTTAAACTAACAATAGTTAGGCATAAATTATGTATATAAATATAAATTTATCAGGTTGGGAGATGGAGGACCTTGAGGGTCAAAAGGATGATATGGGTTCATGGATATTCGAGAAAAGAAGAGAATAGAGAGAAGAGAAGGTCTTCCTTAGGAAGACACAACCAGGAAAAGGCCTAGAATGAGAGAAAGCCCAAAATCAAGCAAACAAGGTAGCCCTAAATTGTATACCCTAAATGGACCGAAACCTGGCACCCTGAAAAAGACTTGGCTTAAACCAACCCTTGAATTACTTCGCTAGCCAGAAAGGTAGAACCCCCTAGGACACCTCGCACGGTAGGACACCACTAGAGGTTAACGAGGTTATCGCACTGACCTTTCTTATCACCAGTTGTTCCAAATAGACAAGGCCTTGATTTTCACCCAATTAAATTTTGGTTACCAGGTAAGTTAGTCCAGCCTAGGCCACGTCTACTTAGTTTTAGGCTTGGGCGTGAAGTGCTCTTGGAATGTGATTGGGCATTATTGGGGTGTTGCCCTTAAAATTAGATTTAGCAATGTGAAGTGCACAGATAAAGGATTTGCAATACAAGCTTTAATTGGTGTAGTGGCTTTTATGGTTCAAGTGCTTGTATTAATTTCTTTTAGGGTTTCCTTGTTTAAGTCAATTCAAACAAGGTTGTAGTGAAGCACACAACAGGTTTTGCAAGTCCCAATTTGTTTTATGAATTTCCTTTAAGTATGGTATGCAAATGTGCTCTACCTTAATGTGAAAACCCTAATATCAGATAGGTCTATATGATGATTTTAAGTCCAACAAGGTAGAAGTGGTGTGACCCAATCAGAGAAAATAATGATCATAATGCACCACTATTTAGTGAAATAGACCTAAGTGGTTACCTAACTTGAAATGTAAATCAGTTTAATTCAGGTAGGTGAGGGGGTCAATCAAGAAATCAACCTCACCTACTAGGAAACTAAGTTTAGTCAAGTCAGTTTAGGTCTCTAGGAAAAAATTAAACCCTAAAGTCTTACGTCTTAGGGTTTATGCTCTTCTAGAAACCTGCACTCAGACCTTGCTCTGGCTTGAAATCACTCCCCAGATCAGTGAAGGAAGCCAAATAAGATTAAATTTGACAGAGGTTTTTCTTTCTCAATAAGGCTTCAGTGAATATTTTTTGGATATTTTTACTTTTTCATACAATTTTTCATGAATTTTTTAGTGTCAGGGGGACAAATAGGCCAGATGGACCCCCTGAGAGCAATTTAGTTTGAAACAGTATCAAAGAAATCCAAAAATTTTTGAAAACATATAAAAAAAATTAGGTTTCAATGGCTTTCCAACCACACAAATTTCAAATCAATTTGATTTATATAGAGGTTAGAATTAATGTTTAAAATTAGATAAAATCAATATACGAATGTTCTGACCCTGTCCACTATACGAATTTTTAAAATTCGTACAGTGCGAATTCTTAGTCATAAAGGTGGCGTTAGAAAGTTGGTTTGAAACCCTATTATCAAACAGAATCCCAAGAGTTTTCGATTCCTAATTCGATGGAAATTAATTTTTGAAAATCGCAATCAATCTTAGGCCGAGTTTCTAAATATAGAGTTGGTGTATTTTAGGTAGTTTCCAAGTCAAATATAGACCAAACAAAGATTTTTTTTTTAAATTCAAATCTGAAAATTTGAATTTGAATATATATATAATTTTTATTTTTTTTCAAACCTAAGAAATCAACCAAATAGAGGATCAAGAATAATACTTGTGATCTTCAACACAAGTTGACGCGTGCACGGATTCTCGTCTTGACCTACAATCAAAACAAACACAAAAATGTTAAGCAAATGCAAATTCAAATCTAAAAAACTCTCTCGCTTCCCCGGCAACAGTTCCATTTGACAAGCATTTTCGCACATGTTTTGAAATAAGTTGGAATTGTAGTTGATGATAGCTTCATCATCAACCATATCTAACTTTATTTAGTCATATTCCATCATTAAATGAACCTACAAAATAGCCAGAGGACCATAATTCATTGCAAATCCATTCTGAGAGAATAACAAGAAAATAGGGGTAAAACTACAATTTTAACAACATATCTTAATTGTAGTACAATCACTGGTTTTCTTAGGGGTTAAATAAAGGTCAAATGGTCTTAATCTCTAATAAGTATGCCCGTGCAGACAGAAATGGATTTTCACATGTTTCGAGAATTAAATAACTTTTGAAACCCTAAAAACAAACCCACTTAATTTAATGAGGTTCTAGTCAAGATAAAATTCACATAAACTCTCTAAAATTCATATAAAAATATTCTCTAGGGTTTGGAATCCTTGAATTGACCATCAGAACCTATTTTGACCTAAAATAGAGTATCACAAAGACAATTGCCCTAATTTAGGTTTCTATGTAATTTCTCCAATCAAACAAGGTCAAAACAAAAATCTAGCTTCACCATTGGATTCTTTAGGTCCAAATTAGATTTGTATCAAAATTTAGGCCTAATATGAGATTGTTTCGACCTAGTTTGCAGTTTAGTCTAAGTCCGACTTTCTTTATCTCCAATAGCCCCTCAGCTTTTGAATTCCTTACAAAAAGCCCCCCAACTTCTTTGTTTTCTTCTTCAAACAGGTCCCTTCCACCCTATAATCCAAATCCTACAACTCTGGCAAGATTTCTTTGATTTCTTGATGAATCATTTTCAAATTTGAAAGGGGAATTCGTCAAGAAATTAGCTTCTTTTTTAGCCAAGTCTCAAAAATCGCCCAATGTATCATGCGAATCCTTCAAAGAGTTGGGTTTCCAACTTTGACGAGCCTTCCAAGCTTGACAAACTTGCTTCCCAAGCTCTAACCATTCCCTAAGTCCTATATAAGAATCCCCAGGGCCTGCCCATTCTTCTCAGCTAGGTTCAAGGCCAAAAATCTCTTCTTTTCTCTAGCACCGGCCACCTCCAACCTAAGCTCTGGCGGACCTTCTCGATCTCTCTCCTCCGCGTCTCCAATGGTTAAATTGGAAGCGCAGCAACCTTCCCCATCTTCCTCCACGTCTCATCGGTTACAGCAGGCGCCATCTCCCCCTCTCCTCGCCGCCGTCCCCCTCACGGAGGATTCGTCTTCCTCGACACCGGTCGATCAAAGCCAATGGCGTTCTCCCTCTTTTCGTCTACTTAGAATAGGTAGTAGTTTCCTTATTTCTCTTAGGTTAGTTTTACACCCTCAAAAACCAAAAATATCCCCTTGACGTCTACGCAAGCCTGTCTCCACCTCCGGCGACATCACCGACGAGGTTCCCATCCACCACACACGTCCATCCCCCTTGCCAACTCATCCACAAGCTCCACCATACTCCCCTCATCAAAAGCCCTTTACCTATTCGCCACTCCACTCACCCAAGCACGCCTCCAAACAACCCACCTTCTCATGGCCATCTCTATCACCGTTCGACCACTACACCTACTCCCACACTACAAAGCTACCACAACCACATTCCACATCCACCAATGATCCTCTAGAGCATTTTACCTGGGGCTTAGCACCCATATTCTTGGATTTCAGGTATACCCCGTTGTCGCCGTTAACAGAGCTCCTTCGAGGATCTCAAAGAAGGTCTCTTGCCATTGCCAGTTCCAGGCCTAGGCACCAGATCGCGTAGAAAGCTTCCAAGAACATGCCCAGGTGGTCAATTGGAGACCACACCACCCGCTGCTACTCCAATCGAAGACATCTTCATTTGTGGGTGCATGCGAGCAGCAGGAGTGGGGATTAGTCCCACCTTGGAAAGACAAGAGCAAGTGTAACACCTTATTAGTTTTTTGTGATACGAGCTAAGTGCCTCAAGACACAGGGGGGTGAGGTCCCCCACACCCCTTCACATGCCTTGCTTGTGACACCTTCCACGTGTGCCTGGTCTAACCCGTATACTCGCCTAATCCCCACACCTCGACCACTACTCACGCCGGTAGCCCTGGTCTTGGGTGCGCAATGATCTGATACCCGAATACTCGGTACTATGCTTAGCCTTGGGAGGGTGTGAAAGAGGAGAAACCAGAGGGGAGGAAAGAGAGAGAGCACGTGGGGTTAAGGGTAGTTTTTCTCTGTTATGTAACGGCTAACACTTAGCCACATCTGAAGAAGAGTGCCCCCTTGTGCATAAAGGAAAAGAGAAGAAGAGGAAGGAGAGCTGAAGGGAAGAGCAGAGGACAGAAGAAAGAAAGGAGAAGGAAGAAGGCCTATGCACACAAAGAAAGAAGAAGAAGAAAGAAGACAGAGCAAAGAAAGAAGAGGAGAAGAAGTACAGTGCCCTCTTGGCACTGTAGTAGTGGACACTTAAGTCATCTGGCTAAAAGAATCTGTTGTCTGATTCCCTTGACAAGGAGTGCACTATGCACTTGGTTTGAATGGTTGATATTATTTGAGTATTTGCTACATGTGTTAGACTAATAATTGATGATTCAAATCACCATTATTTTGTCTAGATTACTTTTTGACACATCATATAACTCATGCCATACATTGCATATTAGATTCTCAATAATTAATTGTTCTCATTTACATTAATTGTTGAGAGTAGCGAGTGAATTCCATATTTTCTCCCAGCGAATGACCTTGGACTTTCATTCGAGTTATAAATTTTATTTGTTGTTCGAGATATTTTTGAGGAATTATTACTACAATGAAAAAATCTTTCAAAACCCTCATCCTTGCCCATAACAACATTTTGGCGTCGTTTCCGAGGAGCAATGCACAATTCACCGCTTTTCGCTTGGTATATTTTGATTAAACTTGATCACTAACTTGTCTTGTTTGATTTCTTGTGATTTTGCGAGGTACTTCACGAGGAGATCTTCTGCACAAATCAACCACTCTAGGGTAGGTAACTTCTCTATCCTTCCCTAATCAACCTCCTAATCTTAGGAAGACAAAAAAGAAAACAATCAATTAGGAATCACCTGCCTTATTTTTCATAGTAATTGTCATTTAAAAGGCAAGTTTCCTGACTTGTGAAATTTTCTTTTTCAAATCTGATTGAAGATTGAGACAATTTTGTTTAGAATTCCCTACCCTAAATTTCCTGTGCTTATTAGGGATCACGCTTAATTTCTGATCATCTTGGACTACTCACCTTCTTGTTTGAGTCCAAGGTGTGCATGTTGAGATCAAATTGGACGCAGAATAGAGCCAATTAGGGTTTCAATTTTAGGGTTTTGGAGTGCTAGTTCACACTTTCCTGCATAAAAGGAAGCAAACTCACCCGCATTTTGTACTACCCAAGCCCTTGGTTGAAAAGATCTAATCAACAAAAACCCTAAAAATCAGGCTCTAATTTCACTTGAATCCTAAAATCTTGGACCTAATATCCTGGGAGTAAAATCAGGGTGATTTCTTGGGCAGGTCAGGTGAAGTTGGTCTACATTGTAGGCTAACCAACCTACAAATTAGGTTACAAGTTGAATTAACTTCTAATCATGTTAAATCAAAGGCATAAATTAGGATATAAAAATGGTAGACTTAAGGTCTTAAGTTCGTACATTCCGATCTACCTAGACCCTCAGTGACAAGGAAGGTTGGGTGGGGGAAACCCTATAACTAGTGGGGACGCTCTACCGTGTAGGGGTCTTTGCGGGGCTCTCCCTTCCTCGCTGCCCAGGTAATTCTCAGGTGTGCAAATTTCTGATTCAGAGGTATCATCAGCCTCGAAATTGCCTTAGTCATCCAAAAATCTTTGGGTGCCTTGATTGGGTCAATTTCACATCCAGTCCCTCATACCTTCTATTTAGAGCACATACACAGATCATCATAGGAATTTCTTTTAGATCTGATCTACTCCAATCTAAATCTCAAGTATGATTCTGCATCTTGGTTCCACCACTTGATTCAAAATGCAGCCTGAAATGTTAGCAAAGGTGATTAGGAAACCTGAGTCCTAAATGACTATCAAAGATAAGATGATTGAAGCTGCTTATGGATACCATGAAGAGTATTATAGAGCCTTAGATAAGGACGTTCAGGATAAATTTGCAGAAACAACAACCCACATTGTGAACCGTGTTGAAATACTTTATACACAAGTCTTACATGGTTTAACCCGGGAGGATCTTTTATCAGAATTCAGTGAATTATGGAGATTACACAGTACCGAGTGTCTACAATGTTGTTCGAATCCACAATTTTGGGAAACATATCAAAGTCTCATAGAAAAATGTGGGGACATGCTAAATACACTACAAAAGATAATTATTCAAAGATACCCATACATTCCTTCAGAAGACGATGAGACATCTTGGAGCAACATTGAGGAGTAAAATCTCCCAAATCCTAGGGACAAGAATCAAGGTTATTGTTGACCCCCAACCCAGATAGAACTTAATCCAACATATGTACAAATCGATACACCTAATTTTGAGTTGGGTTGGGAGGATCCGATTGCAGGTGATCACAATCTCGAACCAATGTTAGAAAATCAAGAGCCTAGTTCACCAAGCTTAGATTTCCTAGACACCTATGATACTAAGATTGAATCAGAACCTTTCGAGGGTATAAATTCCATCCCTTATTCTGATAAGGTGACTCTCGAGAGCAATTCTGACATCCCTATAGAGCCCAACCTAGATTCTAGTGAACCAACCCACACCCTTAACCTAGAATCTAGATCTGAGTCTTATTGGGATGATTACAAGGCCCCATGTGATATGAATCAGATTTCGAATCTGGATTATGATTCAAGGCCGATAATTGATTATTACACCTCTTCAGACTCCTCAAAAATACAGATTGATTTTTCGGAAGTCACACTGATCTATGATACAGAAATAGAGGAGCTAGAAGAGTTGGGAATCGATTGGGTCTTCCCTACAAGCCAAGAACTCGAGCCTATTCCTAATAGAGACACCTCTCTGAGCTCAGGCTTTGAGTATAGGTTAGACCCAAGTCAGGTTGCTGAGTTCACATCTCTTGATTTATTCTATTGGAACCTCTGATCTACAATCAGATTTAGGACATGGTTCTTTCAAGTTCTTCGACGATTTCGAATCTTACCTTGATTTTGGAGAATTGTTGTTTCCTAATGACTCCAAACCAGTTTACGACCTCAGCAAACATGACCCGTCTTTTGATTCTGAGGACAATGATTCGAAAGAAAACACCTCTTCTGCAACACATACAAAACCTTCTAAAACATGTTTTGAACCCCGAACCACAACCAGACTCAATTTCTACTCTGACTCTCCTCTCGATGATCCGGTAGCATATGATTCCTCGCCACATTTTGATCGGGTTTCAAACTTTGATCAAACTACTAATCACATCCCATCCTTCTCTGATCACTTCCATAGGGATCTCACATACTCCACTGATTCATTCTCTTTTGAGGATCCCTACTCTGACCAAGCTGATTCGACTCAGCCAAACCCTAATTTTTCACTTCCACAACATTCCGAGCTTCACAGTATCTGGTGGGCACTGCATCGCTTGATCCACATCTATCAACCCACTAGATTAATTGGGTTTAGGATGCATCATCAGCCTGCTGATCTGAACAAGCACCTGGTTGGACGAACCAGGCTATTGATCAAGGTGCTTGTTCTACAAAACTCATCTGATTTGACCACTCCTCGATACCATTTTCTACTTGGCTGAAGGCATTGAATTTAGTGCTTAATGGGTGGCAACCCATCAATAAAAAAATCGAGATCCTTTTGATTATCCTTTTGTACTTCACATCTAATGCACTCTGAGTTCAGTTTTAGAATAGTCGTCTCCACCTTTGGTACTCATACCAGAGCTTGAAATCGTCAGCAACAGTCATCACGACCCATTTGCTCACTCGTTGAACCTGTTCTAACTCTTGAACCCTAACTGTTTCATACCCTCCATTTACAATGAGGACATTGCAAAACTTATGCATGGGGAGGTGTTAAAGTGCAAACATACAAAATTCAAAGTTCTGAAGGGTTTTCACAAAAAAATACATATTCCACAAAACCAAAAAAAATATAGAAAAAGAAAAAAAATGGAGAAAAGGGAGGAAATTTTGAAAGATTAAATTGCATATCATTCTTGAGGAGGAAAAGGGAGGTGATTTAAATGTAAAAAAGGAGCAACAATTTGAAAGAAAAGAGATAGTCATTAGTAAAATATTAAGGAATCTACTTAGTTCTAGACCAAATCTTAAAGAAAGAAATAAAAGACAAAGTGCTAAGAGATACAGACATTAGTATGAATGCTGATCTTAGGCCTCTTGGGTTGTGTTTAGGCTTAAAAATTCAAGTATCTGTTAAGATCTGGATAGTCCTCAAGAGGTTGAGGAAACTACGAAGCTTAAGCATTAGGTCTAAGGCTTAGTGATTATTCGGCCTCATTAACTGACCTCTGGTTTACAGGACTTAGTAACCTAAGCACCCTAATCCACCACACAGTCTAGTTCAGTGCGCTTAATTATCAAAATCACACATGCGTTAATTCTGTTATGAAAAAGCTACTTAGATTAAGAGCGGCTTATCAACACAAGTTAATTTTGATGAGTTCCCGATGCGAAGAGGTGGGAAATTTCCCTCAAAGATGGGCAATAACATACTGTCTCCTCGGTGCTTGTCTCCTAGGATATCTAAATATCCTACCAGGGGCATGTAAGCACCTTGTGCTAGTTTAGGTGCCATGAGCGGGATTATCCTGAAATGTCGGTTGCCAAGGCCTGAATTTAGCTACAGAACACCATGGGTGGCACTATCTCGAAGTGTCGAAAGCTAGGGTTCTAGGGTTGCCATGGGCGGTGCTATCTCAAAGCATTGAAAGCAGGGACCCTACGAGGATTGATGGTGGGGGTGAGGAATCTGATACAGACCGTGTTGTAAAGCCAATCCGAAGCTAGAAATAAAGAAGAAAAAAGAGGGAGAAAACTCCAAAAAATATAAAAATTCTTCTGTCTCTCTCTTACAAAAATGCACTGCAAACTGAAGTGAGACTAACCATGTTTTAAGCATGGGTGCTTTAACCACAGAGTTCAATTAACCTTAGGTTAGTTCTTGCGGGCCTTAGAAACCTTCACGACAGACTGAGACTATAGCTGGTCAGGTCCAAATCTTGGTTGGTACTTGAGTACCTCTAAGCCTATTGTTAGCATTCTAACCTAATCTAACAGAAAAAAGCACATATCAGAGATCTAAACACATGGTCAAGAATTTGACTTAATTCCGTAAGATTTTACTAAGAGACTAGCAAAAGTTAGGCATGGCGGTATGATGATAACGTCATCATCAGCCATATCTAGCTTTATCTAGTCATATTCCATCATTAAATGCTCCTACATAATAGCCAGAGGACCATAATTCATTGCAAATCCATTCTATGAGAATAATAAGAAAATAGGGGTAAAACTGTAGTTTTAACATCATATCTTAATTTCAGTACAATCATGGGTTTTCTCAGGGGTTAAATAAAGGTCAAATGGTCTTAAATGTCAAATAAGTAGCTCCGTGTAGACAAAAATGGGTTTTCACGCATTTCGAGAATTAAATGACTTCCGAAATCCTAAAAATAGATCCGCTTAATGTACTGAGGTTCTGGTCAAGACAAAATTCACATAAATCCTCTAAAATTCATAGCAAAATATTCTCTAGGGTTTGGCATTCTTGCATTGACCATCAGAACCCATTTTGACATAAAACAAAGTCTCAGATAGACAATTGCCCTAATTTAGGTTTCTATGCAATTTCTCCTTTTAAACGAGGTCAAAACAAAAATCCAACTTCAACATTGGATTCCATAGATCCAAATTAGATTTGTATCAAAATTTGGGCCTAATATGAAATTATTTTGACCTAGTTTGCACTTTAGTCCAAGTTTGACTCTCTTTATCTCCAATGGCCCCTCAGCTTTTGAATTCCTCACAAAAGGCCCCCAGCTTCATTGCCTTCTTCAAACAGGTCCCTTCCGCCCTAGAATCCAAATCCTACAACTCCAGCAAGCTTCATTTGGCAAGATCTCTTTGATTTCTTGACAAATCGTTCTCAGATTTGAAAGGGGAATTCGTTAAGAAATTAGCCTCCTTTTTAGCCAGATCCGAAGTCTCAAAAATCGCCTAATGTATCATGCGAATCCTTCAAAGAGTTGGGTTTCCAACTCTGACGAGCCTTCCAATCTTGAGAAACTTGCTTCCCAAACTCTAACCGTTCCCTAAGTCCTATATAAGAATCCCCAGGGCCTACCCATTCTTCTCAGCTAGGTTCAAGGCCAAAAATCTCTTCTTTTCTCTAGCACCGATCACCTCCAACCTAAGCTTTGGTGGACCTTCTCATTCTCTCTCCTTTGTACCTCCAATGACAAAATTGGAAGTGCATCAACCTTCCCCATCTTCCTCCGCGTCTCGCCGGTCACAGCAGATGCCATCTCCCCCTCTCCTTGCCATCGTCCCCCTCACGGAGGATTCATCTTCCATGACACCGGTCGATCAAAGCCAGTGGCTTTCTCCTTTCTTTCGTCTGCCTAGAATAGGTAGTAGTTTCCTTAGTTTTCTTAGGTTAGTTTTACACCCTCAAAAACCAAAAATATCCCCTTGACGGCTATGCAAGCCGCCTTCGTCTCCAACTCCAGTGACATCATCGGCGAGGGTTCTCGTCCGACAAACACATCCATCCCCCTCGCCAACTAGTCCACAATCTCCCCCGTACTCCCCACATCAAAATCCCTCTACCTATTCACCACTCCACTCACCCAAACACGCCTCTAAACAACCCACCTTCTCATGGCCGTCTCTATCACCGTTCAGACACTACACCTACTCCCACGCTACAAAACCACCACCACTGCATTCCTCGTCCACCAAAGATCCTCTAGAGCATTTTAACTGGGGCTTAGCACCCGTATTCTTGGATTTCAGGTATACCCCCTCGTCTCCATTAATAGAGCTCCTTCGAGGAGCTCGAAGAAGGTCTCTTGCCATTGCCAGCTCTAGGTGTAGGCACCAGCTCGTGCGGAAGGCTTCCAGGCACATGCCCAGGTGGTCAGTTGGAGACCACACCACTCGTTGCTACTCCAATTGAAGACATCTTCATTCACGGGTGCATGCAAGCAGTAGGGGTGGGGATTAGTACCACCTCAAAAAGACAGAAGCGAGTGTAGTGCCTTATTAGTTTTTTGTGATACAAGCTAAGTGCCTCAAGACACAAGGGGTGAGGTCCCCCACACCCTTCACATGCCTCGTCCGTGACACCTTCCACGCAAGCCTGGTCTGACCCATATACCCACCTAATCCCCATACCTTGGCTACTACCCACGTCAGTAGCCCTGGTCCCGGGTACGCATTGATCCGATACTTGAATACCCGGTACTATGCATGGCCCTATGAGGGTGTGAAAGAGGAGAAACTAGGGGGGATGAAAGAGAGAGAGCACGTGGGGTTAAGGGGGGTTTTTCTCTGTTATGTAATGGCTAACACTTAGCTGCATCTAAAGAAGAGTGCCCCCCTGTGCATAAAGGAAAAGAGAAGAAGAGGAAGGAGAGCTGAAGGGAAGAGCAGAGGATAGAAGAAAGAAAGGAGAAGGAAGAAGGCCTGTGCATGGAGAGAAAGAAGAGAAGAAGAAGTACAGTGCCCTCTTGGAACTGTAGCAGTGGACACTTAAGTCGTCTGGCTGAAAGAATCTGTCGTCTGATTCCCTTGACAGGGAGTGCACTGTGCACTTGGTTTGAATAGTTGATATTATTTGAGTATTTGCTATATGTGTTAGACTAATAATTGGTGATCCAAATCACCATTATTTTGTCTAGATTACTTTTTGACTCATCATATAACTCATGCCATACATTGCATATTAGATTTTGTGTAATTAAACTTGCTCATTTACATTAATTGTTGAGATTAGCACGTGAATTCCATATTTGCTCCCAACGAATGACCTCGGACTTTCATTTGAGTTATAAATTTTATCTGTTGTTCGAGTTATTTTTGAGGAATTATTACTACAACGAACAAATCTTTCAAAACCCTCAATCCTAGCATGTAACAACAGTAGTATAGTTGCACTAAACCCTCGATCAAAACAATATTTATTTTACAAAACTTGTACTGATTTTTATTCTTTTATAACACGAGTCTCGGTCGTTCGTCTCAGGGAGGTGTGAGAAATGAGTTTCATATTTGAATCCACTTTTCTAACCTAAATCTAACCTGACCTAATTTTTTTGGTCTTTTCTGTATCTTGCGATTTTTTTGTGTTTTCGATTTTTGTTTTGAAAAGAGAAATGAAACCTAGATCTAAATATGCTAGCGAAAACCTAATCTTAACCTAACTAATGGGCATGTATTCACAATGACAAACAAAAGCATATCACTAATTATTCAAAGAAAAACTAACCATGCATTAACTAATTATATGAAGTTGCAAAAGAATACATAAAAAGAACTAAACTAAGAGATTGCTAGGATCAACCAAGAGAGGCTATGAAGAAACCTTCTTGGCCATCTAAGAAGAGAAAGAGAGGGAGGGCATGGGCTCACCTTCCAAGAAGAGAGAATAGGGCACACCCATAAAGAAGAGGAGAGGAGGGTGGTGGACCCTTTCTCTTCTAGCCATCCTTGAGTCCTTGGACTCCTAGCCATCCATGGAGGAGGAGACTGGATGGCCTTGGGAGGGTGGAAGGGAAGGTGTTGGTGGTTGCAAGAGTGGAGTGGAGGAGAATTGAGTTGGATCTAAGGTGGCCATCCAAGGGGTCTTAGTAGTAGGTGCTTAGGTTGGGTTTACTAAGATTAGGATGGCTAAGAATAGGTGTTTCTAGAATAGGCTATATTTAGGTGTTTTCTAGACTAAGGTAGAAGAAGTGTGTGTGTGTGTAGTTGAGTGTGTGTGGATGTGTGTTTGTGGGTTTTGGTAGAATTAGCTGCTAAATAGGTTGGGTCAATCTAGATTAGGTGGGTATGGACCTAATTAGGCTTAGGAGAGTCTAATTGGAGAGGAGTGAACCTAATTGGGTCTAGGTCAAGTCTAATTAGATGTGTATGTGTGGTTTGACTAAGGTAATCCTAATAGGTATGAGTCAATTAGATCCTAGGTAGATCTAATTGGGTTCAGGTGCACCCAATCAACTATAGATGCACCCAATTAGGCATGGGCTAGTTCATTTGGGTCAGGGATAGGATAACTAATGGCATGGATAGTGAGATAGGCTTAGGAGGTCTTTAATTAGGTTTCCTAAGGTGTTTGGTAGGGTTTCTAGGTCAAAAGGCAAGCTCGGGCTTCTAACACCAAAAATAAGAACTAGAGAAGACCTCCAAACGTCCAGACAAGTGATCAGATGTCTTATACTCCAAAATTGGACATCTGGAAGTTATTTTGGACGTCTAATTTTGTGTCAGTGCGAGTTTTGTCTTCCTAGATTGATTTTCTGCAGAAATCAGACGTCCAGCCTAATATTTGGATGTCTAGAAAGGTGCTGGAGAGTGGGTTTTGGGTTTTCTAAGGTAGTTTTTTGTTCCTAAGTGTTTGGGCGAGGGATAAGGTGGATAAGAACATGGATAGTGCTATGAATGTTTTGGGTTCTAAGGCCAAGGTGTCCTAATGGAAGTGGTTTTGGATTTGGGAAGGTTGTCCTAGGGTTTCTAAGGGTAGGGATAAGGCTATCCTCCTCACTCCTCTTGTCTGGATCAGTCTTCTCTCTTTATTGCCTTATTCCACTCTATCACTTTAGTACCTACAAATAACAACAAAAACAATAAATAAGCTAGGTTCTAACAATATTTAGGTTGATTAAGATCTATGATTGCTGTGCAATCACACCTCTAGAGATTAGATCAAAATACCAACTTTAGGCCTAGAGGTACTCAAGTACCAGCCAAGATATGGACCTGACCAACCTCAGCCTTAGGTCTACAATCAAGGTTTCTAAGGCCCGAAAATCTACCCAGAAGTTTGTTGACCCCAATAGTTAAACAACCTGTGCGTTCATGTAGCAAGGTGCAGGTTCAACTTGCTAATGTATTTTTCCAAAGAGAGAGAGAGAGAAATATATATTTTTGAGATTTTTCTTTTTGTAATTTTTTTGTGATTCACCTAAATCCAACATCGGATTGGCCCTTAACATGGTCTGTATCAAACCTTGTCCCCATCATCAATCCTCGAAGGGTCCCTAGTAATCAATGCTTCGAGATAGCACCATCCATGGAAACCCCCAGAACCCAGGCAATTGACACTTTGCAATAGTGCCGCCCATGGCATTCCGCAGCTAATCTAGGCCCTGGCAATCGACATTTTGGGAGAATGTCGCCCATGGCACCTGAACCAGCACAAGGCATTGCATGCCCCTGGTAGGATATTTAAATATCCTAGGACTCAAATGTCGAGGAGACGATATGTTATAACGCATCTTCAGGGGAGTATTTACTCCTCTTAGCAGCGGGAACTCCTCTAATCAACTTGTGTTTTTGAGCCTCTCCTAGGCCAGATCTTTGAGAAGCCATTTTCTTTTTTGGAACAGAACACTTTTGGCATTTTTCTTTGTTAAACTCACTAAACCAGACCAATGTATGAGATGTGGATGACTAGGTTACCAAGTTTCATTGACCAAAAGGCAGACAATGAGGCTGAATAGTCCCTAAGCCTTAGACTTAATACATCAACTTCACAACTCCCTCAACCTATTGAGAAATAGTCCAGATCTTAATAAATACATGAATGTTTAAGCCTAAACAGGCCCAAGAGGCCTAAAGTCTGTATCCCTCACTTATCTCCTTTTCTTTAGCACTTCAGGACTTAATTCATCATTCGATCCAGCCCAGAACTTAGGTATGTTCCATACTCAACTACTAGGACTAACACAATCTTTTTTACTTTGCTCCTTTTCTTTTTGTGTTTTTCTCATCTTTTTCCTCAATACAGATTTGCAATTCAGCTCCAAATGAATTCCTCTCCTTTCCTCCATTTTTTTTTTGGTGAGAGAACCCTTCAAAAGATTTGAATTAACAATCATTTTTCACTTTAATAACCCCCCGTGCCTAAGTTTTGTAATACCCTCATTGCAAACAAGGTGGGTTCGAATTTAGCTTAGTTCATATTTCAAAATAGGGTGAGTGGTTGGATTAGAATGGTTCTTATGAACGATTTCAAGCTCCAATGTGGGTATCGGAGGTGGAGTCAACTGTTCTAAATTAAGTAAGAACCCTAAAGTGCAATAGGAATGCAGCTCAAAATGGTTAAGAAGGGTCTTGGGTATTCAAATGACGGGTTGTCTCTCATTAAGCGCTAAGTTTAACACCATCAGCTAGGCATAATGTAGCTCAAGGGGAATGTAGATCAAAAGATTCAGCGACTAGATTTGAATTGGTAAGCTCAAGGAATGGTTGCAGTCTTTGACCATTCACTACAAAAGGGTTCGAGTCGTGACTGAGTTCACTAATTTCAACCACTGCATTTCCAAAGATCCTCCAGACTAGAAAAGGTCTAGTCCATTTCGATCTCAGCTTTCCTGGGAAGAGCTTGAGTCGAGCATCAAAGAGAAACATTTTTTGACCAGGATAAAAAGATTTTCGTGAGATGTACTTATCATGAAGGGCCTTAATCTGCTCCTTGTAGATACACGAGTTCTTGTATGCATTATTGCGTAGTTCATCGATCCAACTCATTTGCAAATGGCGGTGGATTCCGGTCTCCCTGAGATCCAAATGGCATTTCCGTAGTGCCCAGTAGGCCTTGTGCTCCATTTCTACAAGAAGGTCTGAATGGAGACATCCCTAACTGGGTTTTATGGGTGATCCCAGGGACCAATCTTTTCTATCAGGTCCGACAGTACTGACGTAGACACATCTATTTTACATAAAATGTCTATTTATGCATGTTCTTAGGCTCATAATTGCATTCAGCATTATAAATATTGCATAACATGCATCATTTTGCATTTAGAATAGATTGTACAAATTATAGCTTAATTCTCTCTCTTTATGGCCAAGGGACAAGGCAATAATATTTTGAGGCCTCGGATTGAAGATCCAACCATATAGATCTGATTAGGGTGACAATTAGAGTCCAACACCTCCAAGATCACCTCAATCGAACCTCCATAGCATCATATGCAGTCTGAGGAAGATCAAAGGTCGAGGGGAAAGGTGGTGAAAATCTGAACATCAGATGATAAATTCAACAGTACGGATGGGTTCAGATCAATGATTGCAGCCCAACAGTGAGAGAATCGATCCAATCCGAGTTCAGTGGCACCATCTATGAACATTTGAAGATGGATAGCTAGAATGGTGCCACGTAGTGCCATCCTAGCCACCCAAATGGCCCAAACATGCCCGCAGCACTTCTTCTTCAGCTGATCAATGCATCTTAGCCATTGGATCTACGATCCAACAGCTAAGATTCCATCAAGGCATGCTTCACAAATCTTTGAAGGCAAGAGCTCACACATCCTCAGTTGTTGGATCTTCATCCAACGGCCCCTTAGCACAGCGGTTCAAAGCCTTACAAAGAGAGTGCGACGTGTGCTCGAATCTGTGCAAGCAAATTAAATCCGTTGAAGGCAGCAGCGGGTGAAATTTGCCCATTGGATGAATATCAAGCAGCAGCGGCAGCAGCCACGTGGCAGGATTACATGCACTAGATGTACACGAGCGTGATGTCATGTGATCTAATGAGATGAGGCACGATCTAAAGGCTTGGGTGAGCACAATTCTCAGCTATTGATTCACGATCCAATGATGATGAGAGCGGTTGCGTCGCCCCTTAACGCGGGAAGAGGAAGCGACATCGGTGCTATCTACCCAAACTGCTTAACTAATGAAGGCGATTAGGCATCGACGTGGTGCAACATGGGATGTCGGATCGGTGACAAACAACCGAGATTGAATGAGCGACTTCAGCGACACACAGCACAGTAACACACATATCCATCACTAAAGGCCTGTATTAACTTTTTAAAGATGTGAAGTCCCTCTTTTGTCCCCATAACCTCAACTATAAAATGGACCCCATGCCCATCCATCACATCATCCCTTCTTTCTTCTCTCAACCCTCTAAATAGTTAAGAACAAGTTCTTGAGCTTGCTCTAATACTCCCAAGCTACGAGAAGCTCCATTAGAGTAAAAAGTATAAAATTTTCAACTTCTTACACCTTTCGCAGAGCTATTTCCAGCTGTCCTCTCACCCCTGTTCTAGAAGTGGATCCCACAACGTCTATGCCCTACCTCATCCCCGGTTCTTCCAAATTCACCCTCCTTCCTCCATCTCCACTCTCCTTCCAGGCGTCAATCGTCCAGCTCATCCTCCAAGCATTCATCGAGGATGATAATTTCTCATCTCCTATCTTTTTACCATTTTCTAGTGTAGATTTTCAACTTTATAGTTGTATCAAGTAGTGGTAATGGACATTTTCTTAGTTATAAAAGTGATTTTGTCTCTCTCTCTTTCCCTCTCTTATTTATATTGCAAGTAGATTAGCATTATGAATGTTTCCTTTATAAACAAAATATATACAAAAAGAATATAATTGCATATTTATTGTCGACGTAGCCTCTCTATGTTCAACCTTGGACTCACTAGAGTTTTGGTTAAAATTTATTTAGTAGTGGATTTTCTTATGAATTTTGCAATGACTCGAGTATTTTAAACTCCAACTTCTCTTTGCAGCGATTTTTTGCTTATTAGTAACCTGAAGGATTTTCTTAATCTCCTAATTGGAGAGCTCAACCAGTCCATTGGTTTGGGGGTGATATGGAGTCAAAATTCAATGCGACACCCCATATTTCCTCAATAGGGACTTGAAGTGCACATTCACGAAGTGGGACTCGCCATCGGTGATTATGGCCTTAGGAACCCTAAATCTGGAAAAGATGTTCTCTTAGATAAAATAGAGAACTTTATTATCATTCGTTCCCGTGGGGATGACTTCGATCCATTTCGAGACGTAATCAAAAATAAGTAAGATGTACTTGAAGCCATTGGATCTGGGAAACGATCCTATAAAATCAATCCCCTGGATGTCAAAGATTTCACACACAATGATCAGATTTAAGGGCATCATATCACGCAGGCCCATGTTTCCAAGGGTCTGGCAAAGGGCACATGCCCTACAATAGGCTTGTGCATCTTTAAACAGTGTGGGCCAAAAGAACCCACAATAGAGGACCTTCATTTCAGTCTTACACCCAGAGAAATGGCCACCGCAGGCCTGGTCATGACAGAAAGATATAACACCACTAAGCTCATCATCAGTGATGTAAACATGTTTATATTACATAAAATGTCTATTTATGCATGCTCTTAAGCATAGAATTGCATTACATACTATAAATATTGCATAACATGCATCATCTTGCATTTAGATTAGTTTTAATAAAATGGAGGTTAATTGTCACCTTTTATGTTTAGGGACATTGCAACTTTTTATTGGGGCATCGAATCGAAGATCCAACCATACAAATCTGATCAGGGTGACGATTGGAGTTCAACGACTCCAAGATCGCCCTAATCAGACAATTGTAGCATCAGATAGAGACCGAGGAACCCTAGAAGATCAAAGGACCAAGATGGTGTGAATCTGCACTTTAGGAGACAAATCTGACCGCACGGATGGATTCGGATTAATGATTGTAGCCTAACGGCGTGAAAATTGACTCAATCCGACAACCGTAGCACCATCTACAACATCCAGAAGATGGACAGCCAAGATGGCAACACATGGTGCCATCTCAGCCGCCCAACCGGCCGCATGCACCTGCCGTACCTTCTCTTCTTCATCTGATCATCGCTTCTCCGCCGTTGGATGCTCATCCAATGGCTGCAGGGCGAGCACGCACATTTCATGAGCACAACACAAATGCGCTGATAGCACGTTGGTCGAATGCACTTTCGCGAAGGAAGGACGCAGGGTCGAGTTGCGAGGAGCAGGCGAGCGGGCATGAGGAGCGCACGATTGCGATCGAGCAGCTGTGCCAGCTCGATAGCGCCCACGCACCACCAGATGCGCGACGAAGACGCTGGATCGCACGTGGGAAGCGTGTGATGTGGAGGCACGGCAAGGTTCTCTCTAAGCCGTTTGATCTCATGATCGAATGAACAAGATTTGAAGAACGTGAACGAGTGTTGCACCTTGAGGAGATGAGCGGGCGCGCGTGCCACCCCACTACGCCCACGTTCGGACCTTTAGCGATGGATTTATCCATTACTAAAGGTCCTGAATTAATGATTTTCAACTTAAAAAGACCAAATTGCCCTCACTCCTTGCAACTATAAAAGGAGACCCCCTCCATACGAAATTCTCATCCCTTCCTTCTCTTCTCTTCCTCTCCAAAGCTCAAGAGAAGCTTGTCCCACACCTAGGATGCTCCTCGAGAGATAAAGTCAAATGTTCGCCCTCATTTTGGAAGCGGATCCCGTGACGACGTTGACGTGCTGCCCCGTTCTCGTTCCACCTGCCTTGACCTCCTTCTTCTCGCTCCATCCTCCATCTTCCAGACGGCGTCTCATCCGGCTCGTCATCTAAGCGATCGTCGAGGAGGATAGCTTCTCTCTCCCATTCCTCTTTTTAGCTTTCTAGAGTAGAAGTTTTCTACTTTCTAGTGTAATAGATTTCCCTCTTTCTAGTGTAATTTTTCTCTGGTTTTATTGTATAAACATTTTGAAATATTAAGTGCATGTTTTTTCTCTCTCTCTCTTTCGTTTATTCTGATTGTTAATATTGCTTCATTGTAATTTCGTTGCTTCGCTTTTCAACAAAAACTCTAAAGAAATATAATTGCGAATATAGATCGACGTAGCCTCCCTGAGTTCGACCTAAGATTTCGATTCCGGTACAAATTTTATTTATTGAACACGAGTTCTTTGCTTTCAAACTACATTGATAGGTTTTTCAAAATCAAATATGATAGAGTAGTAACCCGTAGCTTCAACATTTTGGCACCGTTGTCGGGGATGCAACGATTTCCGATCTTCTTTTCGCATTTCATGCACTTTATTTCTTCTAACTTGCTTTCTCTTGTGTCTATTGTTTTGCAGAGACCTCCATCAAGGAATCATCAAGCAGTAGATCAGAGTAAAGTGCAGTTGAAGACAACTGTAAGTGCTCCCCATTCTTCCCCCCTCCATAGATTTCATTTGTCACATTAAATCCAAATTCCAATTAACCTAGGTGTTTGCATAAATCCTAGGATTAGTTTGGTTGTTTAGATTCTCACTCACACTCATTCCACCCTCGTTTATAAAAAAAATAAAAAGATAATCTTGTGGGGTAAATTTCAACAGACACACAACATACACCCACATTCAAGGCACTTAACCTAATTGATTTGCTTCTACTCAATCGGGTTCTAATATGTGGAATCGGTACACAATAAGCAACACATAAAAGAGTAGAAATCATTCTAGGTTACCCATCTCTGTGTGCCTAACCTAGTGGTGCAGTTGTGACTAGTTGTTTGAGTTGTTTGGGCCGCACCACTCTGCCTAAAATCAACTCATCAAGTAGCTCCTCCTTAGGGTTTTCAATCTAGGTCTATTCCAAGCACTCCACTTTATTTCTTATTTTAAAGGAAAGCAATCTTCACCTGTATTTGAAAACCTGGTTTGCCGCAAAACTTGATTGAAATCAACCTAATTTTAAACCCTAAAAGCTACGTAAGCAAGATTTGAACATTAAAATCCACACATCACAAATAATCTTGCTTGAAAACCCTGGTTGTGCACGCACTTACACAATTCTCAATCAATCATTAAGGGCACAACCCATTTTACATGGCCATTACATTCCATAAGCTCCACAATCCCAGGACTTAATAAAATTGAGTAGATGTTGGCCTTAAGGACTGATTCGCTCTTTAGGGCCTAGTCTGAGATTGTCTTTGATTAACCTACTTATACTAATTAATTTGATGTCTAGCTAGGGGAGTAGCGTCAAACGACCACGGCTGGGGGATACACTAGGAACCAGAGGTGAAAGCCGAAGGAAGAACCTTCTCCCCAATCCGTCCTTCTAAGTGGTTGGATTGAGTAGACACAAGTACAGTAAATCATTTACAATCTTAAGGCGAGTTTTGGGAGTCTGTAGATCCTTAGGCTACCCCACTTAAGGACAACCTTGTTTTGTTGTGCTGCAAGGTCCCTATCCCCAGTCCTTCCGACCTTCTCCTAGTTTATGTTGGGAAGATAGTCATTGAGTCCCGGATTGGAAGGACCACTAGAGTATTCTAGGAGGCGCAAATTGGATTTTGGTCAAATTGATCCCATGGCAGATCAACAACCTCCTCTACCTCAGGATCCACAGGAGGAATTCCGAAGGCAGCTGGAACAAATGCAAAGAATGCAGGGTGCTCAGCCCTTGAAGGATTTTTATGATCCTTCAAATTACGGGGAATGTCCCGGTGTCCAGATTCCGGTCGAAGACGTAGAAATCAAGCCTTAGGTGTTAAGCCAGATCAAACATTATCATGAGCTTGGCTCCGAAGACCCGTTTCAGCACTTGGAGGACTTGACCACTTTGGTCTAGACCACCAAGGCATGAAATGTGAACAAGGAGCAAATGATCATGAGGCTCTTCCCCCACTCTCTTAGGGATAAGGTCGCTCATTGGTACAGGACGATAGGAAAACCAATTGCAACTTGGAATGAGTTGAAATCTGCCTTTTTGAAGAAATTCTTCCCAGTCGGACGTACCAATGCCTTGTAATGGGCAATCACTACCTTTACCCAGCGGCCGGGGGAGAAATTTCATGTGGCCTGGGAACGATTCCAGGACCTATTGCGGAGGTGTCCACACCACGAGATGCCGAAATGGCAACTCGTGTAGATCTTCTATCATGGGTTGACTGAGCAACTCAGAAATCATGTGGATGCTTCTTGCGGAGGCAATTTCCTCAACAAAGATGCAGATAGTGCACACAATTTGTTTGAGGAAATGAGCGAAAATTCAATCAATCATGCCTCCATAGATACTTTTAACTAGTCCCAACAGCCCAGATCAAATGTCAATGAAGTCCATGACTCTCATTCATTTGATATGGAATTGATTTGTAACAACTTGGCAAGGTGGACATGGTTGCTAAGAGAATGGAAGAGTGGATGGCTAGAAATTCTATGAACAACTCTCGATCCACTCAATCCCAAAATTCAGGATTCCATTCTTCGCGAGCTCCTTCTGGACGGGAGTTCGTGAATCAACTCGATGCGGCTCAACCTGTGAGTCAACATTTTTCGGAACCTCACGAGTTCCAAACTAGGGCCTTTGATCCCAGTTTTTCTAATCCTTCCCTCTCTTTCTCTCCATCCTCACCCTATGAGGATGCCTGTGCTATATAGGAGAACATTAGATCCAACCCCTACTCTAATGCTTATAATCCGGGTTGGAGAAACCGCCCTAACTTCTCCTGGAAAAACCCAGGGCAACAGACCCAATTCCGACCTGGCAACTATGCTCCGCAACAACCAATGGGTCAGGGTCATGTGTATACTCAGTTGCTTCTAAATCAGGTCAATCAGCCAGCTTGGAATGCCTGCCAACCCATAGGGCAGGCTGATTTGAACCGACAAATGGTAGAGATGCAAGGATCCATGCTCCATCTCATGCAGCAAATGAAAACCTCGCTAGATAACTTGTAGACCAGGCTCATTGCTAACTCTCGTCAACCCAGATCTCTACCATCCCAACCCGTACCCAACCCATGAAATATTCTGAATCTGGGCAATCAAGACCATGGTACGGAAATCAGAGGGACCCACACGCACATGCTCAGGTGGTTGAGCAGGGTCCCTCCTCTTCTTCTTCTTCTTCTACATATCAACAATTCCTAGCTAATCAAGCCCCTCCAATCTTTCCTAACCCTCCCTAAGACCCAAATTCTTACACATCTGCAAATTCTATCACCTTAAGGAGTGGTAAGCAAACTCAGGATCCACAACCACACTGTTCTGATCTACCAAATCTTGAAGAACCTGAGGAGAGAGAGGAGAATTCTAGAGAAGAAATCAAGGCTCAGGAACCTGATTCCAAAGATCTGACTCATGTTCCTTTTCCTGAAGCCTTGATCAAATCAAAGAAGAAGAAGTCTGTTGATAGTAATGAGGAGCTTCTGAATATCTTTAAGAATGTTGAGATCAATATCCCGCTCCTCGATGCTATCAAGTATATACCGGCTTACGTGAGATTTTTAAAGGATTTATGTACACAAAAGCAAAAGTTGTGAGAATCTATTTCGAGGAAGGTGGTACTCTTCGAGCAGGCTAGTTTTGTTATCCTGCACCACCTCCCTCAGAAAAAGAGAGATCCAGGTGCTTTGTTGATTTCTTGTGTCATCGGAGATTACACGTTTGATAGAGCACTTCTGGATCTGGGTGCTTCCATCAATCTAATTCCGACTTCTCTTTACGAGAAGTTTGGATTAGGTGAACTTCGGTCGACTTCAGTAACGCTATAGTTAGCAGACCGTTCGGTCACAAATCCGCGAGGTGTTATTGAAGATGTTATTGTTAAGGTCAAGGATTTCTATTTTCCTGTAGATTTCCTTGTCCTTGAAATGGATGTACCTGAAAATCTGAGGAACACGCCCATCATTCTGGGGCATCTGTTCCTTGCTACCGCTAAGGCCAACATTAACTGTGAAAGCGGTAGCATGGAAATCGCCTTTGGGGATCAATGAATGAAATTGGATATTTTTAAGGCGATTAATAAATTTGAGGATTGTGGATTTATTGAGGAACTTGAGGAGGACAATGTAAACATTCAAACTTGTTTGATGGTTTCTTCAATTGAAAGTTCCTCCTTTGATGATGAATTGGATCCGCAACCCTCTATGGCAGACCTGCCATCTTCTGAAAAGGTTATTGATTTTGTTCACTCACAACCTCTTCCTCTTGTTGAGTCTTCAGCATCTTCCTTACCGCTAATCATCACCCCGCCCTAGCTTGAACTGAAACCATTGCTTGAAAATTTGAAATATCAATTTTTAGGACCTCAGAAGATGCTCCCTGTGATTATCAGTGCTAAATTAACAAAGGAGCAAGAGATTAAATTGATCAAGGTCCTGAAGGAACATAAGGAGGCAATTAGTTGGATCATTCATGACCTTAGGGGGATCGAGCCATCTTACTACAATCATAGAATATTCATGGAAAATGGATCCCACCCTTTTCGCTAGATGTAGAGGAGATTAAATCCAAATATGCGAGAAGTGGTCAAAAAAGAAATCATTAAGTGGCTCGATGCAGGAATTATTTATCCACTCTCTGAAAGTCCCTGGGTAAGTCCCATGCATATTATTCCTAAGAAAGCCAGGATTACCGTTGTGACTAACGAGAGAGGAGAATCTGTCACAACTCGTTCAGCTTCCTCTTAGAGGGTTTGTATTGATTATAGGAAGTTGAACACGACCACAAAAAATGATCATTTTCCCTTGCCTTTCATTGATCAAATCTTGGAAAGACTAGCCGAGCAGAAGTACTTCTGTTTTCTTGATGGCTACTCGGGATACAACCAAGTTCCTATCCATCCCGACAATCAGGAAAAAGCTACTTTCACCTATCCCTACGGAACCTTTGCTTTCCGTAGGATGCCTTTCGGTTTATGCAATGCGCCTGCAACTTTTCAAAGGTGTATGTTAGCCATATTCTCTAACATGGTGGGAGAGTTTATGGAAGTCTTCATGGATGATTTCTCTATTTTTGGAGAATCGTTTGACTCTTATTTGGCTAATCTGGAAATGATTCTTAAGAGATGTATCAAAACACGATTGGTCCTTAGCTGGGAAAAGAGTCATTTCATGACCCAAGAAGGAATCATCTTGGGTCATGTAATCTCTGAACGGGGAATTGAAGTGGATAATGCTAAGGTTGATGCTATCGCTAAACTCCCTCCTCCCACATCTGTTAAACAAATCCGATCATTTCTTGGTCATGTGGGATTCTACAGAAGATTCATCAAGGATTTCTCGAAGGTTGCTTGTCCCTTAAGCAATCTTCTCTCCAAAGAAACGTCGTTTGTTTTCGATAAATCATGCTGTAAGGCATTTGATTTCTTGAAAATGGCAGTCACTTGTGCTCCAATGTTGCAACCACCATTTTGGATAGCCCGTTTTAAGATCATGACCGACGCTTCTGATTATGCGGTCGGGGCTATCTTGGGTCAGAAAATAGATAAGAAGCCCTCTATCATCTACTACTCTAGTAAAACTCTGGATGAAGCCCAGAGGAATTACACTGTTACTGAAAAGGAATTACTAGCCGTAGTGTTCTCTTTGGAAAAATTTAGGGATTATCTCTTAGGGTCTCATGTTATCATCTATACTGACCACTCGGCCTTGAGACATCTCTTGGCCAAAAAGGATGCCAAACCCCAACTTATTCGTTGGATTCTTTTGCTTCAAGAATTTGATCTTGAAATCAAGGATAAAATCAGGGTACAAATTGTGGTGGCAGATCATTTGTCGAGACTCCTAAGTGATTCTTCTTGTCTGGACATCCCGATTGCGAACACTTTTCCTGACGAAGCTATCCTTGCAGTTTCAGGGGTTCAAATCTCGTGGTTTGCTAACATTGTTAACTATTTGGCCATTGGTCGAATCCCCCAGGATTGGACCAAGCAACAACGGGATAGACTTAAATCTGAGGCCAAATACTACTTCTGGGAGGACCCTGAACTGTACCGCACCAGCTCTCATCAGATTATTCGTCGATGTGTTCCGAAGAATGAATTCAACAGTATACTCGAGTTCTGCCATGCATCTGCGTGTAGTGGACATTTCTCCGGGAAAAAGACGGCTGCAAAAATTTTGCAATCTGGCTTCTATTGACCGTCTTTATTTAAGGATGCCCAGGATTTCTCAAGGTCATGTTCTCAATGTTAGGTACTCAGGAGCATAACTAAGAGAGATATGATGCCCCTAAACCCAATTCTTCCTGTCGAAATCTTCGATGTTTGGGGCATCGATTTCATAGGACCCTTTCTCCCTTCATTTGGACATCAGTACATTCTTGTTGCTATTGATTATGTGTCCAAATGGATTGAGGCGATTCCCACCCGAACCAATAACCACAAGGTGGTCATCAATTATGTCAAGAAAAATATCTTCAGTAGGTTCAGGATTTCGAGGGCCATCATTAGTGACGGTGGCACTCATTTTACTAATGCCCAATTCTGAAATTTGTTGGCCAAATACGGGGTTAATCACCAAATTTTCACACCATACCATCCCCAGACGAATGGACAAGCCGAGATCTCCAATCGGGAGATCAAGAACATTCTGCAGAAAACGGTTAGGCCTGATCACAAGGATTGGATCAAAAGCTTGAGGACTCTCTTTGGGCCTACCGTATGACATATAATATGCCCATCGGCATGTCTCCGTTTTGTTTGGTGTATGGAAAGGCATGCCATCTACCCATAGAGATTGAACATAGGTCATTCTGGGAAATCAAACAATGCAATTTAGATCTGAATTTAGCTGGGAAGACCAGGAAACTCCAACTATCTGAGTTGGAAGAGCTTAGAAATGATGCATATGAGAATGCCAAGATCTACAAGGCTAGGACCAAAGGTCTACATGATCAATTGATTTCCTGCAAGAGCTTTGAGCCGAACCAGAAGATCTGGTTATTCGATTCTCGACTTAAGCTCTTTCCTGGCAAACTTAGATCTAAATGGAATGGCCCATTCATTATTGACCAGATTTTTCCAAATGGAGCCATTCAGATCTCTGACCCAAAGACGGGTAACACATTTAAAGTCAACGGTCAATGTCTGAAGCCTGTTATTGACCTTACTCTTCCAGAACCCGTCTCAGACACAATTGCTCTAGCTATATTGTGACTTCTTTGGCTGGACTTCGCCTAGCTGATGGCATTAAACTCAGCAGTTGTACATATGACACAAAGCTGACCCAAGCTTCATATTCAGGTGACATCTTTCATACTCTACCGTTTCTTTCATGTCTCTTTCTCAATGTGGACATTGCATCAGCTAGGCATGGGGGGGTGGATTCATTTTTGAATCATTTTGTTAGCTTTGTGAAATTCTTGTAAATTGTATTTCTCTTCTTATTTATACATAAAAAAAAGAAAAAAAATTGAATTAGGAAGGAATATTTGGACATTAGGACTTTTCAATCTTAGGAAATATTACATTAGGATCTGAACACAAAGACCCTTTAGGTCTTTGGACTTAATCGGCCTGTGTATCCACTAAAATGTGGATTTGTTTTTTGAGTCATCGCCATCTTAATTCTACTGTAATTTGAGTAAATAAGTTTGGGTGATAAGTACACGACTTATCAATCCACCTTCTGATTTGAGGGAACTTTGAGTCTTAAGCATCTACACACTTTCTTTTCACTGATTCGTTGTTCGACGATTTTAACGGAAATTTGGTAGCTAATGAACCTTCTAGGGTGATATGGCTGGCAAGTTATCATGGGTAACAGTCCATAGGTAGGTTGTCTAGAGCTCAGTCACTGGACCATTCTCTTCTTGCTGCCTTTAGGTAAATCTTAGACTAGGGAAGCCACCTACTTAAAAAAAAAAAGAAAAAAAAAGAAAAAGAAAAGGAGAAAAGAAAACAAAAGAAATAAGCCACACTTCGCCACACGAGTATGGCTGGCAAGTTGTCAGTGGTAACAGCTCATCGACCGGTTATCCAAAATCCAGCTCAAGAAATGCACTTAAAAATTCCCAAAACACTTAGGAAGAAGTGGAGAAGTAGAATAAACTGGGGAGATATACACTGGATTCACCATTGTGTTGACCCCACAAAAATAAAAGTTGGGAGAAAGCTACCAGTTGAAAAGATACACCTTTAGGCAGAACTCTCTTTTTAAGGTCACCTAGAGGCATAGAAACCCGAAGTCCGTTCTAATTGCCAATCAACGAGTCTATCACATTCATAATAAGATGCTTAGAACTTAGGGTTCTCATCAAATCTTGGGTGAGTTGAATGACTATAGAAAGCCACCCTTAAACCCTAAACTAAAAAATAAAAAAAAAAAAGAAAAGAACAAAAAGAGAAAAAAAGAAATCTTTCTTTGAATAAGGTGAGGGCTTGAGGTGGTCTGCATTTTGGCAGATATTCGGGCACTGTTGTGTCTTTGAAAGTTCTGATCCTAAGAAAACATTTTCTTAATGATTGAAAATAACTCATGCCCAAATAATCCAACTAAATTCTTTTATAAATACCAATAGTTTTTGCTAGGGACTAGCAAAAGAGAGACATGGGGGTGTGATGTAAACATGTTTATATTACATAAAATGCCTATTTATGCATGTTCTTAAGCATAGAATTGCATTACATACTATAAATATTGCATAACATGCATCATCTTGCATTTAGATTAGTTTTAATAAAATGGAGGTTAATTGTCTCCTTTTTTGTTCAGGGACAGGGAAACCTTTTATCGAGGCCTCAGATAGAAGATCCAACCGTATAAATCTGATAAGGGCGACAATTGGAGTTCAACGACTCCAAGATCGCCCTAATCAGACATCTGTAACATCAGATAGAGATCGAGGAACCCTAGAAGATCGAGGGCCACGATGGTGTGAATCTGCACTTTAGATAACAAATACAACCACACGGATGGATTCGAATCGATGATCGCAGCCTAACAGCGCAAAAATCGACTCAATCCAACAACTGTGGCACCATCTACATCATCCAGAAGATGGGCGGCCAAGATGGCGCCTCGTCGCACCATCTTAGCCGCCCAACTGGCCGCATGCACCCGTCGCAGCTTCTCGTCTTCATCTGATCGTCACTTCTCCATCGTTGGATGCCCATCCAACAGCTACGGGGCGTGCACGCACATTTCATGAGCGCGACACAAACGCGCTGATAGCGCATTGGTCGAATGCACTTTCACAAAGGAAGGACGTGGGGTCGAGTTGCGAGGAGTAGGCGAGGGGCACACGGGTGAGTGGGCATGAGGAGCGCACATTCGTGATCGAGTGGCTGCGCGTGCCCAATAGCACCCACGTGCCATCAGACACGTGGCGAAGTCTCTGGATCGCACGCAGAACTTGAGCGAGCATTGCGCCTTAAGGAGATGAGCGGGCACGTGTGCTGCCCACTACGTCCACGTTCGAACCTTTAGCGATGGATTTATCCATCACTAAAGGTCCTGAATTAATGATTTTCAACTTAAAATGACCAAATTGTCCTCACTCCTTGCAACTATAAAAGAAGACCCCTCCATACGAAATTCTCATCCCTTCCTTCTCTTCTCTCCCTCTCCAAAGCTCAAGAGAAGCTTGTCCCACACCCGGGATGCTCCTCAAGATATAAAGTCAAAATTTTTCCCTCATTTCAGAAGTGGATCCCGTGACGACGACGACGACGTGCTGCCCCATTCTCATTCCTCCTGCCTCGACCTCCTTCCCACTCCGTCCTCCTTCTTCCAGGCAGCGTCTCGTCCGACTCGTCCTCCAAGCAATCGTCGTGGAGGATAACTTCTCTCTCCCATTCCTCTTTTCAGCTTTCTAGAGTAGAATTTTCCTACTTTCTAGTGTAATAGATTTCCAGCTTTCTAGTGTAATTTTTCTCTGATTTTACTGTATAAACATTTTGAAATATTAAGTGCATGTTTTCTCTCTGTCTCTCTCTTTTGTTTATTCTGATTGTTAATATTGCTTCATTGTAATTTCGTCGCTTTGCTTTTCAACAAAAACTCTAAAAAAATATAATTGCGAATATAGATTGATGTAGCCTCCTTGAGTTCGACTCAGGATTTCTATTCTGGTATAAATTTTATTTGTTGAACACTAGTTCTTCGCTTTCAAACTACGACGACAGGTTTTTCAAAACCAAATACGATAACATAGTAACCAGTAGCTTCAACAATAAAAAATGCATCATCTAATTACTTGGTCGTTGCCAATGTGGAATAGATAGGGATCTTCCCAAAAATAGTACTTGGCATCAGAAATCAGCTTGTCTTGTCTTGTCTTGGCCCAATCAGATAGGACTTTCCCAGTGACCAAGTAGTTCACAATATCATCAAACCAGGGAAGTCCATTAATGACCAAAAGATGTTCATCTGGAAAATGCTCGAAAATAGGTTTGAATGGGTCAATGATCTCAGAAAGAAGACAGGGTAAATGATCTGCCACTACATTTTATTTTCTCGCCTTATCGCATATTTCGAGGTTAAATTCTTGCAAGAGCAAGATCCATTAAATCAATGCCAGTTTAACATCCTTCTTCGCAAGTAAGTGCCTCACAACAATGTGATCCAAGTATATAATGGCATGGGTCCTAGGAGGTATGATATAAATTTCTCCAGACCAAATACTACGACCAGCAACTATTTCTTCGTAATCATGTAATTATGCTGAGCCTCGTCCAATGTCTTGCTAGTGTAATATATTACCACCAGTTTCCCATTAATCTTTTGCCCAAATGCCGGTCCTACTACATAGTTAGACGCATCACACATGATCTCGAATGGTTGAGACCAATCAGGAGATTGTAAGATTGGAGCCTGGGTTACTCGATCGCATAGGATTTCGAATGCACGAACACACTCACTTGCCATCTCAAAGGGAGTCTCCTTTGAGAGAAGATTCGACAAGGGGCTTACAATTTTCGAAAAATCAAGTATAAAACACAAGTAGAAGCCGACAGACCCCAAAAATGATCGAATGTCTTTGACTGAGGAAGGCATAGGAAGTTTGAATTCAAATTCACCTTAGCTCGGTCAACTTGAATACCTTTCTCAAAGACAAGGTGTCCAAGTACGGTGCCCATAGGAACCATGAAATGGCTCTTTTCCCAGGAGAGAACCAGGTTCACTTCAATGCATCATTGAAGGATCTGAACCCAGTGCAGAAGGCAATCATCAAATGTCTGACCAAACACCAAGAAGTCATCCATGAAGACTTCAAGGCATTTACCTACCACATTGGAGAATATGGCTAGCATGCATCGTTGAAAGGTGGTAGGCGCATTACATAGCCCAAATGGCATCCTATGGAACATGTACATCCCATAGGAGTAGGTAAAGGTGGTCTTCTCCTAATCTTCAGGGTGAATTGCCGCTTGGTTACATCCATAGTACCCATCCAAAAACCAGAAAATTGATTCCCCACTAGTTTCTCAAGGATCTGGTCAATAAATGGGAGAGGGAAATGGTCTTTCTTCATGGAGGTATTCAATTTCCGATAGTCTATACAGACCTTCCATGAATTTGCAATTCGTGTCAGGATGGTTGTTGATAGTTTTAGAGAGTCACATCGTAGTATAGTGATGAAAAGCGAATCGACATTTCAATTTGTAAAGCTTGGAAAATTGTGAGTTCTAACGTCGTTCACAGGGAGAAAATATTGCAATTCAATCACCAATCAAATAATCAAACAAACTCAATATATATAGAATATGCTCAATGTATGTTAAGAGGAAATGAACAACAATAGAGAGAAATAGCAAATAATAATGGTGGTTGGAACCACCAATGTTTTAAACTATCCTCTCAACTCAAACTCAAACGGGCATCAGATATCTCAAATAGTTGCCTTGATTAAATGGTCAATTTAAGCCACACAGATGGCTTCAAACGATTAACTCCAAATCACCTCAAATTCTCCTAAGTCCTTAGGCACAGATCTCAAGAGCAAAACCCCCTCTCTTTCTCATAGATCCTCTTCTATTTCTCTCTTAATTCCAAACCCGATCCAGATTCAATTCATTTCAAAGGAGGGGGATCGGTCCGGCTCGCATGGCGTGGGCGACCGGACCAGTGTGTGTATGGGCTTGTAGTGGGACCTGACCCCATGTCTTGGGTGAATGGTCTATGGACGAAAAACCTTATGAATGAAAATTCAATTTAGAGTTTCTCGATGTGGGACTATCAAGCACCTTGTTCATCGCGTATGCAACAATTGGTGCTCCAGTTGAATTGATGCTCCTACTGTAGTTGCCTTGGCCAATTGAAGGCCCGGTTGTCTTCATGGTCTGATTCCGTAGAGATGGGAGGTGGAGATGAGCTCGTTGGTGGCTGGAGTATGGCAGACGGAGTCGGAGAAGATGACGGTGGTGGTGGAACTCCTGAAGTAAGAAAACAAGCTAAAAGCCCAAGTTAGATGTACCAGAAGCTTTGCAGTGTCATGGTGAAGGTGATGGCGGTGTGTATGGGTTTGGAGCTGTGTAGAGGTGTGGCGGAGTCATAAATGAATGGCGGTGATGGGTTTTCTCGATGGGCGTATGGAGCAGTCAATAGCCTCAATAGGGTTGGGGCTTTTGATCATGGAGTCAAGGCGGAGCTTGTGGTGGTGGTGGTTGTGTGTTTCGGGGTGTGTAGCACCCAGACAAAGCTCCCTGGAGATTCACCAACCACGAGGAAGATGAGGTGGAAGAGAGTTGATCAGGGTCAAAATGAAATCCTAAGGGTTTAAAACTAACCTAGAGAAGAAAGGGTGTGTAGGAACCTAAGCTAGTGGACGAAAGGGAAGAGGATCCACGCTGGCTTGCCTCACCGGAAGTGGAGGAGATGAATTATCTGGTGGGGGAGAAAGCCCGGGCTATGGCACACCAAGCATGAAAGAGAGAGAGGAAGAGTTTAGGCTGTCCAATTTGATTGTTGGACGGCCGGAGGACGGACATCAAGGAGGTTGCCAGACCGCAAGTTGAAGACTGCCAGAGGAAGAGGAAGGTGGTTTTTAACCAATTCTTGGTTGGGAAACACATTGGAAGTTCCTCGAGCTTATATAGAGGTCGAATTGGATTTCAATTAGGAAGAATTCATGAAAGGGAATCATGAATTTGGAAACTCAATGTTTGGAAATTTCTCGAGCTCACCTGCTCTCTATGCCTATGGGATCCCAAGTTTGTGCCCAGTTAATGGGAGATCTCTTTGTGGTCAATCCTTTCAATTTTGGAAGGATTTGGTCATTGATTGCAGGAGAAATCCCTGATTGGGAACAACTATTATTGGGTTTGGTTCTCTGTTTAGGAAATTAGGACTTTTAAGGTGGCAGGGACCTATTCGTGAAGAATATGATTAAATTAGTGGCCTATATGTGATAAAAAATGGAACCTAGGGGTTTAAATGTGAGAAATAAAGATTTCAAGGGTTAAACTGTAAATTAGGTTAAGATGAACTCTGATTGGGCCTAAATTTTAATGTTAACCTAAATGGACCCACGAAATCCAATGGTAAACTTGGATTTGAGTTTTGAGCACGTTTGACTAGGTAAATTGCATAAAAGCCCAAATCCAAGCAAATTCCCATATGAATCTCTATTTTTGGTTAAAATGGGTTCAGATAGTCAATGTGAAGGTACCAAACCTCTTAGAATTCAATGATTTTTAAGAGGTTTAGATTGAATTTATCTCTACGATAACCCTTTCAATTTAAGTGCGGCTGATAATTAAGGTTTTCAATGCTATTTTCTTCCTCGAAATTCATTAAACCCTAATTCAGTCAGTATGAGCCCACTACTTTGTCTTTTAGTTCATTTAACCTTGAATTAACCCCTGATCAACCCCTTAGTCAATCTGCATTTGGGATTGAATGTTAAAATAATAGAATTAACCTTATTTTCCTTTCTTCTCATATTAGTTTAATACAGAATTGTGATCCTCAGATGATCATTTATGAGCATTTATCATTTTAATCTGACTAAATCAAGTTAGTTATGACAAATGATTGTGTTACCATCAATGGTTTCTCCAAATTTAGTAGTAATCATGGTGAGTCCTACCTTTTTAGGCACAACTTGAATGGGACTCACCTAATGGCTACCAGAGATGGGGTAGATGATTCCTACACTGAGCCACTTGATGATCTTCTCTTTCATGACCTCCTGGAGATTCGAGCTAGGTGTTAACAGAGCGAGATCGATGTTTAAAAGCTGCGTTGCAGTATAGTCGAAATCGCTTTGAAAACAAATAATATTTATTACTCGAATGAAAGTCCAAGGTCGAACACAGGGAGCAAATAGGAATTCACACACTAATCTCAATAGATAGTATAAATGAGCACAATTAATTACTCAAAAACTAATATGCAATGTATAACATGAGTATATGAAGAGATAAAAAAATTCTAGACAAAATAATGGTTATTTGGATCACCAATTATTAGCCTAACACATATATAGTATTTACTGAATATAATCAAATGAAGGAACGGATAATCAAATGTCTGATTTTACAATCAAACGTCTTAAAGTGCAGTGCTACAGTGCTCCTTCTTTCTTTCTCCTCTATTGTTCTTCTTCTTCCTTCTTTCCTTCCTTCCTTCCTTGGCTTCTTCCCTTTCGCTTCTTTAGCTTTTCTTCTTCTTCTTCCTCCTCTCTTCTGTGGCTGTGCCTTCTCTTTTCTTCTTCTCTTCTCTTCTTTCCTTCTCTTGCATAGAGGGCGGCAATCCCTCTAATGACTAAGTGTCACAGAAAGCAAAACCCCCTAACCCCCGCTCTCTCTCTCTCACTCAAAGTTCATCCTCTTCTCTCTCAAATCAGGTAGGTGTATGGGTAATCGGTTTAAAGCCCAGACCCGTGTGGCATGGCCATGGGCGAGGTCGTGCCTAGGCATGTGCGAGGGGACCTCACCCCGTGCTTACTAAGGCAACAAGGCTATAACATAAAATCAATTTAAGTAGCTTCATGCGCCCATTAGCAAATGAGGTGGGACTAAAGTCCCACCATTACTTCGTGTAACAACGACAACAGCTCCTTGCAATTTTGCTCAAATCTACGATTAACCACTCTAATAAATGACCCAAGCGTGATCCTGGTGCAATTCTGCAACTCCTGGAGCAGGTACCTGGAGTAGTGCCTTCAAGAACTTGCTTCAGAGCTTGTTGGAGGAGCTTATTAATGGCAGCCAATGGAGGAACCCTATAAACAAGTAAAACGGCCTTACGGCAACATTAAAAATAGTTAAGATGATCGTCGGAGCACGGCAAGTGCTTTCGCGGTGGTTTTATGATGTATGGACGTGTGTGGTGGCTGGCGGAGGTCAGCGAAGGTGGACGACGATGGGTTTGTTCGTTGGCATGTTTGGGTGAGTGGAGTGGTGAATAGGTAGAGGGCTTTTGATGAGGGTGGAGAGATGAAGGTTGTGAGATTGTTGGTGAGTTGATTGGTGGTCTATGGAGTTGAGATGGGCTCGCCGGAGGAGTGGCCGGAGACGGGGACGATGAGGGTGAACGGCGTGTCGAGGGATCGAAATCGAAGGATATATAGATGGAAAAAGAGTAGGGGAGATGAGGGAAACTAAAGGACCTAATCTAAGGATGAAAGGGGGAGATATTCCCATGCCGGTGTGATGGTCAGACGTGGGGAAGACAAACCTCCGAAGGGAGAGACGATGAGGAAGAAGGGGCTAGGGCACCTTTGATGTGATTGTCGAGAGGCAGAGGAAGTCGGAGAGGAAGTAAGATGCTCCTAATTTGACCGTTGGGAGGTCGTAGGATGACGGGGAAGGAGCTCGTCGGAGCTAGATCAGAGGAGGCTGGAGGTAGGGTTAGGAAGAGGGTTTTGTGGCCAAATCCTAGCTTAAGAACACGGTCGTGCCTAGGGCTCCTTTTATAGGGTTCAAGAGGTTGGTTTAAGCTTGGAAGCCAAGCTTCCACGCTTAGGAAATGTCACCGGAGATGGAAGTTTTACGATACCCAAATCTCTCATGCGTTCACATGAGAGATTGAGAAAGTTTTAAGGCACATGGACGGATTCAAAGGGAAGACTCCTCAAGGAATCTCCCTTCCAATTTTGGAAGGGATTGATTGGGCAAAGGAGTTCTCTTCAATCAAAGGTCGCCGGAGTTGGATTCTTGAGTGATAATGGTGGAAGGACCTTTATGTGAAGAAGGCAAAAGAAGTTGGGGGGCTATTTGTAAGGAATTCAAAAGTTAAGGATTCGAATGAGATAGAAAGAGTGACTGGACCAAAATGCAACCTTGCAAATGATGATCTCATATTGGACCTAAATTTGGTACAAACCTAATTTGGACCCAAGGAATCTGATGATGAAGTTAGATTTAGGTTTCGAGCTCGTTTGATTGGGTAATTTATGCAAAAACCCAAATTAGGGCAAGTGTCAGTCTGAGACTCTATTTCGGGTCAAGATAGGTTTTGATGGTCAAATTGAAGGTACCAAACCATAGAGAATATTTTTCTATGAATTTTAGAGGGTTTAGGTGAATTTTATCCTGACTAGAATTTCAATTAATTAAGTGGGTTAGTTTTTAGGGTTTCAGAAGTCATTTAATTCTCAAAACACGCAATAACCCTTTTCTGTCTGTTCTAACCCACTTGTTGGATATTTAAGACCATTTAACCCTTAATTACCCCTTGGGAAAACCCATGATTGTATTACATTCATGATATGATGGTAAAATTACAGTTTTAACCCTATTTTCTTATCTTTCCCTCAGAATGATTATGCAATGAATTATAATTCTCTTGCAATTATGTAGGAGCATTTATTCCTTTATAATGACTAAATTGAGCTAGTTGTGGCTCATGATGGTGTTCCTATCATACCCCCATGCCTAGCTTTTACTAGTCCCTTAGCAAAATCTCATGGAATTAACTTAAATTCTAGACCATGCCCTTTTATGCTCAAATGTGTGCTTTCTTTTGTAGATTAGATCAGAATGCCGGTAGTAGGCCTAGAGGTACTCAAGTACCAACCAAGATCCGGACTTGACTAACTCTAGCCTCAGTCTGTTGCGAAGGTTTTTAAGGCCCACAGGAACTAACCTAAGGTTCGTTGAACTTCGTAGTTAAAGCACCTGTGCTTGAGACATGTTTTAGCCCAGGTTCAGTTTGTAGTGCATTTTTGTAAGAGAGAGACAAAAGGATTTTTATTTTTGGAGAGTGTTCTCTCTCTTTTCTTTCTTTATTTCTAGCTTCGGATTGGCTTTACAACACGGTCTATATTGGATTCCTAGCTCCCACCATCAATCCTCGCAGGGCCCCTAGCAATCGATGCTTTGAGATAGCACCACCCATGGCAACCCCCAGAACCTTGACTTTCGAGATTTTGGGATAATCCCACCTATGGCTTTCTATAGCTAAATCTCGACCCTGGCAATCGACATTTCATGATAATAATGCCCATGGCATCTGAACCAGCATAAGGTGCTTACATGCCCTGATGTGCATACATTTGATTAACCTAAAATGTCTATTAATGCATGTTCTTAGTGTCACATTAGCATCATACATTGTAAATAGTGCATAACATGCATAATCATGTATTTAGATTAAGTTGTATAAATTATACAGTAATTGTCTCCTTTTTATGGTCAAGGATAAGGTTACTTTTTATCGTGGCCTCGGATCGAAGATCCAACCGTACAGATTTGATCAGGGCAACGATTGGAGTTCAATGACTCCAAGATTGCCCTAATCGAACATCCATAGCACCAGATAGAGACCGAGGAACCCTAAAGATCAAGGGCCAAGATGGTGTTAATCCACACCTCAGACAACAAATCCAACCACACGGATGGATTCGAATCAACAATCGTAGCCTAATGGCGTGAAAATCGGTTCAATCTGACACCCGTCGCACCATCCACAATACTCAGAAGATGGACGGCCAAGATGGCACCATGTGGCACCATCTCAGCCGCCCAACCAACCCCAAGGACCCGCAGCGACCTTTCCTCCTTCACCTACCCGCTCAATCTCGACTGTTGGATGCTCATCCAACGATCACGAGCGCTCGACACAAAAATGAGTGCTCAACACAAAAGCACCAGTAGCACATTGGACGAGCACCTTCACGAGAAGAGAAGGCGCCCGTTCGAGCCACAGGCACACGGGGGAGCGGAGCCGTGTAATGGAGATCGTACGACGCTAAGCAGCTGATAGTGCCCATGCGTGATCAGATGTGCGGGCTAACACGAGATCACATGCAGGCACACGGCATGAGCGGGGATCATTTAAGCCATCCAATCTCTTGATTGAACGGCTGTAAGGGTGTGGATGTGCACGTGGGTTGCGTGACGCGGAGGCGAGGAGGTGCACTGCGCGTGCACATGAAGGCCACGCTCAGGCCTTTAGTAATGGATTTATCCATCACTAAAGGTCCCGAATTAATGTTCTTCAAATTATAATGGCCAAAATGCCCCCACTCCTTGCAACTATAAAAGGAGCCCTCTCCATACAAATTTCTCATCCCTTCCTTCTCTTCTCTCCCTCTCCAAAGCTCAAGAGAAGCTTGTCCCATACCTTGGATGCTCCTCAAGAGACAAAATCAATTTTTCGCCCCAATTCCGGAAGCGGATCCCCCGATGACGATGACGTGCTGCCTCATTCTCGTTCCTCCTGCCTCGACCTCCTTCTTCCTGCTCCATTCCTTGTCTTCCAGGTGCCGTCTCGTCCGGCTCATCCTCCAAGCAATCATCGAGGAGGATAACTTCTCTCTCCCATTCCTTTTTCCTACTTTCTAGAGTAGAATTTTCCTGCTTTCTAGTTGTAGTAGTTTTCCTACTTTCTAGTGTAATTTCTCACTTTCTTAGTTGTACAAACATTTTGCAATATCAAGTGGATGTTCTCTCTCTCTCTCTTTCACTTATTGTCTATAGTATTTCATTTCATTGTAATTACTCTGCTTTTTAACAAAAACACAAAAAGAATATAATTATGAATTTTGATCGATGTAGCCTCCCTGAGTTCAACCTAGGATTTCTATTCCGGTATAAATTTTATTTATTGAACCCAAGTTCTTTGCTATTCAAACTACAACGACAGGTTTTCAAAACCAAATCCGATAGTGTAGTCCTCTGTCGTTTCAACATTTTGACACCGTTGCTGGGGAGGCAACGATTTTTCGATCTTCTTTTCGCATTTCACTCACTTTACTATCTTCTAACTTGCTTTCACTTGTGTCTATTATTTTGCAGAGACCTCCATCAAGGAATCATCAAGCGGTAGATCGGAGTAAAGTGCAGTTGATGACAACTGTAAGTGCTCCCCACTCTTCCCGTTTCATAGATTTCATTTGTCACATTAAATTAGGTGTTTGCATAAATCTTAGGATTAGTTTGGTTGTTTGGATTTCCACTCACACTCATTTCACCCTCGCTTATATAAAAAAAAATAAAAAGATAATTTTGTGGGGTAATTTTCAACATACACACAACATACACCCACATTCAAGGCACTTAACCTACTTGATTTTCTTCTACTCAACTGGATTCTGATCTGTGGAATCAGTACACACAAATCAATACATAAATGAGTAGAAATCATTCTAGGTTAACCATTTATGTGTGCCTAACTTAGTGGTGCAATTGTGGCCAATTATTTAAGTTGTTTGGGTCACACCACTCAACCTAAAATCAACTCACCAAGTAGCTTCCTCTTAGGGTTTTCAATCTAGGTTCATACCAGGCACTCCACTTTATTTCTGATTTTAAAGGAAAGCAATCTTCACCTATGCTTGAAAAGTTGGTTTGTCTCAAACTTGATTGAAATCAACCTAATTCTAAACCCTAAAAGCTACTTAAGCAAGATTTGAACATTAAAATCTACGCATCACAAATAATCTTTCTTGAAAACCCTAGTTGTGCATGCACTTACACATACTCAATCAATCACTAAGGGTACAACCCATTTTAAGGGCCCATCACATTCCATAAGCACTACAATCCCAAGCCTCAATAAAATTGAGTAGACGTTGGCCTTAAGGACTGATTCGCTCTTCGGGGCCTAGTCCGAGATTGTTTATGATTAACCTACTTGTACTGATTAATCTGATGTCTAGCTAGGGGAGTAGCATCAAACGACCACAGCTGCAGGTACACTAGGAACCGGAGGTGCAAGCTGAAGGAAGAACCTTCTCCCCAGTCCCTCCTTCTAACTGGTTGGATTGAGTAGACACAAGTAGAGTAAATCCTTTATAATCTTAAGGCGGGTTCTGGGAGTCTGTAGATCCTTAGGCTACCCCACTTAAGGACAGGCTTGTTTTGTTGTGCTGTAGGGTCCTTATCCCTAGTCCATCCGACCTTTTCCTATTTTATGCTGGGAAGAAGGTCATTGAATCCCCGATTGGAAGGACCACTAGAGCATTCTAGGAGGCGTAAATTGGATTTTGGCCAAATTGATCCCATGGCCAATCAACAGCCTCCTTTGCCCTGGGATCCACAGGAGGAATTTTGAAGGCAGCTGGAACAAATGCAGAGAATGCAGGAATGGTTCCATAGAATGCAGGGCGGTCAGCCCTTGAAGGATTTTTATGATCATTCAAATTACGGGGAACGTCCCAGCGTCCAGATTCTGGTCGGAGATGTATAAATCAAGCCTCAGGCATTAAGCCTGATCAAACATTACCATGGGCTTAGCTCTGAAGACACATTTCAGCACTTGGAGGACTTGACCACTTTGGTCCAGACCACCAAGGCACGAAACGTGAATGAGGAGCAAATGATCATGAGGCTCTTCCCCCACTATCTTAGGGATAAAGCCGCTCATTGGTATAAGACTATAGGAAGACCAACTGCAACTTGGAATGAGTTGAAATCAGCCATTCTGAGGAAATTCATCCTTGTCGAACGTACCAATGCTTTGAGATGGGCAATCACTACCTTTACCCTGCGACCGGGGGAGCAGTTTCATGTGGCCTAGGAGCGATTCCAGGACCTATTGTGAAGGTGTGCACACCACGAGGTGCTGAAATGGCAACTCGTGTAGATCTTCTACCACGGGTTGACTGAGCAACTCAGAAATCAAGTGGACGCTTCTTGCAGAGGCAATTTCCTCAATGAAGATGCAGATAGCGCGCACGATTTATTTGAGGAAATGAGCGAGAATTCAATCAATCATGCCTCCATGGATACTTTTAACCGATCCCAGCAGCCCAGATCGAATGTTAATGAAGTCCACGACTCTCATTCATTCGTTATGGAATTGATTTGCAATAAACTTGATAAGGTGGACTTGGTTGCTACGAGAATTGAAGAGTGGATGGCTGGAAATTCAATGAACAACTCTCAATCCACTCAATCCCAGAATTCAAGATCCCATTCATCGCGATTTCCTTCTGGACGGGAGTTCATGAATCAAGTTGATGCGGCTCAACCTGCAAGTCAGCATTATTCCGAACCCCACGAGTTCCAAACTGGGGCCTTTGATCCCAATTTCTCTTATCCTTCCCTTTCTTTCTCTCCATCCTCACCCTATGAGGATGTTTGTGCTGTACAGGAGAACGTTAGATCCAACCTCTATTCTAATTCTTATAATCCGAGTTGGAGAAACCACCCTAACTTCTCCTAGAAAAACCTGGGGCAGCAGATCCAATTCCAACCCAGCAACTATGCTCTGCAATGACCAATGGGTCAGGGTCATGTTTATACTCAGTTGCCCCTAAATCAGGTCAATCAACCAACTTGGAATGCCCGTCAACCCGTAGGGCAGGCTGATTTGAACCAACAAATGGTAGAGATGCAAGGATCCATGCTCCAGCTCATGCAGCAAATGAAAACCTCATTGGACAACTTGCAAACCGAGCTCATAGCTAACTTTCATCAACCCGGATCTCTACCATCTCAACCTGTACCCAACCTGCGAAATATCTTGAATCTGGGCAATCAAGCCCATGGGTACGAAAATTAGAGGGACCCACACACACATGCTCAGGTGTTTGAGCTAGGTCCTTCCTCTTCTTCTTCTTCTTCTGCACATCAACAATTCTTGGCTAATGAAGCCCCTCCAATCTTTCCTAACCCTCACCAAGACCCAAACTTGTATGCATCTGCAAATTTTGTTACCTTGAGGAGTGGTAAACGAACTCAGGATCCACAACCACACTGTTCTGATCTACCGGATCCTGAAGAACCTAAGGAGAGAAAGGAGAATTTTGGAGAAGAAATCAAGGCTCAGGAATCTGATTCCAAAGATCCGACTCATGTTCCTTTTCCTGAAGCCTTCATCAGATTAAGGAAGAAGAAGTTTGTTGATAGCAATGAGGAGCTTCTAAATATTTTCAAGAATGTTGATATCAATATCTCGCTCCTCGATGCTATCAAGCATATACCGGCTTACGCGAGATTTTTAAAGGATTTATGTACACAAAAGTGTAAGTCAAGAGAATCTATTTCAAGGAAGGTGGTACTCTCTGAGCAAGCGAGTTCTATTATCCTGCACCACCTCCCTCAGAAAAAGAGAGATCCAGGTGCTCCATTGATTTCTTGTGTCATCGGAGATTACACTTTTGATAGAGCACTTTTGCATTTGGGTGCATCCATCAACCTAATTTCAACTTCTCTTTACGCGAAGTTTGGATTAGGTGAACTTCGGCCGACTTCAGTAACGCTGCAGTTAGCGAATCGTTTGGTCATAAATCCGCGAGGCGTTATTGAAGAAGTTATTGTTAAGGTTAACAATTTCTATTTTCCTATAGATTTCCTTGTCCTTGGTATGGATGTACCCAAAAATCTGAGGAACACGCCCATCATTCTGGGGCGTCCGTTCCTGGCTACCACTAAGGTCAACATTAACTGTGAAAGCGGTAGCATGGACATCACCTTTGGGGATCAACGAATGAAATTGGATATTTTTAAGGCGATTAATAAATTTGAGGAATGTGGATTTATCGAGGAACTTGAGGACGATAATGTGAATATTGAAACTTGTATGATGGTTTCTGCAATTGAAAGTTCCTGATTTGATGATGAATTGGACCCGCAACCCTCTATGGTAGACCTGCCATCTTCTGAAGATGTTATTGATTTTGTTCACTCTCAACCTCTTCCTCTTGATGAGTCATCAGCATCTTCCTTACCATCAATCATCAACTCGCCCCAGCTTGAACTGAAACCATTGCCTAAGAATTTGAAATATCAATTTTTAGGACCACACAAGATGCTCCATGTGGTTATCAGTGCTAAATTAACAAAGGAGCAGGAGATTAAATTGATTAAGGTCCTGAAGGAACACAAGGAGGCAATTGGTTGGACCATTCATGACCTTAGGGGGATCGAGACGTCTTACTACAATCATAGAATATTTTTGGAAGATGGATCCCGCCCTTCTCACCAAATGCAGAGGAGATTAAATCCAAATATACGAGAAGTGGTCAAGAAGGAGATTATTAAGTGGCTCGATGCAGGAATCATTTATCCGATCTCTGATAGTCCCTGGGTAAGTCCCGTGCAAATTGTTCCCAAGAAAGATGCGATTATTGTTGTGACTAATGAGAGAGGAGGATCTGTCACAACTCGTTTAGCTTCCTCTTGGAGGGTTTGTATCAATTACAGGAAGCTGAACACGACCACGAAAAAGTATCAGTTCCCTCTGCCTTTCATTGATCAAATCTTGGAAAGATTAGCCGGGTAGAAGTACTTCTATTTTCTTGATGGCTATTAGGGATACAACCAAGTTCCTATCCATCCTGAGGATCAGGAAAAAACTACTTTTGCTTATCCCTACGAAACCTTTGCTTTCAATAGGATGCCATTCAATTTATGCAATGCACCTGCGACTTTTCAAAGGTGTATGTTAGCCATATTCTCTGATATGGTGGGAGTGTTTATGGAAGTCTTCATGGACGATTTCTCTATTTTTGGAGAATCATTTGACTATTGTCTAGCTAATCTAGAAATGATTCTTAAACGATGCATCAAAACAAGATTGGTCCTTAGCTGGGAAAAGAGTCATTTCATGACAAATGAAGGCATCGCCTTGGGCCATGTAATCTCTGAACGGGGAATTGAAGTGGATAAAGCTATGGTTGATGCTATCACTAAACTTCCTCCTCCTACATCTGTTAAACAAATTCGATCATTTCTTGGTCGTATGGGATTCTACAGAAGATTCATCAAGGACTTTTCGAAGGTTGCTCGTCCTCTAAGCAATCTTCTCGCCAAAGAAACGCCGTTTGTTTTCGATGAATCATGTCATAAGGCATTTGATTTTCTTAAAACGGCAGTTAGTTGTGCTCCAATGTTGCAATCACCAGTTTGGACAGCACCTTTTGAGATCATGACCGACGCTTCTGATTACGCGATCGGGGCTGTTTTGGGTCAGAAAGTTGACAGGAAGCCCTTTGTCATCTACTATGCTAGTAAAACTCTGGATGAAGACCAGAGGAATTACACTGTTATTGAGAAGGAATTACTAGCCGTAGTATTTGCTTTGGAAAATTTCAAGGCTTATCTCTTAGGGTCTCATGTCATTATTTATACCGACCACTTGGCCTTAAGACATCTCTTGGCCAAAAAGGATGCCAAACCCTGGCTTATTCATTGGATTTTTCTGCTTCAAGAATTTGATCTTGAAATCAAGGATAAATCCAGGGTACAAAATGTGGTGGTGGATCATTTGTCGAGACTTCTAAGTGATTCTTCTTGTCCAGATATCCCGATTGCTGATACTTTTTCGGACGAAACCATCCTCATAGTTTCAGGTGTCCAAACCCTGTGGTTTGCTGACATTATTAATTATTTGGCTGTTGGTCAAATCCCCCAGGATTGGACCAAGCAACAACGGGATAAACTCAAATCTAAGGCCAAATATTACTTCTGGGAGGATCCTAAATTGTACTGCATCGGCTCTAATCATATTATTTGCCGATGTGTTCCGGAGAACGAATTCAACAGTATACTCGAGTTCTGCCATGCATCTACGTGTGGTGGACACTTCTCCAGGAAAAAGACGGCTGCAAAAATTTTGCAATCTAGATTCTATTAGCCGTCTTTATTCAAGGATGCCCAGGATTTCTGAAAGTCGTGTTCCCAATGCCAGGCACTCGGAAGCATAACTAAGAGAGATATGATGCCCCTAAACCTAATTCTTCCTATCGAAATCTTCGACGTTTGGGGCATCGATTTCATGGGAACCTTCCTTCCTTCATTTGGACATCAGTACATTCTCGTCATTGTTGATTACGTGTCCAAATGGATTGAGGCAATTCCCACCTGAACCAATGACCACAAGGTGGTCATCGATTTTGTCAAGAAGAACATCTTCAGCAGGTTTAGGATTCCGAGGGCCATCATCAGTGATGGTGGCACTCATTTCACTAATGCCCAGTTCTGTAATTTGCTGGCTAAATACGGGGTTAATCACCGAATCTCCACACCTTACCATCCCCAGACGAATGGACAGGTCAAGATCTCCAATTGGGAGATCAAGAATATTCTGCAGAAAATGGTTAGGTTTGATTACAAAGACTGGACTCAAAAGCTTGAGGACGCTCTTTGGGCCTACCGTATGGCGTATAAAATGCCCATCGGCACGTCTCCATTTCGTCTAGTGTATGGAAAGGCATGCCATTTATTCATAGAGATTGAACATAGGGCATTCTAGGCAATCAAACAGTGTAATTTAGATCTGAGTTTAGCCGGTAAGACCAAGAAACTCCAACTATCTGAGTTGGAGGAGCTTAGAAATGATGCATATGAGAATACCAAGATCTATAAGGCTCGGATCAAAGCTCTACATGATCAATTGATTTCCCGCAAGAGCTTTGAACCGAACCAGAAGGTCTGGTTATTCGATTCTTGACTTAAGCTCTTTCTTGGCAAAGTTAGGTCGAAATGGAACAACCCGTTCATCATTGACCATATTTTTCCAAACGGAGTCATTCAAATCTCTAACCCAAAGATGGGTAATTCATTTAAAGTCAATGGTCAACGTTTGAAGCCTGTTATTGATCGTACTCTTCCAAAACCCATCTCAGACACGGTTGCTCAAGCCATGTTGTGACTTCTTTGGCTAGACTTTGCCTAGCTGACGGCATTAAATTTAGCAGTTGTACATATGACTTAGAGCTGACCCGAGCTTCATATTCAGGTGATATCTTCTATACTCTACCCTTCCTTTCATGTCTCTTTTTCTCAATGTGGACATTGCATCAGCTAGGCATGGAGGGTGGATTCATTTTTGAATGATTTTGTTAGCTCTGTGAAATTCTATTTCTCTTCTTATTTATACATTAAAAAAAAAATGAATTAGGAAGGAATACTTGGACATTAGGACTTTTCAATCTTAGGAAATATTACATTAGTATCTGAACACAAAGACCCTTCAGGTCTTTGGGCTTAATCTACCCGTGTATTCACTAAAATGTGGATTTTTTTTTCGAGTCCTCACCATTTTAATTCTATTGTAATTTGATTAAATAAGTTTGGGTAATAAGTACACGACTTATCAACCCACCTTCTAATTTGAGGGAACTTTAAGTCTAAAGCATCTGCACACTATCTTTTCACTGACTTGTTGATCAGCGGTGTTAATGGAAATTGGGTAGCTAATGAACCTTCTAGGGTGATATGGCCGGCAAGTTACCATGGGTAATAGCCCATAGGTAGGTTTTCCAGAGCCCAGTCACTGGACCATTCTCTTCTTGCAGCCTTTAGGTAAATCTTAGACCAGGGAAGCCACCTACTTTAAAAAAAAAAAGAGAAAAAAAGAAAGTCAAAAAGGAAAAAAAAAGGAGAAAAGAGAAAGAAAATAAAAGAAATAAACCACACTTCGCCGCATGAGTATGGCTGGCAAGTTGTCGGTGGTAACAGCTCATCGACCGATTTTCCAGAACCCAACTCAAGAAATGCACTTAAAAATTCCCAAAACACTTAGGAAGAAGTGGAGAAGTAGAATAAACTAGGGAGATATACACTGGATTCACCCTTGTGTTGACCCCATAAAATTAAAAGTAGGGAGAAAGCTACCAGTCGTAAAGATACTTCTTTAGGCAGAACTCTCTTTTTAAGGTCACCTAGAGGCATAGAAACTCGAAGTCCATTCTAATTGCCGATCAACGAGTCTATCACATTCATAATAAGATGCTTAGAACTTATGGTTCTCATCAAATCTTGGGTGGGTTGAATGGCCATAGAAAGCCACTCTTGAACCCTAAACTCAAGAAAAACCAAAAAAATTAGAAAAGAAGAAAAAGAGAAAAAGAAAATTTCCTTTTAATAAGGCGAGGGCTTGAGGCAGTTTGCATTTTGGTAGATACCTGGGCACTATTGTGTCTTTGAAAGTTCAGATCCTAAGTAAAAAATTTCTTAATGTTGAAAATAACTTATGCCCAAGTAATCCAACCTAATTCTTTATAAATAGCATGTAGTTTCTGCTAGGGACTAGCAAGAGATAAGCATAGGGGTGTGATGTCCATACATCTAATTAACCTAAAATATCTATTAATGCATGTTCTTAGTGTCACATTAACATCATACATTGTAAATAGTGCATAACATGCATAATCATGCATTTAGATTAAGTTGTATAAATTGTACAATAATTATCTCCCTTTTATGGTCAGGGATAGGGTGACTTTTTATCGAGACCTCTGATTGAAGATCCAACCATACGGATTTGATCAGGGCAATGATTGGAGTTCAACAACTCCAAGATCGCCCTAATCAGACATCCGTAACACCAAATAGAGATCGAGGAACCCTAAAGATCAAGGGTCAAGATGGTGTTAATCCGCACCTTAGACGACAAATCCAACCGCACAGATGGATTCAGATCGACAATCGCAGCCTAACGGCGTGAAAATCAGTTCAATCCGACACCCGTGACACTATCCACAATACTCAAAAGATGGACTGCGAAGATGGTGCCATGTGGCACTGATAAATGACAGTTTATCATTATTCTTATGCATTAAAACAAACCTAGCTCTTAGGATTTTGCTCCGCAAATGGGTTTTTGGGCTACATTTAGGCATTAACTAGGTTAGGCATGCATTGCATTTATTCTTGTTGTTTTAATGTATTTTTGTGAGTGTTAGGGATGAACAGATATATAGATTCCTAAAACCCTAGCACTCAAGAAGGCAACTAGTGAAGGAGGAGCTCAGACTAGCTGGAACTCAGCTTGATCCAGCTCACCACAGCTGGAACCTAGCTCACTTGGACTAGGGTTAGCTCATCCTAGCTCCATTCAGCTAATCTCAGTTGAATGGCAACTCAAGAGAGCTCATCTTAGCTCACCCTAGCTCAAGTCAGCTCAGATCCAGCTCAACTTAGTTGAGTCCAGCTCATCTCAGCTCCTACTAGTCCACAGGGAGCTCTAGCTAGCTCAGCTGAGTTGACTGGAGTTCACCCCATCTCAGATCCAACTACATCCAGCTCCACTCAACTCCAGCCAGCTGAAGAAGAATTCATCACAGCTCAGGAAGCTCAAGTCCAACTCCCGGGGACTCAGCTTAGCTCAATTTGGTTGAGCTAAGCTACCTTAGCTATCTCAACCAGCTCAATCCTCCCTGGGAGCACCAGACCCAGCTCACCTCAGCTCCATTCAACAGAAGCCAGCTCACTTTAGCTTGGCTTAATAGCTAGCAAAGAACTAGTAAGCTAAGCTAACTAGAGTGGCCCCATGTTGACCTCTTCAATAGTTGCCAGCTCCACTTCAGCACCAGATTCTTCAGATCCAGCTCCTCCCTCCAAACCCTAGCTCCAACACCTCCTCCTCTACTCCACTATTAGCTAAGCTAGCTTAGCTTAGCTATGGGCCAGCTTCCTTGGCTTTTACCACCTAAAAACCCTACCTAACAACTCTACCAACTAGCTCCACCTAAGCTCCACATAAGCTAACCCTACTTCCACCTCACCTTGGCACCAACCTAGCCTACCCACTACCTCCAAAAGACACCACAAAGTGGCGCCAAAACCACCCTAACTACCCTCCTTATTGGCGCCACTTTTTCCCTCCAAAATCCCCATCATCTCCACCACACATCTTCCCTTAAACCCATCTCCACCATCCACATAATCCCCCTTCTAGAAGCCTTCTTGGTGGCACCAAAACCAAGGCATCTTTCCATGGTTGGCGTCACCTTTAGGTGGCCCTTCACCACCATAACCACCACCTTCACACCCCCCTTCTTGGCACCAACTCTCCTTAGCCCTAGGATAACCTAACCACCTCCATCTTCCCATCCTAGCCATCCATCTCAAGGGTCACCTTAACCCTCATCCTACCCTATAAAAAGACCACCACCCACCACCTTACAAACATCCTTGGCTAGCAACATTCCTCTCATCCTCTACCTAAAGTCCACACCCAAGAGAGAAGAAGAAGAAGAAGATTAAGGGGATATTATGTCCCCTTAGTGCCTTCCCCTCTTCCCTTCTCTCTTGTGCCCACGCCAGCCAAAGGAGGAGCCAGGCAAGGAAGACCTTTGGAGGAGGTCTTGAAGGTGGTCCCGCCACCTTGGACGAGAACTTGAGGGTGGTGCACGCCCACCCTAGGAGGAAAAACTTGAGGTGGAGAGCATCCGCCTTGGAGGATCTTTCAAGGAAGGAGAAGAAGGAGACCCTCTTTTCAAGTCAAGGAGCAGCTAGGCTTGGAGCAAGAAGACTCCCTTCTTCACCAGATTCTACAAGAGGATTTGTGTTTCTTCTATTGCTTTTATATTTTACATTTCTAGTAGAAGCATTCCTCTACTTATCTTTGTAAGAGAACACAAATTCTGCTTAATTAAATTGCCTTCTTTTTAATTTCTTATTGCAATTGTTATTTTTGTTCTAGCACTTGTTTTACTTCCACTCCCTAATTACTCTAGGCCTCCACTTGCCTAGAGCGAGCTTAGGTAGTGGACATTTTCATCTCTTAAGTTTTAGCTTAGCAATTTTAGGTGTTAGCACTTTTCCGTCACAATTCGCATTTTGCCCTCATTATTTCAAAATTAAAAAAAATTATATTTAAAATACCAAAAAGAAAGTTGAGATTTATTTTCTAAGAGAGTTGAATTGCAAATTTGCCTCCTTGGACAACCCTAGATACTCCCCTATCTAGGATATAAATTTAAAAACATATGCGAATTCACGTGTTACAGTGACATTAAAAGCCCTAATTACAAATCACGCGACTTTTCGCATCACTTTTTGGCACCGTTGCCGGGGAGGCACCACTTTACTTAATCATTTTTTCTCTTGCTTGAAGTGGATCTCATCCCTTTCTCTTTCTTTTCTCTAGTGTGTGCAGGAACTACAGTGGGAAAGCGGGAATTTGGGAAGCAAAAGCTCAAAGTTCCTTTTCTTCTCGTGGATTTTCAGGTTGGTTCCCTTTTCTGGTCACATAGTCAATTAAAACTACCAAAAAAATATTAAACTTGGCTTTCAGGATCCCAAACAACTTAATTAACTAGAGTACTATCCATTAAAATTCATTGTTTGCTTGTATGTTTCATTAAACACCACTCCAACTCAAGTGTTGGTGTTCTGATTTTCAAATCCAGACTCTATCCGAACTTCAAAAATCAATTCCCAACACCACAGGTCTTCTAAAATTCTAAAATTTAATACAGTGATTCCAAACTAAGTGAGAAAAATCTTTTCCATATTTCATATCAATTGGTTGTGCATTTAATTTTTAAAAATTCATGGACTGCAGAGGGGTCACACCCTCTAATCTTCTTATTTTGCTACTGTCCTTGAATTTTTAGAATTTTTATACTCATCCAATTTTTATGAAATTTAGTTTTCTGGAATCCTTGTGAAATTATACATCTCACATAAAATCACTAAAACTTTTTGAGGCCAGTGGTGGTACAAAAAGTCCAGAATACTCACAGGTATCATTTCTGAACTTGGACACCAGCACAAATAAAAATCCACAACAAATATCAAACAAATTGATAAAATATTACAAAAATATTTTTTGGAATCCTTGTTTGATTCTATTCAAAGTAGTGGTATTGTTTGAATTGTTTGGACCACTACTTAATTCAGAAATCCTAAAAACAACTCATTGGTAGTTAAATTTCTATCCTAGGATCAATCGAATTAGGGTTTCTTTTTCATTTTTAGAGACAAACCACTAAAAGGAAATTGATCTCAACCCATTTAACTTGATTTCCTTTTGTTTGTGGATCTTCAAAACTTGTCTGAAGTCTTAGGAATTGAAACCCTAAAACTCATTAATCTAAATCAAATCCTAAAAGAGATGAATACATCAATTGTGTGACAACTTGATTTGAATTGGAACCACTTTCCAATTCTTGCACAAAAAAAAAAATTGAAATAACAGGGCAATAACCCAAATTAACACCCTCCACATTCCGTGTGCATTATAGTATCGTAGACCTAACTAAAATCTATAGCAACTTGATCCCTAAGGTTTCATCAACTTAGGCTTACTATATAGGTCTTAAGTTTTCTCTAGTTAATACCAATTCTGTCTTCTATATCTGGTGTTCAGGCTGAGGGGTTATGTCAAATGACCAGGTGCGAGTTTGTACAAGCACCTGGAGTTTTCCCTGGGAAACGTTTGGGCCCAAACCTCCCCTTAAGCAACTTGGCTAGATTTGTTGACAGAATGGGTATTCACTATTGATTACTTATTTCCTACGTAGACTAAGTCTTAGGTTTATTTTTAGGGAGTCACACTTAAGTTAGGTCTAGCTTTGGTTGTTTGAATTGCATGCTTTCTCTCATCTCTTTCACTTCTCCTCCCCTCCAATTCTTCCAAAATAGTGCATGCACGGGCGACGATCCCAAAAACCACACCTTGAGGGACCATCTGATTTCGCCCCCCACATTAGAAAATCGTTGTTTTCTTCTCCCTCCTCTTCTAAGAAAATGGAAAACCCAGGAAGCCGATGAAAAATTATGCTTCCACCTCTAACCCGTCAGCCGACCCACAAGCTGACTTCACCCTCCCTCACCTCCCTAATTTGGAGCAACCAGAAATTCTAGTAGGGCCAGGTGGCCCTCCAATTCTAACTCAAAATCCAAACCCCGTTGCGCGACATGGAGGGAAGGAGGCACGCGGTGCGTGCACACGAAGGCCACGTTCAGGCCTGTAGTGATGGATTTATTCGTCACTAAAGTTCCTGAATTAATGTTTTTCAAATTATAATGACCAAAATGCCCCCACTCCTTGCAACTATGAAAGGAGACCCTCTCCATACGAATTTTTCGTCCCTTCCTTCTCTTCTCTCCCTCTCCAAAAATCAAGAGAAGCTTGTCCCACACCCAGGATGCTCCTCAAGAGATAAAATCAATTTTTTGCCCCCATTTTGGAAGCAGATCCCGTGACGACGACATGCTGCCTCATTCTCGTTCCTCCTACCTCCACTTCCTTCTTCCTGCTCTGTTCCTCGTCTTCCAGGCGTCGTCTCGTCCGGCTCGAGCTCCAAGCGATCATCGAGGAGGATAACTTCTCTCTCCCATTCCTTTTTCCTACTTTCTAGAGTAGAATTTTCCTGCTTTCTAGTTGTAATAGTTTTCTTGTTTTCTAGTGTAATTTCTCTCTTTCTTAGTTGTACAAACATTTTGCAATATCAAGTGGATGTTTTCTCTCTCTCTCTTTCTCTTATTGTCTATAGTATTTCATTTCATTGTAATTACTCTTCTTTTTAGCAAAAACACAAAAAGAATATAATTGTGAATTTTGATCAACGTAGCCTCCATGAGTTTGACTCGGGATTTCTATTCCAGTATAAATTTTATTTGTTGAACCCGAGTTCCTTGCTATTCAAACTACAATGATAGGTTTTCAAAACCAAATCCGATAGCGTAGTTCTCCGTCATTTCAACATGCCCACGGTAGGATATTTAGATATCCTAGGAGACAAGCACTGAGGAGATGGTATGTTATTACGCATCTTTGAGGGGAATTTCCTGCCTCTCCGTGTCGGGAGCTCTTCCAAATCAACTTGTGCTGATCAACCACTCCTAATCTAGCTTGCTTTTTCAGAACATATTTAACACATTTTGCGTGATTTTGATAATTAAGCACACTGAACCAAATTGTGCATGGATTGGGGTGCTTAGGTTACTGTTTGCGAGACGAAATTGATGTTTATAAATGCATTGTAGTATAGTCGAAATCGCTTTGAAAATAAATAAATTTATTACTTGAATTTTAAGTCTAAGGTCAAACACAGGGAGCAATATGGAATTCAAAACTCAATATTACAATTTAAATCAAGAATAGAGATTGCAATAAGAATAATGTCAAGATCAATATGCAAAAAGAATGGAGTAAAATGGTGATTTAAATCACCAATTACTCCTCACAAATAACACTGAAATCAAAGCATCAAATAGATGTAAGCAAATATATCAGACATCTTAAATATGTGTTATAGTGCTAGAGACTCAAGGGTCTTCTTCTCTTCCTGTGCAGCTTCCTTCTTTCTTTCTTTAAGCTTCTTCTCTTCTTCCTTTCTCTGTTTCTTCTTCTTCTCCTCTTCTTCTCCTTCTCTTTCTCTGACCTTCTCTTTCACTTCTCTTCTTCTTCCCAAGCCTTCCTCTCTTCTTCTTTCTCTATTTCTTCTTCTTCTCTTCTTCTCCTTCTCTTTCTCTGCTGGTCAAGCCTTCTCCACTTTTCTTCTTTCTTTCTTCACACACAGAGGGTAGCCATCACAAGTTTTGGCTAAGTGTTGCATGGGGCAAAACCCTCCCCTGCCCCGCGCACTCTCTCTTCCTCTCCTCTTAGGCTCCGCCCTCCCAGGGCCTCTCAGGGTATAGTCTTGTAATCGAGTAGGCGTGTACCCAGGTCCAGGGCTGCAGGCATGGTCGCAGTCGAGGAGTGGGCTTAGACAGGTCAGGTGTACTAGATCCACGAGGGAGAGGTCATGGACGAGACACGTGATGGGTGTGAGGGACCTCACCCCTTGTCTCTAAGGCGATAAGCCCCAGACACTTTTTCAATTTATGTCATAGCTACCACTCGTAAACTTCCAATTTGGGACTATCCATCCCCACTTAGCTTGCACACGCTGCTGTTGCTTGCTTCACCCAATTCACATGTAATGATTGGTCAATGGCTCCAATTGACCATGTGAGTATGTTCCTGGACCAACTCCACTTTGTCTGGAGTCGAGGACCTGGAGCTGCAGGTCTGGATAGAGCTTCAAGCAAGCTCGAGGCTTGCTACGTCAATGGCGAAGGGGGTGAGTACCTGAAATCAACAATAAGGCCTTTCAATAGTGTCAAAAGGCTCAGGAAGGATCGTCGGACAATGAAGAGTGCAAGGTCTGTGCGTGTGTGGCGGAATCAAACTGTGTGTGTGGGAGTGGGAGTGTTCGGGGGTGAGTTTGGATGAGCGATAGGTGTAATTAGGTTAGGGCTTTTGTGTGTGGAGTGATGGCGGAGCTTATGGGGGTGGTAGCGGTGGGATTCATGCAGTGGCGCAGAGGATAGGCGTTGTCGGAGCTTCACCAGAGCGGCAGAAGGTGACAGTGTTGAGGGCAGATTTGTGATTGTGCGTGTGTTATGAGATTGGGAAAAGAAAGTATAGTGAGAAAGAGAGAAACAGAGGGACTTAGGGATGTGGAGGGCACCAGTGTTGGTTGACCGGAGCTGGAGAAGGAGGATGGTGTGGCGAGGCGACAACGTCGACTGAGGGAGATGCACGACCTCTTGTTGGCAGGAGAGGTTCGCGAAGATGAGGGGAGTATAGTCAGCTGTCCAATTTGATGGTTGGACGATCGGAGGAGGAGAGCAGAGAGGGGTCAATAGAGCTAATTCTGAAGGTGGCCGAAGATGGAGAAGAAGAGGGTTTCTCAGGCCAAAAACAAGTTGAAGAGTACGGCTGTGTCCTAGGGTTTCTTTTATAGGGCTTAGGAAGGATCTTAAGCTTGGAAGCCAAGCTTCCAAGCTTGGAAATGTTGCTAGAGCAAGAAACCCATTTGTTCCATGAGTTCCCATTAGGATTTGGGCAAGAATTGTGGCCCAAGTTGCGATTCAAAAGGAAGGGAATTCCTTGACGAACTTCCCTTTCAATTTTGAGAGGGATTCGTCAAGGAATCAAGGAGTTCTTGCCATTTTTAGGTCACCGGTGCTTGTAGCAATAGGAGTAATGGTGGCAGGGATCTAATTGTGAAGATGATAACCAAGTTGGGGGTCTTTTTATAAGGATTTTGAAAGTTAAGGGAATAAATGTAATAAGACAGGGCCAATTTGCAAAGTAGGTCAAGATAATTTTATCTTGGGTTCAATTTTTGGTACAAACCTAATTTGGACCTAAGGAATCCAATGGTGAAGTTAGATTTTGGTTTGGACCACGTTTGACTGGGTAATTTATGCAAAAACTTAAATTAGGGTAAATGTCTGTCTGAAACTCTTTTTTGGGCCAAAACAGGTTTTCATGGTCAATTTGAAGGTCTCAAATGCAAGAGAATATTTTTATATGAATTTTAGAGGATTTATGTGGATTTTATTCTGACCAGAACCTCAGTTAATTAAGCGGGTCTGCTTTTAGGGTTTCAAAAGTCATTTAATTCTCAAAACATGTGCAAACCCTTTTCTGCTTGTTTTAACCCACTTGTTATCCTTTTAAGATCATTTGACCCTCATTCAACTCCTGAGAAAACCTATGGGTGTACTGTGTTCAAGTTATGATGGTAAAACTGCAATTTTAACCCTATTTTCTTATCTTTCTCTCAGAATGGATTTGTAGTGACTTATGGCTCTCTAGCAGTTATGTAGGAGCATTTAATAACTTAATTGGATCAAAATGTGCTAGTTATGGCTCATGATGATTTTCCCATCATATTCCCATGCCTAGCTTTTGCTAATCTCTTGGCAAAATTTTAAGGTATTAACTTTGATTCTAGACCATATGACTTTTGATGATTAAAACATTGATGTGTGCTTTCCTTTTTACATTAGGTTAGAATGCAGATAGTAGGCCTCGAGGTAGCAAGTATCAACCAAGATTCGTACCTGACCAGCTCTAGCCTTAGTCCGCCGCGAAGGTTTCTAAGGCCCACAAGAACTAACCTAAGGTTCGTTGAACTCCACGGTTAAAGCACCCGTGCTTGTAACATGTTTTAGCCTAGGTTTAGTTTGCAGTGCATTTTTGTAAGAGAGAGATAGAACTTTTCTTTATTTTTGGAGAGTTTTCTCTCTTTCCTTTTTATTTCTAGCTTCGGATTAGCCTTACAACACGGTCTGTATTGGATTCCTAGTTCTCACCATCAATCCTCGTAGGGTCCCTAGCAATCGATGCTTCGAGATAGCACTACCCATGGCAACCCCCAGAATCTTGGCTTTTAGGATTTTGTGATAATCCTACCCATGGCATTCTGTAGCTAAATCCATACCTTAGCAATCGACATTTCGTGATAATGCCGCCCATGGCATCTGAACCAACACAAGGTGCTTACGTGCCCTCAGTAGGATATTTAGATATCCTAGGAGACAAGTACCAAGGAGACGATATGTTATTACGCATCTTCGAGGGAAATTTCCCAACTCTCCTCACCAAGAACTCGTCCAAATCAACTTGTGTTCATCAGCCACTCCTAATCTATGTAACTTTTTTTCAGAATAGATTTAACGCATTTACATGATTTTGATATTTAGGCGCACTGAACCAGACGGTGAGTGGATTGGGGTGCTTAGGTTATTGAGTCTCGCAAACCAGAGGTCAGTTAATGAGGCCGAATAATCCCTAAGCCTTAGACCTAATATTTAAGCTTCACATTTTCTGGACTATCTAGATCTTAGCGGATACTTGAATTTTTAAGCCTAAGATTGCAGCTCAAGAGGCCTAAGATCAGCGTTCCTACTAATCTCTTTTTGTTTCATTTTTTACTTTGATTTGGTCTAGAACTAAGTCAATTCCTTAATCTTTTACTAATGACTATCTCTTTTTCTTTTCTTTTCAAATTGTGCTCCTTTTTGACATTTTTATCTCTTCCCCTTTTTATCCTAAAAAATGATATGCCATCAAAATTTCCTCCCTTCTATTTTTGTTCTTTTTCAAAAATTTTTATTTTTTCTAGATTTTTTTGGAATATGTGAATTTTTTTTTATGAAACCCTTTCTTGTGAAATGATTTTCACGACATTTTGCACTTTAATACCCCCGTGCCTATGATTTGCAATGCTCTCATTATAAATTAGGTGGGTTCGAGTTTAGCTTAGATCATTCATTAGAACAGGTGTTGGGTGGGTGAATGGGTCGGGGTGACTGTTGCGGACAATTTCAAGCTTGGGTACGAGTGCCAGAGGTGGAGTCGGCTGTTGTAATGGATGAACCCTAAAGTGCAATATGAGTTCAACATAAGATGTGTCAAGAAGGGTTTTGGGTTTTTCAAAAAGATGACGGGTTACCTCCCATTAAGCACTGAGTTTAACACCATCGGTTGAGCGTAATAAGATCAGGGAGAATGGAGATCAAAAGATACCTTAGCCCTGTTCGCATCAGTGAGTTCAATGAACGGCTTGAGTCGCTAACCGTTCACAACAATGGGTTCTGAATCAAGGCTAGGTTGGTTGATTTCAATAGCTCCATTTCCAAAGATTTGTCGGACAAGGTATGATCCAGTCCATTTTGATCTGAGTTCTCCTGGAAATAATTTGAATTTATCATCAAAGAGTAGCACTTTCTGACCAGAGTGGAAAGATTTTCGCACAATGTGCCTGTCGTGGAAGGCTTTAACCCACTCTTTGTAGATACACGAGTTCTCATATGCATCATTGCGTAGTTCCTCGATCTCGCTTAATTGCAACCAGCGGTGTATTCCAGCCTTCACAAGATCCAGATTGCACTTCTGTACTGCCCAATAAGCCTAGTGCTCCATCTCGACGGGAAGGTTGCATGCCTTATCGTACACTAATCTGAAGGGAGACATGCCTAATTGGGTCATGTGGGCGGTCCTATAGGCCCACAAGGCTTCCGGAAGGTGAGAAGACCAATCTTTTCGATCAGGTCGAATAGTGACCTGAAGGATCTTCTTGATCTCTTGATTTGACAATTCTGCCAGTCCATTAGTCTGGGGGTGGTAAGGAGTCAAGATACGATGTGACACCCCATACTTTTTCATTAGGGACTAGAAGTGCACATTAGTAAAATGAGACCCGCCATCGCTGATGATGGCCTTAGGAATCCCAAATCTGGTAAAGATGTTCTCCTGGATAAATTGGAGGACAACTTTATGATCACTAGTTCTCATGGGGATGACTTCGACCCATTTAGAGACATAATCAACAGTGAGTATAATGTATTCGAAGCTGTTAGATCCAAGAAAGGGTCCCATGAAATCAATCCCCCATATGTCAAAGATTTCACACACAATAATCATGTTCAAGGGCATCATATCCCATGGGCCCATGTTGTCGAGGGTCAAACAATGAGTGCATGCCATACAATACATCTGTGTGTCTTTGAACAAAGTAGGCCAAAAGAACCCACACTGGAGAATTTTCACTACGGTTTTACGCCTAGAGAAATGGCCATCGCAGGCCTAGTCGTAACAGAATGACATTACGTCATTGACTTTGTCGTCAGGAATGCATCTTCGGATCACCTGATCATTGCCAATACGGAAGAGGTATGGCTCCTCAAAAAATATAGTACTTGGCCTCGGCAATCAATTTTTCCCGCTTGGAAGTCGGCCAATATAGTGGAACTTTCCCTATAACCAAGTAGTTTACAATATTAGCAAACCAAGGGAGATTGTGAATGGCTAGCAGGTGTTTGTCCAGAAAATGCTCAGTGATTGGACCCGATGGGTCGATGACGGAAGAAGGAAGACGGGATAAGTGGTTAGCTACCACGTTCTATTTTCCTGATTTGTCACAAATCTCACGATTAAACTCTTACAATAGCAAGATCCAGCGGATTAGTCGAGGTTTCATGTACTTCTTCGCAAGGAGATGCCTCACTGTAGTGTGATATGAATATATGATAACACGGGAACCCAAAAGATACGATCTGAACTTTTCCAGGGCAAATATTACGGCTAGCAGCTCTTTCTCAGTAACTGTGTAGTTACGCTAAGCCTCATCAAGTGCCTTGCTAGTGTAGTAAATGACTACAGGTTTCCCATCTATTTTCTGCCCAAGTACCACACCGACAGTGTAATCAGATGCATCGCATACGATCTCAAAGGGTTGAGACCAATTAGGGGACTGCAAGATAGGTGCTTGGGTTACTCGATCACGTAGGATCTCAAATGCCTGAGTGCACTCCTTGGAGATTTCAAAGGGGACATCCTTAGATAGAAGATTAGTGAGGGGGCGTATGATTTTCGAGAAATTAGGAATGAATCGACAGTAAAAACTGACGTGCACTAGGAAGGATCGGATGTCTTTAACCGAGCTAGGCATAGGGTGTTTGGAAATCAGATTCACCTTGGCTCAGTCAACCTGGATGCCTTTTTCAGAAATAAGATGTCCCAGGACAATTCCCTCAGGTACCATGAAATGGCTCTTTTCCCAGGAAAGAAACAAGTTCATGTCGATGCACCGCCTGAGGATTTGGACCAGGTGCAGGAGGCAATTGTCAAATGATTCACCAAATATTGAGAAGTTATCCATGAAGACTTCAATGTATTCACCTACCATATCTGAGAATATGACAAGCATGCACTTTTGAAAGGTAGCGGGTGCATTGCAGAGACTGAACGACATCATTCGGAATGTGTATGTTCCAAAGGGGCAGGTGAAGTTGGTCTTCTCTTGGTCCTTGGGATGGTTTGTGACCTAATTGTAACCGAAGTACCCGTCCAAAAAGAAGAAGAATCGATTTCCCACTAGTTTCTCAAGAATCTGATTAATGAACGGTAGTGGGAAATGATCCTTCTTCATGGAGGAATTGAGTCTTCTGTAATCAGTGCAGACTCTCCACGAGTTTTCTTTACGGGTCGGTATGGTTTCTTCGGTGTCAATCGAAAAAAAAACGGTGAGCCCTGCCTTTTTAGGCACAACTTGGATTGGATTCACCCATCGACTGTCGAAGATCGTGTAGATGATCCTTGCATCTAACCACTTAATGATCTCCTTTTTCATGACATCCTGCAGATTTGGATTCAGGCGTCTCTGCATTTCATGGGATGGTCGTGAGCCCTCTTTAGTGTAGATGTGATGTGTGCAGTATGAAGGGCTGATACCAGTGAGATCTCCAAGAGTCCATCCAATGGCTCTTCGATGTTGCTGGAGAACAGAAATTAGGCATTTTTCCTGATCAAGTGTGAGTCAAGAATTGATAATCATAGGAAACATTTTATTGGAACCCAAAAAGACATAGTTGAGATGATCGAGAAGAGGCTTTAATTCCATAATCGAGTTGTCAGTAGCAGTAGGTGGTTCAGGGTGGGTGTCGGGAGCAAAGGACGGAGCTATAGGTGTGTCTAGGTTGAGTTCAGGCTCCTCTAATTGTGGGTTTTGAGCCTCTTGTGGTTGATAAAAAATAGTCAGTTTTTCCTCGATAAAGTCGTCAACCACAGCTTCAATATCGCAAATATGTTCTATGACTCCGCAATTAATTCCTTGTTGGCCCTTAAAGATGTCGACCTTTAGTGTCTTGCTCCCAAATTTTAATTCAATTTGGCCCTCCTCACAATTGATATTGGCCCTAGTAGTGGCCAGAAAGGGTCTCCCTAGTATGATCGGTGTATTCTTCATATTCTCAGGTGCATCCATGTCTAAGACAATAAAATCTACTGGAAAATAGAAATCATGTACCCTAACTATGACATCCTCGAGAATTCCTTTTGCTGACTTAATTGATCGGTCGGCTAGTTGTAAAGTCATTTCAGTCGGTTTAAGCTCAGATTCCTCGAAGTAGTCTAGAAGGGATGTAGGTATCAAATTTATGGAGGCTCCTAAGTCTAATAAAGCTCGGTCGAATTGTATATCACCGATTTCATAAGAGATCAGAGGGGTGTCTGGGTCTTTTGCCTTAGGTGGAAGTTTGCTCAAAATGACGGAGCTAGCTTGCTCCGACAGTACAATTGAATTCCCGTCTTTGGTTCACAGCTTATGCTTAGGTGTACACACATCTTTTAGAAATCATGCGTAAGCCGGTACGTAGCATATTGCATCCATCAAGGGGATGTTTATATGGACCTACTTAAAGAGCTTAACCAGGTCCTCCTTAGGTGCCACGATTTTGGTTATCCTTTTTCCCTTGGTTAAGGCCTCGGGAAATGGAACCTTAGATGGTTCCTCTAGAATGGGTCCAGGTTCTTGATCTGGGATAGAGGTGTCCTGGATGACCATCCTAGGGTTAAGGTTTGTATTACCAAGTTGGGAGTGGCTCGGATAAGGTGGGTCATGTGTTGTTTTGGCACTGCAGGTAGTAACAGAATTCAATCCCACTAGATTCTGGTTTAGTGTGGGTAGAAGAGGTACTTGCTATTAGTAACCAGTATATGATGTCGAAGCCTCCATCCCGTCAGGTGATGGAGTAGAAGGGGTCTAATAAACAAAGTGAGCTTGGCCCGGATTTAGGTTCATAACGCATCTCTGGTTCGGCACGTTATTCGGATTAGGCAGAGGTTGTGAAGGAAGTGCACTAGGTTGGCGAGGATTTACCATCTGGGTAAGTTGATTGCGAACCTCTATGATTTCATCTTTGTGCTATTTTTGCATAGCCGCATTCGTCTTTTGAATGTCAGCTAGAGTCTGAAGGATAAGAGTCATTTGATCTGTATGAGTCAGCCCAGATTGATAAGTTGGGTTAGGCCGAGGCTGAAGCGGCTTATATGGACGAGGAGCTTGTGGTTGGGGCTGATATTGAGGTCTCTGGTTTTGATTATTTCTTGACCACGTGAAATTGGGATGATTACGCCATCTAGGGTTGTAAGTGTTTGAGAAAGGATCATTCTGAATGGCCTTGAGGTCCTTGCAGGTATGAGGAACCTCAGGAAAGTCAGAATACGAGGGGTCAGAGTTCCCCCAACTAGAGTAGGTGGGTCCAGAGTTTCCTCCAAAACCAGTATCAGATGGGGGTGGATATGGATCCATCCCCTGAGAAGGTCGGTGATAGAGGTTGTGCACGGCCTCCCTGCCAGAGAGTGGTTGCGTGAACGTGATTTGCACAAAGGTGGCTCGCTGCAAATGTCGAGTTAGCTTATCCACCTTCTTCTCAATAATAAAGACCTCCAGATGACTGGCCATCAGTTCCAAGTTGACCGAAGAGGATAGGCCCTGCGTCTCATGTGCTCCCTTTGGATTCGTCAATGCACAGGCATTCGTCCAGTCGAACATGCCCATGGATTCATTATTGATGGAGTTCTCGCACATATTCTCGAGAATCTCCCACACGGTGTCTTCGTGTTGACCCATGATGTTTCCTCCGCAGGTCGCATTAACGAATAATCGAATATCCTCATGGAGTCCCTGGTAAAAAGACTGGACTTGTTCCCATTTAGGAACTTCGTGGTGGGGGAACTTTAGCATGAGATCCAGAAAATGATCCCATGCCTCGTGAAGTGGTTCTCCTGCATGTTGTGGGAAATGTGTGATCTGGTGCCATAAAGCATTTGTCCAACCAACAGGGAAGAACTTTCTCAAAAACTAGGATTGAAGTTCCGCCCAGGTGTTGATTGGATGCATTTGGGTTTGGTACCAGTGAGCAACTTTATCCATGAGAGAGAAGGAGAACATTTTCATGAGTAGAATATCCTAATTTTAAGCTTCTAACCCGAAGGTTTGGGCCAGATGCTTGAGTTGTTTGATTTGCTGGAAAGGATCCTCGGAGTTACACCCATGGAATTTGGGAATGGCATGAATCATGTTCGGCTTGAGTTCAGTGTCAGGACCTCCAACGAGGATTTGTACTCGAGGTTCGATTTCCACCACAGCAGGATTGTAGTGATCTCGCATCATTGAACGCTGCGGTGGGTTCACAAAGGCTTGGAATAGATCATTGAGGCACTGAAGTTGATTTTCAAGATTATTTTCTTCCGCAGGTTGTGCCATGATGATGGATGAAGGAGAATTAGGTTCAGATGAATAGGAAGAGATATCAATGTGGTGGGGTTGTTGCACAAACAAGGAGGTTGAGGCTTCGCCTCAACGTGAATGAGTAGCTAAAGGAGGCCTCAAGGATGGTCTTAGAGACCTCCTCCCAAACATGCACCGATGGAGTAGATGAGAGGTAGAATGTGATGGACCCAATCAAGACACCCAAAAAATTTTGGATGACTATAGAGGTTCGGGGCGGATCATACCCCTTAGTCAAAAAGTTGTCCACCTGAGAATTACTTGGGCAGCAAGAGAGGGAGAGTCCCGCAAAAATCCCTACATGGTAGAGGGTCCCCATGAGTTATAGGGTTTCCCCCACCTGACCTCTCTTGTCACTGATGTTCCAGGTAGACCAGAATGGGAACTTGACCTCTTAAGTCTACCGGTTTTAATTAAGAGCAAGGGTGCTTAGGATTTCACTTGAACTTTAAGATGTGTTGAGTGCAAAAAAAGTGACCTAATTTGAAGATTGGTTGACCCAACAAGGTGGGTCAACTTCACCTGTTTGTCCTTAAAAATTTAGGTCCCTCTTTTAGTGTTCAAATGAATTTAAGAGCCTGATTTTAGGGTTTTACTTGAATAAATCACTTCAATCAAGGCTTAGGCACACATTGTTTGGAAAGATCAATTCTTGATTAAGCCAATGTGTCTCTAAAATCCTAGACTGGAATCCTTAATTGGCTCTAATTTGCTCCAATTTAGTTTGTCAAAATGTGGTACCTAGGGTTCAAACAAGAATGTGATAGTCCTAGATACCTTAAGCACTAAGTGGGTGCACAGATCAGGATTTGTTATCTAAATAGAATGTATAAAATCAGGCAACTTGATGAATTATCTAAGGATAGAATGCAAGTAGCCCTAAATGATTTCTTCCTTTTAACCTTTTCAGAATCATGGACTTAAAAGAGAGAGTAGTTAGAACTTACCTGCCCCTAGCATGTTTAATGTGCGGCTGATCTTCCTGGAATGTATCCTCCCTGAAACAAACCACAGCAAAAGAGATATATCAAGTTAGAATCCAAATCAAGAATTGAAATCAAGAGTTCTAAATTGCCTGTTGCTCCCCAGCAACAGTGCCAAAATGTTTGCATGGCGAAATCGATGTTTATAAATGCATTGTAGTATAGTCGAAATTGTTTTGAAAACAAATAAATTTATTACTCGAATTTTAAGTCCAAGGTTTAACATAGGGAGCAATATGGAATTCAAAACTCAAGATTACAATTTAAATCAAGAATAGAGATTGCAATAAGAATAATGTCAGGATCAATATGCTAAAAGAAAGGAGTAAAATGGTGATTTAAATCACTAATTACTCCTCACAAATAACACTTAAATCAAAGCCTCAAATAGATGTAAGCAAATATATTAGACGTCTTAAATATGTGCTACAGTGCTAGAGAGTGAAGGGTCTCTTTCTCTTCCTGTGCAGCTTCCTTCTTTCTTTCTCTGAGCTTCTTCCTTTCTCTGTTTCTTCTTCTTCTCCTCTTCTTCTCCATCTCTTTCTTTGAGCTTCTCTTTCACTTCTCTTCTTCTTCTTCTCAAGCCTTCCTCTCTTCTTTCTTTCTCTGTTTCTGCTTCTTCTCCTTCTCTTCCTCTGCTGGTCAGGCCTTCTCCTCTTTTCTTCTTTCTTTCTTCATGCACAGAGGGCAGGCATCACAAGTTTTGGCTAGGTGTTGCATGGGGCAAAACCCTCCCCTGCCCCACGCTCTCTCTCTTTCTCTCCTCTTAGGCTCCGCCCTCCCAGGGCCTCTCTGGGTATAGTCGAGTAATCAGGTAGGCGCGTACCCGAGTCCAGGGCAGCGGGCGTGGTCGCAGCCGAGGAGTGGGCTTAGGCAGGTTAGGTGTACCAGGTCCGTGGGGGAGAGGTCACGGACAAAGCACATGATGGGTTTGAGGGACCTCACCCTTGTGTCTGAGGTGATAAGCCCCAGACACATTTTCAATTTGTCACAACTGCCGCTTGTAAACTTCCGATGTGGGACTATCCATCCCCACTTTTCTCGCGCACGCTGTTGCTGCTTTCTTCGCCCAATTCGCACATAGTGATCGGTCAATGGCTCCAATTGATCGAGCAAGTATGTTCCTGGACCAACTCCGCTTTGTCTGGAGTCGAGGACTTAGAGTTGTAGGTCTAGATACAGCTTCAAGCAAGCTTGAGGCTTGCTACGTCAATGGCAGAGGGGGGAAGTACCTGAAAACATCAATAGGGCCTTTCGACCATGTCAGAAGGCTCAGGAAGGATCACCGGACCACAGCGAGTGCGACGGTGGTGGTTGTGAGGCATGGCAAGGTTCGTGCGTGCGTGGTAGAATCAGACTGTGTGCGTGAGAGTGGGTGTGTTCGGGGGTGAGTTTGGATAAGCGATAGGTGGAATTAGGTTAGGGCTTTTGTGCGTGGAGTGATGGCAGAGCTTATGGGGGTGGTAACGACAGGATTCGTGCAGTGGCGCAAAGGATAGGCTTCGCTGGAGATTCGCCGGAGCATCGTCGGAGCGAAAGAAGGTGACGGTGTTGAGGGCGGATTTGTGATTGTGCGTGTGTTGTGAGATTGGGAAAAGAAAGTATAGTGAGAGTGAGAGAGAGACAGAGGGACTTAGGGATGTGGAGGGTGCCAGTGTTGGTTGACTAGAGCCAGAGGAGGATGGTGCGGCGAGGCGGCAACGTCGACTGAGGGAGATGCACGATCTCTCGTTGGCAGGAGAGGTTTGCGAAGATGAGGGGAGGATAGTCGGCCCTCCAATTTGATGGTTGGATGTTCGGAGGAGGAGAGAGGAGAGGGGTCGCCGGAGCTAATTCTGAAGGTGGCCGGAGATGGAGAAGAGGGTTTCTGAGGCCAAAAACTAGTTGAAGAGCACAGCTGTGCCCTAGGGTTTCTTTTATAGGGATCAAGAAGGATCTTAAGCTTGGAAGCCAAGCTTCCAAGATTGGAAATGTAGCTGGAGCAGGAAACCCATTTGTTCCATGAGTTCCCATTAGGATTTGGACGAGAACTGTGGCCTAAGATGCAGTTCAAAAGGAAGGGAATTCCTTGACGAACTTCCCTTTCAATTTTGAGAGGGATTCGTCAAGGAATCAGGGAGTTCTTGCCATTTTTAGGTCGCCAATGCTTGTAGGAATAGGAGTAATGGTGGAAGGGACCTAATTGTGAAGATGATAACAAAGTTGAGGATTTATTTGTAAGGATTTTGAAAGATAAGGGCATAAATGTAATCAAACAGAACCAATTTGCAAACTAGGTCAAAACAATTTCATCCTGGGTCCAAGTTTTGGTACAAACCTAATTTGGACCTAAGGAATCCAATGGTGAAGTTAGATTTTGGTTTGAACCACGTTTGATTAGGTAATTTACGTAAAAACCGAAATTAGGGTAAATATCTGTCTGAGACTCTATTTTAGCCAAAACGGGTTCTGATGGTCAATTTGAAGGTCTCAAACCCAAGAGAATATTTTTCTATGAATTTTAGAGGATTTAGGTGAATTTTATTCTAACCAGAACCTTAGTTAATTAAGCGGGTCTATTTTTAAGGTTTCAAAAGTTATTTAATTCTCAAAATATGTGCAAACCCTTTTTTGCTTGTTCTAACCCACTTGTTATCCTTTTAAGACCATTTGACCCTCATTCAACTCCTGAGAAAACCCTTGGGTGTACTGTGTACAAGTTATGATGGTAAAACTACAGTTTTAACCCTGTTTTCTTATCTTTCTCTTAGAATGGATTTGTAGTGACTTATGGCTCTCTAGTAGTTATGTAGGACCATTTACTGACTTAATTGGATCAAAATGAGCTAGTTATGGCTTATGATGGTGTTCCCATCAGTTACCAAGTCCCGCAAACCAGAGGTCAATTAATGAGGCCAAATAATGCCTAAGCCTTATACCCAATACTTAAGCTTCGCATTTTCCCCAACCTCTTGAGGACTATCCAGATCTTAACAAATACTTAAATTTTTAAGCCTAAACACAAGCCCAAGAGGCCTAAGATCAGCGTTCATACTAATTTCTTTTTTCTCTTAGCATTTTTTGTCTTTCATTTTCTTTCTTTTTGATTTGGTCTAGAACTAAGAAGATTCCTTGATCTTTTACTAATGACTCTTGTTTTATTTCAAACTGTGCTCCTTTTTGACATTCAGATCACCTCCCCTTTTCCTCCTCAAGAATGGCATGTAATTAATTCACTCAAAATTTCCTCCCTTCTCCATTTTTTTGTTCTTTTTCAATTTTCTATTTTTTTGGTTTTTAGAATATGTAATTTTCTTGTGAGAACCCTTCCGAACTTTGAATTTTTGTATGTTTGCACTTTACCACCCCCCCATGCCTAAGTTTTGCAATGTCCTCATTGTAAACGGAGGGTGTGAAATAGTTAGGGTTCAAGGATTAGAATAGGATTATCGGGTGGGCGAACGAGTTGGGATGATTGTTGCGAACAATTTCAAGCCCTGGTACGATTACCAAAGGTGGGATTGACTGTTCTAAAACCAAACTCTAGGTGTAATAGACGCGAAGGATAAAAAGGATAATCAGAAGGGTCTCAAGTTTATGGAATGACAGGTTGCCTCCCGTTAAGTGCTAAATTCAATGCCTTCAGCTAAACGAAAAATGGTATGGAGGAGTGGTCAAATCAGATGAGTTTTATAGAACAAGCACCTTGATCAATAGCCTGGTTGGTCCAACAAGGTGCTTGTTCAAATTAATAGGCTGATGATACTGCCCAAACCCAATCAATTTGGCGGGTTGATAAATGTAGATTAAGAGATGCGGAACCCACCATATGCTGTGGAGCTCAAAAGGATGTGGAAATGCATAGCAAGGGTTTGGCTGAGTCAAATCAGCTTGGTCAGGGTAGGTATCCTCAAATAAAAATGAATTAGTGGAGGATGTAGGAATCCTACAAAAATTATTAGAGAAGGATGGGGCATGATTTGTAGTCTAATCGATGACTGAAACCCGATTGGAATGTGGAGGAGAATCATCTGCAACTGGCTCATTGAGAGGAGAATCAGAGTAGTAATTGAGTCCGGTAGTGGGTCGGGGTTGAAAATGGGTTTGGGAAGGTTTTGCATGTGTAGAAGAGGTGGCATCAATAAGAATTGTGTGTGAGGCCTCTTCTAGAAAGGATTCAAATGTGGGTTCATTTAGAGAGTCCTCATAGTAGCCATCAAACTCAAAGGTAAATGCCTGAAGAGTGTTTATAGGATCAAGAAAATCTAAGTCAGGAAAAGATTCAAACACTAGGTTGTAGACACTCTCAGCAATTTCTATTTCTGATTCCTGAGTATCAAAAAGAAATGATTCCATCTCAATGGAACTTGATTTTGAATCAATGATCTCGGGATCAGGGACCATAAAGTCAGAGTCGAAGAATGGATCATGTATGCTGAGGTCATAGATTAGCTCGTAGTCGTCAAGAAACAAAGGTTCTCTGAAATCATAATAAGATTCGAAATCGTCGAAAAACTTGAGAAAATCAAGTTCTGAGTCTGATTCAGGATCAGTGGTTCCACCACAGAATAAATTAAAAGATGTAGACTTAGCAACCTGACTTGGATCTAACCTATTTTTAGATTTTGAGCTCAAAAAGGTGTTCCTATTAGGCATGGGCTCGATTTTTTGGCTTGTAGGGAAGACCCAATCAAAACCCAACTCTTCCAACTCCTTGGTTTCTGTATTGTAGATTGGCATGACTTCCGAAAAATCAATATGTATTTCTGAGGATGTTGGAGAGGTGCATTCATCAAATAAAGGCCCAAAATCATAATCTCGATTCAAAATCTTATTTTCATCACATGGGGCCTTGTAATCATCCCAAGAAAGCTCAGATCCAGATTCTAGGTCAAGGGTGTGGGTTTGATCAATAGAATCTAGGTTGAGCTCTACAAGGATGTCAGAATTGCTCTTTCAAGTCACCTTATCAGAATAAGGAGCAGAATATACACCCTCAAGAGGTTTTGATTCAATCTCATTATCACAGGAGTCTGGGAAATCTAAGCTTGGTGACCCAGGGTTTTGTATCTCTAGGGCTGGCTCAAAATCATGTATTCCTGCAATTGGATCCTCCCAACCCATCTCAAGATTAGGAATGTTTTGTTCGTAATTTGAATCAGGTTCCATTCGGGTTGGGGGTCCATAACAAGCTTGATCATCAAACCCGGGATTTGGGAAATTGTGGCAATCACTAGTCTCACTCCAAGATGTTTTGTTAGTTTTTAACTGGTATTTTTGATCAATTGTTTTATATAACTTACTCGGCAATTCTCCCCATTTTTCTAAAAATTCATTGAATTTTTCTGGAAGTGAAGGGTTTGACCAACATTGCAGACAATCATTGTTGTGTAATTTCACCAATTCACCGTGTTCTGCGAATAGGAGATCCCAGGTTGAACCGTATTTCATTTGTGTCCATATTATCTCTACACAGTTAGTGATGATTTCTGTTGTTTTTGCAAATCTTTCCTGAATGTCCCTTGCATAATATTCTTAATGATTTCTATAGGCATTCTCAAGTATCTTTTCTTTCAAGCTCATTTGGGACTCAGGTTTCCTAAATAGTCTTCCTATATATCCAGGCTGCATTTTTGAATCGAATGGTAGAATCAAGATGTAGAATCAAAACTCAAGTTTAGATTGGAGTTGAATAGATCTGAAAGAACTCCCTAAGATAATCTGTGTATGTGCTCTAAATAGAAGGGATGAGGGACTGGATGTGAAATTTGACCCAATCAAGGCACCCAAAAGATTCTTTGGATGACTAAGGCAATTTCGAGGTGGATGATACCTCTGAATAAAAAATTCACACACCCGAGAAATACTTGGGCAGCCAGGAAGGGAGAGCTCCGCAAAGACCCCTACACGGTAGAGCATCCCCATGGGTTACAGGGTTTCCCCCACCCGACCTTCCTTACCATTGAGGGTCCAGGTAGACCGGAATGTACAAACTTAAGTCCTTAAGTCCACCAATTTTATGTCCTAATTTGTGCTTTGAGTTTCACTTGATTAGAAGTTAATTTTAACTTGTGACCTAATTTGGAGGTTGGTTGGCCTACAATGTAGACCAACTTCACCTGACCTGCCCTAAAGATGGCAGAATGAGATCTAGGTCAAGACCTAGAAATCACCCTGATTTGACTCCCAGGTTATTAGGTCCAAGGATTTTAGGGTTCAAGTGAATTTAGAGCTTGATTTTTTTTAGGGTTTTTGTTGATTAGATCTTTTCAACCAAGGGCTTGGGTAGCACACAAATGTGCGTGGGTTTGTTTCCTTTTATGTAGTCAAGTGTGAACTAGCACTTCAAAACTCTAAAAATTGAAACCCTAATTAGCTCTATTTCCAAGTCCAATTGATCTTTAAAAATGTTCACCTTGGGCTTCAAGCAAGAAATGTGTTAGCCCAGAGTGATTAGAAATTAAGCGTAGACCCTAATAGGCATAGACAATTTGGGTAGGGAATTCTAAATAAAATCATCTCAATCTTCAATTAAATTTGAAATTTTCTCAAATCAGGAAACTTGCCCTTTAAATGATGATTACTATGAAAAATAAGGCAAGTGATTCCTAATTGATTGTTTCTTTTGTTTTTGTCTTCCCAAGATTAGGAGGTTGATTAGGGAAGAATAGAGAAGCTACCTGCCCTGGTATGCCTGTTTTGCGTGGAAGATCTCCTTATGAAGTACCTCGCAAAATCATAAGAAAGCAAACAGGACAAGTCAATGCTCAAATATAATCAAATAATGCAGAGAATAGTGGTGAATTGTGCATTGCTCCCTGGCAACGACTCTAAAATGTTAACAGAGCGAGATCGATGTTTAAAAGCTAAGTTGTAGTATAGTCGAAATCTCTTTGAAAACAAATAATATTTATGACTCGAATGAAAGTTTGAGATCGAACACAAGAAGCAAATAGGAATTCACACACTAATCTCAATAGATAATATGAATGAGCACAATTAATTACTCAAAAACTAATATGCAATGTATAACATGAGTATATGAAGAGATAAAAAGAATTCTAGACAAAATAATGGTTATTTGGATCACCAATTATTAGCCTAACACATATATAGTATTTACTGAATATAATCAAATGAAGGAACAGATAATCAAATGTCTGATTTTACAATCAGACATCTTAAAGTGTGTTGCTACAGTGATCCTTCTTTCTTTTTCTTCTGTTGTTCTTCTTCTTCCTTCTTTCCTTCCTTCCTTGGCTTCTTCCCTTTCGCTTCTTTAGCTTTTCTTCTTCTTCCTCTTCTCTTTTGCGGCTATGCCTTCTCTTTTCTTCTTCTCTTCTCTTCTTTCCTTCTCTTGCATAGAGGGCGGCAATCCCTCTAATGACTGTCATAGAGAGCAAAACCCCCCTAAAACCCACTCTCTCACTCAAAGTTCATCCTCTTCTCTCTCAAATCAGGCAGGTATACGGGTAATCGGTTCAAAGCCCAGACCAGCATGGCATAGCCGCGAGCGAGGGCGTGTGTTGGCATGTGCGAGGGGACCTCACCCCGTGCTTACTGAGGCAACGAGGTTATAACATAAAATCAATTTAAGCAGCTTCATGAGCCCGTCAACAAATGAGGTGGGACAAAATCCCCACCCTTCCTTCACGTAACAGCAACAATAGCTCCTTCTTGCGATTTCGATCAAAGCTACGGTCAACCGCTCCAATAGATGACCCAAGCGTGATCTCGGTGCAATTCCGCAACTCCTGGAGAAGTGCCTTCAAGAACTTGCTTCAGAGATTGTTGGAGAAGCTCATTAATGGCGGCTAGAGGAACCCTACAAACAAGTAGAATGGCCTTACGGCCACATTAAAAACACTTAAGATGATTGCCGAAGCATGCAGAGTGCTTTTGTGATGTATGGATGTGTGTGGTGTCCGGCGGAGGTCAGTGAAGGTGGATGGCGATGGGTTTGTTCATTGATGTGTTTGGGTGAGTGGAGTGGCAAATAGGTAGAGGACTTTTTGATGAGGGTGGAGAGATGAAGGTTGTAGGCTTATCGACGAGTTGATTGGTGGTCTGTAGAGGTGAGATGGGCTTGCCAAAAGAGTGGCTGGAGACGGGGACGATGAGGGTGAATGACATGTCGAGGGATCGAAATTGAGGATAAATAGAGGGAAAAAGAGTACGGGAGATGAGGGAAACTAAAGGACCTAATCTAAGGATGAAAGGGGGAGATATTCCCACATCGGTGTGATGGTCGAACATGGGGAAGACTAACCTCCGAAGGGAGAGACAGGGAGGAAGAAGGGGCTAGGGCACCTCTGATGTGATTGTCGAGAGGCGGAGGAAGTCGGGGAAGAAGAAGATGCTCCCACTTTGACTGTTGGGAGGCCGTAGGACGATGGGAAACGAGCTCACAGGAGCTAGGTCGGAGGAGGCTGGAGGTAGGCTTAGGAAGAGGGTTTTGTGGCCAAATCCTAGCTCAAGAACACAGTCGTGCCCTGGGGCTCCTTTTATAGGGTTCAAGAGGTCGGTTTGAGCTTGGAAGCCAAGCTTCCAAGCTTAGGAAATGTCACCAGAGATGGAAGTTATAAGATACCCAAATCTCTCATGCAGTCGCATGAGAGATTGGGAAAGTTTTAGGGCACATGGATGAATTCAAAGGGAAGAGGACTCCACAAGGAATCTCCCTTCCAATTTTGGAAGGAATTGATTGAGCAGAGAAAGAGTTATCTTCAATCAAAGGTTGACGGAGTTGGATTCTTGAGCGATAATGGTGGAGGGACCTTTCTATGAAGAAGACCAAGAATTTGGGGGGCTATTTGTAAGGAATTCAAAAGTTAAGGATTTGAATGAGATAAAAAGTGTCTGACTAGACCAAAATGCAAACCTAGTCAAGATGATCTCAGATTGGGCCCAAATTTTGGTACAAACCTAATTTGGACCCAAGAAATCCAATGGTGAAGTTATATTTAGGTTTTGACCTCGTTTGACTGGGTAATTTATGCAAAAATCCAAATTAGGGCAAGTATCAGTCTGAGACTCTATTTTGGGTCAAGACAGCTTCTGATGGCCAAATTGAAGATACCAAACCCTAGAGAATATTTTTATATGAATTTTAGAGGGTTAAGGTGAAATTTATCCTGAACAAAACCTCAATTAATTAAGCAGGTCTATTTTTGCGATTTTTGAAGTCATTTAATTCTCAAAACACGAAAAAATCATTTTCTATCTGTTATAACCCACTTGTTGGATATTTAAGATCATTTGACCCTTAATTACCCCCTAGGAAAACCCGTGATTGTACTAAATTCATGATATAATGGTAAAATTATAATTTTAACCCTATTTTCTTGTCTTTCCCTCAGAATGATGATGCAATGAATTATAGTCTTCTGGTAGTTATGTAGGAGCATTTATTCTTTGATAATGACTAAATTGAGCTAGTTATGGCTCATGATGGTGTTCCCATCACTAGGTATTCTCTATATCTCGCGAGAAGGTCGTGAGCCCTCTTCAGTATAGAGACGATGAGTACAATAAGAGGAACTTATCCAATTAAGTTGTTTAGAGTCCACCCAATGGCACTACTACATTGCTGGAGGACAGAAATCAGCTTCGTATCCTGATCAAGAGTGAGTCGAGAATTAATAATCACTAGAAACATCTAATTTGAACCCAAAAGACATACTTCAAATGGTCTGGGAGTGGTTTCAACTCCAGAATCGGGTTATCAACAGTGGGTGGGGGTTTGGGTTAGCCTCAAAAGACATGGTAGAACCTAAGGATAGGTCTAAATCAGATTCGGGCTCCCTAATCTGTGGGTCGAGATCTTCTTGTGGCTGAGGTCCTTGGAGAATTGGGTTCACCTCGGGAATCGGATCCTCAACCAAAGAGCCTATGTCACAAACTTCCTCAATTGCCTCACAAATTATTCCTTTCTGGGCCTTAAAAATATCGATCCTTAACATCTTGTCCCTGAATTTCAACTCGATTTGGCCCTCTTTGCAATTTATATTTGCCCTAGCAGTGACTAGGGACAGTCTTCCTAAGATGATCAGCGTATCTTTTCGATTCTCAAGAGTATCCATGTCCAACACGATGAAATCCATCAGGAAATAGAAATCTCTCATAGTTGCAATCGAAAATCACCGTAGTTAGGAAAATAATGCATCGTAGTATAGCGACGAAAATCGATACGACATTTAAATTTATATTAGGCCAAGTCAATCTTATTCAGAGCAGCCGAAGGTAGTGGACCTTTTATAGGCACTGGAAGGGGCTCTTATGCTTGGAAGACAAGCTTCCAAACACAAGAGACCTCGTCGGTGATGGAAACAGTTGGAGATCCAAATCTCTCATGCGTTCGCACGAGAGATTGGGTGCAAATCAGAGATTGGAACCACACTTAGACGGAAGGGAATTCCTCAGAGAATCTCCCTTCCAAATCTAGGAGGAGATCTCTGAGGAATCAAGGAGTAATCCCCTTGGGATTCCATCGCTTTAATGGTGGAGGGACCTAATTGTAAGTGCGGCGAGGAAGTTAGGGGGCCTGTGCAATGGTTTTCAAAAGATAGGGATCAAAATGTAATTGGGTGGACTATTTTGCAAAGTAGGTCAAGATGACCTCCCCTTAGGTCCAAATTTTGCTACAAACCTAATTTAGACCTAAGGAATCCAATGGTGAAGTTAGATTTTAGGTTTGACCACATTTGATGAGACATTTTCCACAAAAATCCAAATTAGGTCAAATAATGAGCTAGGACCCCAATCTAGGTCAAAATAGGTTTCAAAGGCCAAATTGAAGGTTCTAAACCCTAGGGGATATTTTTCCATGAATTTTAGAGGGTTTAGTTAATTTTTATCCTGACCAAAACCTTATTAAATTAAGCGAGTCTGTTTTAGAGTTACAAGATGTCATTTAATTCCTAGATTGCACATGAACCCATTTCTGATTGAACCATCCCACTTTTCCTCTTATTAAGACCATTTGACCTATGTTTTGCCTATGAGAAATACTGTTTTAGTACTGCAATGATAAAATTGCAGTTTTAACCTTTGTTTCATGTTTTCTTCTCAGAACACTTATTCCTTGAATTAGGCCCTTCTTTAGGTTATATAGGAGCTCTTATTCTCTTTCTTAGGTCAAAATGAGCTAGTTAGGGCTCATGATGAGGCTCTCATCATACCCCCATGCCTAACTTTTGCTAGTCTCTTAGCAAAATTTCAAAGTTTTAGCTTCAGTTCTAGACCCTGAGTTTCTTTCATCAATTTATGATAAGTGCTTTTCCTTTTCCTTTTAATTAGGTTAGAATGCTAACAGTAGGCTTAGAGGTACTCAAGTACCAACCAAAATTTGGACCTGACCAGCTCTAGCCTCGATCCTCCGCAAAGGTTTTTAAGGCCCGCAGAAACTATCCTAGGGTCCGTTGGACTCCACGGTTAAAGCACCCGTGCTTGAGACATATTTAGCCTTGATTCAGTTTGCAGTGCGTTTTTGTAAGAGAGAGACAGAAGATTTATTTGTTTGGAGAGTTTTCTCTCTCATTTCTTTTTATTTCTAGCTTCGGATTGGCTTCTCAACATGGTCTGTATCAGATTCTTCGTCCCCATCATCAATCCTCAAAGGTCCTGGGCAATCGATGCTTCGTGATAGCACTGCCCATGGCAACTTCCAAAACCATGGCTTTCGAGATTTCGAGATAATCTTGCCCATGTCGTTCCGTGGCCGAATTCATACCCTAGCAATTGACATTTCATGATAATGCCGTCCATGGTATCTGAACCAGCAGAGTGCTTACATGCCCCCAGTAGGATATTTAAATATCCTAAGAGACAAGCACCGAGGAGACAATATGTTGTTGCGCATCTTCAAGGGGAATTTCCTGCCTCTCCGCGTCGAGAACCCATCCAAATTAACTTGTGTTGATTGGCCGCTCCTAATCTAGGCGACCTTTCTCAGAACATTTAAATGCTTCTGCATGATTTTGATAGTTATGTGCACTGAACCAGACTGTATGTGGATTAGGGTGCTTAGGTTACCGAATCCCGCAAGCCAAAGGTCAGTTAACGAGGCTGAATACTCCCTAAGCCTTAGACCTAATACTTAAGCTTCGCATTTTCCCCAACCTTTTGAGGATTATCCATATCATAGTGGGTACTTGAATTTTTAAGCCTAAGAGTCTAGCCCAAAAGGCCTAAGATCAACGTTCCTGCTAATCTCTTTTTGTGTCTCATTAGCACTTTTCTTCATTCTTTATCTTCTTGATGTGGTCTAGAACTTTGGTTAATTCCTTAATCTCTTACTAATGACTACCTCTTTTTCTTTTTCATTTTGTGCTCCTTTTTGTCATTTTGCTCTTTTCTCCTCCTCATGATTATGTGGCTCACAAAATTTCCTCCCTCCTCCATTTTTTTCCCTTTTCATAATTTTTTCAATTTTTTTTTATTTTTGACATATGTGAATTTTTTTGTGAGAATCCTTCTGACTTTCTTGGTTCTGTATATATGCACTTTACCACCCCTCCATGCCTAAGTTTTGCAATGTCCTCATTACAAACGGAGGGTGTGAAATAGTGTTGAGGTCAGGGACTTAGAACAAGATACATTAGGTGGGTGAATGGGTCGGGAGGTGACTAATGCGGACGATTTCAAGCTCTGGTACATGTACCAGAGGTGGGATAGACGTGGAGTACATACGGATAATCAGACGGATCTCGAGTTTTTGGAATGAAAGGTTGCCTCCCGTTAAGCGCTAAATTCAACACCTTTAGCCGAGTGGAACATGGGATGAAGAGGGAGTGGTCAAATCAGTGGAATTTTGTAAAACAATCACCTTGATTAAGAGCCTGGTTGGTCCAACCAGGTGCTTGTTAAGATCAGTGGGCTGATGATGCAGCCTAAACCCTATTAATCTGGCGGGTTGATAGATGTTGATAAACAGATATGGAACCCACCATATGCAATGGAGCTCTGATGGATGTGGAAATGGAAACTTGGGTTTAGGCTGAGTCAAATCAGCCTGGTCAGAGTAGGGCTCCGAAAAATGATCAGTGAATGGTGTGGAAACCCTACAGGGGAGATCAGAGAATGATGGATCATGATTTCCAATCTGATCGATGTCCGATGCCTAGTATAGATGTGGAATTGAATCATCTGCAAACGGCTCAGTGAGAGGTGAATCAGAATAGAAATTGAGTCCGGTTGCAGGTCAGGGTTGAAAATGGGTTGTGATCGGTTCTATATATGTGGAAGAGGTGGCTTCTATGCAGATTGAGTATGAGGGCTCTTCTAGAAAGAAGTGGCAGGTGGTATTATGTAAGGAGACCTCATTTTCTCCGATATCATGGTCAGATTCGAGATCGTCAGAGTCTGCGAAAATCAAGTTTTGAATAGGATTCAAGATCATGAGTTTCACCATAGAATAAATCATATGATGTAGATTCAGCAGCCTGACTTGGGTCCAGCCTATATGTGAATTCTGAGCTTAAAAAGGTGTCCTTATCTATTCTAGGCTCAAATTTTAAGCTGGTAGGACAGACCCAATTGAAACCTCACTCGTCTAAATCCTCGATTTCTGTATCGTAAATTGGCATGTCTTCCGAAAAATTAATTTGTCTCTTTGAGGATGTTGGCGAGGGATATTCATCAAAAAGTGGCCCAAAATCATATTCTTCATTGAAAATTTGATCTTCTTCATATGGGGCATCATAATCTTCCCAATAGGTTTAAGATCCTGATTCTAGTCTTGGGATGTGGGTTGAATCATTAGAATCTAGGTCCGATTTACCTTCAAGGGTCACCTTATCAGAATAAGGAGCGAAATTTACAACCTCGAGAGGTTCAATTCTAATTTCATTATTGCAGGATTTTGGATTTCTAAGCTTGGTGATTCATGGTCTAGGGTTGGTTCAACATTGTGTTCTCCTGCAATTTCCCAACCTAATTCACTATTGGGCTTGTTGTCTTCTATCTAGGTTGGGAATTCACAACCACTTTGTGTCTCAAGCCCGAGATCTGGGAAATCAAATTGATCCTCGATATTGTTCCAAGATGGTTCATCCTGTGTTTGTGGCATATACGGGTATTTCTGGTCGATAATTTATTTTAATAATCTCATTATCTCTTCCCATTTTTCAAGATCATCTTGGTGTTGCTCCCAAAGTATAGGATTTGTTATGCATTGAAGGTATTCAAGATTGTGCAATTTTTCTATCTCAATGTATCCTATGATGAGCATTGCTCAGGTTGATCCTTTTGTAGCTTCTGCCAATAGTACTTGGGCACAGGTTATGATGAAGGTTGTGGTTGTTGGGACATCAATCTGAATGTTTTCTATTGGTGTTGAGGTTTTATCTTCTTTTTCATAGAATTTCAAGGCATCCTCAATCATCCTATCTCTCATGGATCTTCGAGATTCAGGTTTCTTGAATGGTAGTCCTAAGTGGTTCGGTTACATATTTGGATCAGGTGGTGGAATCAAGATGTAGAATCAGAGTTTGAATCAAGATGTAGAATCAAGTTATGAAGCGAATAGATCTGAATAAAGAGTCCCACTGAAAATGTATGTGTGTGCTCTAAAGAGAAATGATGAGGGACTAGAGATGCTTTTGACACAATCAAGGCACCCAAAGATGTTGGATGACTATGGAGGTTCGGGGCAGATGATACCCCTGGATCAGAAGGTCGTCCACCTGAGAATTACCTGGGCAGCCAAAGAGAGAGAGTCCTGCAAAGACCCCTACACGGTAGAGCATCCCCACAGGTTACAGGGTTTCCCCCACCCGCCTCTCTTGTCATTGAGATTCCAGGTAGACCAGAATGGGGACCATGACCTCTTAAGTCTACCACTTTTAAGATCAAAGGTGCTTTAGGGTTTTCACTTGAACTTTAGATGTTTTGGTTTTGTGACCTAATTTGGAGGTTGGTTGACCTAAAGGGTCAACTTCACCTGACCTGCCCTAAAGATAGCAAAATGATTCTAGGTCAAGACCTAGAGATCACCCTGATTTGACTCTCAATTTATTAGGTCCAAGATTTTAAGATTCAAGTGATTTTTGAAATCAATTCTTAGGGTTTGTCTTCTTTAGATCTCTTCAATCAAGAGCTTGGGTAGCACATAAATGCGAGTGGGTTTATTTCCTTTTAAACAAGCATGTGTGACTAGCACTCCAAAAACCCTATTGTAGAAACCCTAATTTGGTTCTATTTTCAATCCTCTTTTCTTTTCACAAAAAGTTCTCTTTGGACTTAAAACAAGAAGTGTGTTGTCCACGGAGATTAAGCATGATTTCTATTAGGCACAGGAATTTTGTGGGGTTGGCTTCTAAAAATTGCTTCTACTTCAAAAAATTTCACAAAATGAGGAAACTCTTGCCTTACAAATGGCGATTACTATAGAAAGAAGGCAATTGATTCCTAATTTGATTTCTTCCTTTTGTCATTCAGGAATTAGGAGATGGATTTAGGGAATAAGAGGGAATACCTACCCTGGAGTGGTTGACTTGCATGGGAGATCTTCTTATGAAATACCTTGCAAGATCACAACAATCAAAATAGGGCTAGTTAGTGTTCAAATATAATAAAAAAGAATGCCGAGATTAGTGATAAATTGCACGTTGCTCCCTAGCAACGGCGCCAAAATGTTGACGAGGCGAAGCCGGGGTTTTAAAAGATGTACGTTGTAGTATAGATGAAATCACCTCGAAAACAAATAAGAATTTATTACTTGAAAACCTAAGTATCCGAGGTCTAACACAGGGAACAAATGGAATTTATTCACTAATCTCAATAATGTAATTTGAACACTTAAAGTTACTCAAAACCTAATTCAGAGTATAAATGCAAGAGTTTAGGAGTTAAAATTGTAGTAAAAATAGAAGAATTGGACATCTTAAAAAGATATCTCTCTTCTCTGACTCTCTTTCTTCTCTTTTAGCCTTTGTTTCTCCTACCTTCCTTTCTTCTTTCTTTCTTCTTCTACTCTTTGGCTTTCTTCCTTCTTTTACTTCTCTTCCTCCTTGACCTTCTCTTCTTTGACTTTGGCCTTCTATTTCTTTCTACCATCTCCTGCCCTTCTTCTTCCCTCTGCCTTAACCATGCCTTTCTTCTTCAGCTTCTTCCTTAGCTCTCCTCTGCAGCTACAGTGCTTCTTCTTCCTTCCTTGTCTTCTTCTTTTGCCTTGTCTTTCCTTCTTCTCTTCTGACTTCTCTTATTTGCCGCACCTTCTTTACTTTCTCTTTCTTCTGCTTCTTTCCTTTCTTCCTTCCTTCTTCTTCCTTTGCTGTAGCTAAATCCTTCCTTCCCTATTTGGCCTTAGCTTCACCTTGCCTTAGCTTCAGCTATGCCTTCCTCTTCCTTCTTCTTTTCTTCTTCCCTGCACACACTAAAGAGCAAAACCTATCCCCTACCCTCCCCGCGTTGCTCTCTCTCTATTTCTCTCTTTGGTACTCTCTCCCAGAGTTGGATAATCAGGTTGGGTTTCGCATGCTCGGGTCCAGGCACACCGGCATGGTGTAGTGCGCGAGGAGTGTGATGGATAATCGGGTCGGTCAACCAGATCCGTAGGGCATAGGTCGCAGACGAGGCATGCGTGTAGGCGAGGGACCTCACCCCATGTACTGGAGGCGAAGAGCTTAAAACACAAATTCAATAAATACCACTTACCTGCACTGAGCAGTTCCAAGGTGGGACTAAAGTCCCACCTGCTTCTGCTTGTGCGCCTGTAGGAGACCTTTGCTCAATTGGGGCAGCAAGACTCCTCACAAAGCTTGCTCTCTGGCTGGATGCATTCGCGCACTCAATGCGCGTCACCTGGAGCTCTTATGCCTGGAGCGCACGACCTGGAGCAACCTTGCAAGCAAGCTTGCTTCAGCATCAATGGTGGAAGGGGGGTCGACCTGCATTTCACTCAATACGGCCTATCGACCCCATTAAAACACATGAGGACCTTCGTCATGTCACGACAAAGGTGAGGCGATGGGTGGCTGGCCACAAGGCGGCCGAGGCATGCGTGCCTAGGTCGCTCTGTGGTCGTGAATGTGGGTTAGGTCGGGGGCATTTAGGGAGGTGTTGGTGGTCGATGGAAGGGAGGATGGTGCTCAGTGGGTGATGGCGGAGGTGATGAGGTGTCTAGCGAGGCGTGTGGAGGTGCAGAGCGGTGGATGCGCCTCGTCGGTGGTCGACCGGAGGTGGGGAAGATGGAGGTGGTCTGCAGTGCCAAGGGGTCAAAAGTGGAAAAAGAAAGAGGGGAAATGAAGAGGGGAGAGAGGGGAGTAATTCTAACCTAGCTAAGTGGACGAAGGGGGAGAGGAGGGGCGGCTAGCCGTGCCTACCACCGCCGGAGAAGAAGATGTCCAGTGAGGGAGAGCGGTGTCGACGAAGGGGCTGGAGGCACGCGCGCAGGTAGTTCGCGACGCGAAAGAAGGTGGTGAAGGCGGCTCTGCCACTGGTGTTGTGGAAGAGCGATGAGAAGGAGGAGGAGGACTCGTCGGAGCCTACTGGACACCTGGCCAGAGGAGAGGAGACGAAATTGGGGGTATTTCTCCAGCCAAGTCAAGCTTATTTGGAGCAGCCGGAGGTGGTGGACCTTTTATAGGCACTGGCAGGGGCTCTTATGCTTGAAACACAAGCTTCCAAGCATAAGAGACCTCTCCGGAGATGGAAACAGTTGGAGACCCAAATCTCTCATGCGTTCGCACGAGTGATTAGGTGTGAATCAGAGATTGGGACCACGCTCAGATGGAAGGGAATTCCCTAGAGAATCTCCCTTCCAAATCTGGGAGAAGATCTTTGAGGAATCAAAGAGTAATTCCCTTAGGATTCCTCCGCTTTAATGGTGGAGAGACCTAATTGTAAGAGTGGCGAGGAAGTTAGGGGGTCTGTGTAATGGTTTTCAAAAGATAATGGTCAAAATATAATTCGGTGAACTATTTTGTAAAGTAGGTCAAGATGACCTCCCCTTAGATCCAAATTTTGGTACAAATTTAATTTGGACATAAGAAATCCAATGGTGAAGTTGGATTTTAGGTTTGACCGCATTTGATTGGACATTTTCCATAAAAACCCAAACTAGGTCAAATAATGAGCTAGGACCCCAATCTAGGTCAAAATAGGTTCCAAAGGCCAAATTGAAGGTTCTAAGCCCTAGGGGATTTTTTTCCATGAATTTTACAGGGTTTAGTTGATTTTTATCCTGACAAGAACCTTATTAAACTAAGCGGGTCTGTTTTAGGGTTACAAGATGTCATTTAATTCCTAGACTGCACATGAACCCATTTCTGATTAAACCATCCCACTTTTCCTCTTATTAAAACTATTTGACTTATGTTTTGCCTCTGAGAAATCCTGTTTATGTACTGCAATGGTAAAATTGCAGTTTTAACCTTTGTTTAATGTTTTATTCTTAGAACACTTATTCCTTGAATTAGGCCCTTCTTTAGGTTATGTAGGAGCTCTTATTCTCTTTCTTAGGTCAAAATGAGCTAGTTAGGGCTCATGATGAGGCTCTCATCACAAATATTTCAACAGTAACCCAAATCAGATGTCAGACCCAAGTACCAAATGACTTTAACAAGCCTAGATCACCTAGAATTTGCCCAAGTGTTGGCACGAATCCCAACGTGCTACAATGCAAAGCCACCCCCTTCCCCTTCAAAATTTCCTCTTTCTCTTTCTTCATGAACTGGGTTTAGGGCTAATCAGGTAATTAGGTAAATGGATCAGAGGTCCAAGCCCACTGGCCTGGAGGTAGGCGAGGGTGTGCAAGTGAGTGGAGAGGGGACCTCACCCCCTTATGTCGATGTGATAAGCCACAGGCGCAAAAATGTTATAGACGCAAATTTGGCTTTTCCCTTTCCGATGTGGGACTAAAGTCCCATTCTCTCTTCACATGAAGCTGTGGGTGAAGGCCTCTTCAATTGCTACTACTGCTGAGCTTCTCTCTTCTAATCCAAGGCCCAGGAGGGACCTTGATGCAATTCCACCTTAATTGAAGGTAGCGGCGTGATAGTTGGCTGTCGGAGTTGGGAAGTCAGCAACGAAGATGTGGCAATTGCCGGCGAAGACCTAAAGACAATAATATGAGCATTAAGCCCCAATTAGATAGTTCATTAGGGTTGCCGTGAAGTAAGGAACGGGATGGTGGGGTTAATTTAGTGAATGGCGATGTAGGGTGGCCGGACGGAGTTGAGGAGGTCAACGTAATGGTGGGTTGTCCAGCGGAGGTCTTGGGCGATTGCTTCACTCAATAAGGTTAGGGCTTTTGAAGGTGGGGGCAAGGCAAAGCTTATGGAGGTGTTGGTAAGGCATTTTGTGGTGTGTGATAGTCGCGCAACCATGCCAGAGGCGTGGCTGGAGTCAGGGAAGACGGTGGGGGAGAGAGAGACACGGTGGTCAAATTTAAGTCCTAAGAGCTAATTCTTAATCTACGGAGGGAGAAGGAGAAGGATACTTGGCTATTTGGTTGAAAAGTGAAGGATCTCACACCAACATGTCTTGCCAGTCACGAGGAAGATGAAAGCTCCGACGAGGTAGACGGCGACGAGGAAAGGAGGAAGGAGCCTCGGCTTTGGTTAGCAAGAGGTGGACGAGGGTGAGGAAGATGTTAGGCCATTCAATTTGACCGTTGAGTAGCCGGAGGAAGCAAATTGAAGAAGCTTGCCAGAGTCATAGTTGGAGGCGGCTAAAGAGGAGGAAGAAGAGTTGATTTTGGCCTTAACCGGACTACTTTGAACTGTGGAACGTAGGGGAGCTTTTATAGAGGTGTTTGAGGCCTTAATTGCAAAGGATTCATAGATTTATTACTACAAAATTGGAGGATCCTCATCGGGAAGTTCTTGAGCTCACCTAAGCTCTTGACTTTGAATCAGGACCTAGGGTTTAGTCTAATTGGAAGGGATTCTCTTCCTGAACAATACCTCCAAATTTAGAGGGATTTGATCAAGAAATCAAAGAGAATCCGAGATTGAAGTTAGTGAATTTGAGTTTAGAGTCTGTTCACACTATTCATGGCGGTAAAGACTAAAATGTGAAGACGATGAGAAAGTTAGGGGCCTAAATAGAATAAACTTGAAACCTAGCGGTCTAAATGTGAGAAATAGAGTTTCTAAGGGCTAAAATGAAAACTAGGTCAAGATGAACTTTGATTGGGCCCAAATTTTTATGTTAACCTAATTTACACCCAAGAAATCTAATGGTGAACTTGGATTTGAGTTTTGATCACGTTGGACTAGGAAAATTGCACAGGAGCCAAAATTAGGGTAGATTCCCGTCTGAAACTCTATTCTAGGTCAAAATGGGTTTAGATGGTCAAAGTGAAGGTACCAAACCTTTTAGAATATTTTTCAATGATTTTTAGGAAGTTTAGATTGATTTTATCCTAACCAAAACCTTTTCAATTTAACTGGGGTTGATAATTAGGGTTTTTAGTACTATTTTCACCCTTGAAATGTGTGAAACCCTTATTCAGTCAATGCGAACCTACTTTTTAGAGTTTTATGCTCATTTAACCTTTAATAAACCCCTGAGCACCCTATGGTTAATGTTTCTATGCAAAGCGAGATCGTAAGGTTTACAATAATCGCATTGCAGTATAGTCAAAATCTCTTTGAAAACAAATATAATTTTTATTACTTGAATAGGTTTCCGAGGTCGAACACAGGGAGAAAATTGGTATTTAGAAATCAAGATCACAATTCAAACTGAAAGAAATTGCAATAATAGCAGTAGCAATGTGCAAAAATATAGGAGTAAAATGGTGAATTAGATCACCAAATACTCCTACAATATCACCAAAGAACTCAATGTATTTGCAATGAAATGAAAGTAGTGATCTATCGTCTAAAGAAGAAATCAGGAAGCTTAAGTTGTCTGCTTTTTCTTCTTTTCTTCTTCTCTGTCTCTGCCTTTTGCTGTCTTTGTCTTCTTCTCTTTCTTTGATTCTTCTTCTCTTACTCTTACTTTCTTCTTCTTCTTCTTCTTTCTATGCAATCCTTCTTTTCTTCTTCAGCTTTTGTCTTTGGCCTCCTTTTCTTCTTCTTCCTTAGCCTTTGCGAGCCTTCTCTTCTTCTTCTTCCTTCTGCCTTCAACCCTAGCTTCCTCTTCTTCTTCAAAATCTACTAAGTGTCGACCAAAGATCCCTATAGCAAAACCCTACCCCTACCCGCGTGACACTCCTCTCTTCTTCTCTCTTAGGATTCACTCTCCCAGAGCCACAGGCATTCGGGTAATCGGATCTAGTGCATACCCAAGTCTAGGCTCACCGGTGTGTGTGGTGAGCGGAGTGCAGGTCGGGTCGGGTCAGCCAGGTTCGCGGAGGCAGTGTCACGGATGAAACTGTGTGTGGGTGAGAGGGACCTCACCCTGTGGTAACTAAGGAGAACAGCCTATGGCAACTTTTCAATTTATGCGGGTGCGGGCACCTCTTCGTTTTCGAGGTGGGACTATCTGCACACTCCTTCCTCGTGCATCTATAGTAGAGATTTATCCTCATAATTGCCTCAGCTGTTGAGGCTCTCGACTTCAATTGAGGTCCTGGGTGCGTGCGTAAGAGTCTTCCGTGCATCCTGGGAGTGTCAACATGGGACAACAAGCCCTGGAGCGACCTCAAGCAAGCTTCGAGCTTGCTCGCTAATGGCGGCCAAGGCCTGCAACCTGAAATCAATAGAACGGCCTCTCGGCCACGTCAAATTACTCAGGGAGGATCGTCGGAGCACGATGGATGTGCTGGGGGTGGTGGCATGGTGTGTAGGTGTCTGTGAGTGTGTGCCTAGGGCACACTATGTGCATGTGAGTGGGTGTGTTCGGGGGGTGATTTGGGTGAGTGGCGAGGTGAACAAAGTGAGGGGAAGTGATCAGTGAAGTGTGGTGGAGGTTGTGGGGTTGTCGGCGAGGGTTTTGGTGGCCTGCAAAGGTTGGATGGCCTTGTCGGAGGTGGTGGCTGAAGATGAAGGAGATGGAGGTGCGAGGGGCGGTAGTGGTCAATTTTGGGAAATAAAGAGAGGGGAAGAAAATAGAAGGGGCAGGGAACTTAGTTAGGCAGTTAAGGGAAGAAGGGGAACAATGAAGGTGTCAGGTCTGGTGTGGCCGACGCCAGAGATGAAGGTAGCTCTGGTGAGGTGGGAGCTGCGAGGATGGAGGAGGTGGCACCTGCTGGTACGGCAAGACACAAACGAAGGTAAGGAGGAGGAATTCGCCGCAGGTATGGCAATCAGATGACGAGAAGGAGCAAGGAAGGTTGTCGAACGTCAAGGAGCCTTCGGTCATGAGAGGGAGAGAAGAATTGAGGGGAATCATGGCTGAATTCGAGTGTGGAGGATGCGGTGTGATATGGGCTTCTTTAAATAGGGCTCTGAAGGGAGGTTAAGGCTTGGGAAGCAAGCTTCCCAAGCTTGGAAGGTTGCCGGAGATGGGAGCTTATTAGGATACCCAAATCTCGCATGCGTTCGCATGAGAGACTGGGAGGGAATCAAATCTCAAAGATGGGTTCATACTGGTGGGAATCTCTCAGAGGATCTCCCTTCCAATTTTGGAAGAGATTCTCTGAGCAATCAAGGAGAAATTCCAAGTTAAAGGTCGCCATAGTAGATTTCCTCCATGATAATGGTGGAGAGACCTACTTGTGAGGACAACGAAGAAGCTATGGGGCTAAATGCAAGGGCTTTTGAAAGTTAGGGATAGAAATGTAATCAGACAGGACCATTTTGCAAACTAGGTCAAGACAAGTTCTCCTTAGGTCTAAATTTTGGTAAAAACCTAATTTAGACCTAAGGAATCCAATGGTGAAGTTGTATTTTAGTTTTGATCACGTTTGACTGGGTAATTTATGTAAAAACCTAAATTATGGTAAATATCTATCTGAGACTCCATTCTAGGTCAAGATGGGCTCTAATGGCTAAATTGAAGGTACTAAACCCTAGAAAATATTTTTCTATGATTTCTAGAGGCTTTAAGTAAATTTTATCCTAACTAGAACCTTGGTTAATTAAGTGGGTCTATTTTTAGGATTTCAAAAGTCATTTAATTCTCAATGCACACATAAACCCTTTTCTGTCTGATCCAACCCACTTATTATCTTGTTAAGATCATTTGACCTTTGTTTAGCCCTTGAGAAAATCCATGGTTGTATTGCATTGGTAAAATTATAGTTTTACCACTAGTTTCTTATTTTTCTCCTATAATGGTTATGCAGTGAATTATGACCTTTAGTTGGTTATGTAGGAGCGTTTATTGACTTCATTGGGTAAAAATGAGCTAGTTAGGGCTCATGATGGTGTTCTCGTCAGTTAATCTACATTTTTGATGTGTTATTAAAACAACATAATTAACCTTTTTTTATTGTCTTCTTCTCAAACCAGATCAGTGCGAAATTGTGACCCTCAGATGATCAAGTAGGAGCATTTATCATTTTAATCTAACTAATTGTGGATAGTTAGGACCCTTGATGGTGTTACCATCACTCACCCTAACTAGTACATCCTCGAGAATTCCTCTTGGTGATTTGATCGATCTATCAACCAATTATAGTGTTACCTCAGTTGGTTTGAGCTCAGTTTCCTCAAAGTGGTCTAGTAGCAAGGTGGGAATCAGGTTTATGGATGCTCCTAAATCCAATAAAGGTCGATTGAATTCTAAGTTTCCTATCTTGTAGGAGATCAAATGGGTGATAGGATCTTTCACTTTCTGTAGGAGTTTACTCAAGATTATAGAGCTAGCTTCAGACTCCCGTCTTTATTCCATGGCTTACGCTTTAATGTACACAAGTCCTTCAAAAATCATGCATAAGCCAGTATGTGGGAGATCACATTCATCAAGGGAATGCTTATTTGTACTTGTTTAAAGAGTTTGACCAAGTCCTCCTCAGGTGCCACGGGTTTAGATTTCCTATTTCCTTTGGTCAAAGCCTTGTGAAATGGAACATCTTTACGTTTCTCTAGGATTGATTCAGGCTCTAGGTCTTGGGTAGGTTTGTCCTTGATATCCATCCTGGACTTAGGTTTTGAACTACTTGGACTAGATTGACAAGGATAAGGGAGGTCCTGAGTAGTTTTGCAACTACACTAGTGACGTAGTTTAGGCCTGCCTGGTTTGGATTTGGAGTTGGCAAGATGGGAGGTTGTTGTTGATGTCTCATGTACAAAGTAGAAACCTCTGACCTATCAGGTGGAGGTGTAGAAGGGGCCTGATAAATGTAATGTGCTTGGCCCTGATTTAGGTTCACAACGTGCCTTTGATGCGGCATGTTGTTCGAGTTTAGCAGAGGTTGGGAAGGAAGTGCACTAGGCTGACAAGTCCCAACCATCTGTACGAGTTGATTATGAACCTTTATAATCTCTGCATTGTGCTGCCTCTACATGACAGCATTGGTCTTCTGCATATCAGCTAAGGTCTGTAAAATCAGCCTCATTTGGTCTTCCTTGCTGGGCCTAGTTTGAAAGTTCAGGTTGGGCTTAGGATGAGAGAGCTGATATGGTCATGGATTGTGCTGTCAGGGTTTGAATTGAGGTCTAGAGTTCTGATTATTTCCCAAAGAGGAGCAATTCAGATGATTGCACCATCCAAGGTTGTATGAGTTAGAGAATGGATCATTCTGGATGGTGTGGAGCTCCTCGCAAAGTTAAGTAGATCCAGAATAATCAGGATACGAGGGTTTAGAGATCCCCCAACTAGAGTAGGAAGGTTCAGAGTTCCCTCTGAAACTTGGATCACATGGGGGTGGATACACATCCATCAGCTGATATGAGTGGTGGACATTATGCATAGCCTCCCTCCATGTGGGTGGATGCGCATATGTGCCTTGCTAAGAAGAAGTGGCTCTTTGGAGTTGGTGAGTCAAATCATCCAGCTTCTTGATGTTGGAGGCCTTATCCAATCGACTGGCCACTAACTCTAGATCACCGGATGCAGATAGGTCTCGTGTTTCATGTGTCCCTCATGTGTTTGTCAATGCACGGGTAGAAGTTCGGTCAAACATGCCCATAGACTCATTGTTTATGGAGTTCTCGCATATGTTCTCAAGAATCTCCTAAACTGTGTCTTCATCTTTACCCATGAAGTTGCCTCCATAGGCTACATTGACAAATAATCGGATATCCTCACGGAGTCCCTTGTAAAAAGACCAGACTTGTTCCCATTTAGGAACTTCATGATGAGGGCATTTCCACATGAAATCCAGAAAGCGATCCCATACCTCATTAAGTGGTTCCCCTGCATTTTTCATGAAATGCATGTTTTGGTGCCTCAGGGCATTAGTGTCACCTGATGGGAAGAATTTCTTGAGAAATTTAGCTTGTAAACCCTCCCAAGTGTTGACTGGTCGAGTTAGAACCAATACCAATGGGCAGCCTTATCATTCAATAAGAAGGGGAACATTTTCTTGAACAAGGTGTTCCGATTCTAAACATTTGGCTCGAGAGTCTTGGCCAGATGTTTCAATTCTTAAATGTGTTCGAAAGGGTCCTCGAAGCCTAATCCATGAAAGTGGGGGATCAAGTTGATAATATTCAACTTCAACTCTGTATCAGGTCCCCCAGCCAGAATCTGCAACGTGGTTTGATAGCCACAGTTGTGGGATTATAATGATCTTGCATCTATGGACGCGATCAAGGGCTGGCTATTATATGAATCAGGTCGATAAGAGTCTACAACTAACCCTGTAGGTGTTGAATATCACCCCCTTCTTGTTCTAGATTCTCCATAGAAGTAGATAATGGAGAACCGGGATCAGATGTAGATGGATTAGAGGAGATATCGAATAGATCAGAAGGAGACCCAAACAAGTGGGTTGAGGTTTGACCCCAACGGGTGTGCCTTGCTAATGGAGGTCTCAAGATTGGTCTCAAAAACCTCCTCCTGTGCATGCACTACAAAAGAGATGAGGGGCTGGAAATGTTCTAGACCCAATCAAGGTACCCAAAAGAATTAGATGACTATGGTAGTTTGAGGCAGATGGACCTCTGGATTAAAAACTTGCTCACCCAAGAATTACTTGGGTAGCCAAGAAGGGAGAGCCCCACAAAGACCCCTACACAGTAGAGCATCCCCACGGGTTACAGGGTTTTCTTGCCCAACCTTCCTTGTCACCGCAGATCCAAGTAGATCGGAATGTGTGAATTGACCCAAAATTTCTCTTGGGCTGATCAAAACTAAAGACCTACCTATCAAAATCAGACTCGTCAAAACCCGCCTATGTTGTCTTCTCAGCAATCGAATGTGAGGCCCACCCATGTGAATGCACATAACTATCCCAATAGGGAATCACAGCTCGATCAAATTTTGTGAGCTGTGACTGAGAGCTAGCAACGTAGTGCTGAGGCTCTCGCTAAGGTTCAAAGACAACGTATGGTCAAACTGGTTGATTTATGAAATCAAATCACACTTTTGGCTGAATCTCGTCAGCCAGGTACTCTTCCATCCTAGCCAATTCCAAATCCTAGGAATCTGCTACATCCTAGGCATCATGGCCAAGTTCATGTAGTATATTAGGCCATTGATTTGAATCAGAACCCACCCTATGCACCTCCTGAAAGTGAACTTCCAAACCTGCATCAGCAACCATTGTTGTACCAAAACGATCCACCTATCATTCAAAATTAGAATTGATTTTTTGCTGAGCTTTTGATTGGATTTGAACTCACTTCCTCCTTTTTGCCTAAACTTTTAATCTCTTTACCTCGACCTAAATCAGATCTATCTTTCACAAAATCAACTCGTATCTTCTCGAGATTTTCATGTGATTCTGATTTTGGTTCTGCGAGATCATTCAAGGCAAAATCAGGTTGAGGTTATTATTTAACTCTTTTGATTTGGGCGGTTATTCTATTTTCCTATTTTTAAGCTAATTCTTCCTTAACTCATTTTCTACTATAGCTATTATGTTACAGGAATTACCTTTTACTAGTTTTATGCCTAGCTGAAGGTGTAAAACTTAACACTTGTATATAGTTGTTTCCTATTTTTACCATCTTTGTCTATCTCTACACTTGAGTCTACATTCTATCATATTACTTCTTTATAACCCACTCCTTACTTAGTCCGATTGACCACTCTGACTTGTGTCAAACTTCAAATCGTCCGCACAGAGATTTGTTGATCTCCTCTTTATGACTCCTTTCGTCACCCCATACTAAGTGAAGTGTATAGTCTTTTTCACCCTTTCCTTACAATGACATTATAAAAATTTGGTTTGGGGGGGTGTGAAGTGAATCTTTAATGCTTTAAGTGTAATGGTAGACAAAAGAAAAGAAAAAATGAAAAAAATGTGAAATACCTAAAAAATTTTAAAAATTTGAAAATACATAAAAAATTTAAAAAATGGATAAACCATAAAAATAAAATAAAACAAAAATAGGGGGATTAATTTCATAAGAAGAATTGAAGAAGAAATAGTAAGGACCTTATTTAAATATTTATAATTAATAAATTAAGAGCTAAATTCCTTAACATCAGAAATAAAAAAATGTACATATATATTGTAAATAGTGTACATTAAAAAGAGCATTGAATCCCTACTCTGGACTTTCTCTTGAATATCTTTTCAAAACACATTTGTTTACGAATTTTGAACAGGATTTTTCTCTAATTGAGAGTCTAAAACCCTAATACGGTCCATTTTTCCCACTCTTCACTCTAAAACAAAGTAACTAAATGCCATTAAATCTTATATGAGACTTAAATTTTGGAATTATATTGTAACTTTCTTGGTCAATAAAGACTAGGTTATGCCCTTTTGATTTTTGAATATCTATTTTTATCACCAAGTTGAGTAAAGAGACTAGATACTTAGAGTTAATCAAGTGAAGAGGTTAGTAGAATCCTTAACCATAAGGTTTAATGAGCTATAGTTAGCTTAATCAATCGAGAACATTCAGCTAGACTTGGCGAGTTGCGTCTTGACAGATCCTGTAGGTTGATACTAATGGGTTCAGGGACATGAAAGTGAAAGGCTTTGTTGTCCACTATCTGGTTTGCAAGCTAAGTAACTTAAGTGTCCAAACCTCACACACATTAGAATTGTCTTATAGGCATCTGAGACCATGAAAATACAGAGGTCAATATTGTTATAATTGTATTTTTTGATAACGACAAATGAGTTATTTCTTGGAAAAGACTAACATGTTGCAGGAAGGATTTAAAGTGCAAGAAGGACTTAAAGATAAGGATCGAGGAAAAGGAAGGGAAAAAGATTTTATTTTTAGTCTCTTTTTATTTTTTAGGATGTAAAAAGCCTTGATGTCTTTTGATCTTTCCTATTCTTACTCGCACTCTTTATTTTGTAAAGTTTTACTTCTGTTGGATTTTCAGATGTCTCTCCTTACCTTCAGACGTTTGAATCTGATTTTTAAGACATCTAATGCATTTTTCCAGACATCCAGGATCATGTCCAGAACCTATATTCATTGTCAGATCTTGCAACCTCTGTCATCTGAGTTTTTCAGACGTCTACTCTTTGTTTCAGACGTCTAGTTTATTGATTTTCAAACACCTCCTTGACTTTCGGATGCCTCCTAGAGATTTTGATAATCTCTTTAACTCTTTAGAACAACGGTCATAATCTTAGGAGTTGTTCAGATGACTAACTTTGTCTTGAGCCATCTAAATCAATCCAACATTCACTTTCTTTCCAACGTTTATATTGATCATAATTGAGAGTGTTTATTATACTTTGATTTTGGAACTTTGAAGGTCATCAGATGTCCTTAAGTTTATTCATACATCTTCTGGTTCTTTTTAAATTTTATAACTATATTTCTCTAGATTCCTGTTTGGGTCTAACTTCATTCCAGTAACGAGCACTCTATCCCTGATGCTTTTTTATATGTCCAATTTCTTTTTCAGATGTCTGCCCATTTATATTCAGATGTCTTAATTTTGTTTAGACATCCCTGTATTTGACCTAGTAACCACTTTGCTTTCCTAGAGTTTTGTTAGACATCCTAGTTTATTTTCAGACGCCTACAATTGTATTTTCAAATGTCTGTCATGGTTTTTTGGACGTCTGATATAGTCAAAATTTGAGTTAATGCTTTATAGCCATTCAATCTCAATTTATTCCAATTCAATTCAAATTCCAATGACTACCTAAGATCAAATCTGACCTCCTACACCTATATATGCCCCCATAGGTAGCCTTAAGAGTATACAACAAAGAAATTCACATTCTACTCATTTGAAAGCTCTTGATCTCATTTGTGCTCTCTTGTGTGCTTCACCTGTGCTATTGTTCTTGGGAGCAACTCTTCTTCCTGCTGCTCATAGGTTTGAAGAAAGGAGTATTCTTATTCTGTTATTCAAGGCTTATAGATTTATATTACTTTTTGATAGTTTATTTAGGTACTCGGTTTGTGGGTTTCCCGTTTCATCCTAGTAGAGGGGCAAAACTCTTCTTGGGGTTTGTCCAGGAAGAGGGGTTTTGTAAAGATTAATTGTTACTAGTAATTCGTACTTGGGTAGGGGCAAAATACTAGATTGAAAGATCTAGGTAGAGGTTTTTCCCACAAGGGTTTCCTCTCTAAATACCTGTGATTGTTTGAATTTAAATTTTGTTGCACAATTCAACCCCCCTTCTTGTGCCACTAACATTTGGTATCAGAGCCTTGTTTATTCTTGTGTGTAGGTGTTAAAGCCTATGCAAGATGATCAAATGGTATCCAGGGTGGTAACAACAAGCAGCAATTGTGGTTTCTCAACGACAAAGCTGCCTTACTTCAATGGTACGAATTACTCGTACTGGAAGCAGAGGATGATAGTCTTCCTTAAGTCGGGAGATTATTCTCTCTGGGAAATGGTGGAAACATCATTTGAAAGGTCGGTGAAACCTAAGAATGGAGTTTTGACTGATGATGATAAGAAGAAGCTCTCGCTTAACTCTATGACTATGAATGCCTTATATTGTGCACTCAACCCAGACGAGTTTAACTGGGTTTCTCAATGCACAAGTGCATATGAAATCTGGAAAACTCTTGAGGTTACACATGAGGGAACCAATAAGGTAAAGAATTCTAAAGTTGTTTTACCAACCCAAGAATTTGAGAAATTTGAGATGCAAGAAAATGGAAGTGTGAATGATATGTACACCCATTCCACTTTCATCGTCAACAACTTGAAGGCTCTAGGAAAAACATTCATAAGAGGTGAGCTTGAAGGTAAAATTTTACGTTCTTTGACAATATTTTTGAGCCTAAAGTCACAGCTATAGAAGAAGAAAATGAAGTTGAAAACTTGAACATGGATCAACTTCTTGGAAATCTCATGGCATAAGAGACCAAGTTTAATCAAAAGAAGAAAGGAACAAAGGAAGTGAAGAAAAAGCAATTAGCTTTTGAAGTGTATTCAAAATCCGAGGATAGTGATAAAGAAAATGAAGACCTTGCCATACTTACTCGTAAGTTTCAAAAATTTTTAAGATATAACAAGAATTTCAGGAAAAGGGATCAAGAGAGGATTCAAAGGTAGAAGCAATCATTTGCTACCAATGCAAAAAGAAGGGACATATTCGAAAGGATTGTCCATTTCTTAAGAAGGATGGAGAAAGGAACAAAAAGAAACAAGAGAAGGATTCAAAGAAGTCTTTTAACAAGTACAAGAAAAAGAAAGCTATGCAAGTTACATGGGATGATTCAGATTCAAGAGAATGTGAATTGGGGACTGATTCAACCATGGAAGAAGCCACATGCCTTGGACTTATGGCATTAAAAGATGAGGAAAAAAATAAAGGAACTTGGATCATGGACAGCGGATGTTCCAAGCATATGACGAGCAACAAAGAACTCTTTATGGAGGTAACAAACAAAGAGGGTGGTTCTATTACATTCAGGAACAACCATAAAGGACAGATTATAGGTATAGGTATTATTGGTAAAGGTAATGCATCTTCTAGTCATGTTGCATTAGTAAAAGGATTAAAACACAATCTTTTAAGTGTAAGTTAGATTTGTGACAAAGGATATGATATTCTGTTTAGTGCTAAGTTTTTTAAGATATTTGATAGTATAACAAATGAAATTCTTCTAATTGGAAAAAGATATAAGGATATATATATTGTTGAAATGGATAAAAATGAAATTTATGATTGTTTAGTAGCTTCAAATGATGACATGTTTACTTTGCATAAACAATTAGGTCATTTACACTTCAAATACTTAAATAAATTAGTCAAGAATGAATTAGTTAAAGGATTGCCTAAGAAAAAGTTTAATTTAAATACTTTTTGTGATGCATGTACACTTGGTAAGTTGAATTAAAGTTCTTTCAAAAGAAAAAATATGGTCTCTACATCTAGACCTTTAGAACTCTTACATTTAGATTTATTTAAACCAACTAGAACAAATAGTTTAAATGATAGTAGATATTGTCTTGCAATTGTAGATGATTATTCAAGATTTAGATGGGTATATTTTCTTAAACTTAAAGACCAAGCCCAATAAAATTTTAGCAAGTTTTTAAAACTTGTTCAAAATGAGAAAGGATATATGATTTCTCGAATTCGATCCGATCATGGAGGAGAATTTGTAAATCAAGTTTTTTCCTATTTTTGTGAAGAACTAGGAATAAAACATGAGTTTTCATTTCCTAGAGCTCCACAACAAAATGGTGTAGTGGAATGGAAAAATTAGACTTTTCAAGAATGTGCTCGAACACTTCTTATAGGATCTAGTCTTCCAAAGTATTTTTGGGCCGCAACCACTAGCATAGCTTACTATGTACTAAATAGAGTCCTAATTAGGCCTATGCTTAATAAAACAAGTTATGAACTTTATTATAATAGAATACCTAAAATTAGTTATTTCAAAATACTTGGAAGTAAGTGCTATATGCTTATCACTAAAGAAATCTTGATAAGTTTTATGCTAAAGGAGATGAATGTGTATTCATACGATATTCATCTCAAAGTAAAGCTTATCGAGTATTCAATAAGAGAACTCTAACAGTAGAAGAAACACTTAATATTAAGTTTGATGAAAATTCTTCTATAGATAATAAACAAGTTGAAGTAGTAGATAGAGATGATGAGGACACACCCTTTATAGATGTATCTCACATTAAAGATCAAAATACACATAATCTTCCTAAAGAATGGAGCTTTCATAAAGATCATCCAAAAGAACGTATAATAGGAGAGATTAATGACAAAGTCAAAACTAGATCACAAGTTAATTTTGTTCTAAATTCTTTTGTATCTCAACTTGAACCCAAAACTGTTGATCAAGTTTATTTAGATTCTTCATGGATACTTGTTATGCAAGAAGAACTAAATCAGTTTGAAAGAAATCAAGTATGGGAATTAGTTTTGAAACCAAGTGATAATTCTATTATTGGAACTAAATGGATTTTTAGAAATCAAACTAATGAAGAAGGTCAAGTAGCAAGAAATAAGGTCAGACTCATTGCACAAGGTTATAATCAACAAGAGGGTATAGATTACGAAGAAACTTATGCTCCTGTAGTTAGGCTTAAATCGATTCGAATGCTTATTGCATTTGCATCGCATTTAGGTCTTAAATTATATCAAATGGATGTAAAATCAGCCTTTTTAAATGGATTCATAAAAGAAGTTTATGTAGCCTAGCCTCCTGGGTTTATAAATTCTAAATTTCCTAATCTTGTGAATAAGCTTAAAAAGGCTCTAGATGGTCTCAAGCAAGCACCTAGGGCATCTTATGAGAGATTAAGAAATTATCTCATTAAATCAAGTTTTATAATGGGAAAAGTAGATCCAACTCTTTTTATCAAGAATCAACATAATGATTTAATAGTTATTCAAATTTGTGTAGATGACATTATTTTTGGCTCTACTAATGAAAATTTGTGTAGAGAGTTTTCAAAGATTATGCAGGAGATGAGTCTCATGGGAGAATTAAATTCTTCCTTGGACTTCAAATCACACAAATGGATAAAGGAATCTTCATATGTCAAACAAAGTTTAACAATGACACATTGAAGAAATATGGAATGGAAAATGTGAAGGGCAAAACCACACGATGGGTACAAACATAAATCTCAACTTGGACGAAAATAGTAAGCAAGTTGATGAAAAAATATACAGAGGTATGATAGGATCTTTACTCTATCTTACTACAAGTAGACCTGATATAATGTTTGCTACTTGTCTTTGTGCACGTTTTCAAAATTCACCTAAAGAATCACATGTCTGCATTAAAAAGAATCTTTAAATATTTAAAAGAAACTAGTGATTTTGGTTTGTACCATCCTAGAACTCATACTCTAGACTTGCTAGCATATAGTGATGCCGATTATGCTAGTAGTAGGATTGATAGAAAAAGTACTAGTGGTACTTGCCATTTTTTGGGTAATGCACTTGTTTCTTGGTTTCTAAGAAACAAAATTGTGTTGCATTATCCACCATTGAAGTTAAATATCTTTCAGCTACTTTGGCATGTTCTCAAGTACTTTGGATGAAACAAACTTTATATGACTTAGGATTAGAATTTAAACAAACTAAAATATGTTGTGATAATACAAGTGCTATAAATTTATCCAAAAATTCTATAAATCATTCTAGAACTAAACATATAGATGTAAGACATCATTTTCTTAGGGATAATGTATTAAAAGGAGAAATTAAGTTAGATTTTGTAAACAGTGAGGACCAACTTGCAGATATCTTGATAAAACCACTTAGTTTAGAAAGATATAGTCACATTAGAAGCCATCTAGGAATTTGCAAGTTGAAAGATTTAGAAAACTAAGTTTTTCAGACGTCTAAATGTTCATATCATATGTCTTATTGTCTTGTGTATGCAAGTTTCTTTCTTGGAATGAATTTCTGGGAATTTTAGACGTCTTGAATGCATCTCAGATGTCTTGAATGCTTCTCAGACGTCTGTGTTTCTATCTGATTGATGTTTAATGCATTCTTTTATCATTCAATGGTCATCTTTTTGAATTTCAAATGAAGTGTTTTGGATTCAAATTCTAACAGTCTTTCAGATGTCTTTTTCATATGTTAGACGTTTGATATTTTGAATGTTCTTGAATTCGAAATTCAAAACTACCTCTTTCTTTTACTCAATGGATATTTGACCACTTTTTGAATTTTGAATCTGCTCTATTAAAAGTGGAACACCACCTCATGGTCATTCTCATATCTTTTTACTTTCTACCACACTAAAAAGAGATCTTCCTCTTTCACTTCTCATTCTCCTTATTCCTCCATTGAAGAGCACCTAAGAGCACCGAACACCTCTTGATCTTTGTTGGGCGCCTCCTGTGTCTCATCAAATGTCTCAAGTGCTCACCAAACGTCTGTAGCCATATCTTCATCCTTTTATATACAAAGGTCTCTTGTTAAGGAGGATCTTATCTTCTTCCTTTGGTAATCACTACATCTTCACATCTAGATCCTGTATTTTCTTCTTATACAAACTTGTATGAGGATACATTTGTGTTTGTGATTAACTCTCATGTTTCTTTTGGTTTGGATTTTGGGAATTCTATTATTTTCTTTCTTATTGATATAATTCTTTCTGTTCAGATGTCTTGTTACATTTTCGGACATCTACTGTTATGACTTCTATTTCTCAAACTTTCAAACATCTGATTTTTTTTTTGTCTTATTTGTGATTTCAGACTCTAACTTGCATTACAGACGTCTGATTGAGGCTATTTTTGTGTCTTAAATGCTTGCTCTTCTTTCTTTTCCTCATTATGCCTCGTAGGAAGCAAAAGAGTGCTGGACCTAGTAACCCACCTCCTGTAGAAGAACTACCTAATGTAATGGAATAATTTTGCTTAAGCAAAAAGGCCTCACAAAAACCTAACAATTCTAAGAAATTTAAGGTTAGGTGTGCCAGATCAATTATATGGGATGATTTTAAGGATTACGGTCTCTTAGCCTTATTTCAAGCTCAAGGAATTCAACATTTCTTTGATGAGGAATTTTTTCCTAGTGGAAAAAATTCCTGGTATATTTCCCGAGCTTGTGAAATTATTTTATGCCAATCTAGTAAATGACTCCACACCTACTACCTCTATCCTAAAATCTAGTATTTTGAATGTATCTTTTACTGTTACTAATGAAGTAATTTCTTCTATTGTTTACACTGCCGATTCTGGAGTTCATGAGAGGGACATTGCAAAAGAAGTTACTTTCTCCACTGTTACAAAGACATTAGTTAAAGATGACGTTTATTTTGAAGGGATGAAACTTGAATCTCGTCATCTTAAGGTTGTGCCTCGCATTTTAGCTAGACTTGACTCTTGGAACTTACATGGAAAATCAGGATCATTTGATCACATTTCTAGGGAGATTGCCTACATCCTATATGCTTTATTAAACCATACCAAATTGAATTGGTGTGATTTAATCATGGACACATTATGTAGCACACACCGTAAGAACCTTCCTTTAGGTGCCTTTATTTCCAACATGCTTCTCCATTTTAACCTTGATTTGAAACACCAATTTGTAGATGAATCTGTTAAGAAGTTTGACCGCACTACTTTACTTCTTATGGGTCTTAAGAAAGGAATTGAAGAAGAACAAGTAGAGGAAGAAGTTCCTCAGTCTCCACCTTCTCCTACTTCCTCACAAGTTCCTCTCACGCTTCCTGATCCTTCTATTCATTCCTTTTATTCCACTTCTTGGGATTACTCTTAGGAGAATATACAGGGAAATCAAGAAGCTTTTCAAAAGGCCATGTTTGATGGGATGAACCTTTAAATGAAGAGGCAACATGAAGATCATAACTATCTAAGGAGCTTCACCAATCATTATGCTATGCAACTATCTCGTCTCGAAGACCACATGAAGAACTTGGAGTCTGGTTACTCCAAAGGAAAGAAGAAACTTTGATTCTTGTCTTTAGATGGCCACTTTGCGTCAATTAGGAATTTACTTTCATGTTTACCAAAACCTTTGTTATGATCATCATTTTTAACTTTCATATATTCATGTTTCTAATGTTTCATATCATGTTTCTAACTTGGATGTATGTTTCTTAACATATATTCATGTCTTAAAGTTTTTTTTGCTAATGCCAAAAAAGGGGGAGACATGATTGAATGTTAAAAGGAGCTCATAAGCTTGTATTTAGGGGGAGTATGCCAAGTTAATATTTTTTTCATTATAAAAAAAGGGTGAGATTGTTGTTATAATTATTTTTTTTTTATAATGACAAATGAGTTATTTCTTAGAAAAGACTAACATGTTGCAGGAAGGATTTAAAGTGCAGGAAGGACTTAAAGCTAAGGATCGAGGAAAGGAAGGGCAAAATATTTTATTTTTAGTCTCTTTTTATTTTTTAGAATGTAAAAAGCCTTGATGTCTTTTGATCTTTCCTATTCTTAGTCGCACTTTTTATTTTGTAAAGTTTTACTTCTGTTGGATTTTCAGACATCTCTCTTTACCTTCAGACATCTGAATCTGATTTTTAAGACGTCTAGATGTCCAGGATCATGTCCAGAACCTATATTCATTGCTAGATCTTGCAACCTTTGTCATCTGAGGTTTTTAGACATCTACTCTTTGTTTCAAACGTTTGGTTTATTGATTTTCAGATGCCTCCTTGAGATTTTGATAATCTCTTTAACTCTTTAGAACAACGATCATGATCTTAGGAGTTGTTTAGACATCTGACTTTGTCTTCAGCTATCTAAATCAGTCCAACGTTTACTTTCTTTCCAATGTTTACATTGATCATAATTAAGTATGACCGTTATACCATGATTTTGCAACTTTGAAGGTCATCAGACGTCCTTAAGTTTATTCAGACATCTTCTGGTTCTTTTTAAGTTGTCTAATGTTGTTTCGGAAGATCTATGCAAAAAGGATTGGATTTTGAAAACCTATCGTCGTAGTATGATTTGCAAAGAAATCCGTCAATAGATAAATTTACCGAAACTCAAAAAAATTCCAGGTTAAACACAAGGAGGCTACGTCGATCTAAAATTCGTGATTATATTTTTTTTGTGGTATTTTTGTTTTAAAAGCGAGATAATCACAATGACATTGATATTAACACTAAGAGAGAGAGAGAGAGAATAATCACTTTGTAACTATATACTACTTTTACAACTAGAAAGTGAGAAATTCTCTTCTAAAAAGTGATAAAGAAGGGAGAGATGTTATCCTCCTCAACAGTTGCTTGGAGGATGAGCCGTACGAGGTGACGCCTAGAAGACGAAGGACAAAGATGAAAGATGAAGAACGGGGTAGGAAGAACCAGGGACGAGGCAGGGCGTCGTCGTCGTTTTGGGATTCACTTCCGGAACGAGGGAGAGAAAACTTTGATTTTGACTCTAGAAGAGCATCCTGAGTTTGGGACAAGCTTCTTTAGAGCTTTAGAGAGGTGAAGGAAGGGATGATTGAAATGCGGGGGGAGTAGGCCTTTTTATAGGTGTAGAGGTTAGGGGCAAAAAGGTCATTTTATGTTAAAAACATTAATGCAAGGGCCTTTAGTGACGGAATTAAGCATCACCAAAGCCCCCGAATGTTGGTGTAGGTGCCGCTCAGGCACGTGCCTCTTCTTCTTCTCTGCGCAAATGCTTCATCTTGTCCAAGCATTCTTGGTCGTCCAATCGCGAGATCTAACGACTGAGACCGCTCCTCGCCTACTTTAGCTTCAGCGTAATCGCGTGCCCGTGCATGCGATGGAGCATTCGGGTGCACGTTAAATCACACGTAGGTGATCCGTGCGGTCGGATTTTTCATCTGAAGTGCGGATTACACCATCTTGGCCCTTGATCTCTGACCTTCCTCGGATTATATCTGATGCTACGGAAGTCCGATCGGGGCAATCTTGGAGTCGTTGAACTCCAATCGTCACCCTGATTAGATTCGTATAGTTGGATCTTTGATCCGAGGCCCCGATTTAAAGTCACCCTGTTCCTGGCCACAAAAAAAAAGAAATTACTATATAATTTGTACAATTTGGCCTAAATGCATGATGATGCATGTTATGCAATATTTATAATGAATGAAGCTAATATGATACTAAGAACATGCATTAATAGACATTTTTGGCTATTCAAATGTAAGTACATCACACCCCCATACCTATCTTTTGCTAGTCCCTAGCAAAAGCTATATGCTATTTACAAAAGAATTAGGTCAGATTTCTTAGGCAAAAGTTATTCTTCAACACTAGGAGATTTTTACAAGGAACCTAAACTACAAAGACACAACAGTGCCCGGGTGTCTGCCAAAATACAGACCGCCTCAAGCCCTCACCTTATTCAAAGGAAGATCTTTTTCTTCTTTTCTTCTTTTCTAATTTTTTGGATTTTTGAGTTTAGGCTTTCTGAGCAGCTTTCTACGGCCACTCAACCCTCCCAAGACTCGAAGAGAACCCTAAGTTCTAAGCATCTTTGTGTGAAATGTGATAGACTCACTGATCAGAGATTAGAATGGACTTCGAGTTTCTACACCCCTAGGTGACCTTGAAAAGAAATTCTGCCTAAAGGTGTATCTATTCTACCGGTAGCTTTCTCCCTACTTTTATTTTTATGGGGTCAACACAAGGGCGAACCCAGTGTATATCTCCCCATCTTATTCTACTTCTTCACTTCTTCCTATGTGTTTTAGAATTTTACATGCATTTCTTGAGCTGGGTTCTGGACAACCTACTAATGGGCTGTTACCCACGATAACTTACCAGCTATATTCATGCGGTGAACTGTGACTTATTTCTTTTTCTTTTTTTTACTCCTTTTTTTAAATATTTTTCTTTTCTCTTTTTTTTTAAATAGGTGGCTTCCTTGATCTAAGATTTACCTAAAGGCAGTAGGAAAAGAATGGTCGTGTGACTAGGCTCTGGACAACCTACCTATGGGCTATTACCCACAATCACTTGCCAGCCATACCACCCTAGAAGGTTCATTAGCTACCTAATTTCCATAAAAATCATGGAAAAATGAGTTAGTGCAAATAGCGTGTAGATGCTTAAACATAAAATCCCCTTAAATCAGAGGGTGGGTTGATAAGTTGTGTACTTATCACCCCAACTTATTTAACCAATTTGAAGTAAATTCAGAATGGTGAGGACTCAATAAACAAATCCACATTTTAGTGGACACCCAGGCTGATTAAGCCCAAAGACCTGAAGGGTCTAAGTGTTTAGATCCTGCTGTATTATTCCCTAACGTTGAAAAATCCTAATGCACAATTATTCTTTCCTAATTCAATTTTTTTTCATTTTTTTTTAATAAAGAAAGAAAGAAAAAGAAAAAAAATAAGTAGAATTTACAAAAATTCCATAGAGATGACAAAATGATTTAGAAATGAATCCAACCCCCCATGCCTAGCTGATGCAATGTCCTCATTGAAAATACAGTGCATGAGAAGCAGGGTAGAATGAAGAAGATATCACCTATATATGATGCTCGGGTTAGCTCTGAGTTAGACTATACAAATGCTGAGTTTAATGCCATCAACTAGGCAAAGTCCAGCCAAAGAAATCACGATATGAGTAGAGCAACCGTGTCTGAGATGGGTTCTAGAACAATACAAACAACAAAAGGCTTTAGACATTGACCGTTGGCTTTAAAAGAATTGTCGTCTTTGGGTTAGAGATCTGAATTGCCCCATTTGGAAATATTTGATCAATGATGAACGGGCTATTCCATTTTGACCTAAGTTTGCCAAGAAAGAGCTTAAGTCAAGAATCAAAGAGCCAGACCTTCTGGTTCGGCTCAAAGCTCTTTTGGGATATCAATTGGTCATGAAGAGCTTTGGTCCGAGCCTTATAGATCTTGGCATTCTTGTATGCGTCATTTCTAAGCTCCTCCAACTCAGATAGTTCGAGTTTCCTGGTCTTTCTGGCTAAACTCAAATCCAAATTACATTGCTTGATTGCCTAGAATGCCCTATGTTCAATCTCTATGGGTAAATGGCACTCCTTTCCATACACCAGACGAAATGGTGACATGCTGATAGGCGTTTTGTATGTCGTATGGTAGGCCCAAAGAGTGTCCTCAAGCTTTTGAGCCCAATCTTTATGATTAGGTCTAACCATTTTCTGCAGAATATTCTTGATCTCCCGATTGGAGATCTCAGCCTATCCATTCATCGGGGGGTGGTAAAGTGTGGACATTCTATGATTTACCCCATATTTTGCTAGTAAACTATGGAACTGGGCATTAGTGAAATGAGTACCACCATCACTAATGATGGCCCTCGGAATCCCGAACCGACTGAAGATGATCTTCTTGACTAAATCGATGACCACCTTGTGGTCATTGGTTCCGGTGGGAATAGCCTCAATCTACTTGGACACATAATTAACAGCAACGAGAATGTACTGGTGTCCAAATGAAGGGAGGAAGGGTCCCATGAAATCGATTCCCCAAACATCAAAGATTTCAACGGGTAGAATCAGGTTTAAAGGCATCATATCTCTCTTAGTTATGCTCCTAAGTGCCTGGCATCGGGAACATGACCTCGAGAATTCCTGGGCATCCTTGAATAAAGATGGCCAATGGAATCCAGATTGCAAAATTTTTGTAGCGGTCTTTTTCTCAGAGAAATGTCCACCACACGTAGATGCATGGCAGAACTCGAGTATACTTTGGAATTCATTCTCTAGAACATGTCGGCAAATAATCTAATCAAAGCCTATGTGGTACAGTTCAGGGTCCTCCCAGAAGTAATATTTGGCCTCATATTTGAGTCTATGTCGTTGTTGCTTGGTCCAATCCTGGGGGATTTGACTAATGGTCAAATAATTTACAATGTCTACAAACCATGGGGTTTAGACACCTGATACGGTAAGAATGGTTTCGTCCGGAAAAGTACCAGCAATCAGAATATCCAAATAAGAAGAATCACTTAGAAGTCTCTAAAGATGATCCACTACCACATTCAATGCCCCAGATTTATCTTTGATTTCATGATCGAATTCTTGAAGTAAAAGAATCCCTCGGATAAGCCAAGGTTTGGCATAATTTTTGGCCAAGAGATGTCTCAAGGTCGAGTGATCAGTGTAAATTATGTTGTGAGACCCTAAGAGATAAGCCCTGAATTTCTCCAAAGCATATACTACAACTAGCAATTCCTTCTTAGTAATAGTGTAATTCCTCTAGGCCTCGTCCATAGTTTTGCTAGCATAGTAAATGACAGAGAGCTTCCTATCAATCTTTTGACCCAAAATAGCCTCAACCCCGTAATCAGAAGTGTTGGTCATGATCTCAAATGGGCTGTGCAAACCAGTGGTTGCAACACTAGAGCACAAGTGACTGCCATTTTAAGAAAATCAAATGCCTTACGGCATGATTTGTTGAAATCAAATGACGTATCTTTGGCAAGAAGATTGCTTAAAGGGCGAGCAACCTTAGAGAAGTCCTTGATGAACCTCTTATAGAATCCCACATGACCAAGAAATGATCGAATTTGTTTGACAGATGTGGGAGGAGGAAGTTTGGAGATAGCATCAACCTTAGCTTCGTCAACTTCAATTCCTCATTAAGATATAACATGACCCAAGATGATGCCTTCTTGTGTCATGAAATGACTCTTTTCCCAACTAAGGACCAATCTTGTTTTGATGCATCTTTTAAAGATCATTTCAAGATTAGCCAAGCAAGAATCAAACGATTCTCTGACAATAAAGAAATCGTCCATGAAAACTTCCATAAATTCTCCCACCATGTCAGAGAATATAGCTAGCATACACCTTTAAAAAGTCGCAGGTGCATTGCATAAGCCAAATGGCATTCTACGAAAAGAAAAGGTTCCGAAGGGACACATAAAAGTCATTTTTTCCTGATCCTCGAGATGGGTAGGGACTTGATTGTATCCCGAGTAACCATCTAGGAAACAGAAGTACTTTTGCCCGGCTAGTCTTTCAAGGATTTGATCGATGAAAGGCAAAGGGAAATGATCTTTTTGCATGGCTGTGTTCAGCTTCCTGTAATCAATGCAGACCCTCCAAGAGTAAGCTGAACGAGTTGCGACAGATTCTCCTTTCTCGTTAGTCACAACGGTAATCCCAGCTTTCTTGGGAACAATTTGCACGGGACTTACCCAAGGACTATCAGAGATCGAATAAATGATTCCTACGTCGAGCCACTTAATTATTTCCTTCTTGACCACTTCTCACATATTAGGATTTAATCTCCTTTGCATTTGGTAAGAAGGGCAAGATCCATCTTCCAAGAATATTCAGTGATTGCAGTAAGATGGCTCGATCAACCTAAGGTCATGAATGGTCCAACCAATTGCCTCCTTATGTTCCTTTAGGACCTTGATCAGTTTAATCTCCTACTCCTTAGTTAATTTAGCACTGATAATCATAGGGAGCATCTTTTGAGGTCCCAAAAACTAATATTTCAAACTCTCAGGCAATGATTTCAGTTCGAGCTAGAGCTGGTTTAGGATGGAAGGTAAGGATGATGTTGATGAAGATTCATCAAGAGGAAGTGGTTGAAAGTGGACAAAATCAATAACCTCTTCAGAATGTGGCAGGTTTGCCACAGAGGGTTGAGGGTCAGATTCATCAAGATAGGAGGAACTTTCAATTGCAGAAACTGCCATACATGTTTCACTATTCAAGTTATCTTCCTCAAGTTCCTCTATTAATCCACAATCCTCAAATTTGTTAATCACCTTAAAAATATCCAATTTCAATTTTTGATTCCCAAAGTCTATTTCCAGGCTACCGCTCTCACAGTTGATATTGGCCTTAGCGGTAGCCAAGAATAGACGCCCCAGAATGATGGCCATGTTCCTTAAATTCTCAGGTACATCCATGTCAAGGATAAGGAAATCTATAGGAAAATAGAAATCATTAGCCTTGACAATAACATCCTTAATAACACCTCTCGTATTGGTGACCGAACGGTCTACTACATGCAGTGTTACTGAGGTCGACCGAAGTTTACCTAATCCGAACTTCTCGTAAAGAGAAGTCGGAAATGGGTCAATGGATGCACCTAGATCTAGAAGTGCCCTATCAAAGGTGTAATCTCCGATGACACAAGAAATCAAAGGGACACCTGGATCTCTCTTTTCTGGAGGAAGGTTACGTAGGATAACAGAACTAAACTGCTCAGAGAGTATCACCTTCCTCGGAACAGATTCCCTCGACTTATGCTTCTGTGTGCATAAAACCTTTAAAAATTTAGCATAAATCGGTATGTGTTTGATAGCGTCAAGGAGCAGGATATTGATTTCGACATTCTTGAATATATTCAAGAGCTCCTCGTTACTATCAACAAGCTTCTTCTTCCTAGGTTTAATCAAGGCCTCAAGGAAAGGAACATGAGTCAGATCTTTGGAATCAGGTTCCTAAGCCTTGATTTCTTCTTCAGAGTTCTCCTTTCTCTCCTTATTTTCTCCAAGATTTGGTAGATCAAAACAAGGTAGTTTTGGGTCTTAGGTTTGCCTTCCACTCCTCAAGGTAACAAAGTTAGCAGATGCATATAGGTTTGGGTCTTGAGGAGGGATAGAAAAGATTGGAGGGGCTTCATTAGCCAAAAACCTCGGATTTGATGAAGAAGCAGAAGAGGAAGGACCCTACTCAACCACCTGAGCATTTGCGTGTGAGTCCCTCTGATTCCCTTACCTTGGGCTTGATTGCCTGGATTCTGGATATTACGCGAGTTAGGTACGGGTTGAGATGGCAGAGATCCGGGTTGTCAGGAATTAGCAATGAACCTACTTTGCAAGTTGTCCAGCGAGGTTTTCATTTGCTGCATGAGCTGGAGCATAGATCCTTGCATCTCTACCATCTGACGGTTCAAATCAGCCTGCTCTACAAGTTAACGGGCATTCCAAGCTGGCTAATTGACCTGAGTGTAAACATGACCCTGACCCATTAGTCTTTACAAAGCATAGTTGCTAGGTCAGAATTGGGTCTACCGCCCTGGCTTTCTCCAGGAGAAGTTAAGGTGGTTCCTCCAACTCGAATTATATGCATTGGAGTAAGGGTTGGACCCAATGTTCTCCTGTACCGCATAGACATCCTCATAGGACAAAGATGGAGAGAAAACAAGGGAGGGATCAGAGAAACTGGGATCAAAGGCCCCAGTTTGGAACCCATGGGGTTCTGAACAATGCTGGCTCACAGGTTGAGCTGCATCCAATTGATTCATGAACTCCCGTTGTTGAATGTACGAATTGCTATGCTAACGTATTTGGTTTCAAAACCTTGTTGTTGTAGCTTGAAAGCGAAGAATTCGTGTTCAACAAATAAAATTTATACCGAAATTTGAATTCCGGGTCGAACACAAGGAGGCTACGTCGATCTATATTCGCAATTATATTTTTTTTAGAATTTTTGAAAAGCGAGGCGATATAATTACAATGAAGCTATCAGACTAAAAGGAAGAGAGAGAGAGAACATTCATTCAATCTTTCAAAATGTTTATATAATCAAACCAAATAAAAATTACACTAGAAAGCGGGAAATTAGCTACACTAGAAAGTAGGAAAATTCTACACTAGAAAAGTTGTAAAGAAGAATGGGAGAGAGAAGTTATCCTCCTCGACGATCGCTTGGAAGATGAGTCGGACGGGACGACACCTAGATAAAGGAGGGTGAAGCAGGACGAAGGAGGACGAAGTAGAAGAATGGGAATGGAGCAGCACGCCGTCGTCATCGTGGGATATACTTCCGAAGGGGGACGAAAATTTAGACTTTATCTCGTGAGGAGCATCCTGGGTGTGGGACAAGCTTCTCTTGAGCTTTGGAGAGGTAGAGAAGAGAAGGAAGGGATGAGAATTTCGTGTGGAGGGGATCTCCTTTTATAGTTGCAAGGAGTGGGGGCAAATTAGTCATTACATCTTTAAACATTAAATGAGGGGTCTTTAGTGACGGATAAAACCGTCGCTAAAGCCCCAACGTGGGCATAGTGGCTACTGCCCACACACGCCCGCTCAGCTGCTCTCTCTCTCAATGCATCCACACGTTCAACAAATCTCAGCTGTCCGATCGTGAGATCGGACGGCTTAAGATGCGCCTCCCCCGCTCCTTGCTGCGCGCCCACCCGCCTGCGTTCGATGGCGCGTCCTCGCCTCGCGTGAAATAGCGCGTGGGCGCTATTGGAAGATCTGAGCCACTCACAACCGATCGGGCGATCGCGTTTAATCGCGCGCACCCGCAGATCGCGATTCGAACCCGCGTCATGTGAATGCAGAGCGCCTCGCGACCGTTGCGCTACGGGGCGCAGGTGGTCGAGCAGACGTTTTTAGGTGTAGCCGTTCACAGCCGTTGGATTGAGATCCAATGGCAGAGAGGGGGTGGATGCGAAGGCTTCAGTGGTTGCATGAGGGTGTTTGGGTAGCCGAGATGGCACCACGTGGCGCCATCTTGGCCGTCCATCTTCTGGATGTTGTAGATGGTGCCACAGGTGTCGGATTGACTCGATTTTTGCATTGTTAGGCTGCGATCGTCGATCCGAATTCATCCGTGTGATCGGATTTGTCATTTGAAGTGCAGACTTACACCATCCTGGCCCTTGATCTTCTAGGGTTCCCCGATCACTATTTGATGCTACAGATGCTTGATTAGGGCGATCTTGGAGTCGTTGAACTCCAATCGTCGCCCGGATCACATCTGTATGGTTGGATCTTCGATCCGAGGCCCTGATAAAAAGTTTTCCCTGTCCAAGCACATAAAAGGAGACAATTAACCTCCATTTTATTCAAATTACCATAAATGCAAGATGATGCATGTTATGCAATATTTATATCATGCAATGCAATCCTATGCTTAAGAACATGCATAAATAGACATCTTAAGTAGTGTAAATGTGTTTACATCACCTGTCTCAAAGGAGTTCATAAAGAATGGAATCACAAATTCTAGGATTGAGTGGATCAAGAATTATTTACAAAGTTTTCCCCCATCCACTCTTCCATCCTTTTGGTAACCAAGTCCACCTTATCTAGTTTATTACAAATCAGTTCCATATCGAATGAATGAGAGTCGTGGACATCATTAACATTCGATCTAGGTTGTTGGGACTGGTTAAAAGTATCTACAGAGGCATGATTGATTGAATTTTCACTCATTTCCTCAAACAAATCGTGTGCGCTATCTGCGTCTTTGTTGAGGAAATTGCCTCCGCAAGAAGCATCCACATGATTTCTGAGTTGCTCAGTCAACCTGTAGTAAAAGATCGGCACGAGCTACCATTTCGGCACCTCATGGTGTGGACACTTCCATAATAAGTCTTGGAATCACTCCTAGGCAACATGAAACTGCTCCCCCAGCCACTGGGTGAAGGTAGTAATCGCCCGTCTCAGAGCATTAGTACGTCCAACAGGGAAGAATTTCTTCAGGGAAGTCGATTTCAGATCATTCCATGTTACGATCGGCCTTCCTAAGGTCTTGTACCAATGAGTGGCTTTATCCCTAAGAGAGTGAGGAAAGAGCCTCATGATCATCTGCTCTTCATTCACGTTTTGTGCTTTATTGGTCTGGACCAAAGTGGTCAAGTCCTCCAAATGCTGAAGCAAGTCTTCAGAGCCAAGCCCATGGAAATGTTTGATCAGGCTTAACACCTGGGTCTTGATTTTTATGTCTCCGACAGGAATCTGGACGCTAGGACGTTCCCCGTAATTTGAAGGATCATAAAAATCCTTCAAGGGATGAGTTCCCTACATTCTCTAGAACCATTCTTGCATTCTCTACATTTGTTCCAACTACCTTTGAAACATCTCCTGTTGATTCTGAGGTAGAGGAGGTTGTTGATCGGCCATGGGATCAATTTGGCCAAAATTCAATCTACGCCTCCTAGAATGATCTAATGATCCTTCCAATCGAGGATTCAATGACCTTCCAAGCATAAACTAGAAAGAGGTTGGAAGGATTGGGGATAAGAACCTTGCAGCACAACAAAACAAGTCTGTCCTTAAGTTGGATAGCCTAAGGATCTAGAGACTCGCAAAATTCGTCTTAAGATTATAGATGATTTACTCTACTTGTATCCAGTCAATCCAACTAGTTAGAAGGAGGGACTGGGGAGAAGGTTCTTCCTTCAGCTTGTGCCTCCGGTTCCTAGTATACCCCCCAGCCGTGATCATTTGATTCTACTCCCTAGCTAGACATTAGATTGACTAATACAAGCAGGTTAATCATAAACAATCTCAGTCTGGGCCCCAAAGAGCGAATCAGTCCTTAAGGCCAACGTCTACTTGATTTGACTTAGGCTTAGGATTGTAGTGCTTATGGAATGTGGTGGGCCCTTAAAATGGGTTGTGCCCTTAATGATTGATGGAATATGTGTGAGTGCATGCACAACCAGGGTTTTCGAGCAAGATTATTTTGATGAGTGGATTTTAATGTTCAAATCTTGCTTAAGTAGCTTTTAGGGTTTAGAATTAAGTGAGTTCAATCAAGTTTCAAAGGCAAACTAGATGTTCAAACATGGGTGAAGATCTTTTCCTTTTGAAATCAAAAAGTAAAGTGGAGTGTCTGGTATTGACCTAAATTGTAAACCTTAAGGGGAATCTACTTGATAAGTTTATTTTAAAATGAATTGGTGCAACCCAAACAACTCAAACAATTGGTTGAAATGCACCTCTGAGTTAGGCACACAAGATGATTAACCTAGACTGATTTCTACTCTCTTATGTGCTGATTTACATGTACCGATTCCACAGGTCGGAGTCCCAATTGAGTAGAGAAAAATCAAGTTAGATAATGTGCCTTGAATGTGGGTGTATGTAGTGTGTATATTGATTTATCCCACAAGAAGTATCTTTTTATTTTTTGTTTTATGAAGAGGAAATGAGTGGAGGTGGAAATCAAAGCATCCAAACTAATACTAGGGTTTATGTGAACACCAAAGTTAATTGGGGTTTGAATTAAGGTTGTGGAATGAAATCTATGGAGAGGGAAAGAATGGGGAGCACTTATAGTTGTCTTCAACTGCACTTTACTCCTTTCTACTGCTTGAAGATTCCCTATTAAGGTACCTGCAAAACAATAGAAGTGAAATAAAACCAGGTTAGAAAACAATAAAGTGCGCGAAATGCGGAAAGAAAATCGAGAATCATTGTCTCCCAAGCAACGGCGCCAAAATGCTATTTCGGAAGATCTATGCAAAAAGGATTGGATTTTGAAAAACCCATTGTCGTAGTATGATTTGTGAAGAAATCCGTCAACAGATAAATTTACCGAAACTCGAAAGAATTCTTGGTCGAACACAGGGAGACTACGTCGATCTAAAATCTGTAACTAAATTTTTTTTTGGTATTTTTGTTTTAAAAGTGAGATAATCACAATGACATTGATATTAATACTGAGAGAGAGAGAGAGAGAATAATCACTTTATAACTAAATACTATTTTTACAACTAGAAAGCAGGAAATGATTATAGCTAGAAAGCGAGAAATTCTATTCTAGAAAGCGATAAAGAAGGGAGAGAGATGTTATCATCTTCGACAGTTGCTTGGATGACGAGCCGTACGAGGCGATGCCTGAAAGACAGAGGATGAAGACGAAAGACGAAGAACGGGACAGGAAGAACCGGGGGTGAGGTAGGGCATCGTCGTCGTCACGGGATCCACTTCTGGAACGGAGGAGAGAAAACTTTGATTTTGACTCTAGAGGAGCATCCTAGGTTTAGGACAAGCTTCTTTAGAGCTTCGGAGGAGGGAGGTGAAGGAAGGGATGATTGAAATGTGGGGGGCGTAGGCCTTTCTATAGGTGTAGAGTTTGGGGACAAAAAGGTCATTCTAAGTTAAAAACATTAATGCAAGGGCCTGTTGAGCGTGGAAAACTACGCGATCGAAGTTGGTTTCGAAAAACCTGTCACTGTAGTAAGATTTACGAAGAAATCCGTCAACAGATAAATTTATACCGAAATTCTAAGAATTCTGGGTTAAACATAGGGAGGCTACGTCGATCTAAAATCATGATTATATTTTTTGTATTTTTGTTTGAAAACAAGATAATTACAATGGAATTGATATAAATAATATAGAGAGAGAGAAAGAGAGAGAGAGAGAACAATCACTTGATATAATCAGAATGTTTTGACAACTAGAAAGCAAGAAATGATTACAACTAGAAAGCAGAAAATTCTATTCTAGAAAGTGTTTAAAAAGAAGGGAGAGAGATGTTATCCTCCTCAACGAATGCTTGGAGGACGAGCCGGACGGAGCGACGCCTGGAAGACGAAGGACAGAGCGGGAAGAAGGAGGATGAAGCAGGAAGAAGTAGGATGGGGTAGCACATCGTCGTCGTCATGGGATCCACTTCCAGAACAGGAGCGAGAAAATTGGATTTAGCTCTAAAATAGCATCCTGGCTGTGGGACAAGCTTCTCTTAAGCTTTGGAGAGGGAGAGAAGTGAAGGAAGGGATGAAGAAGTGGAGGTTGGGTCTCCTTTTATAGTTGTAGGAATTGAGGGCAAAATTGTCATTTCAAGCTTAAATCATTAAAATCAGGTCTTTAGTGACGAATTTAACCGTCACTAAAGGTCTAATCGTGGGTGATGTCCGTGCTCCGCGCGTACCTCCTTACCTACCACACATAAAACGCATGCCCATGTCCTCGCAATCACAGTCGTCCGATCTTAAGATCGAACAGCTTAGAGTCATCCTCGCCCACACCTTCATCTACACTTAACCGTGCACCCACGTGCAATCGGGCATGCGTAAGCATGTCATTGTGTGCGTGGAGATCCAACGCTCCTCTGCGCGCCACGTCTTCGTCCCTCACTTGCCCGATCACCATCTGACAGCTGGATTGCACCTGCTCCCGTGCCCACATCTGATTTGAGGCGTGTTGCATTTCGAACATGCACCTCGCGTCTCGCCCACAGTGGCGAAACCACTGCGTTGCCTCACCTTCTTTGTCATGCTTTTGTTTTAGGCACGTGTGCTCACAGTCATTGGACCAAGATACAAGGGCCAAGATCACATGTGCCTTATGCCTTAAGATGATGTGAGCAGCACACCTGAGTCGTTCCTGGTAGGATAGAGTGATGGAGATCCTTTGGAGATGCAGCGGCGGTTCTTAAGGCTGATTGGGCGGTTGGGATGGCGCCACGTGGCACCTTCTTGGCCGTCCATCTTCTGTGTGTTGTAGATGGTGCCACGGATGATGGATTAGATCGATTTTCACATCGTTAGGCTGCGATCATTGATCCGAACCCATCCGTGCAGTCAGATTTGTCGTCTGAAGTGTGGATTGACACCATCTTGGTGCTTGATCTTTACGCTTCCTCGATCTCTATCTGGTGCTACAGATGTCAGATCAGGGCGATCTTGGAGTCGTTGAACTCCAATTGTCGCCCTGATCAGATCCGTATGGTTGGATCTTTGATCCGAGGACCCGATTAAAAGTCCCCCTATCCCTGACCATAAAAGGAGATAATTACTACGCAATTTATACAACTTGACCCAAATGCATGATTATGCATGTTATGCAATATTTACAATGTATGATGCTAATATGATACTAAGAACATGCATTAATAGACATTTTTGACTATTTAGATGTATGCACATCACACCTTGCATATCTTTTGCTAGTCCCCAGCAAAAACTACATGCTATTTATAAAAGAATTAGGATTAGATTACTCAGACAAAAGTCATTTTCAACATTGAGAAATTTTTACCTAGGACATAAACTTTCAAGGACACAATAGCACCCGGTATCTGCCAAAATGCAAACTGCCTCAAGCCCTCGCCTTATTCAAAGAAGGATTTCTTTTTCTCTTTTTTCTCCTTTTCTAAGTTTTTTCTGGATTTTTGAGTTTAGGGTTACAGAGTGGCTTTCTACGACTACTCAACCCACCCAAGACTTGATGAGAACCCTAAGTTCTAAGCATCTTTTTGTGAATGTGTTAAACTCATTGATCGACATTCAGAACGGACTTCGGGTTTCTACACCCCTAGGTGACCTTAAAAAGAATTCTACCTAAAGGTGTATCTATATAACCGGTAGCTTTCTCCTACTTTTCTTTCTATAGGATCAACACAAGGGTGAATTCGCAGAGAACCCAATCCTCGGGAATTCACTCAACTCCCCTTAAAACTTGGCCCGGTCATAGATGGGATTCATTCTTCCGTGCTACTTACCTGGGAATTCACTCGATCTCTTGTATGGGACCTACCACCACCTCTTTCCAGCCTGGGGTAAAGAAGAATCCCCAATCTACCCTTAGAGTAGTATACGGGAATTACTTCCTTCTAACCCCTCGCCTTGGACCACTTTTTTCCCGAAAAGATTGCAAAGTGGTTGGCACCCCATAGGTAAAGCAGGTAATCACTCAGTAACAGCAACCAATGGGGAGTTGTTTAGTTTGGGGCCCCGTAATAGTCATCTCATATTAGCCTAACCCCCCCCGGGCATATAAGCATGCAAGAACTAGAATTCAATTCCTAGGGAATGGAATAATTCTGTCATGGATAGTAACGAAAAATGAGATATCGAAATAGTTCTTATGATTCATTCAAATTATGATTTATTGGGGAGCGAGGCTTTGGATGTGAAGGACAAAGGCGAGCTGCTACTCGTTCCATTCCACTGCACTTTGTACGAAGACAAGCAGGTACAAGCATAGCTTGTTGCACTTCGTTTCACTTCCCATCAACTAGATAGAATTTTCGTAATCCAAAAAGAAGTCAGAATTCATTGGTTGATTGTGTATATCTCCACAGCTTGTTCTACTTCTCTGCTTCTTCCTAAGTGTTTTAGGAATTTGATATGCATTTCTTGAGCTGGGTTCTGGACAACCTACCAATGGGTTGTTACCCACGATAACTTGCCAGCCATACTCGTGCGGTGAAGTGTGACTTATTTCTTTTATTTTCTTTTCTCCTTTTCTTTTCTTTTTTTTAAGTAGGTGGCTTCCCTAGTCTAAGATTTACCTGAAGGCAGTAGGAAAAGAATGGTCCAGTGGTTGGGCTCTGGACAACCTACCTATGGGCTATTACCCATGATAACTTACCAGCCATACCACCCTAGATGGTTCATTAGCTACCCAATTTCCGTTCAAACCACCGAACAGCGAGTCAGTGATGAATAGTGTGTAGATGCTTAGACTTAAAGTTCCCTCAAATCAGAGGACGGGTTGATAAGTCATGTACTTATCATCCAAACTTATTTAATAAAATTGAAATAGAATTCAGGATGGCAATGACTTGATAAACAAATCCACATTTTAGTGGATACCCAAGCTGATTAAGCCCAAAGGCCTAAAGGGTCTTAGTGTTCAGATCCTACTGTAATATTTTTTAAGATTAAAAAGTCCTAATGCCCAAGTATTCTTTCCTAATTCAATTATATATATATAAGAAAACAAGTAGAATTTACAAGAATTCCACAGAGCTGACAAATTGATTCAGAAATGAATCCATCCCCCCATGCATAGCTGATGAAATGTCCGCATTGAGAATGAAAGACATGAAAGGAAGGTAGAATGCAGAAGATCTCACCTGAATATGATGGTCGGGTTAGCTCTGAGTCAGACTGTACAACTGCTGAGTTTAATGCCATCAGCTAGGCGAAGTCCAGCTAAAGAAATCACAACATGATGAGAGCAACCGTGTCTGAGATGGGTTCTGGAACAATACTATCAATAAAAGGCTTTATACGTTGACCATTGACTTTGAACGAATTACCCATCTTTGGGTCAAAAATCTGAACAACCCGTTTGGAAAAATCTGATCGATGATGAATGAGTCATTCCATTTTGACCTAAGTTTGCCAGGAAAGAGCTTAAATCGAGAATCAAAGAGCCAAACCTTCTGGTTTGACTCAAAGCTCTTATGGGATATCAATTGGTCATGAAGAGCTTTGGTCCAAGCCTTATAGATCTTGGCATTCTCGTATGCATCATTTCTAAGCTCTTCCAACTCAGATAGTTGGAGTTTCCTGGTCTTTCTGGCTAAACTCAAATCCAAATTGCACTGCTTGATTGCCCAGAATGCCCTATGTTCAATTTCTACAAGTAAATGGCATGCCTTTCCATACACCAAATGAAATGGTGACATGCCGATAGGCATTTTGTGCGTCGCATGGTAGGCCCAAAGAACGTCCTCAAGCTTTTGAGTCCAATCTTTACGATCAGGCTTAACCCTCTTCTGAAGAATATTCTTGATCTCCCGATTGGAGATCTCGGCCTGTCCATTCGTCTGGGGATGGTAAGGTGTGGAGATTCTGTGATGTACCCCTTATTTTTCCTGTAAATTACGAAACTGGGCATTAGTGAAGTGAGAACCACCATCGCTGGTGATAGCCCTCGGAACCCAAACCGACTAAAAATGTTCTTCTTGAAAAAATTGATGACCACCTTGCAGTCATTGGTTCGGGTGGGAATGGCCTCGATCCACTTGGACACGTAATCAACGGCGACGAGAATGTACTGATGTCAAAATGGAGGGAGGAAGGGTCCCATGAAATCGATGCCCCAAACGTTGAAGATTTCGATGGGAAGAATCGAGTTTAGGGGCATCATGTCTCTCTTGGTTATGCTCCCAAGTGCCTGGCATCAGGAACACGACCTCGAGAATTCCTTGGCATCATTGAATAAAGATGGCCAAAAGAATCCAGATTGCAAAATTTTTGCAGCCGTCATTTTCCTAGAGAAATGTCCACCACACACAAATGCATGGCAAAAGTCGAGTATACTTTTGAATTCAATCTCCGGAACATATCAGCAAATAATCTCATCAGAGCCAATGCGATACAGTTCAGGGTCCTCCCAGAAGTAATATTTGTCCTCAGATTTGAGTCTATCTCATTATTGCTTGGTCCAATCCTGAGGGATTTGACCAACGGCCAAATAGTTTATGATGTCTGCAAAACATGGAGTTTGAACACTTGAAACTGTAAGGATAGTCTCGTCCGAAAAAGTATCAACAATTGGAATATCCGGACAAGAAGAATCACTCAGAAGTTTCGAAAGTTGGTCCGCCACCACATTCTGTGCCCCAGATTTATCATTGATTTCAAGATCAAATTCTTGAAGCAGAAGAATCCATCGAATAAGCTGGGGTTTGGCATCCTTTTTGTCCAAGAGATGTCTCAAGGCTGAGTGGTAGGTATATATGATGACGTGAGACCCTAAGAGATAAGCCCTGAATTTATCCAAAGTAAATACTACAGCTAGTAATTCCTTCTCAATAACAATGTAATTCCTCTGGGCCTCATCCAGAGTTTTATTAGCATAGTAAATGACAGAGGGCTTCCTATCAATCTTCTGACCCAAAATAGCCCCGACCGTGTAATCAGAAGCATCGACCATGATCTCAAATAGGGCTATCCAAACTGGTGGTTGCAACACCAGAGCACAAGTGACTACCATTTTAAGAAAATCAAATGCCTTACGGCATGATTCATTGAAATCAAATAGCGTATCATTGGCGAGAAGGCTACTCAGAGGGCAAGCAACCTTAGAGAAGTCCTTGATGAACCTCCTATAGAATCCCACATGACCAAAAAATGATCGAATTTGTTTGACAGATGTGGGAGGGGGAAGTTTAGAGATAGCATCAACCTTAGCTTTGTCAACTTCGATACCCTGTTCAGAGATTATATGACCTAAGATGATGCCTTCTTGTGTCATGAAATGACTCTTTTCCTCGGTAAGGACCAGTCTTATTTTGATGCATCTTTTAAGAATCATTTCAAGACTAGTCAGGCAAGAATCAAATGATTCTCCGAAAATAGAGAAATTGTCCATGAAGACTTCCATAAACTCTCCCACATGTTAGAGAATATGGCTAGCATGCACCATTGAAAAGTCACGGGTGCATTGCATAAGCCGAAAGGCATCCTACAGAAAGCAAAGTTTCTGTAGGGACAGGTGAAAGTCATTTTTTCCTGATCCTCGAGATGGATAGGGACTTGATTGTATCCCGAGTAACCATCTAGGAAACAGAAGTACTTCTGCCCGGCTAGTCTTTCAAGGATTTGATCAATAAAGGGAAAAGAGAAATGATCCTTTTTCGTGGCTGTGTTCAGCTTCTTATAATCAATACAAACCCTCCAAGAGGAAACTGAATGAGATGTGACAGATTCTCCTTTCTCGTTAGTCACAATAGTAATCCCAGCTTTCTTAGGAATAATTTGCACGGGGCTTACCCAAGGACTATCAGAGATTAGATAAATGATTCCTGCATCAAGCCACTTGATAATTTCCTTCTTAACCACTTCTCACATATTAGGGCTTAATCTCCTCTACATTTGGTGAGAAGGGCTGGATCGATCTTCCAAAAATATTCTATGATTGCAGTAAGATGGCTCAATCTCCCTAAGATCATGAATGGTACAACCAATTGCCTCCTTGTGTTCCTTTAGGACCTTGATCAATTTAATCTCCTACTCCTTAGTTAATCTGGCACTGATTATCACAGGGAGCGTCTTCTGAGGTCCCAAAAACTGATATTTCAAATTCTCAGGCAATGGTTTCAGTTCGAGCTGGGGAGAGTTTTGGATTGAAGGCAAAGATGATGTTGAAGAAGATTCATCAAGCGAAAGAGGTTGAAAGTGAATAAAATAAATAGCCTCTTGAGAATGTGGCGGGTTTGCCACAGAGGGTTGCGGATTAGACCCATCATAACAGGAGGAACTTTCAATTGCAGAAATCGCCATACAAGTTTCAATATTCAAGTTATCATCCTCAAGTTCCTCTATAAATCCACAATCCTCGAATTTGTTAATCGCCTTAAAAATATCCAATTTCAATTTCTAATCCCCAAAGGAGATTTCCATGCTATTGCTTTCACAGTTGATATTTTCCTTAGCAGTAGCTAGGAACAGACGCCCCAGAATGATGGGCGTGTTCCTTAGATTTTCAGGTACATCCATGTCAAGGACAAGGAAATCTACAGGAAAATAGAAATCCTTAACTTTAACAATAACATCTTCAATAATGCCTCATGGATTTGTGACCAAACAGTCTGCTAACTACAGCATTACTGAAGCCGACTGAAGTTCACCTAATCCGAACTTCTCGTAAAGAGAAGTCAGAATTAGGTTAATAGATGTGCCTAAATCCAAAAGTGCTCTATCAAAAGTATAATCTCTGATGACACAAGAAATCAAAGGAGCACCTGGATCTCTCCTTTTCTGAGAAAGGTGATGTAGCATAACAGAACTAGCCTACTCGGAGAGTACCACCTTCCTAGGAATAGATTCCCTCAACTTACGCTTCTGTGTGCATAAATCCTTCAAAAATTTAGCGTAAGCCGGTATGTGTTTAATAGCATCGAGGAGTGGGATATTGATCTCGACATTCTTGAATATATTCAAGATCGCCTCATTACTATCAACAGGCTTCTTTTTCCTGGTTTAATCAAGGCCTTAGGAAAAGGAACATGAGTCAGATCTTCGGAATCAGGTTCCTAAGCCTTGATTTCTTCTTCAGAGTTCACCTTTCTCTCCTTAGGCTTTCCAAGATTTGGTAGATCAGAACAGTGCAGTTGTGGATCCTGAGTTTGTTTTCCACTCCTCAAAGTAACAGAATTAGCTGATGCATACGAGTTTGGGTCTTGGGGTGGGTTAGGAAAGATTGGAGGGGCTTCATTAGCCAAAAACCTTCGATTTAAAGAAGAAACAGAAGACGAAAGACCCTGCTCAACCACCTGAGCATGTGCATGTGCGTCCCTCTGATTCTCGTACCCTTGGGCTTGATTGCCTGGATTTTGGATATTATGCGGGTTGGGTACGGGTTGAGATGGTAGAGATCCAGGTTGACGAGAATTAGCAATGAACCTAGTTTGCAAGTTGTCTAGCGAAGTTTTCATTTGCTACATGAGCTAGAGCATAGATCCTTGCATTTCTACCATTTGTCGGTTCAAATCAGCTTGCCCTACAGGTTGATGGGCATTCCAAGATGGCTGATTGACCTGATTCGGGGGCAGCTGAGTGTAAACATGACCCTGACCCATTGGTCTTTGCGGAGCATAGTTGCTGGGTCATAATTGGGCCTGTTGCCCTGAGTTTTTCCAGGAGAAGTTAGGGTGGTTCCTCTAACCTGGATTATAAGCATTGGAATAAGGGTTGGACCTAACGTTCTCCTGTATGGCATAGACATCCTTATAGGGTGAGAATGGAGAGAAAGAAAGGGAGGGATTAGAGAAACTGGGATCAAAGGCCCTAGTTTGGAACCCGTGGGGTTTCGAATAATGCTGACTCATAGGTTGAGCTGCATCAAGTTGATTCACGAACTCCCGTCCAGAAGGAGCTTGCGTCAAATGGAATCCTGAATTCTAGGATTGAGTGGATCAAGAATTGTTCATTGAATTTCCAGCCATCCACTCCACCATCTTTTTAGTAACCAAATCCACCTTATCTAGTTTATTGCAAATCAATTCCATATCGAATGAATGAGAGTCGTGGACTTCATTAACATTCAATCTGGGTTGTTGGGACTGGTTAAAAGTATCCATGGAGGCATGATTTATCAAATTCTTACTCAATTCCTCAAAAAAATCGTGTGCGCTATCTGCGTCTTTGTTGAGGAAATTGCCTCCACAAGAAGCATCCATGTGATTTCTGAGTTGCTCAATCAACCTGTGGTAGAAGATCAGCACGAGTTGCCATTTCAGCACCTCGTGGTGTGGACACCTCCACAATAAGTCCCGGAATCATTCCCAGGCAGCATGAAACTGCTCCCCCGACCGCTGGGTGAAGGTAGTAATAGCCTGTCTCAGAGTATTGGTACGTCCGACAGGGAAGAATTTCTTCAGGAAAGTCGATTTCAAATCATTCCAAGTTGCAATCGGCCTACCTATAGTCATGTACCAATGAGCGGCTTTATCCCAAAGAGAGTGAGGAAAGGTCTCATGATCATCTTCTCTTCATTCACGTTTCGTGCATTGGTGGTCTGGACCAAAGTGGTCAAGTCCTCCAAGTGCTGAAACGGGTCTTCAAAGCCAAGCCCATGGAAATGTTTGATTAGGCTTAACACCTGGGGCTTGATTTCTACATCTCTGGTAGGAATCTGGACACCGGGACATTTCCTGTAATTTGAAGGATCATAAAAATCCTTCAAGGGCTACGCGTTCTGCATTCTCTAGAACCATTCTTGCATTCTCTACATTTGTTCCAGCTGCCTTTGAAATACCTCCTGTGGATTCTGAGATAGAGGAGGCTGTTGATCGACCATGGGATCAATTTGGCCAACATCCAATCTACGCCTCCTAGAATACTCTAGTGATCCTTCCAATTGGGGATTTGATGACCTCCTTCTCAACATAAACTAGGAAGAGGTCGGAAGGACTGGGGATAAGAACCCTGTAGCACAAGAAAACAAGCCTGTCCTTAAGTGGGGTAGCCTAAGGATCTACAGACTCTCAGAATCCACCTTAAGATTATAGATGATTTACTCTACTTGCGTCCAATCAATCCAACCAGTTAGAAGGAGGGACTAGGGAGAAGGTTCTTCCTTCGGCTTGAGCCTCCGGTTCCTAGTGTACCCCCTAGCCGCGGTCGTTTGATGCTACTCCCCTAGCTAGACATCAGATTGATTGGTACAAATAGGTTAATCGTAAACAATCTCAGACTGGACCCCAAAGAGCAAATCAGTCCTTAAGGTCAACGTCTACTTGAATTTTATTTAGGCCTAAGATTGTAGTGCTTATGGAATGTGGTGGGCCCTTAAGATGGGTTGTGCCCTTAATGATCAATTGAGTATGTGTGAGTGCGTGCACAACTAGGGTTTTCAAGTAAGATTATTTGTGATGAGTAGATTTTACAGTTCAAATCTTGCTTAAGTAGCTTTTAGGGTTTAGAATTAGGTTTAATTCAATCAAGTTTGAGGCAAACCAAGTTTTCAAGCACGGGTGAAGATCTCTTTCCTTTTGAAATCAAAAATAAAGTGGAGTGCCTGGTATTGACCTAAATTGAAAACCCTAAGGGGAAGCTACTTGGTGAGTTGATTTTAGGTTAAGTGGTGCGACCCAAACAACTCAAAAATTTGGCCAAGATTGCACCACTGAGTTAGGCACAAAAAATGATTAAACTAGACTGATTTCTACTCTTTTATATGTTGAATTGTGGGTACCAACTCCACATATCAGAATCCGGTTGAGTAGATGAAATTAATTAGGTTAAGTGCCTTGAATGTGGGTGTATGTAGTGTGTATGTTGATTTACCCCACAAGAAATATCTTTTTGTTGATTTTTTAATATAGGAGGGTGAGATGAATGTGAGTGAAAATCCAAGCAACCAAACTAACCCTAGGATTTATGCAAACACCTAGGTTAATTGGAGTTTTACTTAATGTGATGAAATGAAATATATGGAGGGGGAAGAATGGGGAGCACTTACAGTTGTCTTCAACTGCACTTTACTCCGATCTACCGCTTGAAGATTCCCTGTTAAGGTACCTGCAAAATAATACACAAGAAATAAAGTGCGCAAAATGCGAAAAGAAAATCAAAAATCGTTGCCTCCCTGGCAACGGCGCCAAAATGTTGACAGCGAAAAACTATACAATCGAAGTTGGTTTCGAAAAACCCGTCATAGTTTGATTTGTGAAGAAATCCGTCAACAGATAAATTTATATTGAAATTCTAAGAATTCCGGATCGAATATAGGGAGGCTACATCGATCTAAAATCCATAATTATATTTTTTTGTATTTTTATTTTAAAACGAGATAATTACAATGGAATTGATGTAAATAATATAGAGAGAGAGAAAGAAAGAGAGAGAACAATCACTTGATATAATCAGAATGTTTTTACAACTAGAAAGCAAGAAATGATTATAACTAGAAAGCAGAAAATTATATTCTAAAAAGCGATTAAAAAGAACGGAGAGAGATATTATCCTCCTCAACGAATGCTTGGAGGACGAGCCAAACAGAGCGATGCCTGGAAGACAAAGGACAGAGCGGGAAGAAGGACAAAGCAAGAAGAAGCGGGAACGGGGCAGCACGTCGTCGTCGTCGCGGGATCCACTTCCGGAATAGGGAGAGAAAATTGGATTTAGCTCTAGAATAGAATCCTAGGTGTGGGACAAGCTTCTATTGAGCTTCGGAGAGGGAGAGAAGTGAAGGAAGGGATGAAGAAGAAGTGGAGGTCGGGTCTCCTTTTATAATTGTAGAAATTGAGGGCAAAATTGTCATTTCAAGCTTAAAGCATTAAAATCAGGTCCTTAGTGACGGATTTATCGGTCACTAAAGGTCTGATCGTGGGTGATGTACGTGCGCCACACGCACCTCCTCGCCTGCCGTGCACAAAATGCACGCCCACGTCCTCACAATCACAGCTGTCTGATCTTAAAATCGGACAGATTAAAGTTGTCCTCAGCTGCTCCTTCATCTGCGCTTAACCTCGCGCCCGTGTACGATCGGGCGTGCGCAAGCGCATCATCGTGCGCGTGGTGATCCAAGGCTCCTCCGCGCGCCACGTCTATATCCCTCGCCCACCCGATCGCCATCTGACAGCTAGATTGCACCCACTCTCGCACCCACGTCTGATTTAAGGCACGCTGCATTTCGAACGTACCTTGAATCTTGCCCACAGTGGCGTAACCACTGTGCTGTCTCGCCTTCTTTGTCACGCTTTTGTTTTAGGCACGCATGCTGACGACCGTTGGATCAAGATCCAACGACCCAGATCGCACGCGCCTTACGCCTTAAGAGGATGTGAGCGGCTCATTTGAGTCGTTCCTAGCCCTTGGATCAAGATCCAACGGCTAGGATTGAGCGATGGAGATCCTTTGGAGATGCAACAGCATTTCTTAGAGCTGATTGGGTAGCTGGGATGGCACCAGTGGTGCCATCTTGGCCATCCATCTTCTGTGTGCTGTAGATGGTGCCACGGATGACAGATTGGACCAATTTTCGCACCATTAGGCTACAATCATCAATCCGAACCCATCCATGTGGTTGGATTTGTCGTCTGAAGTACGTATTGTCACCATCTTGGCCCTTGATCTTTAGGCTTCCTTGATCTCTATCTGGTGCTATGGATGTCCGATCAGGGAGATCTTGGAGTCGTTGAACTCCAATCGTCGCCCTGATAAGATTCATACGATTGGATCTTTAATCCGAGGCCCCGATTAAAAGTCGTCTTGTCCCTGACCATAAAAGGAGACAATTACTATACAATTTATACAACTTGACCTAAATGCATGATTATGCATGTTATGCAATATTTACGAAGTATGCTGCTAATATGACACTAAGAACATGTATTAATAGACATTTTTGGCTATTTAGATGTAAGCACATCAAGGCCTTCAGTGACAGAATTAAGCATCACTAAAGCCCGTGAACATGGACGTAGGTGCTGCTCACGCACGTGCCTCTTCTTCTCTGCTTAAACACTTCATCACGTCCAAGCATTCTCAGTCGTCCGATTGCAAGATCGGACGGCTGAGACCGCTCCTCACCTGCTTCAACTTTAGCGTAATTGCACGCCCATGCGTGCGATGGAGCATTCGGACGCACGTTAGATCGCGTGTAGGTGATCCCCTTGCTCTGGTGCTGCCACATCTCTCGCATCTACACCACCTGCTCACCATCCAACGGCTTGATTTAGTCTCTCCCATGTTCGCGCCTTGATTTGAGGTGCAGCTGGGATCGAACCCACGCCTCTACTTCGCGGAGAGATTCTCGACTGCTACACTATGCATGCGCTTGATGCACATAGATAGATTTTGCACATGAGTGACCATGGCCGTTGGATGGTGATCCAACAGCCCAGATCCATCATACGGTTGAAAAGGGAAAAGCATCAGCGACTCTTGGGCTGGTGTGGGCGGCTAAGATGGCGCCACGTGGCTCCATCTTGGTCATCCATCTTCTGTGACTTGTAGAAGTTGCCATGGATGTTAGATTGGGTCGATTTTCACGTCGTTAGGCTGCGATCATCGATCCGAACCCACCCGTGTAGTTGGATTTGTCATCTGAAGTGTGGATTGACACCATCTTGGCTCTTGATCTCTAACCTTCCTCGGATTATATCTAATGCTACGGAAGTCCGATTGGGGCGATCTTGGAGTCGTTGAACTCTAATAGTCACCCTAATTAGATCCGTATAGTTGGATCTTTGATCCGAGGCCCCGATTAAAAGTTGCCCTGTCCCTGGCCACCAAAAAGAAGAAATTACTATACAATTTGTACAATTTGACCTAAATGCATGATGATGCATGTTATGCAATATTTATAATGCATGATGCTAATATGATACTAAGAACATGCATTAATAGACATTTTTGTCTATTCAGATGTATGCACATCATCTAACCATATTTCTCTAGATCCCTGTTTGGGTCTAACTTCATTCTAGTAACAAGCACTCTATCCCTAATGCTTTTTCAGTCGTCTTACCATTTATATGTAGATGTCTAATTTTTGTTCGTATGTCCCTGTATTTGATCTAGTAACCACTTTGCTTTCTTAGAGTTTTGTTAGACATCCTAGTTTATTTTCAGACGCCTGGAATAGTATTTTTAGTCGTCTACCATGGTTTTTTTGATGTCTAATATAGTCAAAATTTGAGTTAATGCTTTATAGCCATTCAATCTCATTTTATTCCAATTCAATTCAAATTTCAACAACTACCTAAGTTCAAATCTGACCTCCTACACCTATATATACCCCCATAGGTAGCCTTAAGAATATACAACAAAGAAATTCACATTCTACTCATTTGAAAGCTCTTGATCTCATTTGTGCTCTCTTATGTGCTTTCTTGTGTGCTTCACTTGTGCTACTGTTCTTGAGAGAAACTTTTCTTCCTACTGCCCATAGGTTTAAAGAGGGGAGTATTCTTATTCTGTTATTCAAGGCTTATAGATTTATATTGCTTTTTGAAAGTTTATTTGGGTACCTGATTTGTGGGTTTCCCGTTTCCTCTTAGTAGAGGTGCAAAACTCTTATTGGGGTTTGTCCAGGAAGAGGGGTTTTGTAAAGATTAATTGTTACTAGTAATTCCTACTTAGGTAGGGGCAAAATCCTAGATTGAGAGATCTAGGTAGAGGTTTTCCCGTAAGGGTTTCCTCTCTAAATACCTATGTTCTTGTTGCGATTGTTTGAATTTAAATTTTGTTGCATAATTCAACCCCCCTTCTTGTGCCACTAACAGTCAAGAGATTGGTTCTAAATCCTCTTTAGTCTAAGGATTTCCGCAGGGCGACTCTTGAAAGGGTGAAGGATGTTCCACTCACCTAGTAAAAAGACTTGGAGTTTTTCTATTAGTAAGAAAAATAAGGAGTTAAAAAATATATATTGAGAAAAAAATTATATGCACCTTGCAGTTAAGCATCTCGCTACAAATGGATACTTATGTAGTTTTTATCCACCATATAAAGCATCTCGCTACAAATGGATGCTACCCCTTCCTCCACCAATAAAAACACCTCGCTACATAACCTATAGAAAATGGATTGGAAAAATATGGAGATAAGAAATAAGAATAAGAGATCCAGTGGTCCACCGGGGAGATATACACCTAGAGTGTTGACCTCAAGATAAAAACAGGTGAGGAGAAAGTAACCAAATCTGAGTAAGTCCAAGCCAAAGGCTTGAATTAGAATAGCTTGGATTGGGATCTTGATGTCTTGAGATCTTGATTTTTGCAACTTTGGATGCCTGTAGGATGAGTCTATTCATGTGCACAGACAATTTAACCTCATAGCTACTAAACCTTGTGAAATCGAGTTTTGGAGACTAGTGGTTGAGGCCTAAAGGAGACAGATTAACAACGTCCTAGGTCTAGAAGTCCGTCCTTGATGCTGTGGACCGTTTGGCTTAAGGATTTTACTCTTCTCTAAAGTTGGTTAATAAAGGGTGTTTAGTTAACTTACAAAAGCTTAGGTTGGTAAAAATCAGATTTCACGAGCTTAAGGACTGACCTGTGTTTGTTAAATTTTTATGTTAGAATTTAATTTCCAGACTGTGAGTCTTGTTACCTTCTTCATCTTGACTTCTTTGATTTTTAGGGTTTAGAGTGGATACAGAGAATAAATGGGTTTTTGATGTTCTGATTCAAAAGAAATTCCCGTTAAGATTCTACTTTTGCGTATATTTGTTTCTAAAAGGTATTTAGGGTTTTGAGTCTATAGTAAGAGGATTCAAGCTAATGCTCTATTTTATTTATGGATATTTATTTAAAATAAAATTACAAAAATACAAATCATAAAAAAAATATTCTAACCTAATCATTCCTCTACTTTAGAATTTTTTTAATTATTTAATCACCTTAGTGCTTAAATCATCATATTCTTGGTTAATTTTGCTAGGGACTAGCAAAACTTTGGCTTGGGGGTATGATGAGAGACTCATCATGGCTCCTAATTAACAATAATTAGCTAGTTTCCTTTGCTAATTATCAAGGAATACAAGGTAATTATACCATATAGGTAAAATAGTAAGGACCTAGAAAATGTGCTAAAATAACTTAATTAAGGTATAATTAATGTTAATATAAGTTTAATTTGTCAAGAGGACTCAAATCAATATTATTTAGCTATATAAAGCATTTAATATAAGTTATACTAATTAATGACCTAAGTTATTAATTAACTTAACACTTAAGTTTTAATAAATATAGCAAAAATGGGAAAAAATATAATTTTAAAGCATAAATATGATATTTACATTATTTATAATTATATATAAAATGATGAAAAATAAATAAATTAAAATAAAACTCAAAACTTACTATTTACATTTACGCCCTTAATTTACATTTCATTCGAGTCCTTTCTATTACGATCAGGTCCTTCACTATTTGCATTTACATCCCTATGTACAATGCCTTCTTCAACCTCTTCTTCCTCAGCTTGGACAGCTGTCGAGCTCTAGCAACTTCACCCTCTGATCATTGCCCATTCAACGTCATTCCACCTTCAAATCTTGCATCCAAGCTTCTCTCACCTTCCACATTTCATCCATTGGTTCGGATCTCCCTGAAATCCTATTTTTCCTAGGTGATAAGCTACCGCCGTCGAAAATGACATCGATGGTTCCTATGCACCTAGACACATTTCTGGCCAAATACATCCCCCTTGACCTTCTTCTCCACCTATAAATAGACTACCCTACCTCCGATTTGCGTTGTTGATTCCCTAGCCCTCTTCCCTACACTATATCAATAATAGGCTATTCGTTCCAAGCCTTCAGCAACCTCTCACCCCCTATCGAAGTGATTCCGGTGGAGCCACTCGTCTCCCTCACCTCCTCTTCCTCTCCAGCAGCTGTGACAGGGCCTAAAGCGCGCCATTGATCTTCCTCCTCGCTTCAATTTCTTGCCGAAGAGTATCTTCCCCAACCCTTTGATTTCCTCCTCCATTATGAGTATTCAATGGAGTTCCTGTCATCTCCTTTGTCCAAGTAATCGTGGATTAGTCATAGATCTTAGCATAGATTAGCTTTAGTTAGTTAGATAGGTAATTAGAGTAGTGCAATGCTTAGATTCTACTTCATCTTACTCGTCTCCAGTGATCCAATTTTGGCTCGTCGGACCACTTGTTCACTTTCCTCACCTCATCATGAATTCATTCCACCTTCTAATTCACTGATTAATCTAATTCACCTAATTCAGCTCACATACATCTAAGAACCTCTGTTGTCTATGGCGAAGGTCTCAGAAGCATTTCACCTTCAAATCAAGGTCCATCACTTCACTTCATCAGGACCTCGTCGATACCTGTAATTTGATCTATTATCATCTATATCAAAAACACTCAATTTCATCTTCAACCTTTGAGCTTGCTATCAATGGCGAATTCAGAGGAATTAATATGCCTAATTACACACACACACACATCATTGTATTACCTCATTACACGATTCCCCTCACTCAATTGAGTAAGAATCCTCTTCTTGAGTTCATGCGAACTCAAAGCATGTCCTGAACATGTTTCTTGATTAATTCATGTTCCTGATCATCAATTGATATACTTGACACATTCTTAAGGTTCTTTGTAACCTCAAGACTCTTTTAGTGCCTTTCTTGATAAGTTTTATGGAGAATTTGTCTCCAGTGACCTAAAAAGGCGGTCACCAGAGCTTCGGTGAGCTCCAACGACCCTAAACTAGAGCTTTAGCCTTCGAAAGTTCGTGAAAAGTTATAGATCATCTTCTGTTGATGAGAGGATTAGAATTCATTCTCTGGATTTGTGTTTTAATGCCTAATCATGTATGCTAATCGTCGTCTTCTCCAACTCCAGCAGAGTTCGAGAGACGCATCTATTGAGAGTTAGGACTTGGATTTAGGTTTAAAAGCTGATGAGGACACCATCATAAGCCATAACTAGCTCAGTTTGATCTAATTAAGCTAGTAAATGCTCCTACATAACTGCCGGAAGACTATAATTCATTGCATAATCATTCAGAGAGAAACACAAGAAAATAGGGGTAAAACTGTAGTTTTAACAACATATCTCAATTGCAGAACAACCATGGGTTTTCTCAGGGGTTAATTAAGGGTCAAAGCATTCTAAAAGGTTAACAAGTGGGTTAGAACAGATCAAAAAGGGTTTTCGTGTGTTTTGATAATTAAATGACTTTTGAAACCCTAAAAACAGACCTGCTTAACTAACTGAGGTTCTGGTTAGGATAAAATTCACCTAAACCCTCTAAAATTCATATAAAAATATTCTCTATGGTTTGGAACCTTTAATTTGACCATCAGAACCCGTCTTGACCAAAAATAGAGTCTTAGACAGACATTTGCCCTAATTTGGGTTTTTACATAAATTACGCAGTCAAACGAGGTTAAAACCTAAATCTAACTTCACCATTGGATTTCTTGGGTCCAAATTAGGTTTGTAAAAAAATTTGGGCATAATCTGAGATCATCTTGACTAAGTTTGCATTTTGGTCCAGTCAGACTCTTTCTATTTCATTCAGACCCTTAACTTTTGAATTCTCTTACAAATAGGCTCCCAACTTCTTTGTCTTCTTCACAAGCAAGTCCCAGTGCCATTTTTGGAAGGTTAAACCTTCACCGTCGAGTTTCGAGAGATGATTTCTTGCTCTATTCTCAATCAATCTCTCCCAAAATTGATACGGGGATTCCTTGGGAAGTAACCTTCCATTTGAGTTATTCCTTGGGCTCTAAGTCTTTCCCAAAAGGCCATGTGAACCTTTCAAAGGTTCGGGTATCCTATTTCGCAAATACCTTCCAATATTAAAAGCTTCTTTCCAAGCTTGGAAGGGCTACCTATGGCCTATAAAAGAAACCATCACACAGCCGTGCTTTTTAGCAAGTCTTGGCATGTTAAATGGCCCTAAAAACCTATCTCCGACCACCATAGACCCCTGCTCTGGCAACCCCCCTAGATCCCCCTCCTCCGGCTATCCAACCATCAAATTGGACGGCCTAAGCTCCTCCTCTCTTCATTGCGACCCTCCCTAGCCAAAGGGAGGGCATTCCTCCGTCTGAGTCATCTTCGCTGCCTCACCACTTCTTCCTCCTTCTCCGGCTCTGGTCGACCAACACCGAACCCCTCCGCCTTTCAACCACCTTGCTAAGTCCCTCTCTTGCTCTCTCTCTCTTTCTATTTCATTTTTCACCCTCGCAAACACACACAACCACCAATCGCCACCCCTCGCACTTCATCTTCTCTACCTCCGATGAAGCTCTGGCGATGCCTACACACTGCCACACTACTCGAAACTCGCCACTGTCACCTCCATCAGCTCCACCGTTCTCAACAGACCAAAACCTCTCAAGAAATTGAGGGGATTGGTCCCTCACTCGCTATGCCAAACACCACACCTACGCACTTCATTTTTTGACGTCAACCGGCCACTTCACACACGTTCACCCCTCACGGACACCGCTGTTGCATTCGCCTCATCAAGACGAAGCTCCTGAGCATACTAACTGGGGCATTTACCCTATGTTCATCTCTTCAGGTCTCGAGCCACAACGCCATTGGCGAAGCTTCTTTGAAGACCTCCAGGTGATGTTCTTGCATCTTCAGCTCTAGGAACTATGCCTAGGTCGAGCGGAACACTTCCAAGAAGGATTTCAGGGCGAAAATTGAAGTTGCCAGCACCTGCTACTACCTCAATTCGAGCCTTCTTCACTGCAGCTGCAAACATACGAAGAAGGGTGGGACTTTAGTCCCACCTCGGTAGCTGACGAAGCGCTGCACGCGCTTAAATTGAATTTGTGCTATAGGTTGTTCGCCTCAGTAGCACAGGGTGAGGTCCCCTCACACGTACCCACGCACACCCTCGCCCGCGCTCATGCCCCACGGGTCTGGGCTTGGTCCGATTACCTGGATACACGGGTTTGGTCTGGTTTGGTTTGTTTGTCTAAGAAAGGAAGAAGAGAAAAAGAGAAGAAAGGGGGGTGTTTTGCTCTGCTGCTCTCCTCTTGACTCTTCAGAGATCTAAGGAGGCCTATGCCTCTGATGGTGTGCTAAGTCCTGTGCTGCAAGATAAGGAAAGAAGAAGAGGATGAGAAGAAGAAGAGAAGGAAGAGAAAAGAGAAGCCTTTCCTTAAGGCTTGAAGAATTTGAAAGAGGAAGAGGCCTTTGCCTCTGTTAAGGCGTCTGCACCTAAATATGTCATCTGATATCTGATACGTTGGCTCTGTTGGCTAAAATTGAGTTGTGCTTGGCTTATCTGATGTGTTAATTTGAGTAGCTTAAGCTTAACATTATAGGGTAATTTGGTGATTCAAATCACCATTTTACCCTCTCTTCCTTTTGCATTATTGACATTGGATCTCATTTATATATCTTTATTGATTGCAAATTCTTTGATTATGATCTTGAGTTTTAAATTGCCATATTGCTCCCTATGTTTGACCTCGGATTTCAAATTCGAGTAATAAATATTTATCTATTTTCGCACTGATTCGAGCTATACTACAACGCGACGATTTTAAAACCCATTTCAGAGCGAGCAACAAAAGCATGAGCAAACCTAGTAGATTCTAATTAGGCTTTTGATGAGGTTTGATATGTTGTAGTTTGGTCTATGATAAACGTCAGTTTATCATCATTCTTATGCATTAAAAGAAACCTAGCTCTTAGGATTTTACTCCACAATCGAGTTTTTGGGATGCATTTAGGCATTAATTAGGTTAGGCATGCATTGCACTTTTTATTATCTTTTTAATATGTTTTTGTGAGTGTTAGGGATATACAGATTGCCAGATCCCTAAAACCCTAGCACTCAGGAAGGCAACTGGTAAAGGAGAAGCTCTCACCAGCTGGAACTCAGCTTGATCCAACTCACCATAGCTGGAGTCTAGCTCACCTGAACTAGGGTTAGCTCATCCTAGCTCCATTTAGCTCATCTCAGCTAAATGGAAGCTCAAGAGAGCTAATCTTAGCTCACCCTAGCTCAGGTCAGCTTAGATCCAGCTCAACTTAGCTGAGTTTAGCTCATCTCAGCTCTCATTAGTCTACAAGGAGCTCTAGCTAGCTCAGCTGAGTTGACTGGAATTCACCCCAGCTCAGGTTCAGCTACACTCAACTCCAGAATACTAAAGATGACTTCATTCCAGCTTAGGAAGCTCAAGTCCTGCTCTCGGGGACTCAACTTAGCTCAACTCAGTTGAGTTAAGCTACCTTAGCTACCTCACCCAGCTTGATCCTCCCTGGGAACACTATACCTAGCTCACCTCAGCTCAATTCAGTAGAAGCCAGCTTACGTTAGCTTGGCTTAGCAGCTAGCAAAGAACTAACAAGCTAAGCTAGCTAGAGTAGCTCCATGCTAACCTCTTCAGTAGCTGCCAGCTCCATTTCAAGCTCTAGACTTCTCCTCCTTAGCTCCTCTCTTCAAACCCTAGCTCCAATACTTCCTCCTCTACTCCATAGCTAGCTAAGCTAGCTTAGCTTAGCTTAGCTTAGCTAACAACCAGCTCCTCGGCCATCCACCACCTTCAACTCAACCCTAGTTAGCTCCACCAACTAAAGCCCTACCTAAGCTCACCCAAGCTAGCTATCCTACTCCAAGTTGGAGCCACCAACTAGCCACCTCTTCACCCCATCATCACCACCAAAAGGCACCAATTTTGGTGCCAAAACCTAACCCTAACTACCCCCTTTTTGGTGCCAACATCCACCCCCATATCCACCATACACCTAACCCTACAACCACATCTAGCCATCCACCTAACCCCCCCTTCTAGAAGCCAAAAGTGGCGCCAAGTCTAGGTTCCTTTTGGCCACCATAACCACCCCCTTAACACCCTTTAAGGTGGCGCCAAATATCCCCCTCCCTTGGATCATGATAACCACCCATAACCACCCTATAAGTCCATCCTAGCCCTACATGTGTCCACGCCAACCCCTCCCCTCCTAAACCCTATAAAAACCCATCACCTACCACCATTTTCATCATCCTCTCTTAGTTAAATCCACCCTATATCCACCTCATACCTACGGCCAAGAAGAAGGAGTAGAGAAGAAGATTGAGCGAGCACATCACCCACCCCTTTGGTGCCCTCTTCTCCCCATTCCTTCACCTTGTGCCATGCCAAGAAGGAGGAGCATTCCACATCAAGGAGGGCGGCCAGGAATTGGAGGAGAAAGGGTGGCGCATGCCCACCCTTGGAGGAAAGAATTGAGGTGGAGAGCATCCACCTTGGAAGAGCATTCAAGGAAGGAGAAGAAGGAGACCTTCTTTTCAAGCCAAGGAGCAACTAGGCTTGGAGCAAGCGGACTCCCTTCTTCACTAGATTTTGCAAGAGGATTTGTGTTTTTATTGCTTTTATATTTCCCATTTTAACTAGAAGCATTCCTCTACATTTTTTTGTAAAACAAAAATTTTATTAAATCAATTTGCCTTCTTTTCATTTTATGTTGCAATTGCTTTATCTTTGTTCTAGCACTTTTTCACTTCCACTTCCTAATTACTCTAGGCCTCCACGTGCCTAGAGTGAGCTTAAGGAGGGGTCATATTTTTCACTTAGGTTTTAGCTTAGTGATTATAGGTGTTAGTTATTTTTCCATCAACAATTCGCATTTTGCCTTCACTATTTCAAGACATAAAAATTATATATTGAAAAAGACTAAAAAGAAAGTTGATTTCCATTTCCAAGCAAGGGCTTTGATTTGCAAACAATTTGGCCTCCTTGGACGACCCTAGATACCCCACTATCTAGGTTTATAAATTTAAGAGTTGATCGGATTTGCATGTTACAATGACCTATTTTACAAACAGCGTAAAATTCGCGATCAGTCTGTTGACCAACCCATCATTCATCCTCTGGTGACAAGATCAGAGATACTCAAAGAGTGCTCAAAACATGATTTTGAAATGCATAATCATTTCTTTAGGTAGAATTTGATTGATTAAGTCTTCTAATTTGATCAGAGTAGGTGTATTTTGAAAAGTCAACATTTGAGCTTCAAAGGTTAACTCTCAATCGATCTTGGTGATTAAGAGGTCGAATCTCATATTTGTCGGGTTAGTAAAATTCTCATGAGTTAGTTGAATCATTTGAAACTGATTTAAATGAGTTTTATTGATTCTAATTTCTGACCGTGTTGGGTAGTTTTTGGAACTGGAGTTCAATATCTTCTTGTCGAGATTTCATCCAATTTTCTACCTAGATCAATTGATTTCCATCCTTTGAATTGATTCAGATGTATTCTACACACTTTAAGTAATCGGTTGGATAGATTGAATCATGATTTCATGTTCTATGCTTTATGTTTAAAGCTAAGAAGCTTCTGGAGCTATTCTAAAGCTCGATAGACATCAATCTCTTCTCCATTCTATGTGGAATGACTTTCTGAGTGTGTTTGAACTCTCAATCAAGGGCATTGATTGATTAAATAGGTCATAGGACCTTAATTTCGTCATCTGCAGCACATTCAAACAATAGTAAGGGAGCCATATTCCCTCTTTGGTTTCTTGAATCAAACATGATTCAATCTTTAAATTGATCTTTCCAATCAATAGAAGAACTCTAGGGCTTTCCAACGAGCCTTGGATCACGTTGAATGGAGCTATGTGTCACTCGAAATTACTGTTCGAAGTTCAATCGAAATTGATGAGTTTATGAAGGAAGAAGGGCTATGATAACACCACATCGGTGAGTGAGGTGTGCCCGTAGCTGAAGAAAAAGATCCACGTATGATAACTCTACATTTAATGATGATAATTCCATCAACCAGAGTTCATTTTAGGGGTATATGTGCACTAATAACATACCATGATGGGCATGGGAGCACTACATGCATTGCAAATTAAGATTGCTTATAAATCAATGTTTAATGGCCATATGTACAAGTGTATGTTGGAACAGATCTCAGATGAGCAATCGGACCGCACAAATGGATTTAGATCGACGAATGGAGTCCAACGGACTCGAAATCGCTTAAATCTGACATCTGGAGCATCCCCAACAAGCCCAAGAAGTTCTGGCAGATCAACGGCACACAATCGGCCACGTGGCACCATCCACCACATACACGCACCGCAGCGGCCCCACTTCAGCACAAGGAGACAATATAAGCCATTCAATCCAAGGATCGGATGACTGAGAACCACCAGGGCTTGCCAACACACATACGCACCCAACCAGCTTCAAATCCTGACTCCAACGGTCGGTGACATCCGCGTGCAACTTCACCTCCACGACTAATCGTGAAGACAGCACAGTGGAAGAGACTTACCCTCACAAGCAGTGGCGGGTGTTCGAGACCCCGCGCGCTACCAAATCCATCCCTCGTGCAGGCATGATCAATTACGACCGTTGATATGCGCACGAATGGAGTGGATGCAGACACAGGGAACGACTTCAAGCGCCCCTTGCAGGACGTGCTCGAAGACACGCGCTTATCACACGCAGGGGGCAATCCAAGTGCTTGATTTCGCGCAAACATGGCTGTTACAACGCAATCGAACGACCGACGTTCGTCCATCACGTGAAGGCGCACGAAGACATCCACAATCGTGGGCTCAAGGGGTGACGTGGTGCACCCTCAGCCATCCGATGGCGATCCGCACCTCTGATCCAACAGCTGAGGATGCGTGGGCGCAACTTGAGTAGAAGAAGAACGGCAGCGCCTAAGGATCGGTGGGCGAGGGGCTACATCGATACTTCTAGAATGGGTTTAGCGATGTCCTGGACGTCGCTGAAACCCTTACCCAGTTTGGAAACCCCTTCTTCTCTATATAAACCTCCCCATACCCCTCTATTCATCTCCATCTCTTAGCATGCAATTCTCATTCACTCTCCATGAAACACTAGCCCTCTCCTAGCTCCACCAAACACTCCATATCCGCCCTCAGAGTTATCAAGCCATCAACGGAGCCCCCCTCCACCGTCGTGGCCGCCTCACCTCCTCCTCGCACTCTCTCTTACTCTAGTTTTATGTTGCACTATTTTAAGCTTTCATCTATTGTTGTATTTGTAAATAAACTCTAATTGCATGCTATATGTTGATGTTGCTTCTTATATCATAGCTCACATCTCCTTAAAGTGATTGTCATGTTTTAAACGCAAGCTCTAACCCTACTCTCTCTCTCTCGTTTTCTCGCAAGCAAACAAAACAAACATGCTTGTGACATCTAAAGAAACAAACTAATATGATTTAATGCCTCCTCATGTTCGACACTGAGACTCACCAAATTCAAATCTTAAATTAAAACCAACGTCACGAGCGCATGCTACAATGACATAATTAAACCAACGCATTCCGCGTGTATTAGTTTTTGGCGCCGTTGCCAGGGAGGCAACGGATTTCTTTTGTCACTTTCATCTCGCATTAGTATTCACATCTTCTAACTCATTTTTCTCTCTCTACTTGATTGGTTGCAGGAACTTGACTCCTTGGCGATGGAGGAGCACGATCCAAGAAGGTAGATACAGAGTAAAGTGCTATGAAGACTTTTTGTGAGTATCACTCCACCCATTGAGTGTTTGCTTGCTTAAAAAAAATATAAAAAAATATAAATCTAAAATTGGCGTGGTGAATGGCTACGTGTCCCACATTCCAAACTCATCACCCAACAAAAAAAAAATACACTAACATTCTTGAAATCTTTTTGGAGTGTTCTTCTTTCTTTTGAGTGGTGTTTGTGAAGCCCCCATGATTTAACTTGGGCTGCTCCACTCACTATAATTGAAATCAACTCACCTAGTAGAACTACATGAACACTAGGGTGAATACATTAGGGTTGTTTCTCTAGGGCCACATCATTCTAAAGGAAATCGTCTTTTGCCCGTTGTGTGCAAAACCTTGTGTGCCCACTTGAACATTGTTTGAAAACATTAAGGAATTTCAACCCTAAAAATCACTAAAGCAAGGACGAATCATTAAAAGACATCACATCCTAAAAACCTTACTTGAAAATCATGTTTTGTTGAGTGCACACACATGCTCAATTGGACTAACTAAGAGGCACAACACCAAACAACACCTCATCACATATCCTGAGCATAAGTACTAACCTAGCCCTCATTAAAATGGAGTAGACGTGCCCTAGGCAAGACTAGTCTAAGTCTTTGAGGTGTGATTAGGTTTGCTAGGCACTTGGCCTGCATTCCCTTTGTAAAATATGGTGTTTAGGTTGTGGGGAAGTGTCAAACGACCGTGGATGTGGGGTCTACGAAACCGGCAGCGCAAGCCAAAGGAAGAACCTTCCCCTCAATCCCCTGATAATCAACCTAGCTAGATTAACATCAGGAAGGGAGGTTAAGTGCTTACAGAGTTGATCATTCCCTTTGAGGCTTCTAGGTCACCTAGGTATACACTATAAGGACTAGATTTGTTTGCTTGATTGTGCACTCACAATTCTCTCATATGTTCTTCTCTCTCACCCCTCCACCTCTTCCCAACCATGGATTTCAATCCCTATCCATCTTACCCAAACTATCCCCAACATGATTTGTATTCTAACCCAAGTAGACCGTATCCACAGCTTACTTGGGATAACCAACCACCTAGTTGGGGATATAACCCAGAATACCCCCCTTGCCTCAACTATCCCAATTGTAACCAACCCGCACCAACCTCTTATTGGGATACATGCAACCCACCCACCCAGGGGTACCATCCAAACCTTGGGGATCCTTATCTCGATTCACCTCACGACGCCTCTCCAGTTAGGTCCCACCCATTCACTAACCACTTTGATGGGACCTACACTCTATGAGAACACCAAGATCCCTACCCTTCCCAGGACTATAACCAAGAAAGGTCATCTGAATTCAAGGATCTCTCCTACTTGACCTTTGGATTGGAAGGGCTTCTAGACAAATGGAAATCAAAGGATGATCAGAAACCTAGGCAAATCAAGAATGAACAACCTTTGATTTGGTCTCTTGATGAAGAATCCAACTGGGAGGAGGACTTAGAACCTCAATTATTCTAGAGTAGGACTAAACAGAGAATAGTTTCTCTTGAAGAATTAGACCTTGAAAATGATAGAATAGAGGACCCACCCAAGAACTTAAACCCCAGTGCAGATTCCAGTACACATCCTCAACCACACCTTCCTAGCCCTGATTTGAAGGAAGAAATCCAAGGGAAATCGAATGACACCCTGTCAATTCTTGATAACCTCTAGTTAGAGTTACACAGATAGAATCAAGAATTGATTAAAGGGCAACAGGCTCTGATGGATATGTTCCAACAACTGGAGGAAGAGGGCCAAAGAAAACTGTTGAAAACAACTTCGTTTACGGAATTTGTGAAGCAAGGCCCTATCATGATCAATTGGACTACACCTATTTACCCAAAATTTGTTCAGTCCACCATTGATACTCCCCAGGAGTTGGACAACTTCATAGAAGATGTCATTATGGATTCCTCAGAACATAAATTGGGGAGAGTTGAGGACACACATCAGGAGGAAACTGATAATTTGGGGGTCGATGTCTTGGAATCCAGATCTAATCTTCCTGAGGAAAGTGATTTGGTGGAAAAGACATCCAACATTGGAGATGGGGAATGGGATTGCAACTTTGAAATAATCAATTTTGAATCATTTGAAACCCCCATCACAAATTTAGAGGAGGACCAAGAGAAAGAATCTGAGCTAGAGGATAAAATCAGCCCTACCTCTAATTCAACCTCGAACAATAAGTCCGATATGAAAGAGGTTGAAGAGAATACTTTTGGGGTCAAGGACTTAGAGGGAATAAGCAATGAAACCATAGTTAAAGAAGAGATGGATTTTTCTTTGGAGAGGGACCTCATGCTTTATTTTAGGGCTTATCATGAAACTCTTGATTTTGTTACATGCCCTACCAGAATAAAGATCCCGCAACCTGAATGCACTAGAATTGATACACCTTTAAGGGATTACAATTTTATAGGGACACAAGCTAAGTATAAAACCTACATCTTTAGTGTCTGGCATGTCATATTCAGGGTGCGCTCGTCCACATCAACTTCTCTGCATGCCTGCAGACTAAGAGAGAAACAGACACGGGCATGCATGTCACATCTATTACAGAGTTCCCGTACCTTAGGGACGGGACTCCACCACAACCTAGTTCGCATTTGCGGACTTCTAATTTTGGGTCTTGCTAATTTTGTTTGCACCTTCTTGAACCAAACCATTCTTGTTTGTGCATTATGCCCAGCTGAAGGCACTAAACTCAGAGCTTCCTGGGAGGCAACCCAGAAGATTCAAGCTGATTAGGTACACAGCTGCACTCAAGTGATTTCTTTGTGTACCCCCTTGCATACATTTATTTGCCAATGAGGACATTGTCCAACTTAAGCATGGGGGGTGGTAATTCACATTCTCTGAGTTCATATTATCAGCTTGAATTATATATATATATATATAAAGAATTAGGAAAGAAAACTTTGGCATGAAGAACTTGTCAACTGTAGGAAATAATACGAGAAAAACTTGAACACTTAGACTTTTCAGGCCTTCAGGCTTAATCAACCCAGGTGTCCAGTAAAATGGAGATTTAGCCTCGAATCCTTACAACCTTAATTTACATTAATACGATCAATAAAGTAGGGTGATAAGTATACGACTTATCAACCCACCCTCCGACTCGGAGGGACTTTTAATCTAAGCATCTGCATACATTTTTGCACTAACTCACTCCTCGGAGATTCTAACAGAAATTGGATAGCTAATGAACCTTCTAGGGTGGTATGGCTAGCAAGTTGTCATGGGTAACAGTCCATTGGCCGGTTGTCCAGAGCCCAGCCACAGGACCATTCTCTTCTACTATTGCCTCTAGGTAAATCTTAGATCAGGGAAGCCACTTACTAAAACAACAAAAGAAAAAGAAAAGAAAAAGGGAGAAATAGAAAAATAGAAAAAGAAGAAAAAGAAAAAAAGGGATAAATAAGCCACACTTCACTGCACGAGTATGGCTGGCAAGTGGTTGTGGGTAATAGCCCATTGGTTGGTTGTCCAAAACCTATCTCACTAAATGCACGAAAAAGCCCAAAACACTTAATGAAGAAGCGGGGAAGTAGAGCAATCCGGGGAGATATACACTTGAAGCACCCTTGTGTTGACCCCACACAAAATAAAAGTAGGGAGAAAGCTACTGATCGGATAGATACACCTTTAGGCAAGCATTTTCTTTTACGGTCACCTAGGGGCATAGAAACTCACAGTCTGTTTTAATTACCGTTGAGTGAGTCTATCACAATTTTCACACCAACATGCTTAGCACTTAAAGTCCTTTCCGAGTTATGGGTGGGTTGAGTAGTTGTAAAAAGTTACCTACACACTCTCAACTCCAAAAATCGAAAAAATTAGAAAAGATGAAAAAGGAAAAATATATATATGTATGTGTGTGTGTGTGCTTAAATTTAAAGCGAGGACTTGGGCGGGTTGCATTTTGGTAGACACACGGGCGCTGTTTAGTCTCTATGGATTAGTCTCTTAGTATATGTTTCCTCCTGTTGACAAGTAACATATGTCTAAGCAATCAATTTCTAATTCCAACTAAAAATAACGGCTGGGATAACCTTACTAGGGACTAGCAAGGAATGAGCATGGGGATATGATAACTCTACATTAAATGATGATAATTCCATCAACCAGAGTTTATTTTAGGGGTATATGTGCACTAATAACATACCATGATCGGCGTGGGAGAACTGCATGCATTGCGAATTAAGATTACTTATAAATCAATGTTTAATGGCCATATATACAAGTGCATGTTGGAACAGGCCTCAGATGAGAAATTGGATCACATGGATGGATTTAGATCGACGAATGGAGTCCAATGGACTCGACATTACTTAAATCCGACATCCAGAGCTTCCCCAACATGTCCAAGAAGTTATGGTCGTTGATCTGATGATCAACGGCCCACAATCGGCCATGTGGCACTATCCACCACGAGCACGCACTGCAGTGGCCCCGCTTCAACATAAGGAGATGATATAAGCCGTCCGATCCAAGGATTGGACAACTAAGAACCACCAGGCCTCGCCAACACACGCACGTGCCCAACCAGCTTCAAATTCTGACCGTTGGATCTCCATCCAACGGTCGGTGACACTCGCACGCAACTTCGCCTCCACGACTAATCGCAGAGGCAGCACAGCAAAGAGAGACTCAACCTCACAGGCAGCGGTGGGTGTTCAAGACCCCGTGCACTACCAAATCCATCCCTCGCGCAGGCACGATCAATTATGACCATTGATATGCGTACGGACAGAGCGGATGAAGAACGCGTGCAATGACGCACACTTTTCACATGTACAGCGTGATCCAAGCGCCTGATTTCACACGATCATAGCTGTTGCAACACGATTGAACAGTCGACATTCGTCCATCACGTGAAGGCACACGAAGACATCCACAACTGCAGGCTCGAGGGGCAACGTGGCACGCCCTCAACCATCCGATGGCAATTCGTGCCTCTAATCCAACGGCTGAGGATGCATGGGTGTGGCTTGGGAAGAAGAAGAATGAGCGCGCCTAAGGACCGATGGGTGAGGGGCTACACTAACACTTCTGGAATGGGTTTAGCGGCGTCCTAGACATCGCTAAAACCATTACCCAATTTGGAAACCCCTTCTTCTCTATATAAACCTCCCCATACCCCTCCATTCATCTCCATCTCTTAGCATGCAATTCTCATTCACTCTCCATGCAACACTAGCCCTCTCCTAGCTCCACCAAACACTCCATATCCGCCCTCGGAGTTATCAAGCCATCGACGGAGCCCCCCTCCATCGGCGTGGCCGCCTCACCTCCTCCTCGCACTCTCTCTTACTCTAGTTTTATGTTGCACTATTTTAAGCTTTCATCTATTGTTGTATTTGTAAACAAACTCTAATTGCATGCTATATGTTGATGTTGCTTCTTATATCATAGCTCACATCTCCTTAAAGTGATTGTCATGTTTTAATCGCAAGCTCTAACTCTACTCTCTCTCTCTCTCTCGCTCTCATTTTCTCGTAAGCAAACAAAACAAACATTCTTATGACATCTAAAGCAACAAACTAATCTGATTTCACGCCTCCTCGTGTTCAACACTTGGACTCACCAAATCCAAATCTTAAATTAAAACCAACATCATGAACGCATGCTACAATGACATAATTAAACCAACGCGTTCCGTGCGCGTCAACGTACCTCATGAGGTATGCTGAAATGAGTAAAATGACGATGCAAGTACCCATTGTAGCACGTGCATGTGCACGTGCATGTGTGCGGGTGTGGGCCCGTGGGTGTGAGCATATGTGAGTCTTATTGGGCCTAAATCAACAAAAATCCACAATAATAAAACTAGGGCTTGCCTAGTAGGGGTACCGATCCGACCATGGCCGTTGATCCTCTGAATGGTGGGCCTTCCCACTAAAAACTTATTTTTTGGTTAGGAGAAGAGATGAAAAAGGCCTAAATACAACTAAGTGTTGAGAATACAAAGAGAGTAAAGGCGAAATGAAGAGGAAGATTGGCTAAGTGTTTGAGCGAGCTGAGAGCTTTATGAGACGTTTGAACTAAAATGAAGACTAAGGGATGAGGAAAATAACTAAGTGTTGAAAGACAAAGGCATGTGTAATATAATTGGTAAACATTTCCTTTACGCCTTACATCATATTAGATTGTAAACACATGTTGTAATTCATTTCTTTTTGCTATTCATCATAAAATCATTCATTTACATTTCCCTTTTTATAATAGAATAAATGCCATGTATTCAAGTTCAATTTTATATGCAATTGTTCATGAGTTTAACATATTTTGTAATTAACATAGGTATAGAACTAATTAACATAAGTAATTAGCTATTGGATAATTTAAAATAAAAAATGGTGAATTGATTAAGACTAAATGCCTCCCAGTGAACGACCTGGACTCAATCAGTTAAAAGAATAAAATCTAAAATGTTAGGTTAATTTGCCCCTATACTAAAATTAAAAATGACAATTGAATTGAGTTAACCTAAGCATCATCTTTACATGATTAATTAAAACTAATAACCTTAATTAACAGTGTTGAGAAATGCACGATCAATTAGGTTCCAACTTTTATGATTCAAGTGAACTTAGAGCTTTGATTTTAGGGTTTAAAGCTTAGATAAGTTCAATCAAGGGCTTAGGTAGTACACAAATGTGGGAAGATCTATTTCCATTTATAAATGGCAAGTGTGTGCTAGTACTTCAACCCTAATGTGAAAACCCTAATTAGCTTTGTTTCCAAGTCCAAATTGATTCCAAATATGGTACCTTGGACTCAAACTTGAAGGTGAGTAGTCCAAGGTGCATTATGTCCCTAATAGGTGCAAGTAGCAAGGAATTGGGTACTTCTAATCAACTTTAATCCAATCAAATCTTATCACAATAAAATCGAGTAAATTAGGAAGCTCTTGCCTTGAACGATAATTACTAGAAAAATAAGGCAATATTGAATTCCTAATTTCTATTTTTTCCTTTTTTATTTCCCTAAGAGAGAGAGAGAGCGGATTAGGGAAGAAAGGGAAGATGACTAACCTGCCTCTGGTGTGGTTGCTCCAAGCTGATGATCCTAAGTGAGTGGTTTACCTCGAAATAATCAAACAAGACAAGTTAGAAATCAAGTAATAATAAGATAAATTGGATATTGGTCAAACTGTGCTTTGCTCCTCGGCAACGGTGCCAAAATGTTAACATGCTAAAGTCAGGTTTAAAGTATGCGTCGTATTATAATAACTAAAGCGGCGAAAACATTTATAATCTTGAATTTGAGTCTGAGGTCATCTCAAGGAGCAAATAATTCACAATTTAACCACTAATCAGAGAAATATAGAATGAAGCCCAAGAGATTGATGCAAAAAGAAATATATTACTCAATGAATCACACTATCAAACTCCAAAAATAATTGTATGTATTTGAGCAAAAAATGTCATTTTTTCAATTAAGGAAAATCGGCCTCAACATTTAGTTGAATTCTCAACTCAAAGAGCCTCTCTTAGCCAAGCCAAATTCAGACTACAGCTCAGCCAAACCAAACCAAACCAAAAATCAGCCCAATACCGGTTCACGCCCACGTATGTGCAGGCGTGTGTGTGCGTGAAGATGGATGGGGACCCGACCACCTAAAGTCTCTGTAATGTTTCCCTACGGGAGGGGGTGAGATATGCGTGATGTGGAAATAAGTGGAAATAAATATAACAATCTCACAAAAATCACAATCACAAAAATACACAAGGATTTTTAGGTGGAAACCCAAACCTGGGTAAAAACCACCACTTAAGTCTCTCGAGTTAGGATTTCCCGATCGACCGAGTTGATCAAAGCCACTAATGAACTACTTCAAACGAGGGTAGTTCAACCTCTTACAACCACACTACTTTATACGAGGGTAGTGTACCTCAAACCCCTCCTCTTCACAAGGAGTATTTAGTCTTGTGAAGGAGATGGGAATTCGCAAGCAAATACCCAACTAAAGATTATAAACTGCAATAATCCTATAGAGCCACAAAGTAAATAATTCAATATAGCTACTATAGGTAAAGGATTTTCCCTTTGGTGGAAGTGTGTTGGCTTGGCAACACTAGTGCGTGATCCATGCAAAGCATGATAATGCTCTCATAACCGACGGCTGGAGAGCACGTGCACAACGAATGTGGTGCTCTTTAAAGTGGGCTAGAGAATCTCGGAGAGCAACAACACTTCTAGATGATCTTCTATCTTCTCTTGGACACAAATGGATGTCGAAATGATATTTCATGGTATCTCTAAGTGTATCTTAGTATTTATTAGATGTGTGTAACAAAGGAGGTCTCCCCCTCTATTTATAGATGGCCTAGAAAGGCTTTGGAAGGCCATGGAAGGCTTCTATAGCCGTTGGGAACAATCCCAAGGCAAATTGGGCTGGAATCAGAGTCATTAATGATTCTGACAAGGTTATCAAAGATCTGGGAAAAGTATCTGACATCTAGAAACCACTCTTAAGACATCTGGAAACTAAATCAAACGTCTAATCCTAGATGAGTTCCCTTACTAACTTGGTTCAGACCTAAACAGAGTTCTTGTGTAAGTTGGTTAGATGACTTGTTGGACATTTAGCACTAGGTTCGGATGTCTGGAAACCTAGATTACTACAGGAATGGATTTCTCGAGGTACAAATGGCTAAAACTCTGATGATAAGTGATTTTGGCTTAATCGAGGGCTAATGTCTATTTATCAACATTTAAGGTCCTTTATGGATGTCTGATAGAAGATTAAAGGTCAGTCCTCAACGATTATATTTCTAAGCCAACGTTCCACTAATTGCACGTCTGGCAAAGATATTAGATGTCTGCTAAGACGTCTGGATTAAGGGCTAGATGACTAAACATGGCAGACAGAGAGTGGTTCTCCAGCATAAGTGTTTTGGATGTCTGATCAAATAGTCAGATGTCTTAAAAGTCAAGATTAGACATCTGATTTTCAGATTGGACGTCTAATCAAGTTGTCTGATGCCTACTTTGGTTTTCTAAGTTCTCTATGAAATGTTTAAGTGTCCTAGGGTTTAGTAAGTGTTCCTAGGACTACTATATTATTACTTTGAGGCTCTTTAACATATTATCTAAATAAATAAAAGAGTAAAGAACAAAAATAACAATTACAAAGTACAAGACAAAAGAACATTTATCCTATTCTTCTGTCTTCTAGCTCTCGCTTCACGCGAAGCTTCTTCTCCTCCAACGAGCTCCTTCAATCCACCATGGCCGTGAGCTCTTCACACTTGTATCCATTTGCAATTGACCTGAAATCTTAGACTCAAAAGCAAATGTTAAACAACAAGTGTTTTGTTATCATCAAAATTACCAATCATGGTGCCCTTGCACCAACAGTCTTGAGAGATGGAATAAGGCACGAATTGGCTTTTATTCTTAATTCTAGCCGCGTCCTCAACCGATGTGGGACGATTGAGTCCCTCTCCTTCGTGCTTCGATGCAAGCTGCAACAAGGAAGGTTTTCTTGATTGGCAAAGGGTAGCCATTGGATCTTGAAGCCAATGGCTGGGATGGCTTCACATCCAGATTCCGTAGCGATAAAGGATGAGGACTTGGTCGGTTGCTTGCCGGATGGAGGTTGACGATGACAGAGAAGAAGACAATGATGGCTATCACCTGAAACAAAAATACGAGCTTTTGGCCCCAATTAGATACGCGAAAAGCTCTGCCATGAGATGACGAAGGTGATGGTGGTGGTGATTTGGTGTGTTGTGGTGTGGAGAGGGGGAAGTGGTGAATGAAGGTGGTGTCCAGCTGAACTCTTGGATGGTCAAAAGCCTCCATTTCTTGAGGGCTTTTGATCTCCAAGGTTGTGAGGTGCTTTTGGTGTAAGTGGTGAGGTAGGAGGTGGCTTGATGATCGATTTTAAGCTCGTTGGAGCTCTAATTGGCCATGGAGAAGAAGAGGGATGGTGAGAAAAAGGGGCTAAATCCTAACTCTAAAGAACCTAAACTAATCGATTGAAGAAGGAGAAAAAGATGGGCTACCTAAATTAGACGAATGAGGGTGAATTGCATCCGACGTTGGCTAGCCGAACGTGAGAAAGATGAAGTCTCCGATGAGGGAAACAACGACAAGGATGAGGTCGAAACAGCCTAGCTTTTTCCAGCTAAGGTCAGACGAAGAAAAGGAAGAGGATGGTGGTGCTATTTTGGCCATAGCACTCATGGAAGAGGGAGGTCGGAGGAGGTTGCCACAGTAGGAGATTGCGGTGGTCGTGCGTAAAGAAGGTGAAACAAGGCCAATTCTCGACTAATTTATGCTTGGGAACACCCAAGCACTTATATATGGGATGGAATTGCAACGAATTGCTGCAAATTCTCATGGTTGTCTTGTGAATTTGGCATCTTAAATCCCATGAATTTTGAGCTTGCCAGAGTCAGTTGGCTCTAAATTAGAGCTCGAGATTAGGTGGAATCTGTAGAGCAAGATCTGATGACTAAACTCTCCAAATTTGGAGGGATTTGGTGGAGATTTGATGATGATTTCATCATGTCAAAGTTAGTGGGTTTGGGTTTATCTCTTGTTCTTGCCGTGTTTGGTATGAAGAAGAAGATGAAGGCGAGGACCTCTTTGCAAGAAAGATCAAAAGGTAGGGGTTGTGTGTAATAAAGAGAGACAATCGACCTAAAATGCAAATTAGGTCAAGATGAACTCTATCAGGCTCAAAATTTAGGAGCAACCTAATTTAGACCCAAGGAATCTAATGGTAACCTTAAATTTGGGTTTTGATGATGTTTGACTGGGTAATTTACACTCTAGCCCAAGAATGAAGTAATTTCCTGCCTAAGTCTATTTTTTGTTAGAAAGGGTTCATTTGGTCAAAGTGAAGGTTTCAAATCTCATAGAATATTTTTCAATGATTTTTAGGAGGTTTAAATTACATTTATTTCCACCAGAACCCATTTAATTTAAGTAAGGTTGTAATTGGGATTTTTCTTATTAAATTAATCATCAAAACTCGGAAAACCCTGATTCAATCAGTTTAAGCCCACTTCTTAGGAATTTAAGTTCATTTGACCTCAGATTAGGCACTGATTAACTCCTTAGTTAATCTGCATTTGTGATTTATCGTTAAAACAATAGAATTAACTCAATTTCCCATTTTGTTCTCGCATTCAACACAGAACTGAATTACGACCTTTTAATGGTTATTAAGGGGCATTTATCACTGAAATTAGTCTAAAGTAGGTCAATTATGGCAGATGATGCTGTTACCATCAGTACATTATTCACCCCCCTCTAATGTAGACCAATAAGATCCTATAGGTACATTTTGTACTTACACTGAGGAGACTAAGGTAGAGAATGGAATAATCTCTAAGTGGTAGGAGGCCTAATCCTTTTATCAAAAATAAAGGTGAATGTAGGACGTAGGATCTAATTAAACGATAGGATGTATCCATCAATTGAGGTTCAAAGTAGCCCACTAGATGATGATCCAAGGGTGTATATTTGAAGCACATGTGGCCAGCGAAGGAAGATTCTTGACTAACCTATCATGGTCGGCCATGATGGTTAATATATGGCCCTTGACTATGCTTTGGATGGTGAGGATTGGGTCATGGGTTTTGGTTTTGGTTGAGCATTTTTAGAAGAGAGAGTTAGCTAGCTACATGGTGGCATTTTGGATAGGTTTTAGGTTAAATAACTAGGGCCATAGGATAGTAAATAGATGGTGGATAAGGAGCCCTAGGTGGCCAGCCATGAAGAAGTGGATATGGACTTTAATGGCTAATTGCAAGGTCTTTTGTTGGCTAAAAATAGTATGGTGTGGAGGGCCTTTGGATTAGGTGTGTATAGTTTAGATTAGGTGTTGCTAAAAGTAGGTTGACTTAGGACCAGGCTTAGGTTAGTGTGGGCTGTCCTGTGATCTAGAAATTACAAATTTTTGTAGGTGTGCCATGTGTCTCCTTTTGTCTTCATTCTTCTCCCTTGTCTTTATTTGTTTGTAGCTTTGTCTTTATTCCTCTTTAATATTCATTATTTAGCTTTTAGGTGACTCTTCTCCTCCAATAAGTGGTTCTTCGTCTCTTCGATTTATTCCTTCTTACTCAATACCTACATTATCCATAACAAATCATAATTAGATACAATTTAAGCATAAAACATATGCATGACCTAATTATGCATGTATGGTTAGAATGAACTATATACAACCTATATGTACTGTGCTAGCTAAGGATTAATCATAAAAGAGGAAAGTTATTATTAAAAATTATGTATCTATCAAAGGGTGACAACAATGTCACCCCTGCCTAGAGAACTGCCCCATTACACTGGGAGGGGCCTATGGCGGTGTTGTAGCCACCAAAATTAGACCCTGGTGGCCTAGCGGTGATGTAGTAGTGGTGGCGCTGTAGTCACCGAGATCAAGCCCTACAGCAGTGCAGCAGTGGTGGCCTACCACTTGGAAGAATTGTAGTCACACCCTGGCAGTTCTCCAATGGAGCACTAGGGGTTGCACTATAGCCTTTGCTTGGCAGTGGTGATACTGCCCTAAGTTGGCGACGATGCTGTTGCCTTAGCTGGTGGTGGCAGCACTACTACCGAGGAGGAGAAAGTGGGGGGGGGGGGAGGTTTGAAGTGGATGGGTAGGGAGGCTAGGGTTTGGTGGGGTACCCGGGCATTGATCTAGGACCGCTATTGTGATACCATGTCAGGACAAATGAGTAAACTTATTTCATAGGGCCCTATGTGCCTTTATACAGAGACACAAAAGGGAAAATAACAAATACACCCTTATAGAAGTAAATAAATAAAATAAAAATATCACATGCTCCATAACTAAACAAATCCTTTTATATTCTCCTATCAATAAAAGAAACTTTAACTCACTTTTCAATTCTATCCAATTTGTATACCATCCTTAATAGCTTTGGTGGCATGTCTTTTTGTTTGCAGACTAGGAAAAGCACTTGTATGTAATGACTTGCATGTTGCACATGCTTTTAAATCTTAAAAATTTCATTTCTAATAATTTTTTTTTCTGCTGCCATTTTTTGGACAATGACAAATATAACATAATACATCTCTCCAGTTATGTACTTATATTTTTTTAAATGAGCATAATTCTTCTACATACTCTATTATTTACTTTGTTTTATATGTGAAATAGGCCACCATTGGCATTGACTTGTATGGGATTGATTTGATTTAGTTTGTATCTTGCAAACCTCTTCATCTTAATGTTTTGAAGGAACAATTTTCTGTATGTGATAAGATTAGCCAAATGCTTCTTATTTTTCATTTTACTTCCTTGCCTTAGTTTTTTTTGGGTGTTATAGGCCTAAATTTAGACTCTATCAAAGCATTAATAGACCCAAAGAAATCAAGGGTACTTGATATTTTTCTTTTGGTAAATTGGGTACTTTGTTATAAACAATTACATACTAAATCACTTTTTGTTTTTTGAGTACCTATAGTAAATAAACCAGGCTTGTGGAAATATTTAGAACTGAAAAGTTGTTATAAGAATTATGTAATGAATTACAAAATGATAACTTATTTGAGAAAGACACACAAGTTCCAAAAGAACATAACTGACAATTTTTTGTAAGTACCAGTTCATTAAATATGATTAATGATGGAAATTTTCAACTTGAAATGATGATTTAAATGAAATTGTAGTGCAAGTCTTACTTGAAATAACATGAAGGCTACTATCTAGTGTGTGTGGTTATATTTTTAAAATTGGATCATCTATTTCTATTGCCCTTTTTTTTTTAGTTGATTATGAAATTGGATTTACTTACCTTGGAAGTGGTTAACAAGTTGATATGGTTTCTTTTGCTATGTGGGGAATATGATATATAAATACAAACTTTTTTTTGTTACCTCTATTTAAATGCATTTATTACTCTTTTACTTTGCTTATTCTCATATGAGAGGATGAATTTTTTCCCTCTTCCTTTTTGGAAAGTTGTTTTTACCTTGTATTCAATTTTTATTATTTTCCTTTGGTTAGCAATGAGGTAAGTAGTAATTCAAAGGGTGTTTTAGGTATTTAAGTGGGAGTTGTAATATATTTGTTTTATATTTGATTATGACGGTTTTTGCCTGTGAGTACATTGTAATGCATTGAAAATCGTATCCACAACTTAAATCCTTATTTTTGCATTTGTTTACTATAGTTATGAACCCATTTGAGATGAGTTAATCCACTATACGTAAGCAACCAAAAGGAGTGAGTGCAAATAGACTATAGTTTCATTAATATCATGTTTATGGGTTATGATAAAGGCATCTCCTAGATTTGATCCTATTTCACTTGAAAGTGCTATTAAATGGCTAGGTAATAGGTTATATTTGACGCGTCCATACAAATGCATTAAGCAATTCAAATGTCAACTTAAGATGAAATCCTAGAAATACATGGAAAGTTCAAGCCTTACTATAGGTTCATTGGGATGCCTTGTTGAAGGTGATGATGGTGATAATTTGCAAAGTGTCGTTAATATTAACGACGATTCTTTAAATGTCATACTTGGCATCACAAAAAACGAAAAAAAGGGGGCGTGCAATCCTGCTCTTGCGCCCCCTCCCCCTGCCCCCGAAACGCAACCCTTCTTCGACCTCTCCTACTGTGTTATCTCTAACTTCCACCGTCGCCCCTTCACCCCCAACCCCCCCAACCGCCATCCTCCGCCCCTCCCACCCAGCCCCTCACTAGAGCGCTAACATGGCCACCGCGGCCCCTTCACCCGTCCGCATCACCATCGTCATCTACCTCCTCGAGCACGTCCCCTTCTCCACCAGCGACTCTGCCGCCCCCCTCCGCAAGCTCGAGGGTAACCACTCCTCCACCACCCCCACCGAGAGGGCCGCCCTCCAACTTCCCCCGCCTCCCCTTCACCCCCACACTCCCATCCCCCGTGAGACCCCCCTCCTCCGCCCCTCCCACCCATCCCCTCACCAGAGTCCTAACAGGGCCACCGCCAACCTCCGCCCACTCCCCCACATCCCCGTCGCCGACTCCTCCTCTCACACCACCCCTCCTCCGACCCGACTGCCTCGTCGTCGTCCGCATCACCGTGGTCGTCTGCCTCCTCGAGCACGTCCCCTTCTCCACCATCGACTCTACCGCCGTCCTCTGTAAGTTCGTGGGTGATCACTCCTCCGCCAACCCCTCCGAGAGGGCCGCCCTCGTCGAGCTCGATGGCGAGGACGGCCCCGTCTCTGCCATCGAGCTCGCCCTCTGCCGCAGCGCCAATCCTCTAAGGGAAAGGGGAGCACCCATCTCATCTTCAATGCATTCAATCTGCAAGCCTCCAGGTTCATCCAGTAGTACCTCACGATCCTCCAAGGTTTGCATCTCCAATAAGGTGTCCTAGTTGAAATTGTTATCTTGTAGCCTCAAGATGTCTTCCGCCATCTCATTGCTCTCTTGTGTGAGTTCTACCATATTTGAACGTGTGGGGTGCATTCGCAACTGCATCACTATTTTCGGCCAGCTTCCCAATCTGCTGAAGCAACTTTTGCAGATTAAAAACTCGTGGATGGACCGTGGTTGTTTGCATAACTTAGTTACCTAGCTTAACTTTTTTGTGTAAGTTAATATATGCATGTTGTTTGAATTAGTTGTCTGATTTGAACAATTAATGTGACAATGACAGTATCAATGTGCCTTTCCTTACGGCAGAACCTTTCATTTTTCCTTAAAAATCTTTTCAAAAAAAAAATCCTTAAAGAAGCAGAAGTTGCTATATCTTATCAAATAGATATAGCCAATCTAAAGCCCAAAAATATGCAATGCAACCTATGTGAACCCTTACATTCCAATCTTTGTTCATCCTTACGGTGAAAATTTAAGCTAAAAATAATATAAGAAAACAGTCTAAAGGAAATCTGATGGAAACTAAATCACGATATTAGGAAATGCAGATGAAAAGAATTAGTATCTGATACTTAAGTCAGGTCCTACAATATAAAGTTAGATATTGATCTTGCTACTTAAACCATTTAATGCTATTGGCAATCTCTTTGATTGATGTTGATTAGGATGCCTTTTTGGTTATGTACCGATTGCAAATCCTAAATGTTGTGTATTACATACTTAATATGTGTATGTATCAATATACATCTCAATTCTATGGTGCATGTAGGGGTATGTATTTGCGAGTAGTGCATATACATATTTTCAGTTGGATTTGTTAGGCTAGTAGTAAAGAATACTCCACATGTGTTTATATTGATGATTCATGCGTCCCTTTCTATTGGTAACAAAACGTAGTGGATGTTCGCAATATGGATATAGGATAAGGAATCATGTCTTTGTTTCAAGTGAGAAATGGTAGTCAAGCTACATACAAAAGTAACCACCATAGTGAATCATTGTCCTTGCTTTTGGGTTGGAAAGAATAACTTATGTCGACAATGGCATTTATTTCTTTTTCTATCATTCACATTCATCTTGCTTTAGGTTTCATCAATATTTTAAAATATTTAAAAATTGACAATACCATTCTTGTTTTCTTTTAATTTGTTTAACTTTATTGTGATGCTAGTGACTTTCTCTAAAAACATCCGAATGTACTTTAGATGTTGTAATTAGTCTCAATTATCTCTCAAAAGAAAATGTCTTTGTAGCAAATAAACACAACCATTAACTTCTCTTAAAAAAGAAAAATTTGGATTTTCGAGGCCAGTTGGTGGTGTGCGAAGGTGGTAGGTTGTAGACGTAGATCAGAGGACGAGGGGTTGGGGATAGTGGTGGTGGTGGGTTTGGTATGCAAGGGATGGGAGGAAGGCAAGGGAAGGGAGGGCAGTGGATCTGATATGCAGTGGATGATAAATGGCTTGTGCTTCATATGATCATTAAATAATAGTATCCAAAAAGTTTCTTTCACAGTTGGCTTTATCTTTATCAACCTTCCAGATTTTCTTATTGCTTAGAGCCATGTCTTGAGTGAATTTGGCAAGTGGATCAATCAAGAAACTATTTAGTCCCATTTGGGCTCTAATATGGAAGTTTGAGTGGTGGTCTCTAGTATATAAAGGGCCATCTACTTGGTATCATATTGCGGTGAATGAATGGAGGGTGCAATGATTAGCCTACTTCTCCAATTAAGTAGGGTACCATTCTGCCATATCTTCCCTATGCATTAGTACCATATTTCAAAAATTCATTTGGTGCCTTAACATTTACACAGTTTATTTTGCAAGTTTTTTGGTTTTTCTCCTATCTCCTAGAATTATTTTTTCACTTATTTGTGAAATCATTGTACACATGTTTGCTTTGTTTCTTGGCTGCCATCCCCTAAAGTTTTGTATATGTTGATTCCTAGAGGTTTCTAGGAGTATTGGGACTTGTCCTGTTGAGCTTGAATCAAATTGTGGGGATGGTGGGAATGGGAGGGGGAATGCTTCCCTAGAATTCCGAAAATTAAGTATGAGGTAGTGAATTTGCTTTTACATTCTATGTTTGTGTGATTTTGTTGACGTTGTAAATGTAGTTCATTCCAGTGCTATTGTTGTCATGTCTAAGGTAAAGTTCCTTGAGAAACTTAGAATAGGGGTTGACTTGACTCCAGATTTGTGCAAAATTCTAGTATTTGTGGTTTTTCCCTTGTTTCCTTAAGTTTGCTAATACCTCTTTTGCAGGTTGCATTTTTCCGAGCTGAAGCTTGGATTTAATGGTACAACATCAATTGTTTCTTCACATACATAAAGATCCCTTTATTACTAGCATTGTTTGAATGTTTTTAGAAATTTGTGGAACTTATACTAAAATATAAACTGATGATTGCCTCTTATAAGGCCATATTGCATCATATTTCTCACTGATATTACATCATATTACTGGTGGTGGGTCTTTTCTTGTGAACCTTAAGTTTGGTCTTTTGCAATTGTAATAGGTGGTGGCATCCATGGATTGGTGGGTATTGCAAAGTATCGATGCTTGGTATCTACTCAAGCTCACAGATCTTTTTCAAAACAAATATCGATTCTCATGGCAAAGTTGCTCCTGGTAGAATGATATGGAAAGGACTTAGTTGCTTTTCTCCTAATTAAGAAGCTTTTATTTCTAACTTGTTATTTCACTTTCATTTCATTCTATGAACTAAACAATCGAATGAAGTTGGATTGCATAAATTATCTTTTTAAATTAATAGATACATTAATAAAAGTTCTTGAGTCTTTTGTATTTAATTTCTCTTGAACCATGTGCAATGGCTTTTACATGACCAAGAGAATTGGATTGATCATGATTTCAGTGGGTTTTTTTTGCATGTTGGAATTATGTTATGCACAAGGGGTATTGGGGGTTAAGTGATGGCTTCTTCTTGTTGGATTTGAAGTGAACCCGAAAAGGGAATTCTCATGAGGTTTATTTGTGTTCCTATGGATAGAAAGGTTTATCTTTTAATCTTGGAATCATTCTCTTCTATGCTTATGTTTAGCTAAGAGTTTGGGATCTATGCTTTGAATAGCTATTGCCTTAACTCCTTGGACAAGTTGTCAGTAATGTGAGGCCTAATATTACTTAGCCCATGCTCATAGTTGGATGTTATGGCTGTAGCTCCAAGAGCAAATGAGTGGATAGTTGGGCTAAGCTAAAAGTTAGATAAAAGTATATCGAATTAGGTCAAGAAATTGATGCAGGGTTCATACAAGGATTAAGCCTAAGTAACTGGGATAAATACAAGAAAATGAACCAACTCATGTTATGGCTAAAGGAAACAACCTCATTACCCAAGAGTAAAGAATTAAGGTGGAATCTTTGGCTGACGTTGAGATGTTTCAACCAAGGCCTGAATAAATCCAAATGTGCAACAGTGTAGGTTTTTCATGTTGAATACGAGCTTTAACCTATATGCTTTTGTGGCTATATCATATTTTTGTGAGGTGTACCCAATTTTCTGTTTAATAGAATATTATGGTGGTGATTGCTTACAAGTGTGGGGTTTGCCCACTTTGTATTGTATTGTATTGCAGGTGATTTTTGTTTACACGCATAGATTTGGGGAAAACAATAAAACAAGGAAAATTTTGTCAAATTTTGGTAGAATTTTACCCGTAAGTAGATAGATGATCTCAACTCTGACTTTAATATATATAGGAAATGATCTAACATAAACTATCATAGCCATTGATTAATGATAAATATAATCTTAGCCATTTATCCAAGAGAAATATATTCAAGTCTACCATATGATTATGGTCACTAGAAGCTCTAGAGTATTGATTTATAAGTGTTGCAAATGACATTTAGCTTATGGTTTGTTGAAAATCCACATGCATGGTGGCCATGGGTTTAGAATGGGTGAAGCTTAGAATGGCCATGGAAATAAATTTTATCATTCCTAAGTAATCTATGCTGATTCATTCTACAATAAAAACCTTTTTAGTTTTGAGAAAAATATTTTCTTCTTGATAATATATGGTTCTTACCTACATCCTTTTGTTGCATTCTTAGAGTCTCAAGATTTTCTCAGCATGCCAATTTGTTATGGCAGACATTACAGCTCAACTATGCCTCAGGATTGTTCAATTGGCTATAAGGACTTGCTTCAGAACCTCTTGAGTTGGAGAAAAACTGACATTTGCGGCCATTATAGTTGCATCCTATGCATGAAGTCTTTCCTTAAATCATAAAGATAAAATCATAAAGCTATTTTTGTCTTTGTGCATTTAGAGATCACCCTGGATTGTGTGGATTATGTTGTGCTATTGAATATCATAACTTATTTGTTTATCGTATCACATTGTATAAGAGTTGTATAACTCTAGGATTTTTTTGATTACATGTTTCCCTGCATCAGAATCGTTTGCATCTCTGTGTGTCATCTGATGTCCTAGTCCCTAAGCTATTGCCTCCATTTGCAACTATTGGGGAAACCATAGCTAACTTGAAGTTATGTGGTGGTATAGAAAGTGTACAAAAGTATCCTGGAATTTCTCCATATGGAGAGATAAAAATGCGTGCCTTGAAGGTACATGTCTTAGTAGTTAGCATTTCTTAGTTTCTTTGGTGACGATAGGCAATTAAGGTTTCTTTTAGAACTTTAGATAGAATTATGAGGTTTCAATTTGGTTCATCTCATGAGAGATCCTCTCTTGTTATTTTAGAATCCTTTCTTCTCTCCTTTCCTAGCACGACATAACTTTTTCGTACTAATCTATGTTAAATTGTCAATTCTGAAGAGAAGAAAATCTTTTAATTTATTGATCATGTAATGATATCTAGGTTAAAAGTCCATCTTTATCATGATCAATAATTTTGAAATTCCAAAATAAAATAGCATATATATATTTTTTAAATATCTCTATATTTACACCAACAGTTTTGCTGACAACTAGATCTGTCAGTGTAGGTATAGACTGTCAATGTGAAAAGAACTTTTCTTTAGCGATGGTTACAAATCGTCACAAAAAAGTTAAAATAATGTTGCTCTCAATTTTTTTTACAGAACCATTGCCAATTATTTTTAGTGATGGTTTTTACAAAATTGTCGTTAAAGTTTTTTGTAACGGTTAAAAATCAATTGGAAAAGATCGATTGTTAGGTGGTTGGTGGAATAGACTATTGGTGACGGTTGTGTCTAAAAACCGTCGCCAAAAAATTACCGCAACACAACTTTTCATGACGCTTTTTGGCAATGATTTTTACGGTATTAGCGACAGTTTAGAACCGTTGCCAAAAGCCCATCTTCTTGTAGTGTTAGTGGCTTCGTTGCGTGTTGGTGGAAGGCACTTTTGTTCCTAGCCCAATATCTCGAGATCCACATTCTATATTTTTTTTAAGTGTGAACTTTTGCAATTGCATAAATTGATTCATTTGTTTTTTGTAAAATTTTGAGGCAAGTAATCAAACGATCATTTGATAATCTTTTTGTGTTCACATGTTGGAGGCTCCTAGCAATGATCTTTTTCCAAGAAAAGTGGTTAAAATAGCTAGTATCTTATGCCTTTTGTATAGTGAAGACTCTTTTTTTCTAATGTCTATTTAATTGATTGATGGACCTCAGGGTTGTTATCGAGGCCACCGAAGTCTATCACAAAATTTGTAGATCACAGTGATATATTCCTATTTAATTACTTAATTCCTATCTAATTTTTTCTAGTTTGAGGGTAATTTGAGTCATATTGATTGCATTAAGTTAGATTAGTCATATTGAAGAATTTTGTAAATATTAATTTTTAGGGGTTTAACTGTAATTTTACTGCTACTTATATTTGGTGCCTTGATGAGATTTGTAGGTACCAAGTCTAGATCTGATTGGAGCTCCACATTAACAGCAAATCAATTGAGCACATATCTTCTGATCAGGTTGAACCCAATTCCTAATCCTAATCCAATTGGACCCTGACCTAGATTATTTTGGAGGCCAATTTCCCACACCCAATTTCCAACCAACCTAGTCTAATTCCTCCTTAGGTTGGTCTACCGAGGCACCTAATTTATTAACCTGTATGGCCGGGCAACATTAATCAAACTCACCCTATGATTTTCCAAAAATATAGCCAACCTAATTCTACTTTTATCCCCTCCAATAACCTGCATCTAGTCGACCCCTTTGCCCTTTGGAAGGGCATGTTGGACTACCATTTAGGATCCTTAATCTCAACCCTTAAACCTATATCCTAGCATCCTAGATTAATCACCTAAATCTTCCGCTTAACCCTAGACCTAAATCCACCAAACAACCCTTGTAGATGCCCATATCCCTTGGAAAAAAACCTATATGGCCAGCCACTTTAGAGTCCCAATCTCCACCATTGAATTATGATCTAATGGCCTATAATCCCCCTCCTAAAAATCCTATCCTAAGGCTACCTAATTGCATATTAGTTGGACACATCATAGGACTAATCCAAGCCATCAAATCTCCATCCAATGGCCCACATTCCAACTTAAGGTGGCTGGCCATATGCCTTCAAAAACCATCTTGGTGGTTGACTCCTTTGTGATTAAATATGGACCCTTGATCCCTCCCTTTATGACATACTAGCCCTTGATCCATTCTAACAAAAACTACCTTGATCTATCCACCTATCCTAAGATTCAAGCCATTGATTTCTAAGATCTAATCCTAGCCTTTCATCAAGCCAGCATAATTTCCTATATAATGACCCTTGGACGTCCCCTTAGAGCCTACACCTTCATCATCTTCCTCCTCCTCTAGATGTCCACCATCATTCTGCAATCTCCACGTCCTACCAACTCTCCACATCTCTACATCTTCAAGGCAAGAAGACTAGAAGGATATCTCCACCACCTTCTTAGCGCTTTTGCACCCTCCTCTTTCTTGTTTTTAGTTGCCTTTCTAGTTGTAGTTCTACTCTAGATTCTAGTCATAATAATTGTTCTAATTCTATTCATATTCCTCTTTTCAATTTTATTTTTAATTAATTATTCTAGTTCTATTTCCAAGCATTCTTCTAGTTATAATTAACATTTGATTAACAACAAAAATTTCTTATTTCTAGTTCATTATCTTGTTCCTATCTCTTATATTTAGTTAGTTTATTTTACTTGCATTAGTTGCTTTCATATTTGCTTCCGTAGTTAAGGTTTTGTATTTAGTATTATGTCCGCTTTCGTATTTATAGTTATTAGTTGTATCTTGCATTTGTTTCCTTATTCAAAAATACCAAAAAAATATCTCTCTCGAGCGATTTAACACATAGCAAACTTCATTTTCGCCTCCCTATGAATGACTCAAATTCTCAATTATACTTGAAAATCAATTCAGTTTGATTTTGCAAATTCAAAACTTTTGCATATTTCCAACTGCAATGACATGTTATTATCATATTAAGATTTATGCTAACACGTAGGAAATGAAACAAATCCAAGAAAAATAGGAATAAATAAGAAACCACATGAAAACAAGGTATTGTTAACCTAGTTGCACCTGGTATGGGTGTATGTCTAGGGAGGGGATCTAACCTTCAATATTCATTATATGTGGTATAATACATGAGCTGCATACCCTTTGGGTTGCTTGCTTTGGGATTGTCCCCTCCCATGTAGGTGGAGGAACCTTTTATGGAATAAAAAAGTGGGTGGTTACACTTTTGGAGAAGTGTACCGGTCTAAGTAATGGAGCTTGTCTATGTATTTCCAGGAAAGTGGTGCGGATGCGTGCCTCTTTGGATTTCGAGGTGGATTAAGCGAACTGCAGTTGTGGATATCCAGGCAAGCTAGCCTATTTTGGAAGCTTGGGCTGCTTACTTGCTACCCAATGAGGCTGGTTTATCTGTAGGCCTCTTTGGCTTGGGCTTGTAACTTATGGGCCTTTGTGGGCCTCTTGGGCTTATTTTGTGAAGGTAATATCTTCCCTCATCATATGGCCCCACTCCCATAGTCTAACTGTGTCGACTGTAAGAGTAGAATTGCCTTCTTTCTCTTTTTACCCTTGCACAGGGGTTACCCTTGCCCCAATAGCTACCTTTAGTATTGTTGGCGGGTAGGTGCTTCCTTGTCCCTACTCTTCGGAGTGGGGGTGCGGATTCTTTTCTTGAAAAAGCAGGTGATTAGTAAAAAATACAAGTCACAATGGAAGCATGAGAGTTCACATCCCGACTTCATACTCAATCTCTACCTACTATCTATGTTGGCAATACTGTAGTACCTAGGTGCTCCACAAGTCCTTAAGAGGTAGCCCACAATAATATGCCAAGGTTCCTCGCACAGAGTCGATGCTCGCAGGGGGCTTGGGGTTTGTTGTTGTTGGGGTACCCTATGGAAACCTATCCCGTGCTGGTGGCATGTGCTTTCTAGAATGAGAGGCAAGAAGCCTATGCTTGCATGAGGCCTGGGGTCCATTGTTGTTGGGGTACCCTCTAGCGACTGTCTTGTATGGGTGGCATGTGTCGTTTGGGAATGAGGGGGTTTTTCAATCCTAGAGTGTATTGGCTCACAAGCGGGTAGGGAGATAGTGGTGTAAAGATCATATAAAATTTGCAAATATGAGTATCTATTTCGTAAAATAGAAAATTTGACTTATCTTTGTATGGGAGGAAATATCTTTAAAGTAACGTTTGGCTGTGGGTGGGCTAGTTGGCCTCGTAAATTCTCTTCCCCCACCCCCCTCCCTTTATTTTCTTCTAGTGTACCCCCATTTGCCTTCATGAGAGCTACTTTGCTCCATCTCGTCGGATGGTGGCCAACTTAATAGGTGTAAGGGAGGTCATCCAACTCCATTTTTTTTTAAAGTGGCCATAGCAAATAGGTGGATGGGCTTCAACCAACCTTGGAATACCTCTCTTTACCACCTACGATGTTAATTTGGATAAATGCCACACATTAATGTGGATAAATAGAGTTTCCCACATATTTTCTAAAGTCGGTAACTACTATTACCTCCTAACGTACGAAATCCTAGGGGTGTACATGGGTAGGGTTCAACCTGAACCCAACTCGAATGGGTTGGGTTGGGTTTAAGGTTTAACTAACCCAACCCAACCCGATATAACCCGATATTCACACGCACACACCTAAGGGAGCAAAACTTAAATGAGTTAAATCTTCCCCAATTATAATCCAATCAGCCACGAAAGCCTATCCGTGCCCAAGTCTAGTGTCCCAAATTCTCCCCCATGTTCCACCTCTCCCTCCCATGTCCCAAATTTGAAAATTGAAATTCCCACCCCTATCCCAAATTTCCCAACCCCTATCCAATTATCCTACAGTCCCAAATTCCTTCCCCCACCCAACTCCCTCAAGTTCTTAACGCTAAGGTACCTTACGCTGACACACATAGTCTTAAGACTTTCAACTCTCAAGGTCTATCGCTGACTCACTGCCCCCCTCTCAAGTCACCAATCTCACCTCACAATCCCTTAGGTCATGTAGGATCACAACATCACAGCCACACTCTAGCCAGGTAGTGTCGCATGACTCCAATTAGTAATCACCTCATGCATGATGACTTCCTACATGATCTCATGCCTCACGTAACCATGCTCTGATCGGTGTAGTCACCATACTCGACCCCTCTCTCTCCCATGCAGCCATAGTCCCACACCGTGCTGGTAGCGCCTTCACCGACTCCCTGTGTAGCAATTCGCTGCTCCCCAAGCAAAGCTCACTAAGCAGGTTCGCTCCTCTCCCACGATCCCATCTCCTCGAGCACGTCTCCCATACGGCCAAAGCCCTCCTCCCCAAGCAAGGCTCGTTGCTCGTAGGTTCGCTCCTTTCCCACGATCACACCTCCACCACCTGGGTTCTAGTATTTTATGGTACTAAATTTGCTTTTTGTAATGGCCAAATGACACATGCTACTCAATTCTTAGAAAGAAAGAAGCAATCAATTATCAAGTATACCTTTATATTTTCTTGTTACTTTTAGACAACCATGAAGCTTTTTTTTCACCTATTTTATTCTCTTTTTTAGACGATAGAAGTTATTTATGAGTTTAAAATGTTTTTTCATTAAGTATGAAAGAATAGAAAATATGTAGGAGATCAACATAAGTTTTGAGTCTTTTCACTAGTCAACAACCAGCTCAACCCGACCCAACCCGACCCAATTTTTATGGATTAGGTTGGGTTGCGTTGGGTTTGATAGTATTGTTGGTTGAAGGGCACCATGATCGTTAATTTTGATGATAACAAAACACTTGTTATTTAACATTTGCATTAAGTTTAAGTTTTCAGGATAATTGCAAATGGATATAGGTGTGTGGGAGCTCAAGCTCGAATCCATGGCAGATTGGAGGAGCTTGATGGAGGAGAATGAGCTTCGCTTAGAGAGAAAGCTTGAAGAAGTACGGAGATGAAGAATAACATAGAAGTTCTTTCAGTTCTTTGTTCTATGTATTTTGTCTTATTATTTTTTATTTGCTTAGATCTCTTGTTAAAGAGCCCCAAAGTACTCTACAATAGTCCTAGGATCACTAACTCAACCTTTGGATACTTAAACTTCTCGTAGAGAACTTCAAAAACTAAATTAGGTTTTAGACAGCATAATCAGATGTCTAATTTGGACATCAAACGTTTGATCTTAGACTTTAAGATGTCTAACTATTTGATCAAACATCCAGAATACTTAGGTTGGAAATCGACTCTCTATTTGTTAATTTAGATGTCCAACCCTTAGTCTAAACATCTTAGAAGATGTCTGATGACCTTGCTAAATATCCAACTAGAGGACCGTTGGCTTGACAAATCTAATCGTTAAGGATTAACCCTTAATATGATTCACATTCACTTTCAAACATCCGTAGTTCATCCCAGACATCTGATAAATAGATGTTAGGGTAAGATCTGACCTTAATTACTTCCTATCAGACCTAATAGTCATTTGAGTCTTGGGAAATCCATTTCCACAGTGATTTGTGTTCCAGACGTCCAAACCTATTGCCAGACATTCGATCTATCGTCTGTGCAACTTAACTCTAGAATCCTGTTTCGATCTTGACAAAACAAGAAGGAAACCCATCTAGAATTAGATGTCTGATTAGATTCCTAGATGTCTTAAAACACTTCTTTAGACGTCTGTCTTGATCTAACCTAGTCCAGATCTTCCACCCTTCTAGATCAGATGACCGATCCTTAGATCAGACAATGATCCAGACGTCTGATAATAGATTCAGACGTTTGATAACCCTATCAGAATCATTAATGACCCTAATTTCGACTTGATTTGCCTTGGGATTATTCCCAATGGCTGTAGAAGCCTTCCAACAGCTAGAAGAGACTTCTAAACCCTTCTTAGGACCTCTATAAATAGAGGACCCTTCCTTTGCAACACACACCTAAGATACACTACTTCCACTCATATTGTATCCAAGAGAAGAAAGGAATCACCTAGAAGTGTTGTTCTCCAAGATCCTCTAGCCCACACAAGAGAGCACCATATTCGCTGTGCACCTGCTCTCCCCATTGCATATGAGAGCGCCATTGTGCTTTGCGTGGATCACGCACCCGTGTTGCTAAGGCAACCCATGTCCATCAAAGGGAAGTCTTATTTGCCTATAGTAGCTAGTTTTACCTACATACTTTGTGGCTCTATAGAATTTTGTTATATTGTCTTTGTTGGGTATTCGCTTTGCAAATTCCTGTCTCCCTCACAAGACAAAATACTCCTCGTGAAGAGGAGGGTTTTGAGGTATGCTCCCTCGTTCAAAGTAGTGTGGTTGTAAGAGGTTGTACTACCCTTGTTTAAGTAGTACGTCAGTGGATTTGATCGACTAGGTCAATCGGAAAATTCTAAGTCAAGAGTCTTAGGGGTGATTTTTACCCAGGTTTGAGTTTCCACCTAAAAATTCTTGTGTACTTGTATGATTGCTATTTTTTGTGAGCTTGTTATTTTATTTTCACATTTTATTTCACAACACGCAAATCTCACCCCCCTCCGTCAGAACCTACATTTGGTATCAGTGCAGGTCTTGCATTTCGATGTCACACACCAGCAAGCAATCATGGAGGGATGCATCACTGCAATGAGAACATCCGAGGGGCAGTCTACTACTCGTCCACCCTTTTTCAAAGGAAACAACTACCCTTATTGGAAGCTCCAGATGAAGACTTGGCTTCAAGCCAACAACTTCACCATTTGGGCTAGGTGCGAGACCCCATTCTACATCCCAGAGAGACCCGCAGGAGGATACTCGCAATAGCAAATTCAGGAACTTTCTCTCAATGCAAAGACAATGAACGCATTGTATTAGGCATTGAGCCCAGAGGAATTCAACTAGATCTCGCAATGCACCATCACATACGAGATTTGGCACACATTAGAGGTGACTCATGAGGGTACCTCAAAGGTAAAGGCATTCCAAGCTACATGGGACAACTCAAACTCAAAAGAAGAAGATCCTGAAGAAAAGAATGAAGTTGTTTGCATGGGCTTCATGGCCATCACAAGCGATGATGAAAGTGAAGATACAACAAAGAGGTAAACTCTTTTAATGAATTACAAAATGATTTTGATGAACTTTATGAAATTAGTAAGTCACTAAACATAGAAAATAAGAGCATTAAAATGAATCTTAGTTTTCTAAAATCCGAAATGAAAGATTAGAGATTCAAATTAAGGATCTAGAAAGCAATTCTAATTGTAACATTTCTGAAAATGATAATTTGTTGTTAGAAAATGAAAACATAATCAATGAAAATAGTAGATTGATTGAGGAGAATACTTATTTGAAAATGGAAATTTCTAGCTTAAAAATTAAGATGCATGTTAAAGAAAAAGAACTTGCATGTCTTGGGAAAAATTTTGATAATTTGATGAATAAATTAGATAATTTCTCTAATGATAAAGTTATCATTAGACATATGGTTGAGAAAGGATCTCCTTTAAGGAGACCAACTAACAAAATTGTATCCAAATTGACTTGGATACCAAAAAGAGAACTTAAAAATTATTTTGTAGGTTTCAAGGGAGACTACAACATGAAGGATTGGACCTACAAGCTCAAGGATGGTCAATTCAAATTGTGAGGGCCAAAGAGTAGATCAAAGAGGAAGACGAGAAGATCAACGAGAAGACCGACAGGTGATCGAACCGCCGCACGTCAACCGCTAAATTGGAGACCAGCTCCAATGCCTGGACCTCCAAGCTTCGAATGGGAGCCCCATCCATTTGGGCCATGCTATTGGCCTTGGTAAGTGAGGTAAAATCTTTACCCTAGCTTTTTTTAAAGCATTTAGATAGGGGGAGTTAAAAATTAATAAAGCTTTTGTCCATCATTTAGGGGGAGGTTTCAACTGAACATAGCTATATTTCCATTAGAAAGAGGGAGTTGATGGATAAATGAATAAGTTATCTTGTTACATCAAAAAGATAAAATTAGAAGAGCATGTTTTAAAGGGGAGTATAGGATAACTAAAATTAATTAAACTTTTTTGATAATGTCAAAAAGGGGGAAAATTTTTTGGATTAATATTTATGGTTTTGTCATCATCAAAAAGGGGGAAAAATGTTGACGCAAGGGCACCACGATCGTTAATTTTGATGATAACACTTGTTATTTAATATTTGCATTGAGTTTAAGTTTTCAAGATAATTGCAAATGGAAACAGGTGTGTAGGAGCTCAAGCTCGCATCCATGGCGGATTGGAGGAGCTTGATGGAGGAGAAGGAGCTTTGCTTGGAGTGAAAGCTTGAAGAAGCATGGAGATGAAGGATAGGATAGAAGTTCTTCCTATTCTTTGTTCTATGTATTTTGTCTTTTTATTTTTTATTTGCTTAGATCTATTGTTAAAGAGCCCCAAAGTACCCTACAATATTCCAAGGATCATTTACTCAACCCTAGGATACTTAAACTTCTCGTAGAAAACTTATAAAACAAAAATAGGTTTCAGACAACATAATCAGGCGTCCAATTCGGACATCAGACATCTGATCTTAGACTTTAAGACATCTAACTATTTGATCAGACGTCCAGAACACTTAGGCTGGAAATCGACTCTCTGTCTATTAGTTTTAGACATCCAACTCTTAGTCCAAACATCTTAGAAGATGTCTAATGACCTTGCCAGACGTCCAACTAGAGGACTGTTGGCTTGATAAATCTAATCGTTAAGGATTGACCCTTAATATGATTCACATTTACTTTCAGACACTCGTAGTTCATCCTAGACGTCTGATAAATAGATGTTAGGCTAAGATCTGACCCTAATTACTTCCTGTCAGACCTAATAGCCGTTTGAGCCTCGGGAAATCCATTCTCATAGTGATTTGTGTTTCTAGACGTCCAGACCTATTGCTAGACGTTCAATCTGTCGTCTGTGCAACATAACAGTAGAACCCTGTTTCGATCTTGACAAAACAGGAAGGAAACTCATCTAGAATTAAACATCTAATTGGATTCCCAGACGTCTTAAAACACTTCTTTAGACGTTCATATTGATCGAACCCAGTCCATATCTTCCACCCTTCTAGATCAAACGACCGATCCCTAGATTAGATGATGACCCAGACGTCTGATAATAGACTCAAACATCTGATAACCCTATCAGAACCATTAATGACTTTGATTTCAACTTGATTTGCCTTGGGATTATTCCCAATGGCTATAGAAGCCTTCCAACGGCTAGAAGAGGCATTTAAACCCTTCTTAGGACCTCTATAAATAGAGGAGGACCCTTCCTATGCAACACACACCTAGGAAACACTACTTCCACACATATTATGTCCAAGAGAAGAAAGGAATCACCTAGAACTATTGTTGTTCTCCAAGATTCTCTAGCCCACACAAGAGAGCACCATATTCGCTGTGCACCCGCTCTCCCCGTTGCATACGAGAGCACCATCATGCCTTGCATGGATCACGCACCTGTGTTGCTAAGGTAACACACTTCCATCAAAGGGAAGCCTTCTTTGCCTATAGTAGCTAGTTTTACCTACATACTTTGTGGCTCTATAGGATTTTGTTATATTGTCTTTGTTGGGTATTCGCCTTGCGAATTCCCATCTCCCTCGCAAGATAAATTACTCTTTGTGAAGAGGAGGGGTTTGAGGTACACTACCCTCGTTCAAAATAGTGTGGTTGTAAGAAGTTGTACTACCCTCGTTTAAGTAGTACGTTAGTAGATTTGATCGACTAGGTCGATCGAGAAATCCTAAGTCAAGAGGCTTAGGTGGTGGTTTTTACCTGGGTTTGGGTTTCCACCTAAAAATTCTTGTGTACTTGTGTCATTGCTATTTTTTGTGAGATTGCTATCTTATTTCCGCATTTTATTTCATATCACGCAAATCTCATCCCCCTCCGTCAGAACCTACAAGTATAACAGGTTGGATTGGGTTGCAAAAATGTCAACCCAAAAATTGTGGGTTGGGTTTGGGTTGAGTCCCAACCTGATCCATGTACACCCTACGAAATCCTAACTCAAGTTTTGATTGTTTTCGGATTTCTTTTGTATTTTGCTTGGGACTAGGAAAACTTAAGCATGGGGCTGTGTTGATCGTACTTAATTATGGTCTACCATGGTTAGTTATTTTGGTTTTGTAGCATTATATGCATTAGAATTAGGACATTTTATATATAATTGCATGCATGCATCTTAGAATTATTTATACATAATTAAACCCAATTATTTCATGATTATTAATAAGAGGCTCTGATCTTTTTATAGGGATGCCTAAGCTGAGGGAGATAACCGTAACCCTAATATCAAACCTTAATCGTAAAACCCTAATCCCAATCCTAATTCTAATTCCCACTTTCCTAAAAGGCCACTCCATAAACCCCAATCCTAATCCCTAACCCTAAGCCCTAGCCCACCTGATTCTAGTCACCATAAGACCCTAATCCTAATTCCTACTCTCCTAAAACCTAATCCCAAGCCAACTTCATGAATTCCACCAAAATACAAAAACCTAATCAACATCATCTAAAAACCCTAAACCTAATTTGTTTCCCAACCAAATTCCAAGCAACCCACTATACTAAATTCAACCAAACTTACTTTCATAATTCAGCTCCACCTAGACCCATGCCACCTTGGCCATCCACCAAGAAAATCCACGCCCACCATCCCTTTCCTAAATCCCTTACCCACTTAATTATTACCAATATCCCACCAATTTCTAAACCTAAACCTAATCACAATTCCCTTTCCTAATTCACCCACTTTCCTAATATTCCTATACCTAAAACTCACACCCACCTTTCTTCGACCCACCACATCCACGCACAAACACCCACTATAAACCCCACACACCCACTTCTCAAAACCACAAAATCCTTTTCCAACACCTCTTCCAAAATACCACCAAATCACATAATCCTAATCCTACTTTCCAAAAAAACCACATTCCTAATCCCATTCCTAAACCCAAACCTAAACCTAAACCTACTTGCCTAATTCTCTACCCCCCTTTCCACACCACATATACCTCCCCCTCTCTATATAACCACCATCATGCTCCATTCAAAGGACATCCTCTCTTCTTCTCCCTCTCTCTCTCCCCCTCTCCACACCACCTTCCTTCTTCCTTCTTGTTCTTCTTCATGCCATCTCTCCTCCCTCCATCATCTTCCCTTAAGTTAGGTCTCCTCTCCCTTTCCTCAGGTTTCCCTCTCTTCTAGAATTCCTTCTCCTTCCCATAGTCTTTTTCTCCTCCTCCTCCTTCTTCCTCCACCATCAAGCTTCATGTCAATGTGCTTCTTCACCTGATCTTCCTCATGCTTCTTCATCCTAGTGGTAGTTGGCAAACATTTCCACCACTGCCACGAGTCCTCTATCTCCTTTGACCTTCTTCTTATTCTTCTCTAGTTGCAAAACTTGATTTATGGAACTATGTTAGAAATAAAATCACTTTCTTTCATGTGCCATCTATGTTTTTTCTTGTTCTATTAGTATAGTTTTGTTTATGTAATTTTTATTACTTTTATACCTGAAAATACCAAAAAAAGTTTAGTGTTTTCAAATTCGCACCACTCACTTCCTATCAAGATTAGCAAATCTGCATTCCAAAATTCACTCTACAAAATCCCATTATCCAAAAATCACCAAATTTTGTCTGCAGCTTATGAATCAAGTAGGGATTCACTCTGCAAAATTTTGGGCCTATTGTTATATACAATTTTAGAAAATCTCACGCTAACTTGGGATCTATTAGTAAATAAGCAATGAAATTTCAATACTCCTAGATTTTTAGCGATTTCTATACAACTTTGATTTATGTGAAATTACTTGCAGATGTTTTCTTACTGAATCAGGAATCTTACATAAATTACGCATAATTTTATGAGGTTGTTAAAGTTAGATTAGTTGCATTTCTTACATAAGGGATCAAAAAAGTTTTTTTGCCTTATTTTGAAAACAAAAATAAAAAAATAGAAGGATACCTCCAAAAATTCCTAAAAATTTTTTGCATTCATTGCATAAGTCAAGAAGCAACTTGAGCCATCCACCTCCTTGTAAGATGACTCATACACCCATTTTCACTTAAATCATTTTGAGTTTGACGATTATAAATTTAAAACGATCACAATTTTCATTCTACGACAACGCAACTATCAGTTGACGAATCTCGCGCATCATTACTGGAACCAGTTCAACATCCCAAATCAAATTTTAAGGGAATCAATACTACTTGAAAATGTTTCAAGATAATAAAACCCATTCATGATCCAATCATGCAATCAAAATTGAATAATTCATAAATTTTTATGGATGAATTCAATGACGCCTGGAGTCATAAGTGTTGGTGCAAGGGCACCACAATCATTTATTTTGATGATAACAAAACACTTGGTATTTTACATTTGCTTTTAAGTCCTAAATTTCAGATCGATTGCAAATGTTACAAGTGTAAAGACGGAGTTCGAGCTCGCATCCATGGCGGATTGGAGGAGCTTGACAGAGAAGAAGGAGCATTGCAAGGAGCGAGAGCTTGAAGACAGAAGAATAAGATAGATGTTCTTTTGTCTTGTACTCTATAATTATTGTTTACATTATTTGCTCTTTCATTTTCTTATATGCATGTTAAAGAGCCTCAAAGTATCAACACTGTAGTCCTAGGAACACTTGCACAACCCTAGGATACTTAGGTTTTTCGTAGAGGACTTAGAAAACCTAAATAGGTTTCAGACAACCTATTCAGACGTCTAATACTAATATTAGACATCTGATAGTGATCTTTAAGATGTCTGAATGTTAAATCAGATGTCCAAACTTTTAGGGCTGGTCTTAGAGCGTTCTGTCAGTTGATTTCAGATGACCGACCCGTAGTCCATACACCTTATAAGAGGTCAGATGACTTTGCCAGACATCCAACTAGAGAAGCGTTGGCCTTAGAAGCTAGCCTTAGAGGTTTAACCTTAATATGACCTATTATTGGCTTTCAGACGTCCGACATGCTTCCAAGACATTTGATAAATAGACGTTGAGCCTCGATTAACCCCAAATCACTTCTCTTAAGTAATATAGCAGTTATGTGCCTCAAGAAATCCATTCCCGCAGTAATCTAGGTTTCCAGACATCCAGACATTATGTCAGACATCCAACCTATCGTCTGACCAGATTATACTAGAACCATGTTTAGGTCTGACTTAAGTCAAGAAGGAAACCTATATAGAATTAGATGTTTGATTTAGTTTCCAAATGTCTTAAGAGTGTCTTCCAGACATCTGACACTTTTCCCAAATGTCTAATGACCCTGTCAATGATTCTGATTACGGCTTGTTTTGCCTTGGGATAATTCCCAACGGCTACCTAAGGCTTCCACAAACTTCCTAAGCCTTTCTAAGCTATCTATAAATAGGAGAGGCCCCTTCCTTTGCTGCATACACCAAGACACACCGAGCAATACTATTTCCACATACATTGTGGCACTTTGATCTTGAGAAGAAGTTTTAGCTCTCCAAGCTTTTGTTCCACACCTGAGAGCCTCATCCAGCTGTGCACCTGCTCTTACTCTGCGATTACTAGAGCAACATCATGCCATTGTGTGGTTCACGCACCCGTGTCATTCGTCGACGCACTTCCACCAAAGGGAAGTTTCCTAACTCCTATAGTAGCTAGATTTTAATCTTTGTGGCTCTATAGGACATTGTATTTTATTGTCTTTGGTTGGGTATTCACCTTGTGAATTCCTGTCTCCATCAAGGGACAAAATACTCCTCATGAAGAGGAGGGGTTTGAGGTTATGCTACCCATGTATTTGTAGTGTAGTTGTAAGAGGTTCAGTCACCCTTATTTAAATGACTGGGATAGTGGATTCGATCGACTAGGTCAATCGAAAAATCCTAACTCAAGAGGGTTAGGTGGTGGTTTTCACCTAGTTTGGGTTTCCACCTAAATATCCTTGTGCATTGTGAGATTGTGAGATTGATTTATTTTAATTCTGCACTTTATATACTTTCTGCAAATCTCACCCCCTCCCATAGGAATCAACAGTTGGTATCAGAGTGGGTTCTTGCATTTCGGTGTAACAACCCGACAAGGATCCGATGGAGGGAAAGACGTTTGAAGGACACAACACCTCACGACCACCTTATTTCGTAGGTATATATTTCTTTTATTGGAAAACCCGTATGTCCTTATGGTTGCAGACCTATGACTTCCAGGTGTGGGAAAAATGTGGGCCTGCATTTGTGATTCCCAAGAAACCTGTAGAAGGTTACTCGGAAGATCAGATTCGAGATCTCAACCTCAATGCAAAGGCAATGAATGCCTTGTATTGTGCGTTGAGTTCAGAAGAATTCGAGTGAATCCAAGAGTGCACCACCACCCATGAGCTATAGAGGAAGTTAGAAGGCACTCATAAAGAATCATGCTCGGAGGAAAAAGAAGAATCCGATAAGGAGACCGCGTGCCTTGGTTTCATGACAATCGCGGAAAGCGACTGCGATGACAGCAATAATGAGGCAAACTCTGATTTACAAGATGCTTTTAATGAGTTGTATGAGCTTAGTAAATCACTAAAAATAGAAAACAATAGTATGAAAAAGAATCTTAGTTTTCTTAAATCTGAAAATGAAAGGATAGAAAATAAACTTAAGGATCTAGAAATAAGCCCTAGCTCTAACATTTCTAAAATGAATAGCTTGTTGTTAGAGAATAATAACCTAACCAATGAGAATAGTAAATTGATTGAGGAAAATACTAGTTTAAAAATGGAAATTTCTGATTTAAAAACTAAGATGTATGTTGTATAAAAAGAATTTGCATGTCTTAGGGAAGAATCTAATAAATTGATGAACAAATTAGATAACTTTTCTAATGACAAAGTTAGCACTAGTCATAAAGGTGAGAAAGGATCTCCTTCAAGGAGACCCGCTAACAAATACGGATCCAAATTGACTTGGATACCGAAGAAAGATTTGGAGTCTTGTTTTGTAGGTTTCAAGGAAGATATCAATGTGAAGGATTGGACCTACAAGCTAAAGGGTGGTCTCAAATTGGGAGGATGAAGGAGTAGACCAAGGAGGAAGACGAGAAAATCGATGAGAAGACTGACGAATGTTTGAACCGCCACACGTCGACTGCATGATTGGAGACCGGCGCTAATGCTCGAACTTCCAAGCTACGGATGGGAGCCCCATCCGATTTGGCATCTGCCTCCATTTGGGCCATTCTATTGGCCATGGTAGGTGTGGTAAACCTTTAACCCTATCTCTTTATCAATAGTATGGTGATAAGGGGAGTTAAAATCAATGAGCTAATTGCCCATCTTTAAGGAGGAGTAGTTAACATAGCTATTTTTCCTTTAGAAAGGGGGAGATAATCATATAGCTATCTTGTTGTTTCAAAAAGGGGGAATATTATTCTTAATTAAACCCAAATTTAGAAGAGCATGTTTTAAGGGGGAGTTGTAGGAGAATTAAAATTAATTAAACATTTTTTATAATGTCAAAAAGGGGGAGATTGTTATGCGTTATTATTTATAGTTTTGTCATCATTAAAAAGGGGGAGATTATTGGTGCAAGGGCACCACAATCGTTTATTTTGATGATAACAAAACACTTGGTATTTTACATTTGCTTTTGAGTCCAAAATTTTAGGTCAATTGCAAATGTTGTAAGTGTAAAGATAGAGTTCGAGCTCGCATCCATGGTAGATTGGAGGAGCTTGACGAAGAAGAAGAAGCATTGCGAGGATTGAGAGCTTAAAGACAGAAGAATAGGATAGATGTTCTTTTGTCTTGTACTCTGTAATTGTTATTTACATTCTTTGCTCTTTCATTTTCTTAAATGCATGTTAAAGAGCCTCAAAGTATCAACACTATAGTCCTAGGAACACTTGCACAACCCTAGGATACTTAGGTTTTTGTAGAGGACTTAGAAAACCTAAATAGGTTTCAGACAGCCTATTCAGACGTCTAATACTAATATCAGACGTCTGATAGTGATCTTTAAGATGTCTAAATGTTGAATCAGACGTCTAAACTTTTAGGGATGGTCTTAGAGCCTTCTGTCTGTTGATTTCAAATGACCAACCTATAGTCCATACGCCTTATAAGATGTCGATGGCTTTTCCAGACGTCCAACTAGAGGAGCGTTGGCCTTAGAAGCTAGCCTTAGAGGTTTAACCTTAATCTAACCTATTATTGGCTTTCAGACATCCGACATGCTTCCAAGATTTCTGCTAAATAGACGTTGAGCCTCAATTAACCCCAAATCACTTCTCTTAAGTAATATAGCAGTTATGTGCCTTAGGAAATCCATTCCCACAGTAATCTAGGTTTCCATACATCCAGACATTGTGCCAGATGTCCAACCTATCGTTTGACCAGATTACACTAGAACTCTATTTAGGTCCGACTCAAGTCAGGAAGGAAACCTGTATAGAATTAGATGTCTAATTTAGTTTCCAGATGTCTTAAGAGTGTCTTCCAAATGTCTGACACTTTGCCCTAACTTCTGATGACCTTGTCAGAATCATTAATGATTCTGATTGTGGCTTGTTTTGCCATGGGATAATTCCCAATGGCTACCTAAAGCTTCTACAGCCTTCCTAAGCCTTCTTAAGCCATCTATAAATAGGAGAGGCCCCTTCCTTTGTTACATACACCAAGACACACCAAGCAATACTATTTTCACATACATTGTGTCACTTTGATCTTGAGAAGAAGCTTTAGCTCTCCAAGCTTTAGTTCCACACCTGAGAGCTTCATCCAGCTATGCACCCTCTCTCACTCTGTGATTACTAGAGCGACGTCGTACCATTACGTGGTTCACACACTCGCATCATTCATCGACACACTTCCTCCAAAGGGAAGTTTCCTAACTCCTATAGTAGCTAGGCTTTAATCTTTGCAGCACTATAGGACATTGTATTTTATTGTCTTTGGTTGGGTATTCGCCTTGCAAATTTTCGTCTCCATCGAGGGACAAAATACTCCTCGTGAATAGGAGGGGTTTGAGGTTATGTGTTGAGAAGTCGTAGATTGCATTTTTGATAGAAAAGGAATGCGTCGTAGTATAGTCACGAAGTACGATCCAACAAAGATATTATTTTGTAAAAATAACGAGACTTGAGTCCCGGTCGTTCGTCTCTGGGAGGCGTTATTTTTGCTTTTGAAATCGATCTTTTTTACTACTCTACTTCATTTAAAGACGCATGCCGGTTTCTAATCTCCTAACTAAGACTTCACCGCTCCTGTTATTAATTTGGATCACATGCACATGAGTCAAGTAAATCACGAAAGTGAACGTGTGAGTTTCTGTGCGCACGATTCTAGTGAGGTGGTGACTAGTTATGGAGAAAGCATCTATTGTCAGATTGTCAATATCCTCAGGAAAAGACATGCTGGTGCGTAATATATAGACAGTTAAAGAGCAGGCACTTAAATCACGCAATTACGATAATTATTAAGCTCGCGGTGATTTCAAACACATAAAGAGACATATATATATATATATATAAATGCAATTTCATTCATTCATTGGAGAGTTGTTGCACAAGGAAATCTAGAGGAAAGCTTACACATAAATGCTTGAAAATTACACCTAGCTACCAGAAAATGATTGCATACAAGAATCAACGGGGGGATTTCGCATGCATCATTGGGGGAGAAGTAAGACTACACTACTAAGCAGTAAATGAAAGCAATAAAGATTATGAAGAGCATAATTTAAAGCTAGAAGAATAGAGGGCATTCAGGGGTGGTCCCCAATGGCCTTTGAGTGGTCGAGAGGAGAATGAGGGGCGACCAATATAGCTTAGGCCGACCCTTGGAGAGAGGTAGGGTTGATCCAGCATCCTGGCATGGTGTCCTCCATGGTGGTGGTAGTGAGCTCGTGGAGGTGGAGTGACTATCTAAGTGGAGGTGGCGTGAATGGCACCAATGGAGTGCAATTGCCAAAGAAGTGAATGGGGGTGTTTGGCCACCCATGGGGTCTTTTTATAGACCCAATGGCTTCTCTCTAGAGAGGTGTAGAACTCTCTATAGAGAGTCCAAGAGTGGCCAGCCACATGTGGGTGGAGGTGGTCTTTGAGATCCAAAAATTGTGGATCTCAATTTGAATTCCTCTTGGTTGCTAAATTTGGCAACGAAGAGGTGGCGCCATCTCAAGAGATCTCTAGAGAATTCTAGAGAAGTGTGTGTGCGTGAATGGGTGTGTGTGTGTGTGTGTGTGTGGTCGTGCTCTATGTGGCTAGGTGGATTAGGTTAGGTCCTATGGGGTTTGGGTAGGTGTAGGTCTTGAATTAGGGTTACAAACCCTAATTGCTAAGGGGAAAATGCAATTAAACTTAAACTAAGTTTAATTGAATGAGTGTGAACCTAATTGAGAGTAAAATAACTCAATTAGGTTGGGTTTAGGTCAATTGGACTCTCACTAAGTCCAATTAAACTTGTGTGGGTTGAGATCTAAGCTCAATTGGACTCAATGAGTCCAATTGACTTAGGTGAAGGTAATTGACTTGATCTAAGTCAATTGGGTTTGGTGAGGACCTAATTAGGTCCTTAGGTAGGTCTAGAGGTGATGTACTAGGGTTAGGACACCTTAATTTAGGTTCCTATGGGGTTGGGATTAGGTCTAGGGAGCTAGAGATCCAAGACCAAGACTTGAATCTCAAAACAGGGACTGGAGACTAGCATCAGACGTCCAATAATAGGATCAGACGACTTATACTAAAAAATCAGAAGTCCAGACTTCAGTTCTGGATGTCCAAGTTGAGTCAGAGGTAAATCAGGGTTCTATTTTGGGTACTCTGTAGAAATTGGATGTCTGACAAAGTGTTTGGACATCCAACAAAGTGTCTGGACGTCCAATAACACTGCAGAAGTGGGTTTAAGGTGTGCGGGAGATGGCTAAGGGTCCTGGACGTCCTATAACTTATCTGGACATCCAGATAAGGGCTGGAACTAGGGTTTTAGGGCTTCCTAGGGTGTTGTGACCTAATCTAAGGGTGGCTAAGGCTTGGGGAAGTCTCTAGGCTATCCTAAGGATAGGTTGGACCTAAGCTCTTCACATTTTACTGCTTTATTCCTACTTAATAGAATAGCAAACTTTAACTCCCTTACATTATTGTTCCTATATCTAAACTAATCCTTCTACTCCAGCTCTACTACAACTCATGTTATTTCAAATCCAGCTTCAGATCCTGCTCCAGATCCAGCTCCAGATCTGCTTATTGCCTGCAATCAACATAATGCACTTAATCAGCACATTATAACATTATTTTATGCATAGCTAAAGGAAAGCAGTAAAGATGTAGATAATGCTTATGCGTGCATGAATTTTCCTAACTTATGCTAAATTCTAGCCTAATCTAGGTCAATTAAGACCTATGATTGCTGCGCAATCATTATGCTACCCTCGTATTTGTAGCATGGGTGTAAGAGGTTCAGTCACCCTCGTTTAAGTGACTGGAATAATGGATTTGATCAACTAGGTCAATCGGAAAATCCTAACTCGAGAGGGTTAGGTGGTGGTTTTCACCCAATTTGGGTTTCCACCTAAATATCCTTGTGCATTGTGTGATTGTGAGATTGATTTATTTTAATTCCGCACTTTATCTATTTTCCGCAAATCTCACCCCCTCCCGAAGGAATCAACAATATGAAATAGTGGGAGCATAGTACCATACGTAGACAAATGTTGTGCTCATACGGTGAGACAACAATATCTAGAATATGGTATCTAAGAGTTTAAATGGAAAATTATTTTCTAAGATAAATTTAAAGATCTCTAAAACATAAGATGCTTGGATGATTTCATATAATGAAAGTCATTACACATGTTTCTCTGATACCTCCTTATGAAGAAGATATCAACTCAAAGGATTGAGAAAGAGAAAGCATGTTTCATGTATGGTATACACAAGCTAAGCACGATTCTAAATAGAGTTGGAGATAGTGGAAGGATAAATTGTTATCAACCTACAGGATACTTTGAATAAATTATAAAGTTTTCCTTGACATTCCTTGAAATCAAAATGCGATAATAAAGAAGTGATCTCAAAGAGTTGAGAGGCACTACCTTAGTCAATCTCAATGAGTTGAGATGCGACATCTATAGTCTAATGTGATTAGTCCACATAAAATCCACTTATATTCTAGTATGGTAAAATATTTGCCTTGGAAGTAAATACACCATCATACGAATGCTGAAGTAAATATAGTTTATGAAGCCACAGCACGGATGATGTAGATACATAAGCTCTTTGGATTGACTTGATTTAATTTCCTCTGCTGAAACTCTTATTGTTGTGATGACAAAAAAGCATCACTCTTGTGGAGAATGATTTCTCAAAACAAAAGCATGTTAATAGAGAGAAAAGTCTTCACCATGAAATAAATGCCACATATGATAAAATAATTATCATATGCAATGCTTCAACCTATGGCTTGACACTTTTGTTGATCAAGACTTTATGGTAAAGCTCTTAAGTGTCGAATTGGCATCATGGGTTGAAGAGGTAGTCTAGGATTGGGTCTTAAGGCAAGTGGGAGTTTGTTGGAGTTATGTGCCATGAGTGAATCAACCTGGGGCAAATCACTAGATCGATGATTCAGATCTAATTTTTAGATCATTTGGACAGATTAATATGGCTAAATGGGTCCCTTGATACAATTGGGATAATGTATTGTGCCATGTTGGATATGCCGATGATAAGTGATGAGTGACTCATCATGGTTCCTAATTTACCCTAATTAGCTAGTCTCCCTAGTTAATTAATAGTGAATAACATTAATGCAGGTTTAATTATACAATAAAGGAAAAATAACTAGGACCTTGAAAACAAGTTAAAATAGCTCAATTAAGGTTTAATTATTGTTAACTTAAGTTTAATTAATAAATAGAACTCAAAATAAGACCATATAGCTATATATTAAGCTTTATATTTATAACTTAAGGCTATAGTTTTAAATTAACTTAATAATGTAATCACTTAAATAAATATAGCTAAAATAGGAAAAAATGTAATTTCATGGCATAAACATGTTATTCAAATTATTTATAGTTATATATAAAAAGATAAAAATAAATAAATTAAAATAAGCCATTAAATCCATTATTTTCATTTATGCCCTTAAGTTTCATGACATTTGAGTCCTTTTATCTAGATCAGGTCCTTCACTATTTACAATAAGGTCCCTGTGTATCCTTCTTCCCTAACCTATTCTTTTTCGTCAACGATCGATGATGGCCGATGATGAGAACCTTGGATTGTAGTTTTCCCTTTGAAGAGGGGTGACGTAATAAATGCGGAAATAAAATATAAAGCAATCTCACCAAAGAAAACTAATCACACAATGTACACAATTGTTTTTAGGTGGAAACCCAAACCGGGTGAAAACCACCACCTAACCCTCTCGAGTTAGGATTTTCCGATCAACCAAGTTGATCAAAATCCACTAAATCGAATCACTTAAAACGAGGGTTGATTCAACCTCAATACAACCACGTTACAAGTACGAGGGTAGCGTTCCTCAACCCCTTCTCTCCACGAGAAGGATTTTGTCCCACGAAGGAGACGGGAATTCACAAAGCGAATACCCAACCAAAAGACAAAGATAAAATAAAACAAGTAATCCTATAGAGCCAACAAAGGAATTTAAACCTAACTTCTATAGGAAATAGGAAACTCCCCTTTGCAAGGAGTGCGTCAAGTTGATGACGCGGTGCGTGTGCCACGCGACGGCGCAACGTCGCTCTCATAGACAACGGCGGGAGAGCAGGTGCGCGAAGCTTGATGCTCTCAAGAGAATGGAGCTTGAGCTTGGAGAGCAAGAGCTAGCTAGGACACAAGAGAGTGGAACTATGTTGCTTAAGTGTGTCTTGTGTTTCTCTTGGTGTGTCTTGGTGTGTCAAAGGCTCCCCTCTATTTATAGAGGCCTTAGGAAGGCTTTGGAAGGCTTAGGAAAGGTTCTATAGCCGTTGGGAACAAAGCCCAAGAGAATTAGCCCGAAATCAGGAACAATCATTGTTCTGACAGGCTTATCAGACGTTTAATTCTTGCATCAGACGTCTGGAACTTCACTTTAAGACGTCTGATTTCAAGGTCAGACGTCTGATTTTGGGCGGCTCTCTTCCTGACTTGGATCAGATCTAAACAGGATTTTTGCGCAAGTCCATCAGACGACATATAGGACGTCTGGCACTATATCTGGACATCTGGAAACCTACTTTTACTGTGGGAATGGATTTTCCAAACGTTGCAACAGCTAGAAAATCTCTGAGAAGAGATTTTGGGTCAGCCGAGGCAAAACGGTCATTTATCAGACGTCTGGAAAGGCCTAAGGACGTCTGATAAGGCTCTAACGGTCATAATCTGCAGTGCCTGCTAAGCTAGCCAACGGTCCACTATCTAGACGTCTGGCAAGTCCATCAGACATCTCCTAAGATGTCTAGTCTAAGGTATGGACGTCTGATTTCATCAGACAGAACTAACTATGTCCAGCCTAACAGTTATCAAACGTCTGAAACAACAGTCAGACGTCTTAAAATACTTTATCAGACGTCTGATTTTGGAATTAGACGTCTGGAAATGCTGTTTGAGCCCTATATTGGTTTTCTAAGTATTCTACAGAAAACCTAAGTATCCTAGGGTTGTGCCGGTGTTCCTAGGACTACTGTTAGGGTACTTTGAGGCTCTTTAACATAATATTCTAAGAAAAATAAAAAGAGCAAGAAAATAAAGACAAGAGATACAAGAAAGGATTAAAAAGAATCTATCCTATTCTTCTTGTCTTCTATCTTCAATCTGTCGCTCCATGCGAACCTCCTCTATTTTCCGTCAAGCTCCTCCAATCCGTCCTGGATGCGAGCTCGAACTCCGTTTAAGCACGTCTACATTTGCAATTAACCTGAAATCTAGGACTCAAATTGCAAATGTTAAATAATACGTGTTTTGTTATCATCAAAACAAATGATCGTGGTGCTCTAGCACCAACATGGATCACCACCTATCCAACTGAGAGTTCTCTACTTGGAGGGGTGAGATCAGCGTGACAAAAAAAAATGCGGAATTGAAATATATAAAGCAATATCACAAAGATAAGCAATCACAAAATGTACACAGGTATTTTTAGGTGGAAACCCAAACCGGGTAAAAACCACCACCTAACCCTCTCGAGTTAGGATTTTCCGATCAACCTAGTTGATCAAATCCACTAAACCGAATCACTTAAAACGAGGGTGATTCAACCTCAATACAACCACGCTACAAGTACGAGGGTAGCGTTCCTCAACCCCTTCTCTCCACGAGAAGGATTTTGTCCCACGAAGGAGACGGGAATTCGCAAAGCGAATACCCAACCAAAAGACAAAGATAAAATAAACAATAGTCCTATAGAGCCAACAAAATAATTAAACCTAGCTTCTATAGGAAATAGGAAACTCCCCTTTGCAAGGAGTGCGTCGACGATGACGCGGTGCGTGTGCCACGCGATGGCGCAATGTCGCTCTTGTAGACAACGGCGGGAGAGCGGGTGCGCGAAGGGAATGATGCTCTCAAGATGTAGAACTTGAGCTTAGAGAGCAAGAGCTTCTTGGACACAGGAGAGTGGAAATACTTGATCTTAGTGTATTGCAAAGTGTTTCTTGTGTGTCTCTTAGTGTATTTCTTCTGTGTATTTGTGTTGCAAAGGCTCCCCTCTATTTATAGAGGCCTTAGGAAGGCTTTGGAAGGCTTGGAAAAGCTTCCATAGCCGTTGGGTGCAAAGCCCAAGAGAATCAGGCCGAAATCAAGACAATGATTGCATTTGACAGGGTCATCAGACGTCTAACTCTGGCATCAGACGTCTGGAAGGCCACTTTAAGACGTCTGATTCCAAGGTCAGACGTCTGATTCTATGCGGGTTTCTCCCTGACTTGAATCAGATCTAAACAGGGTTTTTACGCAAGTCCATCAGACGACATAAAGGACGTCTGGCACTATGTCTGGACGTCTGGAAACCTACTTTTACTGTGGGAATTGATTTCCAAACGTTGCAACGGCTAGAAAATCTCTGAGAAGAGATTTTGGGTCAGCCGAGGCAAAATGGTCATTTATCAGATGTCTGGACAGTCCTATGGACGTCTGATAAGGCTCTAACGGTCATATTCTTGACTGTTTGCTAAGCCAGCCAACGGTCCACTAATTGGACGTCTAGCAAATTCATCAGACGTCTTCTAAGACGTCTGGTCTAAGGTCTGGACGTCTGATTTCATCAGATAGAACTAACTATGTCCAGCCTAACAGTTATCAGACGTCTGAAACAACAGTCAGACGTCTTAAAATGCTTTATCAGACGTCTTATTTGGGAATTAGACGTCTGGAAGTGCTGTTTGAACCCTATATTGGTTTTCTAAGTATTCTACAGAAAACCTAAGTATCCTAGGGTTGTGCCGGTGTTCCTAGGACTACTGTTAGGGTTCTTTGAGGCTCTTTAACATAATTTTCTAAGGAAAAATAAAGAGCAACAAAAGAAACGAAAAAATACAACAAGTACAAAAGAAGGAAATCTATCCTATTCTTCATTTCCTTCCATCTTCAATCTTTCGCTCCACGCAAACCTCCTCTGTTTTCCGTCATGCTCTTCCAATCCGTCCTGGATGCGAGCTCGAGTTCCGTCTAAACACGTCCACATTTGCAATTGACCTGAAATCTAGGACTCAAATTGCAAATGTTAAATAACACGTGTTTTGTTATCATCAAAACAAATGATCGTGGTGCTCTAGCACCAACACCAACAACCAAGCATCTCTGCCATGGTTGTTGAGACTCAGTTCACCTCTTTCTCTTCATCCAACGGTCTGGATGAGCTTTTAATCTTATTTGTTCTAGATGAGTAACTTCACCATTGGCAAAAACAATGAGGGGTGTTACGATGAACCTAGACCCATTCCCGATCAAATTCAAGGTACTGAAGCTTCCTCTCTATCTATAAATAGCCCCCCTACCCTCCAATTACAAGGGTTGGCTCCCTATCCCTCTCCTCCACATTGAGTTGACAATAGGACATTCTTCTACAATTCCAATGACCTCTCACCTCTCCCTCGGAGCTTTTCCAATGGCGAAGCTCGTCTCTCTCACCTCCTCTTCCTCTTCGGACATCGTGATAGGACTCAGGAGCTCCTTCTCATTGCCTTTCTTTTCTTGCCAGAGTTGCCTTTGAGTAATCTTGGACTTCTTCCTATTCTCTCCCTACCACAGGCGAGATCCCTCATCTCCTTCGTCAAGTAAGTAGCTCTAGATCTTTAGTTTAGACTCTAGATTAGTTTTAGGTCTTCAATTCCTAGGAGTAGGTCGTAGATAGCTCTGATCTCTCATCTTCTTCTCCAACTTCGACGAGTTAATTCAGACTTGTTGGACTCCCATTCACTCACCTAATCACATATTGACCTTCTCCACACTTCATGAATCCATTCCATCTTCTGTCCACTTAATTTGATCACCAAAATCACCTAAACTAGTTCACATTCACCTAAGCTCCTATGCTGTCCATGGTAAATGCTCAGAGCAAGTTCATAGCCAATTGGGGCCCTACATCACTTCCTTACATCTCAAGGGCCCGTTCCACTTATTAATAAGACCTATTAACTAGTATATATTAAACGCCTAATTCACCTCAACCTTTCGGCACGCTGTTAATGGTGGCTCAGAAGGAGTTCTTGCACTAATTACTTCCACATGCATCTTCGCAATCCTTTCCTGAACATTTCCCCTTGCTCAATTGAGTGAGATTTCTTTCCCTAAGTTCTAGCGAACTTAAGTTTGATTCCTTAAGTATTTCTTGATCATATCTTTAGTCTTTTGATCAATTGTGAGTTTTATTGTGCTCTTGAGACTACTAAAGGTCTCAAGAGTCTTTTGAATAAGTTCTTGATTCATTTCATGAAGTTTTGATATCCAGTTAGTACTTTTAGCCTTCACCGGAGCTCCGGTGAGCTCCAGCAAACTTAAACAAGAGCTATATCCTTTCAAACAAACTATATGGCTCCAAATCACTTAGATGTGATCTAAGGATTAGATTTCAGTACATAGACTTGTGTTTAATTGATTTTATCCCTTTTTTGATCATCATCTTCCTCGACTCTACTAGAGCTCAGGAGAGTTATTCATCATGTCTGACATCCTGGAATTAGGTTCAAAAGCTTAAGCAGACCTTGTAGATTATATATAACATTCAAATAGGCCTTAGAACCTCTGGTTTGATCTAACGACCAAAGCACCTTTTGATCTCTAGCGAAAATGACTGAGATCACCCTTAGAGTGCTCAAAATTCAAATTTGATGATTGAGTTGGATTCCAAGGGTCAATTTTTGGCTATCTAGACTATTTATTTGATCTGAAAGCCTTTAATTTGCAAAGCCAACTTTTCATCTATATTAGTCAACCCTGGGTTATTCTAGGTTTTGAAACTGAAATTTTAGGATATAATTGATTTCATGAGGTGATTGCGATTATTTTGGAACTAATTAGATAGTATTTGATCAAGATTTAGAGTGTTTTCCACTCTATCTTCAGTTTGTGTTCAATCTAAACCCTAATGGTTTTCATAGCCATTTTCGCGAGATTTGATCTCGATTTCCACTCAGATTAGTTCTAATTGACCTCCTGAATTGATTCAAATTGATTCCTGAGGCTTATATCTATCTATGAATCTTTTTTACTCTGAGATTAGAGTTCTAAAACCTAAGAGTGAGAGCTCTAAAGCTCTTGTGCTTCTCTAAGCTTCCCTAATCCACTTTAACTTCTTTATTCCATGCAAAATGGCATATTAGAATCTATCTGGGCTCTCAATTGAGAGATTAATTGAGTCTATAGGTCAATTGACCTATTTATATCTCTGTTGATTGGCATCCGAGCGCTCATGGCTTCAAGCCAAGTTTGAGCCTTTAATCCATAGATCAAATCTGATCCTTTGATCTAATTAGTACCTGCAATTGAAAGTAGAAACAATAGGCTTTCGATCGAGCCTTTACTCGCCTGATTTGGAGATCTGAGCTGTAAGGAATCTATGATTGAAGTTGGCGCTGGAGTTGGAGCTACGCATAAAGAAAGGAGGAACACAAAGCCCCACATTGGAAGATGAGGAACCTCTGTTGTCATATATAATGAATTGAGTGCATGAGCTGTTCATTCATCAAGCACTGGACGCACATCTGACCAAAGCATGTGCATGTGTGTATGCATGTGGCTCTGGGAGAGCAGCCTTCGGGCGCTAGGTGGAAGGTGTGGATCGATGACTCGTGGCCTAATAATGGTATCGATCCAACCCTCTGGGCCATTGATCTTGTAAAGGGCCTATGTCCCCATCCTACCTGTTGTTGTGGAGAGATGTTAAGTAGGCTTTGTTAAGCATATGTATTGAGGAGGCTGTGTAAAAATGGCTAAGTGTTGAGTCTTAAGTAAAGGCCTAAGAGAAGTGTAAAGGCTGAAGAGAAATTGAAGAGGTACTTAGTTTGAAATCAACATATGCTTAATTTGTTAATCATCATTGAGATTAATTCATGTTGCTATAAAACAAAATTTTGATGTAATTCCTTTTGTTCATTAATGTAAAATCATTTCTTTTCGTCTATTCTTGCTTATGGAATGACTGCCATGCTTTTAATGTTTAATTCAATGTAATTATTCATGTGGTTAACATATTAGAGTAATTATTAGTTAATTAAGCCTTAAGTACTTAACCTAATTAAATAAGTTATTAGTGTAATACTCTATTGTAGAGTAATAGATGTTATTTTAGTTAAGTATTTATACTAATAGCATAACCTAAGTAGTATAACTTAAGTAATTAATAATAAAGATTAGTTTAGAATAAATGGTGAATGATTAAGCTAATTAGGTCTCCAAGTGTACACTACTACAAAATGTGTGGTCTGCAACGGTTTCTTAGAGGGTTTTCTAACTGTCGCTAATGGTCACCTTTAGGGATGGTTATACAAAAAACCATTGCCTAAAGCCTCCCCTCCTTGGGATAAGCTTTCTGGGTGCCATTGGTGAATTATTTAATGACTAGGGGTGATTCTAAAAATATCATTGCTAATGATTATGGCGGAAGCTTAGGCTTTGTGGGCGCCTAGGTGAATTATTTACTGATTAAGGATAATTTTTGAAAGAACCATCGCTAATGATTACGACGAGAGTGTGGGATTTCTGGGTGCCTGATGGGAACACCATCATGAGCCATAGCTAGCTCAATTTGATCTGATTAAGTCATTAAATGCTCCTACATAACTATTAGAAGGCCATAATCCATTGCAAATCCTTTCAGAGAGAAATACAAGAAACTAGGGTTAAAACTATAATTTTACCATCATATCTTCAATGCAGAACAATCACGGGTTTTCTCAAGGGTTAATTAAGGGTCAAATGGTCTTAAGAGTCTAACAAGTGGGTTTGAACAGTCAGAAAAGGGTTTTCATATGTTTCAGGAATTAAATGACATCTGAAACCCTAAAAACAGACCCTCTTAATCTATTGAGATTCTGGTTAGGATAAAATTTACTTAAATCCTCTAAAAATCATATAAAATTATTCTCTAGGGTTTGGTACCTTCAATTTGACCATCAAAACCCGTCTTGACCCAAAATAGAGTCTCAGACAAACATTTACCCTAATTTGGGCTTTTGCATAAATTACCCAATGAAACTAAGTCAAAACCAAAATCCAACTTCACCATTGAATTCCTTAGGTCAAAATTAGGTTTGTGCCAAAATTTGGGCTCAATCTGAGATTGTCTTAACCTAGTTTGCAATTTGGTCCTATTTGACTCTTTTCTCTTACACACATGCCCTTAACTTTCAAAATCCCTGCAAATAGCCCCCCAAATTTGTTATCTTCTTCACAAGTAGGTCCCTACCTCCATGAAGTCCTATTCCTACAGCACCGACGACCTTAATATGGCAAGATCTTCATGATTTCTTGACGAATCCCTCTCAAAATTAAAAGGGAAGTTCATCAAGGAATTGTCTTCCTTTTTAGCCAAATCCAATGCTCCAGATCTCGCCCAAATCCTCATGCAAATCTGTCAAAGGAGTAGGTCTCCTATTTTGATGAACATTCCAAGATTGGAAGCTTGGCTTCCAAGCTCCAATCGACCTCCAGACCCTTATAAAAGACTCCCCAAATCAGACCGAGTTCCTCACGCTCGAATTCGACCAGATTCCCCTCTAATTTCATCTCTCTTCATCCAGCCGAAGGTCCTCGACATCCGGTGAGCTCCTCCGTCTTCATTCCTTTGTTTGACCGCAACATCGGCAACAGATCCTCCTTCCCTGCTTTCCTCCGCGTTGCGCCATACTAGCAAGCGCCTTTATCTACTTCATCCTCGCCGTCCTACCCTCACCAGAGCGTCTTCTTCCCCGACGCCGACCTACCAACACCGCTATTGTTCTCCCCCTTTTCTTCTACTAAATTAGGGTTAGATTAGATCCTTAATTCTCTTAGGTTAGTTCTATACCCCAAAATCCGAAAAATCTCCCCTCGATGCCGTCGTTCACCTTCGTCTTCTCCGTCGCTGACCGAACCTCCGACATGGCGTATATGCCGCTACACCCCTCCATCCGCCTCGCCAACCACCTCATAACCTTCGCCTCATCCTCTCACACAAAAGCCCTCTCATATCTCTCCATTCACGCACCCAACACTCCCCCTGACAACCCATCATCGCATGTCTGTTTCCACCTTCGACTGGCCACAACAAGCTGCCATCTACCTCGAAACCACCTCCTCTACACTCGCAAGCCCTCGGCAACTCTTATGGACTATTCTAATGTGGCCAAGAGGCCGTGTTAATGGATTTCAGGTACACGCCACCCTCTGTCATCGCCGCCACTAATGCCGGCATGTTCTTCATGCTCTAGCTGTGCACGCCCTAGGTGCCACACCCAAGTGGTGCCGAATCAACACCTGCAGACTCCCAGGTCAGCAATTGGGAGGAAGAGGTGCAGCTGCAACTCCAATTCAAGGACGCCTTTCCACTGCAGCAACTGCTCTACTTAAATAGGAAGGTGGGACATTTAGTCCCACCTCAGAAACGAGTGAAGAGGGGCACACGCATAAGTTGATTTTGCGCATACAGCTATTCGCCTCCTAACACATAGGGTGAGGTCCTCCATACCCTTCACATGCGCCTTGCCCGTGGCCTGTCCCCCATGGGCCTAGCGTTGACCCGACCCGCCTAACCCGCCTTCACTCCTCGGCTGCGATCATGCCCATAGCCCTGGACCCAAGTACGTGCTTGACCCAAATACCCGATCCAATACCTAGAAGGGGAGAGGGAGAATAAGAGAGAGAGTGTGTGTGTGGGTAAGGGGGGTTTTGCTCTTTATTGTTCCAACACTTAGCCACTGGCAGGAATTGGTTCCCCTTGTGTAAGAAGGAAAAGAGAATAGGAAGAGAGACTAAAGAAAAGAAAAGGAAGAGACTTAAAGAAGAAAGAGAGGGCTCATGAAAGAAGAGAAGAAAGAAGTCAAGGAAGAAGAAGAGAAGAGTAAAAAGGGAAAGTACTGCAGCAAATGTTGATGTATTTGAGTACCTGAGTTGGAATAATTGATGACACTGTTGCATTATTTGACCAATGCATATATGTTTAAATTGAATAATTGGTGATCTAAATCACCATTATTTTTGCTTTGAGATTCTTTTTGTCATGTACAACTATGGTTAAACTCATGTTTTACATTGATTATCATTTATGAGCAATTATTATTCATTTTTTTGTACTATTTGGCTTGAAAGAGAGAGCAGAGGTAAGGGGGTGTTTGCTCTTCATTGTTCTTAACACTTAGCCACTGGCAAGAATTGGTTCCCCTTATGTGAGAAGGAAAAGAGAAGAGGAAGTGAGACTGAAGAAAAGAAAAGGAAGAGACTTAAAGAAGAAAGAGAGGGCTCTTGAAAGAAGAGAAGAAAGAAGTCAAGGAAGAAGAAGAGAAGAGTAAAAAGGGAAAGTACTGCAGCAAATGCTAATATATTTGAGCACCTGAGTTTGAATGATTGATAACACTGTTGCATTAGTTGACCAATGCATATATGTTTAAATTGAATAATTGGTGATTTAAATCACCATTGTTTTTGCTTTGAGATTCTTTTTGTCATGTACAACTATTGTTAAACTCATGTTTAACATTGATTATCATTTTTGAGTAATTATTATTCATTTTTTAGTACTATTTGGCTTGAACCTTATGCTTAATTACATTTTATTTGAGATTACCATGTGAATTCTTATTTTCACCCAGCGAATGACCTCGGACTTCCATTCGAGTTATAAATTTTATTTGCTTTTTACACTGATTCAATCTATTACTACAACGAACGTAGCTTCTATAACCTCGATTCTGCTTATCAACATTTTGGCACCGTTGCTGGAGAGCAACGCACAATTCACCGCTATTCTCTTATTATATTTTTATATTTTTGAGCACTAACTTGCCCTGTTTGCTTTATTGTGATCTTACGAGGTACTTCACAAGGAGATCTTCTACGTAAAATAGCAACACCAGGGTAGGTAACTTCTCTATTCTTCCCTAATCAACCTCCTAATCTTGGGAAGATAAAAAAGGAAACAATCAATTAGGAATCACCTGCCTTATTTTTCATAGTAATCATCATTTAAAGGGCAAGTTTCCTGATTTGTGAATTTTTTTCAAATCTAATTGAAGATGGAGACGATTTTGTTTAGAATTCCCTACCCAAATTTCCTGTGCCTATTAGGGACTACACTTAATTTCTAATCTTCTTGGACTATGCACCTCTTGTTTGAAGTCCAAGGAGAACAAGTTAAGATCAAATTAGAGGCAGAATAGAGCCAATTAGGGTTTCAATTCTAGAGTTTTGGAGTGCTAGTTCACACTTGCCTACATAAAAGGAAATAAACCCACCCACATTTGTGTGCTATCCAAGCCCTTGGTTGAAAAGATGTAATCAACAAAATCCTAAAATCAGGCTCTAAATTCACTTGAACCCTAAAATCCTTAGACCTAATAACCTGAGAGTCAAATCAGGGTGATTTCTAGGTCTTGACCTAGATCTCATTCTACCATCTTTAGGGCAGGTCAGGTGAAGTTGCTCTACATTGTAGGCCAACCAACCTCCAAATTAGGTCACAAGTTGAATTAACTTCTAATAAAGTGAAATCAAAGGCTTAAATTAGGACATAAAATTGGTAGACTTAAGGTCTTAAGTTTGTACATTCCAGTCTACCTGGACCCTCAGTGACAAGGAAGGTCAGGTAGGGGAAACCCTATAACACGTAGGGACGCTCTACCATGTAGGGGTCTTTGTGGGGCTCTCCCTTCTTGGCTACCCAAGTAATTCTCGGGTGTGCAAATTTCTGATTCAGAGGTATCATCCACCTCGAAATTGCCTTAGTCATCCAAAAATCTTTGGGTGCCTTGATTGAATCAAAAATTCACATCCAGCCCCTCATCTCTTCTATTTAGAGCACATACACAGATCATCTTAGGGATTTCTTTCAGATCTGATCAACTTCAAATCTAATCTTGAGTTTTGATTCTACATCTTGATTCCACCATTTTATTCAAAAATGCAACCTGACATGTTAGCAGACCCATTTGAGGATATATAAGTTAATGTGTCAAACACAACAACAATCATTTCAGAACAAGCACAATTGATTTTGACACAACTAGAAAACGAGGCAAGTTGGGATGTTATCATGCCAAAATACCGTAAAATTGAGAGATGGCATAATGGTGAATATATCCTGTGTAGATTTGAGCCATCACTATGGAAAGTACACTGAGATGACCTTGAAAAAAGAGACAAGATAATGCAGATGTTGAAACATGTTATCGATCATAGGCATCAGTACACCCTTGAGACATCTTGGATTAACTAGCACAATCTCCCAAATCATGGATTTGATAATCAAGCTTATTACGGACCCCCAACCCAGAGAAATTCAGATTCAAATTTCATAGCAATTGACATTCCTGATCTTGAGAAGGGTTGGGAGGATTCGATTGCAAGTGATCATGATTTCGAGCCAACCCTAGAGATACAAAACCCTTGTTTGCCAAGCTTAGATTTCCCAGACTCCTGTGATAATGAGATCAAGTCAGAACCTCTCAAGCGTGTAAATTCCCCTCCTTATTCTGATAAGGTGACTCTCAAGAGCAATTCTGATATCCCTGTAGAGCCCAACCTAGATTCTAGTAATCCAACCCACACCCTTAACCTAGAATCTGTATTTGAGCCTTATTGGGATGATTATGAGGCCCCATACGATACGAATCAGATTTCAAATCTGGATTATGATTTAGGGCCCGTATTTGATGAGTACACCTCTTCAGACTCCTCAGAGATACAAATTGATTTTTTGAAAGTCACACCGATCTACGATATAGAAATTGAGGAGCTAGAAGAGTTGGGATTTGATTGGGTCTTCTCTACAAGACAAAAACCCAAGCCCATATCGAATAGGGACACCTTTTTGAGCTTAGAATCTGAAACTAGGTTAGATCCAAGTCAGGTTGCTGAGTCTACATCTTTTGATTTACTCTATGGTGGAACCTCTGATCCCGAATCAAATTCAGAACATGATTCTCGCAAGTTCTCCGATGATTTCGAATCTTACCTTGATATTGGAGAACTGTTGTTTCCTGATAATTACGAGCCAATCTACAACCTCAGCATCCACGACACACCTTTTGATTCTGACACGGAGGTCAATGATTTGAAATAAAACACCTCTTCTACACATGCAGAACCTTCCCAAACCCATTTTCAACCTCGACTCGCTACTGGACTCAATTTCTACTCTAATTCTCCTCTCAATGAGTTGGTTGCAGATGATTCTTCTTCACATTTCAATCAGATTTCAGACTTCGATCATATTGATAATCACGCCCCATCCTTCTCAGATCCCCTCGTAGGGATCTCACATACTCCACTGATTATTCTCTTTTGAGGATCCCTACTCTGACCAAGCTGATCCGATTCAGCCAAACCCTAATTTTTCACTTCTACATCATTCCGAGCTTCAGAGAATATGATGGGTTATGCATCTCTTGATTCACATCTATCAACCCACCAAATTGATTGGGTTTGGGTTGCATCATCAGCCTGGTGACTTGAACAAGCACCTGGTTGGACTAACCAGGCTTTTGATCAAGGTGCTTGTTCTACAAAATTCATCTAATTTGAGCACTCCTCCATACCATTTTTTGCTTGACTAAAGGCATTAAATTTAATGGTTAACGGGAGGCAACCCGTCATTCCAAAAACCTGAGACTCTTCTGATTATCCTTCTATACTTCACGTCTATTGCACTCTAAGTTCGATTTTGGAACAGATTCCACCTCTAGTACTCGTATCAGAGCTTGAAATCATCCGCAATAGTCATTCCCAACCCATTCACCCACCTAATTATCCTGTTCTAATTCCTGAACCCTAACTATTTCATACCCTCCATCTACAATGAGGACATTGCAAAACTTAGGCATGGGGGTGTGTTAAAGTGCAAACATACAAAAATTCAAAGTTCGGAAGGGTTCTCACAAAAAAATACATATTCCAAAAAACCGAAAAAATTAAAAATTGAAAAAAATAAAAAAAAATGGAGAAGGGAGGAAATTTTGAGAATTAACTACATATCATTCTTGAGAAATGGGAGGAGGTGATTTTGAAATGTCAAAAAGGAGTAACAAATTGAAACAAAAAGAGTTAATCATTAGTAAATGACTAAGGAATCTACTTAGCTCTAGACTAAATCAAAAGAAAGAAATAAAAGACAAAAAGTGCTAAGAGACACAGAGGTTGGTATGAATGCTGATCTTAGGCCTCTTGGGCTTGTGTTTAGGCTTAAAAATTCAAGTATTCGTTAAGATCTGGATAGTCCTCAAGAGGTTGAGGAAAATGCGAAGCTTAAGTATTAGGTCTAAGGCTTAGGGATTATTCGACCTCGTTAACTGACCTTTGGTTTGCGGGACTCGGTAACCTAACCACCCTAATCCACACACAGTCTGTTTCAGTGCGCTTAATTATCAAAATAACGCAAATGCGTTAATTCTGTTCTGAAATGCTACCTAGATTACGAGTGGCTAATCTACACAAGTTGATTTGGAAGAGTTCCCAGTATAGAGAGGTGGGAAATTCCCCTCGAAGATGTACAATAACATACCGTCTCCTCGGTGCTTGTCTCCTAGGATATCTAAATATCCTACCGGGGGCATGTAAGCACCTTGTGCTGATTCAGGTGCCATGGGTGGGATTATCTAGAAATGTTGATTGCCAGGTCCTGAATTTAACTACAGAACACCATGGGTGGCACTATCTCGAAGTGTCAAAAGCCAGGGTTCTGGGGGTTGCCATGGATGATGTTATCTCAAAGCATTGATTTCCATGGCAGGAGCGAGGAATCCGATATAGACCATGTTGTAAAGCCAATCCAAAGATAGAAATAAAGAAAGAAAAGAGAGAAAACTCTCCAAATTATAAAAAAAATCTTCTATCTCTCTCTTACAAAAACGCACTGCAAACTGAACCGGGACTAAACATGTTTTAACTACAGGTTCTTTAACCACGAAATTCAACGAACCTTAGGTTAGTTCCTGTGGGCTTAGCAACCTTCACAGCAAACTGAGGCTAAAGCTAGTCAGGTTCGGATGTTGGTTGGTACTTGATTACCTCTAAGCCTACTATTGGCATTCTAACCTAATCTACAAAAGAAAAAGCACACAACAGAAATCTGAGCATAAAATGGCATGGTCTAGAATTTGAGTTAATTCCATGAGATTTTGCAAAGGGACTAACAAAAGCTAGGCATGGGAGTATAATGGGAACGCCATCATGAGCCATAACTAGCCCAATTTGATCTGATTACGTCATTAAATTCTCTTACATAACCATCAGAAGGCCATAATCCATTGCAAATCCTTTTAGAGAGAAATACAAGAAACCAGGGTTAAAACTGTAATTTTACCATGATATCTTGAATGCAGAATAATCACAGGTTTTCTTAGAGGTTAATTAAGGGTCAAATGGTCTTAAGAGTCTAACAAGTGGGTTAGAATAGTAAGAAAAGGGTTTTCGTGTGTTTCAGGAATTAAATGACATCTGAAATCCTAAAAATAGTTTTGCTTAATCTACTGAGGTTCTAGTTAGGATAAAATTCACTTAAGCCCTCTAAAAGTCATAGAAAAATATTCTCTAGGGTTTGGTACCTTCAATTTGACCATCAGAACCTGTCTTGACCCAAAATAGAGTCTCAGACAAATATTTACCCTAATTTAGGTTTTTACATAAATTACCTAGCCAAACTAAGTCAAAACCAAAATTCAACTTCACCATTGAATTCCTTAGGTCCAAATTAGATTTGTACAAAAATTTGGACCCAATCTGAGATCGCCTTGACTTAGTTTGTAATTTGGTCCTGTCTCACTCTTTTCTCTCACACACATGCCCTTAACTTTCAAAATCCTTCCAAATAGCCCCCCATATTTGTCATCTTCTTCATAAATAGGTCCCTGTCACCATGAAATCTTATTCCTAAAACTCCTATGACTTTAATATGTCAAGATCTTCATGATTTCTTGACGAATCCCACTCAAAATTGAAAAGGAAGTTTGTCAAGGAAATGTCTTCCTTTTTAGCCAGATCCAAAGCTCCAGATCTCACCCAAATCCTTATGCGAATCTATCAAAGGAGTATGTCTCCTATTCCAATGAACATTCCAAGCTTGAAAGCTTGGCTTCCAATCTCAAATCGACCTCTAGACCCCTATAAAAGACTCCCCAGATCAGACCGAGTTCCTTACGCTCGAATTCGACCGAATTCCCCTCCGATTTCATCTCTCTTCATCCAGTCGGAGCTCCTTTACATTCGGCGAGCTCCTCCATCTTCATTCCTTCATCTGACCGCAACACTGGCAGCATATCCTCCTTCCCTACCTTCCTCTGCGTCACGCCATACCAGCAAGTGCCTCTATCTCCATCCTCGCCGTCCTACTCTCACCAGAGAGTCTTCTTCCCCGGCGCTGGCCTACCAACACCGCTACCATTCTCCCCCTTTTATTATACTAAATTAGGGTTAGATTAGATCCTTAATTGCGTTAGGTTAATTTTATACCCAAAAATCTCCCCTTGATGCCGTCGTTCACCTCCATCTTCTCCGTCGCCGACTGAACCTCCGACAAGGCGTATACACCACTACACCCCTCCATCTACCTTGCTGACCACCTCATAACCTTTGCCTCATCCTCTCGCATAAAAGCCCTCTCATTATCTCTCCATTCATGCACCAACACTCCCCTCGAACAACCCATCACCGCACGTCCATTTCCGCCTCCGACCGGCCACAACAGACTGCCATCTGCCACGAAACCAGCTCCACTACACTCGCAAGCCCTTGGCAACTCTTATGGACTATTCGAATGTGGCCGAGAGGCTGTGTTAATGGATTTCAAGTACACGCCACCTCTATCACCATCGCTATTAATGCCAGCGTGTTCTTCATGCTCTAGCCGCGCACGCCCCAGGTGCCACGCCCAGGTGGTGCGGAATCAACACCTGCAGACTCCCAGGTCCCCAATTGGGAGGAAGAGGTGCAGCTGCAACTCCAATTCGAGGATGCCTTTACACTACAATAGCTGCTCTACGCAAAGAGGAAGGTGGGACATTTAGTACCACCTCGGAAACGAGTGAAGAGGCGTGCACGCATAAGTTGATTTTGTGCATATAGCTATTCGCCTCCTAACACAGAGGGTGAGGTCCTCCACACCCTTCACATGCTCCTCGCCCATGACCCACCCCCCGCGAGCCTGACGCTTACCCGACCAACCTAACCTACCTTCACTCCTCGGCTGCGATCACGCCTGCAGCCCTAGACCTGCATACACGCTTGACCCAAATACCCGATTCGATACCTGGAAGAGGAGAGGGAGAACAGGAGAGAGAGATCGCGGGTAAGGGGGGTTTTTGCTCTTCATTTTTCCTAACACTTAGCCACTGGCAAGAATTGGTTCCCTTGTGTGAGAAGGAAAAGAGAAGAGGAAGAGAGACTGAAGAAAAAAAAAGGAAGAGACTTAAAGAAGAAAGAGAGGGCTCTTGAAAGAAGAGAAGAAAGAAGTCAAGGAAGAAGAAGAGAAGAGTAAAAAGGGAAAGTACTGCAGCAAATGATGATATATTTGAGTACCTGAGTTTGAATGATTGATAACACTGTTGCATTATTTGACCAATTCATATATGTTTAAATTGAATAATTGGTGATCTAAATCACCATTGTTTTTGCTTTGAGATTCTTTTTGTCATGTATAACTATTGTTAAACTCATGTTTTACATTTATTATCATTTCTGAGTAATTATTATTCATTTTTTAGTACTATTTGGCTTGAACCTTATGCTCAATTACATTTTATTTGAGATTAGCATGTGAATTCTTATTTTCTCTCAGCGAACAACCTCGGACTTCCATTTGAGTTATAAATTTTATTTATTTTTTGCACTGATTCAATCTATCACTACAACGAACGTAGCTTTTATAACCTCGATTTCACTTGTCAACAGTTCCATAGTTGAATTATTTAGTGATTACGTACGATTAAAAAAAATAACCGTTGCCAATTCCAAATTCAATGTCCTTGGAAAATGATAATTTAAATTCAATTGGAGATGGGCTTTTTCAAAATCATCACTAAGCACGCCTTTCTAACTATCATTTGGCAACGATTTTTTGAGAACCGTCGCTAAATCTCCAGATATTTTTGCAATTGCGATCTCCTTTCCCCCTCCCCCTCCCCACAGCTACTCTCCTTTCCTCTCCTCCCTCCGAACGCGAGCACACCATCCACACCACCATCATCTTGCTCCGTCGTCAACCTCGCACGAAAGAAAAGGTCCCTCCCTTCGCCACGCCACCCCCTGCTTCCTGCGCACTGCCCTCTCCCTGCAGCCCTCTCCATAGCCGCACCATGCCACCCCTTCCCTACTACGCTACCCCATCCTCCTCCCTGCGCCGCCATGTCCTCCCTGCACCACCCTCGCAGCCTTCACCCCCAGTGCCCTTCCCCCTCCCCACACCCCCTGCAGCCCCTCCCTGCCACTTCCCTCCACCCCATATCCCCCACACCCCTACTGCCCCTCATGACCCTTCCCTTTTCTTTTTTTCGTTAATTTATTGTTAAATAAATTGTATTAATTTAGCTTATGAGTTAATTTAGTTTGTGAATTAATTTTTGTAAATGAAAAAATTACATGTAAATTTTTTTAAATTTAATTTTTCCTGTGAAATAAATTATGTTAAATTTACATGCAATTGATTGTAATTATCAACTTGTTAGAAATGTTTAATTTTATCAGTTGCAAGTATTTGACAAACATTGATATAAATTAAATATGTTGCATGCGTTGTTTGATATAAATTAAATGTATTTTGTTAGAAATTTCAATTTCATGTGTTGTTTGATATAAATTAAATGTGGAATGTGCCCACATTTTTAATTTTTTCATGTAATTTCTATTGTGCTAAATGTGGGGGGTGCCCACATTTACTATTTGAGTTAAATGCTTGATTGTCAGCTCTTAGTACCACACACACTTGTACAAATTTACAAGCACTTCATGACAAATAATAGGAATTCTAACCCCTAGGTAACAGGTTGTGGGAGGGATATAATTGTGTCAAAATACTAGCCCGTCGAGACTTATGATCATGTTATATGGATAATACAGAGTGTGTGTATACCTCACTTACATGTACGATGAGTTGTCCTTATAACATACCATAAGTGTCGTCCTTAGTTCAGAGAAGTTTTGAGGTAAGGGGGGTCCTTGAAGATTTGATCACAACTTAGTGTTACTTATTACATGTAACTATTGTGTAGAGAAATTTTGGATGTATTTTCTCGTTCTTCTCTGGTATACCAACTAATCTTAGCTTCGTTCATGAAGTGCCCTTTAGTGGGAGTTATTGGGAACGTAATTAAGGTTAGTCTTGGGGGTATACTGGAAAAGTGCTGGGAGATGTTGCCAAAATTTCTTCACTCTAGTTGCATGTAACAAGCAACATTGTGATCAAATCTTCAGGGATGGACTATCAAGTGAAAATCTTCTTTAAAATACATATACCTTCCGTATATTCACTCCTAACTTGCAGGTTGTTTGAAATAACATTTTAGGATATCGTGAACAAGTCTTGGTTTGGTATGAGGAATTTGGATTACCCTAAGTATAAGAGTGAGGTGATCTCATTCCTGGATTGGGACTTCCATGAAGATAGGAAATAATACAGATGTGGAGAATTTTAGGAGAAAATATTATGTCTGTGTAGGAAGTGTTTCAATGGATTCGTCTAGGATAAGAACACAGTTCTAAAGCATGTGATCTATAATAGTTGGTGGTAGCGTTACACAAAGTGAACTACACATGGAGAGGAACCAACATAGGATGACACACGGAATATAGTGGAAGTGGATGAGTCTGATGATAATCAAATCGATGAGATGCTACATGAGATGAGAGAGGTTGATCCTAATATTACAAATGATGATGAAGAAGTCAATAGTGCTAATCATTTTTATGAGATGAAGACAGCAGAGGAATCTATCATGCCTAGAATAAGTTCCATGTCGAGGCTATCCTTCGTGTTGAAATTATTTCAAATGAAAGTTATGAATAGAGCTACAACGAAAATGATTTTGGAGGTGCTTTAGTTTATACAAGAGTTGTTAAATAATCCTAGCAGTGTGCCAAAATCATGGTATGAAGCCAAGTAGCAAATCTACTTGGTATGAATTGTGAGAAGATTCATGCATGTCCCAATCATTGCATGTTATATAAAAATGAGTATGGTAGCTTGACTTCCTTCCCGGAATGTGATAAGAAATGATATAAAGGAGATAAGAAACAAGCTAGAATGGTACTTTGTTGCTTTCCATTGATTCCAAGGTTGTAACGGCTATTTTTTTCTAGTAAGACTGCAACATGGATGAGGTGGCATGATGGAAACAAGTCAGAAGATGGCCTTATTCGCCATCCAACTGATTCAGAGGAGTGGAAAAATTTCGACAGTAGGGTGGCTTATTTAAGTTATTGGTTTGATGTTTTCAAGGAAGGTATTGGTTTCAAAAAAGATAATAAACATGGATTTATTAGTTTAAATAAGAACCGTCAAATTCTTGAAATAGCTGAACCATTCACACTAGCCTGCCAAGTATTATAAGTTTTTTATGTGCTTGATAATAGTAAGAATGGTGGATCATACTAGTAAAAATTGTGCCTCGTGATTTCTTTGATGAAGAAAAAGAAAATGAAATTTCTATTACAACTGAAGCATACCAAGAACTTCCAGTGGAAGTAGAAATAGGTCTCGGTGCAATAGATATTGATGTTTAAGGTATAAGAACATTTATTTTCTAATGAAGTCAACATCATTTACTTACTTTTTTAAAAGCAATTGTTTATACTTTTTCCTTTTATCATATACATTTTCCAAAATATGTTTACTTAATTCTATTTTTATTTATATGCAGATGAGGCCACAGATGGAGGCTTTCAAGGGTAGACCACCACCTGCCCATGAGGTTAGTGAGGAGGCACAATCTCAGGCGTCTATTTTGCAACCTCCTCCCGATACCCACTATCCCTAGATTCCCTCCCACTATCTCTAGTACCTCCCTCCACATATTTTATCCCTTTTTTGTAGAGGTCAGACATCAGGCCCAGATACCCAAGATGTTGAGGTGAATCCTCAACATGAGACCCATCCTGAGGAGTTCTTAGGCAGCAGGGGGCTGTGGATGAGGAGGTACACCAACAGTTTGAGCAGCTAGATACTCAGGCTGGCATGTCGCAGGAGCCAGATACTTAGGTTGGCACGTCGCAAGAGCCTAATACTCAGGCAAGCACCATTACTGATAAGAATTTAAAATAATTTCATTTAAAAGCTTACTTTATTTATTTTCTCTTATTTAATCTTTTAGCATATGCTGATTCATGTTTTCAGCTAGGAAAAACACACGAGGTTCGACATGAAATGTGGACCTCGATAGGCTACCTGAGGGCACCAGGATTAGGATGACCATTATTACAAATGGGGAAGCAAAGAACTACCCTATCTTTATGAGTTGATTAGCCATGATTGTTAAGGCAACCATGCCACTGTCCTACTTCGATTGGAGGAGGGTCGCCAAGGAGTCGAAGGCATCCATTATTCGAGAGTTGTAGGTATAAATGTGAAATTCATTCATTTACATTTATAACAATTATAATTGATTTATATATTATTGAATGCATGGCACTTTTGATTGGGGCGATAATTCCAATGCACCTAAGGCTATCCTGTAACATTCAAGCAGGATACATCGTGGATGGAGAGAGGAGATGAAGAGTATGGTATGAAATTTTTTCAGATTATAAATTTATTTAATTATTTATATAAAATAACAAATTCCTAATGAAAATTTGTAAAATTATTTCAATTTTTTAATAATAAGTCGTATGAGGAGGCATCGAGAAACGTGCCTCCTACAATTGCACCTCCTATTTGGAGAGAGTGTTGCAAGCACTAGAGGGACCCAGTAGTAGAGGTAATTAAATAGTTTCAATCATTATAGGATAGATAAGTAAGTTTATTAATTCAGTATTTCAAATAAAATTAAAATAATTTAGTTAAATTAAAAGTAAAGGAAAATATTTAATCAGTTTTAGGTGGAGGTGCACGAGGATACTCAGTTAAATCGAGTAGGAGTTTATGAGTAGACTCATAGTAAAGAAGGACTCAACAACTCACGTGCATGGATACATCCCACATACCAGGAGACACATGTAAGTAATTAAAAGTTAGTTACATTAATTTCAATTATATAAAAATTAACTGCAAATATATACATATATATATATAGGGTCGTATGATGGATTTGATCCATCCTCCTGAGGTCGTAGACGAGAACTCTGAGAATGTTCCGCGGACACCTCTAATGCTAGAGGAGGCCTTCAGGACCATCATGCCTCTAGAGCACGGAGGCTTCGTCCGTAGCATTGAGACGAGTGCGACGATCTCCTCCTGGTATGGTAGGAATGGATCCTCTTCGTCCAACCATGATGATAGTCTACGCATCGAGGTTCAGACCTTACAGTGTCGAAATGCAGAGCAGAAGAAGAGGTTGGAGGAGGTCACTGCCCAGCTGTAGGCCACCACTCATAAGATGGAGCGTCAGGAGAAGTTGTTAGAACGGTAGAGCAAGCAGTGGGTGGAGGTCTTGTCCTCTATCTAAGGTGGTGGTGGACCTAATTATTAGTCGTTCCACATTCCGAGGCATGGCGATGACGTTGATGGTGGTTCTGGGGCTGGTGGCGTAGGCACCACAGCGTACTTTATATGTGTTTATATTCTTCATATTTTTATTATTATTGTATTATTTGAACCTTGTTTATGCATTTGATTAAATATTTTGAACTTAGGTTGTTTTCGAGTATCCCTTATTTGTATGTGTAATTCTGAAATTAATTTCTATTTTTTTAACAATTAAAGTATTATCAGCGACGGTTATAACCTAAACCATTATAAATTACATTCAGCGATCGTTTAATAACCATCGCCATAAGTCCATTTCATGCCACATGATTTTGGCGCGAGGTATTCCATTTCTTTTGGCGATCGTTGAATAATCGTTGCTAATACTGAAAGAGGATGATTTTTATTAAAACCGTCCCTAAAAAGTACATATTTCTTAGCGTGAAATTGGGTTCCCGCTAAGAACATTGACGATGATCTATTGATAACTATTAGTAATTTACGTTAATGACGGTTAGAAAATCATTGCCAAAACATACTTCCATGTTCGCCCTCGCATGCTGAGAGGGTGACGATAAGAGATTGTAACTGTCGGCAAATTGAAACAGCGACACAATATACCACAATGGTGTGTGGCGACGATTTCAATGCTATTAGCGACGGTTTATAACCATCGCAAACCCCACATACTGTTATAGTGGTACGACCTAGACTCAACCAGTTAAAAAGAAATTACTATGGAGACAATTTCAAGGCTATTGGCAACGGTTTATAACCATCGCAAACCCCACATACAATTGTAGTGGTACAACCTGGAGTCAACAAGTTAAAAAGAAATTTCTAAATGTTAGGTTATCTTACACACTATATTATAATTAACAACAACAAATTAATTAAGCAATGTAGCTTAAGCATCATTTTTAGCACTATTGATTGAGTTAATAACCTTAGTTAATAGTGTTGAAAATTTGCATATCAGTAAGTATCGATGGATTCAAACAATTTGGATCAAGGATTTCAATAAGTCATTAAGAGCATCATGATATCTAACTATTGTCTCCAGACTAAGAAGAGTGGCAATCTTCTCCAGAGACTGTTGCCTAACCGATACCCTTAATGCACATCTTCTGCATGGGAATAGAGATTTGGGGCTATTACATGAGTTGAGTCAAGAAATTGACTCAATGAGAAAGAGATGTAGAAGTCCTCTTATCATAATCATAAAGAAGGCATATCCTTTGGCCTGAGACAAATATATGTTTCTATGTCTAAGTATGCACATTTGGTGGACAGATAGTGGATACACCCACCTTGGTGTTAAAACTGGAAAGCTATGTGCATATGAGGTTGAGGGGACACAATCTCTCCAAGGAATCACACAGATCCGCTATTGTAGGTGTACGATAGCAGATTGGGAGACCCAAGCTTGCTCTGGATATATTAGGATTTACAAAATTCCATGCATGGTTGTATGTATCCTGATCATACCCATACATGAAGAGAAGGAAGTCATTTGAGAAAGGATCTAGTCTTCATTCTCTTCCCAAGAGTACAAAGAGAATTTGAAAAGTATGTAATCAATCATGGGATGGATAGTGAATCTAGAATTCAACCCCAAGGGTTACATATGTCTTTCAATGTGAAGGATTCACTAGTATTTGGAATACCTGAGGGAAACGTAATGCCATAATCCTCTAATCCTAAGTGCTGGATTATTGACTAATGAAACTATGACGACCCGAGGCCACCAACCGACGAGACCCAAGTTGTTGAATAGTAATATTAAGCAACAGACAAAATACAACATCGTAGTCGCTCAACACATAGTCATAAAACATCAATGGCTAAACATTCATGCATAATGCATTAAATGAAAATAAAGTGCTAACAATCAAAATAAAATCTACTAGGAAGATAAACTAAGTGCTCAAGTACTAATACAACCACAAAAGAAACTGGAAATAGAAAAGAGTTTAGCAAATTGAAACAAAACTAAATGAGCCACAATTCTCAGGATAGATCATCTCCTACAACCGAGTTCGGTCCCACAGTAGAAGAAACCGTTACTCCTAACTGCTTGCAACACTTGAGTATGAAACCTAAGAAACATGTCAGTAAAATCAAGTAGAGTAGAACAACTGAGAACAAATAGTAACAAAGAGAGCAAGAGGAAAGGGTACTATATCATCAATTAATCCATTTATTAATCATCACATTATTATGTTCATTTTATGCGTTAAGCTCAACTCATTACAGTCGAAATCTCGTTAATCAGTGCCTCGGGCACAAGACGATCTCGCGTGAGTTCCTAAGATCCTAGATCGATATAAGCTATCTTCTTGGTCGAGAAGGTAGCTTATACCCATTGAGTCAACTTGATCCATCACCTTGGGGTCATTGCGGAAAGCGATGGCGGCTACCTCATATGGCGTGAACACACGAAAGCATAATGCATGTTATATCATGGACAACTAATGTCCTACCCACCAGCTATGAAAAGAACCAACTCCAACCTTCGAGCCTTACATCCCACTTTCTCGGTTGGCCACTAAGCCTAACCAAAGAGTCGTAGGAAGGCTAGCAACTCCCCAAACCAGCCCAGTTCTAGTCCAAAAGACTAAAGCTACAGCCAAAAATTGGTAAGTAGTGAAGCTAACACCAGTTATCCAACCTCTCAATCCTAACAAATCCGTCGCTATAAGGTTAATAACTTAATTCCAAATAACTAAAATAATATCAATTAATTGACCCACAAGTCTCATCATTTACATCCATTATTTCAAGTTATGAAGGAGTTCACATCACTTCCAAATTGACTATTAACTGCTTAATTTCCAATTTCTGATAGTGGTCCCAAGTGATGATAACGTTATCATTAGCCATAACTAGCTTTAATTAGTCAGAATCAATGGACAAATGCTCCTACATAATCGTCAGAGAATCATAATTCACTAAACATCCATCCTAGGAGACATGCATTAAATCAGGGTTAATTCTGCAGTTTTAACAGTATATCATAAATGCACAGTAATCATGGGATTTCCCAGGGGTTAAATAAAGGTCATATGTTCATTAATGACTAATAAGAGGGTCCGTACAGACAGAAACGGGTTTTCAAGCAATTCGAGAATTAATGGACACCTGAAATCCTAATTTTAGACCCGCTTAAATAACAGAGGTTCTAATCAGAATAAAATTCATCTAAACCTTCTAAAAATTATATAAAAATATTCTATAAGGTTTGGTATCCTTGATTTAACCATCTGAACCTATTTTGACCTAAAATAGTCTCAGACAGGAAGTTACCCTAATTTGGGTTTCTACGTAAATTGCCTAGTCAAATTTGATCAAAACAAAAGTCTGACTTCACCATCAGATTCCTTGGGTCCAAGTTAGGTTTGTACCAAAATTTGGGCCCAATCAGAGATCATCTTGACCTATTTTGCATTTTACTCTAGTCGGACTCTCTTTCTCTTTCAATCAGCCCCTCAACTTTCAAAATAATTATAGAGACCCCCTTAACATTGTCATCACCTTCACCAAGAGGTCCCTGCTGTCATTGCCATGTGAACACACCTACGCCAACCTTCACTCAGGAAGATCTCCCAGATTTCATGGTCAATCCCTTCCAAAATTGGAAGGGAGGATCTTGAGACCTTCCTCTTCCATCTGAATGCAATCTCGAGCTCAAATTTGAGCTAAGATGCCCATGTGAACTCCTTGAAATCAAGAGTCCTAATCCCTGATTTCTCAAGCTTTCAAGCTTGTTTCCAAGCTTGGAAGCTAATCTTAAGCCCTATAAAAGACCCTCAAGGATCATCTTACATCCTTAGCTCGGTTCAGGCCTAAATTCTTCACCAAAAACCCTTCTCTGGCTATCTCCGACTGTAGCTCCAATGAGTTCTTCATCCACTCTCTTCATTAGCCACCACAGACCATAATCGGTCGATTCCTCTTCCTCAAGCTCTTCCGCCACTTGCAATACCAGCAAGGGCCTCCTCCCACTTTCATCCTCGTTGTTCTCCCTCAATAGAGAGTTCACCTTCCACGACAAATGCCATACCATACCGGTGCCATCCTTCCCCATTCGATCATTAGTTTAGGTTAGTTAGGTTCCTTCTTCTCCCCTACTCTCTTTCCCTCTTTTTATCTCTCAATCCGATCATTGACACCACCACACGCAATGATCTTCCCCCTCTCCGGCCAAACTCCGGCAAGGCCGCGAGCACGCTACACACCTCCATTCACTACACTATCACCTCCACAAGCATCGCCTCTCATCCTCGCACAAAAGCCCTCAACCAATTTCATGATTTATCCATACACGACCTCCATCGAACACCTCCGCCTTCGTTCTCCTCCTACGACCTCCGTAGACCCTCAAACTCCACTAAACTCCACGAAACCTCCATGACCACCTTCGTCATGCTTTGGAGATCATCCTGAGGTATTTTAATGTGGTCGTGAGGCTGTTCTTATGATTTTAGGTGTTTGCCACTCTCCGCCGCCACCGCCTTCATCTCCGGTCGTGTTCTTTAAGCTCCAACCACGTTCTTTGTCAAAACCACTCCCAGGTTGCTGTGGCTTGGCTCCAGGTCCACGGACAGGTCCTCAATCAAAGGCTTCAGCTACAAGCTTGCCCCAATTAGATGAAGCTTCACCTCTGCTATAACTAAACGCGAAGAAGCCGAGTGCTTTAGTCCTGAATCATGGGATCTCAGACTCAACGCTACACTTAAATTATTTTTGTGAAGTGAGTTGTTTTCCCAAGTCACTAAGGGGTCGGTACCTCACTACCCACTCACCCAATCACCCAACCTACTTCATTCCTCGCTTGTGACCCACGCATGCAGGCTTAGACACTGTTTGAGACCCGAATACCCGAGTATCTATATTTGAATATGTGCTTGGTCTAGGTTTGAGAGAGAATATGAAGAGGAATTAGTGAGAGAGCATGGGAGGGTTTTGCTCTCTATGGTTCTACTCCAAGTGCGTGCCTTGTGCTAAAATGCCTAACACTTAGGCTCTATGAAGGAAGGAAAGAAGGCTTAGAGAAAGCCTTAAGGAAAAGAGAAGGCTCGTGAAGGAAGTTGAAGGAAATAAGAAGAAGAGAGAAAAAAGCTGAAGTAAAGAAGAAGAAGAGAAAGGCTTTGCGACCCTTCTGCACTTTAAGTCATCTGATTAACCAACCTATCATCCGATTGAGCATTATTTGAGATACTGTTGCATTATTTAAGCACTATGGTTAATATTGAATATGAGATGCATGCTTAATTAAAGGATTTAATTGGTAATTCAAATAATCGCTATTTAGATGCTCTCCATTCTTTTTGTCTCTGGATACATTGGATTTCATTGAATAACTAATGTGACAGGTTATTATTCATTGAATATCTATTTAAATGCTCAATTAAATATGCTCATTGATTATGAATGAAATTAATGTTGTGAATTTATATTTGCTCCTTGTGTTCGATCTCGGACTTCATTGTAGATTCTGAGTTATAAATTTGTCTATTTAAGAGCTATTTGTCGAGTGTACTGCAATACAATTTCATTAAAACTCGACGAAAAGCTATGAAAAAATATTTTGGCACCGTTGCCTGGGGAAAGCTCGGTTAAACATTTTGGCATCGTTTCCAAGGAGCAACACACAAGTCACACATTAGTCTTATATTTCTCTATTGTTATCTAAGCACTAACTTGCCCTGTTTGATTTGATTGTGATTTTGCGAGGTACATCATGAGGGGATCTTTCATGCAAATCAGCCACTCCTAGGGCAGGTAATCTCTCTTCTTCCATAATCACTCCCTTAATCTTTGGAAGAGAGAAAAAGAAAACAAATCAGTCAAAAATCACCTGCATTATTTTCATAGTAATTGTAATTCAAAAGGCAAGTTTCCTGATTTGCGAAAAAAATTCACATCTAATTGAAGCCTGAGACGATTCTAATTAGATATTCCCCATCCTGATTTTCTGTACCTACTAGGGATTATACTTAATTTCTAATTTTCTTGGACTATGCACTTCTTGTTTGAAGTCTGAGAATAATTTGAGATCAAATTGGACTTGGAATAGAGACAATTAGGGTTTCTACTCTAGGGTTTTTTGGAGTATTAGTTCACATTTTGCCTGCATAAAAGGAAACATACCCTCCTGCATTTGTGTGCTACCCAAACTCCTACTTGAAAAGATCTAATCAAGAACCCTAAAATCAGGCTCTAAATCTCACTTGAATCCTAAAATTTTGGACCTAATAAACTCAAAGTCAATTCAGGGTGATCTTTGGGTCTTGACTCAGATTTCATTCTGCATCTTTTAGGGTAGGTCAAGTGAAGTTGTCTACTTGGTGGGCCAATCAACCTCCAAATTAGGTCAAAAATTGAATTAACTTCTAATCAAGTGAAATCCAAGACACAAATTAGGAATAAAATTGGTAGACTTAAGGTCTCAATTTGCACACACCGGTCTACTTAGAATCGTAGTGACAAGGAAGGTCAGGTAGGGGAAACCCTATAACCCATGGGGATGCTCTATCGTGTAGGGGTCATGTAGGGGTCTTTGAAAGGCTTTTCCTTCCTAGCTACCCAAGTAATTCTCGGGTGTGCAGATTTCTGATTCAAATGTGTCATCCACCTTGAAACAGCCTTAGTCATCCAAAAATCTTTGGGTGCCTTGATTGATTCCAAAATCACATCCAGTCCCTCATCCTTTCTCTAGAACACATACACAGGATGGTCCTTAGGTTTTTAACCTAAGAGGTCTCATTAGATCATCTACTGTGATTTCTGATCTGATCTAATTACTTCAATCTAAACCTGAATTTGATTCTACATCCTGATTCACCACCTGATTTGAAAATGCAACCTGGCAATTTAGGAAGACCAATTAGGAAACCTGAATCCCAAAGGTCCATGAAAGATTGAATGATTAAGGATGCCCTTAAATATTATGAAGATTATGAGAGAACCTCAAATCCAATTATCAGGATTTCAGTTAATATTCCAAAAACAACAACCTACATTATGAACCGTATTCGAATGATGTTGACACAAATGACACAGGTTCAACTAGAGATGATCTTGTATTAGAATATATTGAATTGAAGAAATTACATAGCAATGAGTATCTACAATGTTGGTCAAATCCCCTATTTTTTGGAAAACACCAAGGTCTCATGGCGAAACGTGGAAAATTACTGAATATGGTGTATGAAGCTATCGATCAAAAATACCCATACATCCCCTCCGAAATTGATGAAAAACCTTGGAGCAACATTAAGGATCGACATGATTTCCCAAATCCTAGGTTCAAAAATCAAGGTTGTTGTGGACCCCCAACCCAGATGAAATTTGATTCAAATTATGTGTAGATTGATACGAATGATCTTGAGATGGGCTGGGAGGATCCGATTGCAGGTGTTCTCAATTCTATACTAGCCTTAGAAAATCTTGAAGCTAGTCCATCAAGCCTAGATTTCTCCGACACCTGTGATGATGAGATTGAGTCAGAACCTCTCGAGAATGTAAATTTCGCTCCTTATTTTGGTAAGGTGATCCTCGAGAATAATTCTGACATCCTTATAGAGCCCAGCTTAGATTCTAGTGACCCAGTGCCTACATTTAACCTAGAATCTAGAATCAAGCTTATTTGGGATAATCATAAGGCCCAATGTGATGAGAATCAAATTTTGAATCTAGATTATGATTGTGGACCAATGTTTGATGATTACACCTCTCCAATCGCCTCTGAGATACAAATTGATTTTTCAAAAGTCACACCGATCTATGATACAGAAATTGAGGGGTTGGAAGAGATGGGATTCAATTGGGTCTATCCTAGGAACCAAGAACCTGAGCCCATGCCTAATAAGGACACCTCTTTGAGCTCAAAATTTGAAAATAGGTTAGATCCAAGTCAGGTTGTTGATGCTACACATCATGATTCATTCTGTGGTGGAACTTCCGATCTGAAATCAGGCTCAAAAGCTGATCTTCACAAATTCTCCAATGATTTTGAATCATACTCTAACTTCAGAGAACCTATGTTTCCTAACGACTATGAACCAATTTACGACCTCAGCATCCATGACCCGTTCTTCAACTTTGACTCTGAGGTCCCTGATCCTGAGATCATTGATTCAAAATCATGTTCCATTGAGATGGAATCATTCCTTTATGATCTGCAAGAATCAGAAACAGTAAGTGCCGAGAGTGTCTACAATCCAGAATTTGAATCTTTTATTGACTCAGATTTCCATGATCCTATAGGCACTCTCCAGGCATTTACCTTTGATTTTGATGTGCTTCATGAAGACTCTCTAGATGAACCTACCTTTGAATATTTTCTAGAGGAGCTCTCAATGGACACAGATCTCATAAAAACCACATCTTCTAATCCACACACAAAGCTTTCCAAAACCTATTCCCAACCCCAACCCGCCACCGGAATCAACTTCTACTCCGATTCACCTCTCTCTGATCCGATTGCATATGATTCTACACCATCCTTTGATCGGGCTTCGGACATGGATTAGATCGATAATCACGTCCTATCCTTTTCTGATCTGATCAGTAGGGTTCCTACATCCTTTTCAGATCCATTTTCTTTTTAGGATCCCTACTCTGACCAGGCTAAACCGACTCAGCCAAACCTTGAATTTTCACTTCCATATCCATTTGAGCTTCAAAGTATCTGGTGGGTTCCACATCTTTTGATTCACATCTATCAACCCAATAGACTGATTGGGTTTGGGCTGCAACATCAGCCTGTTGATCTGAACAAGCACCTAGTTGGACCAACTAGGCTATTGATCAAGGTGCTTGTTTTACAAAACTCTTCTGATCTAACCACCCCTTCTCCTTAATTACCTTCTGCTCGGTTGAAGGCATTGAATTTAGCACTTAACGGGAGGCAACTCGTCATTTTAAAATCCAAGACCCTTCTGATCATCTTTTGAGCTACACTCCTATTGCACTTTCGAGTTCAACTTTAGAACAGCCGACTCCACCTTTGGTACTTGTATCAAAGCTTGAAATAGTCCACAACAGTCATCCCAACCTGTTCACCCACCCTTTGATCCTGTTCTAATCCTTGAACCAAGCTAATTTCAAATCCAATGGTTTACAATGAGGACATTGCAAAACTTAGGCATGAGGGGGTGTTAAAGTGCAGACATACGGAAAACCAATTCTTTGAAGGGTTCTCACAAAAAAATATACATATTCAAAAGTTGAAAAAATAAAAAATTTGAAAAAGAACAAAAAAAATGGAGAAAGGGGAAAATTTTGAGAATTGATTGCATATCATTCATGAGGAGAAAGAGAGGAGAATGCAAATGTCAAAAAGGAGAAAAAAGCAAGAACAAAAATGATAGTCATTAGCCATTAATTATGGAGATTACTTAAGTTCTAGACCTAATCAAAAAGAAAAGAAAAATTAAGTCCTAAAAAAAAAAACAGACAAAGAGATTAGTATGAGTGCTGATCTTAGGCCTCTTGGGCTTGTTTTAGGGCTTAAACATTCACATATCCATTAAGATATGAATTAATCCTCAAGAGGTTGAGGAAAGTGTGAAGCTGGTATATTAGGCTTAAGGCTTAAGGATTATTTGGCCCCGTTGCCTGCCCTTTGGTTTGCGGAACTTAGTAACCTAATCACCCAAAATCACACACTTAGTTTGGTTCAGTAATCTTAATAAAGAAAAGATCTGCCAAAAAGTGTTTTGTTCTGAAAAATCATCTCGAAGATCTAGCTTAGGAGCGGCTCGACAACACATGTTGATGGACAAGTTTGCGGTGCGAAGAGGTGGGAAATCCCCCTCGAAGATGCGTAATAACATATCGTCTCCATGGTACTTGTCTCTTAGGATATTAAAATATCCTACCGGGGCATGTAAGCACCTTGTGCTGGTTCAGGTGCCATGGGCAAGATTATCCTGAAATGTCGATCGCCAAGGCCTGAATTTAGCTATAGAGCGCCATGGGCGGCACTATCACAAAGTGTCGAAAGCCAAAGTTCTGAGGGTTGCCATGGGTGATGCTATCCCAAAGCATCGAAATCTAGGGACCCTTCGGGGATTGATGGTGGGGACAAGGAATCCGATACAGACCGTGTTTAGGGCCAATTCGAGGTTGGATCTAGGGAAATCTAAAAAGAAAAGAGAGAGAAAACTCTCCAAATAAAAAATCTACTTCTATCCCTCTCTCTTACAAAAAATGCACTGGCAAACCGAACTTGGACATGTTACATCTACGCACAAGTGCTTTAACCGCTGGGTTCAACAAACCTCTAGGCAGTTTTTGTGGGCCTTAGAAACCTTCGCAGTAGACTAAGACTGAAGTTAGTCAAGTCTGGATCTTGATTGATGCTTGAATATCTCTAGGCCTACTATTAGCATTCTGACTTAATTTCTAAAAAATAATAAGAATCAAGCATCTAAACTTCAATGCATGCTCTAGAACTCTAGTTCTTTCCATAAGAGTTTACTAAGGGACTAGCAAAAGTTAGGCATGGGGGTATGAAGATAATGTCATCATCAGCCATAACTAGCTTTAATTAGTCAGAATTAATGGACAAATGCTCGTACATAATCACCAGAGAGTCGTAACTCACTGAACATCCATCCTGAGAGATATACATTAAATCAGGGTCAATTTTACAGTTTTAACAATATATCATAAGTGTAGAGTAATCATGGGGTTTCCCAGGGGTTAAATAAAGGTCATATGTTCATTAATGACTAGTAAGAGGGTCCGTACAGACAGAAACAAGTTTTCATGCATTTCGAGAATCAACGAACACCTGAAACCCTAATTTTAGATCTACTTAATTAATAGAGGTTCTAGTCAAGATAAATTCCATCTAAACCTTCTAAAAATCATAGAAAAATATCATATGAGGTTTGGTATCCTTGATTTAACAATCTAAACCTATTTTGACCTAAAATAGAGTCTCAAATAGAAAGTTACCCTAATTTAGATTTATACGTAAATTGCCTAGACAAACTTGGTCAAAACAAAAATTCAACTTCACCATCAGATTCCTTTGGTCCAAATTAGGTTTGTACCAAAATTTGGGTCCAATCAGAGATCATCTTGACCTAGTTTGCATTTTAGTCCAGTCTGACTCTCTTTCTCTTTCACTCATCCCCTCAACATTCAAAATAATTACAAAGAGCCCCTAACTTTGTCATCACCTTCAGTAATAGGCCCCTGCCACCATTGCCATGTGAACACACCTACACCAACCTTCAATCATGAAGATCTCCCTGATTTCACGGCCAATCCCTTCTAAAATTGGAAGGGAGGATCTTGAAACCTTCCTCTTCCATCTGAATGCAATCTCAAGCTTAGATTTAAGCCAAGTTGCTCATGCGCACTCCTTGAAATCAAGAGTCCTAATATCTGATTTCTTGAGCTTTCAAGCTTGTTTCCAATCTTGGAAGCTTGTCTAATGCCCTATAAATGATCTTCAGGGACTGTCTTACATCCTTAGCTCAGTTCAGGCCTAAATTCTTCACCAAAAACCCTTCTCTGGCTGTCTCCGACCGCAACTCTGGCAAGCTTCTCCATCCACCCTCTTCGTCGGCCGCCACAAACCATAGTTGGCCAATTCCTCTTCCTCAAGCTCTTCCACCGCTCGCAATACCAGCAAGGGCCTCCTCCCACCTTCATCCTCCTCGTTCTCCCTCAACGGAGAGTTCACCTTCCACGGCACCAGCCATACCATACCCGGAGCCATCATACCCCTTTCAACCGTTAGTTTAGGTTAGTTAGGTTCCTTCTTCTCCCTTACTCTCTTTCCCTCTTTTTATCACTCAATCCGATCACCGACACCACCACATGCCATCATCTTCCTCCTCTCCAGCCAAACTCCAGCAAGGCCGCGAGCACACTACACACCTCCATTCGCTACGTTATCACCTCCACAAGCATCACCGCTCATCCCTGCACAAAACCCCTCAACCAATTTCATGATTCGTTCACTCACGACCTCCATCGAACACCTTCGCCTTCGTGCTCCTCCTCCGACCTCCGCAAACCCTTACACTCCACTAAACTCCCAAAACCGTCACGACCACCTTCACCATGCTTTGGCAATCATCTCAGGGTATTTTAGTGTGGTCGTGAGGCCGTTCTTGTGATTTCGGGTGTTCACCTCTCTCTGCTGCCGCCACCATTGTCTTCGGTCGTGTTCTTCAAGCTCCAGTTGCGTTCTTCGTCAAATCCACTCCCAAGTTGCTGGGCTTAGTTCCAAGTCCACGGCCAGGTCCTCAATCAAAGGCTTCAGCTACGAGCTTGCCCCAATTAGACGAAGCTTCACCTCTGCTACAACTACATGCGAAGAAGCTGGGCACTTTAGTCCCACATCGTGGGATCTCAGACTCAACGCTACAGTTAAATTCTTTTTGTGAAGTGAGCTGTTCGCCCAAGTCACTGAGGGGTCGGGTCCCTCAATACCCACTCACCCGATTACCTGACCTACTTCACTCCTCACTTGCGACCCACTCACGCAGGCCTGGACACTATTTGAGATCTGAATACCCGAGTATATGTATCCGAATATGCGCTTGGTCTAGGTTTGAGAGAGAATATGAAGAGGAATTAGTGAGAGAGCAGGGGAGGGTTTTGCTCTCTGTGGTTCTGCTCCAGGTGCGTGCCTTGTGCTGAAACGCCTAACACTTAGGCTCTGTGAAGGAAGGAAAGAAGGCTTAGAGAAAGCCTTAAGGAAAAGAGAAGGCTTGTGAAGGAAGCTGAAGGAGACAAGAAGAGAGAAAGAAAAGCTGAAGTGAAGAAGAAGAGAAAGGCTTTGAGAGCCTTGTGCACTATAAGTCGTCTAATTGACCAACCTATCGTCTGATTGAGCATTATTTGAGATATTGTTGCATTATGTAAGTACTATGGTTAATATTGAATATGAGATGCATGCTTAATTAGAATATTTAATTGGTGATTCAAATCACCACTTTTTAGATGCTCTCCATTCTTTTTGTCTCTAGATACATTGGATTTCATTGAATAACTAATGTGACAGGTTATTATTCATTGAATATCTATTTAAATGCTCAATTAAATATGCTCATTGATTCTGAATGCAATTAATGTTGTGAATTCCATATTTGCTCCCTATGTTCGACCTCGGACTCCATTGTAGATTCTGAGTTACAAATTATCTGTTTGAGAGCTATTTCTCGACTGTACTACAACGCAATTTCATTAAAACTCGATGGAAAGCTCTGACAAAACACCAAGTAAGTTACTAATTAATTATTACAATGACGTTTGTTTTACGAAGAACAGAGTTCGTTTCACACATGCAATGATAGGGTCACATTTAGTATACTCAAGCATGAATTATCCATGCATCATCAATTTATTGCATATTAAAGTACCCAAGAAGAGTAACAACAATCTCACATAAGTTTTGAACTTAGCAGAAGGGAGAAAATGCATGCTAACAAAAATGTATGTGAAGACATGGAAACGGATACATAATACACGAAATAGACCAAAAAAAGTAAAAGGATAGGCTACTCTACCTAATGTCACTGGAGAGTCATGGTAACTCCAAATAGCATGTAATGGGCCAACACGTGTCGCACATGCACCAGGCAAGTCCCCTAAGCCAAGTGCACCAAAAACTAGGTCAAGAAGCCCATTAGACACTCTTCTAATTTTTCACGTAAGAAAAACTACTCAAAAATAAAATTAGGTCACCAACATGTAGTCAACTTTGATATGTTTCTAACGATATATTATTTGTCGAAACTCGATGTAAGGAAGGACTTTAACCACTCAAAAGAACGTGAGTGGGTCATTGAACCAATCAGTCCAGGTGAACCAACCGCTGGCCCACTCGAACTAGCTGTGACACGTGTTGCATGCTGGTTTGGATTCGCTCGCATGAATCCTTATAGTTTTCTCCGCCATGGGTTAGAAATCTAAAAGTCGCGCACCCTACACTTTACATGAACACTCCCGTGAGCATGCTCCTCTACCATTCCACATGTCAGCCCTTGCATCATCTGCTGCCACCCTCCACGACACTCATCGTACTCTCATCTTGTGCCGTTGTCGGTGGTGTGATAATTGTGTTAGCAACCCTAATAAGAATCCTAATCACACACAGGTCCCTAGTTTCCAAAAAAAAGGTTTTTCCTTTTCTTTCTCGTTTCTCTTCAATTCTTGGTGGATATGAAGAGAATGATGTCCCTCAATCCAAGGACAGCCTTTTTATATACCCACCACTAGGATTAAGGTTGGGATTTATTGGGAAATTACCAAAATTACCCTTGGTTTTAGGTCCTTATTGACTTGTTTTGGACCTAATTTGAGCTAAACATATCAAATTTGTGAGAAACAAGCATCGTTGGAAAGCTCACAAAGAGAGAAATCCAATGATACCCACATGGTATCCAGATGATGTTGGACCAAGGGTTGACTGAAAACATGTGTTTCTTCACGTTTAATGAAGCGTTCACACTCGCACCAAACCCAATGCATGTCCATGAGTTTGAAATGACTCAAGACTCAAATTTTAAGGTGTTACAAAAATGAATAATCATTTTGGTGTGTTCCAATTTGATTAGATTAATTGAATCGATTTATGAAATTAAATCACATTCAATTTAATAATTAATTACACCTAATTTGATTAGGTACAAAATCCAAGGGTTGGATTGCAATTAATTAATATTTAAATACTAGATCGAAACAACCCATAATTGTTATGGGCCAATCATGAAAAATTGAATAGGATTAATCCCAACCCTTGGATGAAGATCTAAGGGTTCACACTAAATTAGGATTAGTTGGGATCCCTATAAATACCTCCCAACCCTAAGGGAAACCCTAGATGAGCTTCCAATCAATAACTCAATTTGTGTGCACCACCAAAATTGAGTAGAAGCCTCCTACCGTCACCTCATTCCTTCCTCCCCACAACCATGGGGATCGAAAGGCAAATCCAAGAAGGAGGTTGACCCCTCTATCAGCCAATCTCCCCTTCCTTCTTGAGGAGGACAACCAAATTCCAATCCAGCCAACACCCTCCTCCTCATCCTTGCATTAGGGAGACAGCACCCTCCTCATCCTTGCATTGGGGTGCCAGCCAATCCATCACCAAGCCAACCTACTTATGTAGGTTTTCGGAGATCAACTTCTAGGTTGCTAGGATATCCTTGATCCTCACATCCCTTTGTGTTGGGTGTTGACTAGCAAGGCCCCAAGTCAACCTACGAATGCTAGGCAAGGGGATTTGATCCATGATTTGGCTTGCTCTTCATCCTGATCTCGAACCTATTTTGTAGCAAGTAGACCAAGAGAGGAAAATAGGTTGGCTTGCTATACTGGGTCATAAGGATTTAATCCTCTAGCCCCATTTTGGTGGATTTTTGGTGTTACATAGGATTGGTTCTTGATTTCAATTATTCGGGTTTTTATGGGCATTGACTTAAGTTGTAAATCCGATAAAATTTTTAAATGCTTGTGTTTCATTCTTCCACAATGCAATGGGAAATTGAGGATCAAATCATTTGATTCCCACTCCATCGATTATTAAGTGGAGTTTCCCACAAGGTCCCAAAATTTCCCAACATATCAAAGGTTGAATTAGACCAAAATGCTTAAAGTTATTCATGATATGTTTTGAATAGTTCCAAAGTCATTATTTATAGTGTTGCAATCAAAGCGCACCTTTACAAACAAGAAAACAAGAATAGTTCATGATCCAATTGGTTATGTACTATCCAACCGGTCAAGACCTTCAAGGATAATAAAAACAAATTATCTTCTATCCAATCGATTAAGTGAAAAACTAACAAGTCAGATAGATCAATTGTTTAAATTGGTCCAACCAGTTAGATAATAAACCTATTGATCAGACCCTCAACAACAACAAGCTAAGGAAAGATATCATTCCGGTTGATCAGTTAACAAGTTGGCCAACTGATTAGTTCTATAGTTTATCTATGTCTTGGAGATCATTAGCTTATGGTCAATCGACAACCAGTCAAATCTATAGGATGGCTAACTTCTTGAAAAATTGAGGTTCCAGCCAACTATTCAGTCATTTTTATGACTCGTTAGACAATTATCCATTGGAGTTTATTGGCTCAAAAAATTTACCTTATTCATCTTTTTTACCCATTGGAGAGCCATTAATTTGCGTTACTAGTGTTCTTAGACTCTATAAATAAGCTCCTATTGTCGTTAGCTATATGTACAACATACATACATTATTCTTACTGAAGATCAAAGCTCTCTTAAGCTCCCATTTGAGAGCTTGTGCTACCTTGCTTTACCACCTTCATCTTGGTTTTGTAGCACAAGGTTTTTAGAGCATTGAACCTCCATTGCATTTTTCTACATGGTAGTAAGTAATAGTTTTTGGTAGGCTAATGCTACGAACTTTAGTCTATTTAAATATTTTTTGGACTACTCTTGAAGGCTGTAGGTTGTACTAGGTATCCAAATTTGTCATATTCCTTTCTTTTTAGATGAGATAAAATTCTCTTTGTGGGGAGTCTAAAGAGTGGTTGTATTTGCAGTGAGTCACCCATGGTTTTTAGTAATCATTCATTAGTAGATTTGGTTGAATATTCAACCGTAGAAAATTCTAAGTCGAAGAAGCTTAGGTAGTGAATTTTTTCCTGAGTGTTTCCATTCTAAAATGTAGTGTTCATCTTATTTGTGGTTTGTTTATTATTGAACTAAAAATTTTATTCGATCGTGTCTTAAGGACTATAGTATTCACCTCCTCTAGTGTAGTCACTTGATCTACAGAAACTTTCAAGCATCTGATGACGGAAGGAAAATTCTCAATTAAGCCCAATCCCTGAAGGCCTCTTAAAGGCCCAAGAATAAGCTTAAAGAGGCCCAACAAGCCAATGACGAAAAACTCATTAAGCGGGTAACACCCAACTATCCTCCTAATGAAGACAAGAGAAAAGAAGAACAACTGCCTAAAAGGAATCGCAATTGAAAAGACTCCATGTTCGCCAGATTGATTAAGTTAGCCCCTTTTGTCTTTGCTCTTACTTGACAGGCCTACTGACTAGGTCAAGCTAAGTCTAATTGCTTGACTTAGCATATTGACCATCATTCTACCAAAGGGATAATAGTACAATTAATTAAAGACTATGTTCCCACATTTATTAAACAATGTGGCCCACACGTCAAACAACGATAGTCACTCAACGACCAAGCATCTCACCTTAATCATTACGATCCAAAAATCTTACCTGATGAATGCTACGTACATTATGAGATGTCTAGCAAATAAATAGGTCATGATCTTGGGGAGGGGAGATCACATGCATTGAGACAAAGAAAGAGAGAGAGATACTTTCTTATACTCAAAAAATATCATAGTGAAATTTATGAGAGTGATCTTACTCTCCCCACATGTATATCTTACAGATGGAACTAGGTAATCAAACTCTTCTATCTCTTTGCACCATTATTGATTGTAAATTGACCTTCTTTTCCTATTAAGAACTCAAATAGAGCCCAATAAAGGTAGGCTCCAATCACCATCCTGTTGAAATAAACGCATATAGGAAATAAATAAATAAAAACATATGCAGTTCCAACATTTTCGCATAGATCAAAAATATTAATCAAGCAAGTCAAACATGATTTGGCAAGATCTAGAATAAAATAAAGAATAAATAACATGCAATAGCACAAATAAACAAAATGAGAAGGTATTAGATTTTACTTCGATCGAAGCGCCCATTAAGGACTTCCCTTAGAGAAGGTATCACCACCCCCCACAATATCACTGCATCGGAGTCTGATGAACTCCTCCCAGGATATGATGATCCACCTCCAAGATTCGACGCACTCTGATCTTGGACATCCTCAAAAACCACCTAAAGAGAACAAAGCAGAGACAATTTGGTTTCCAACCAAATTCCCGATTGATCTACCAACGGAATGGTTTGATCAACTAAAAATTTCTCATTGATCTATCAATCTCCTTGTACAAAATCAACAAAAGTGATTAGAGATTTTTCTACTAACATCACATCGAACGAATGCACCAAGAAAGAGAGACAAGAATGAGAGAGAGGGAGAGAGTGGAGAGAACTTTTCTGCTCTTGTTATGTGTCAAATGAGAGCTCTCTTGTGGCCCTTATATAGTGTCCACGACCAGACGTTTAAGAAAATTCCCGTTTTATGGAAACACGGCAATTGATCGACCAATTAAGTTCATTGATCGACAAAAATAATCTAGTCGATCAAACTTCACTAATTGGTCGACCAAACTAATTGATCGACTAATCTAAATTCATTGATCGACAAAAATAATTGGTTGACCAATTTTACATTTTTGATTGACCAATCCAGGTCAAAATCGTGAGATTAAAAATCCATAGCAAAAGGAGTTCAAGTTCCAAGTTCAAAATTGATTCTCGCTCGAGCCTGAGCCCGAGCCCTAGCCAAGGTGGGACGGGGCATGCGCGTGTGCGTGCGTGGTCCCCAGCCCCACCTCTCACTCTTTGATACATAAGTCATGGGAGGCAGAAGCCTTTTACACCTACCAAGAGATTTGTCCACTTCCAGTATGGGACTAAAAACCTCTCCCAAATCTCACTGATTTTAACATGAATTCCCACGTCACCATATAACAATTGCATCCCAATTGATGCAATTAGGCTCTCAAATCCAACAATCCCTACAAATTCAACGTTGAAATTCAACGATAAATTCCTCGGCTACCACACTCTACTTTCAGTAAAGGTACCTTCTGGTTTGAACCCTTACCTGAGTCATTCACCTTCACTACACAGGAATAAAGTGAAACTAGTCTTAAACTTTAGACCTTTGATGTGGCGTGTATAGTAGTGACAATAGAATGAAATTCTTAGTGATAATCTTCATGGTTGGTGCATTTAAAGGCCATGCACCCTTTCCTGTTTCGTGAGTGTAATCAGGAAAGACCCTATTCCCTTACCTGTGGCCCACAGTAACACTCACATAGGTGGCATTCTCCAAGGATGCACTGCTCACATCCTACCATAAAGGCTTGAACCCATTCAGAGCCTTTGTTCTTCCTAAATTTGCAACTTAAGGCACTCAGGCTTCCAGGGATTAGACTTAGATGCAAAAGCATCTAACAATGAGTGCCAACCAGTTCCCCATATAGCTTGTTGTTACCACATTGAACCTACTTTGTGGGATCTCCACTCAGTTTGGTTGGGTTGCTGCTGTGAGTGAACTCCCAATGGGTCTCAGTCCCATTCCAAGCCTAGACTTAAGGACTAAAGATCTATCAAGTCCTTTAGTAAATGGATCTGTTGTGTTATCCTTGGATCAATTCAGGTCCTTGGATCAAACGAATCGACCAATTAAGGTCAAAATTGTGAGATTAAAAATCCGTAGCAAAAGGAGTTCAGGTTCCAGGTTCTAAATTGATTTTCACCCGAGCCTGAGCCCGAGCCAAGGCGAGGTGGGGCGCACGCACATGAGTGCGTGGTCCCCAGCCCCACCTCTCACTCTTTGCTACACAAGCCATGGGAGGCAGAAGCCTTTTACACCTACCAAGAGGTTTGTCAACTTCCAATATGAGACTAAAAACCTCCCAAATCTCACTGATTTCAGCATGAATTCCTATGTCACCATGTACCAATTGCATCCCAATTGATGCAATTAGGCTCTTAAATCCAACACATCCGAATTGAAATTCTAATTTGTACAAAAATCGTGATTCTTGAGCTTTGAACATGGCCTCCTAGGACTGTTTCTGTAGCAAGATTAAATGAACTAAAATAAGTGTAAATTCACTTGCTAAAGCCAAAACAAGAGTGACGCTTTGTCCTAATAGGAAGAAGAATCAATGTAACTGTAGACATGAAGAATAAGCAGTCATAGTAGCAAAGGACATGAAAAAAAGTTGGTATGTCAATAGGATGAATGACACATCCTTAGTATTGCGTAGAATATACAATATTGATCTAGTTGCTTTGGATGAACAAATAAACAAATTAGATCATATGCATCACAATGATAAATAAAGGTGTGGTTCTAGCACAAATCATGCAACAATTAAAAGACATAATACTCACAAACCAGTAAGTACGATTTCTAAAGGTATCCTAGGAATCACCGATCAAATCTTATAGCACAAAGGGACCGCAATGAAAAATTACATCCCATGAAATTCATGCATGCACGAAATCGTTATGCATATTGAATGAGCAATCTTCGTCTTCGATAAAAATTTTAACATAAGATGACGTGTCATTGCAGTTCGTTGCATGGTACAAAATAGCTTTTCAAAAATATTTAATAATTAAAAACTAACCACAAAGAGTTAGATCATCTCCATAGGAAGGAATTAGCCTATTGAATGTCTTATTTGTTCAAGAATATCATCAGATGTACATACTAATTATTGCAACTCACTTTCTCACATAAACTCTTAATCTAAATAATTAATCAGGAATGTAGGTGTTGATATGCAAAAATCACCATCATATAATACCCTGTAAAAAGATGAATAGTGATCTTTACTAAGGCAATCACCATAAATGTTGACTTCCAACATAATAGAGCTTGGTCAATGTGTCATGCTCTAAAGAAGTCAACCACACGTAATTTAAATTGAGAAGAAGGATATCCAAGCAAATTCACCTCAATATATTAAGATATTAAATAAAGGAATAGTATTCTCACAATGGCAAAAGTAGTAAATATTAATAGGAAGGAAAACAAAGCATTCCTTCTCTCTCCTTCATGTGTGCTCAAGGAGGCTTATGTCGGAGGAGTTGCTATCGGGGAAGGTTGGTTAGATCGAGGCCATTGCGTTGACGTAGGAAGCGCGATCAGAGGTGGTCGGATGCACCCGGTCGGTGATGGAGGTCGCTGACGACGATGACGCTAAGAGGTGCCTGAGGAGGGTGTGGAGGCCGGCTGGCGGTCGTGCGGAGGTAGTGGACATGAGATGAGAAGAATGGTGATGTTGGAGGTGAGATCGACGGTTCGAAGTGGCTGCATGAGTCGACGGGCAGACCTGCGTCTTTGGGTTCTTCGTAAGGGGGATTGCAGGTTGTGGCACGGGGAGATGAGGGAGAAAGGGAAAAAGATGAGGAAGATGATGTGGGAGGGATGATGTTGGGGCTTGGAATGATCACGCATGGTGTGCTGGGCTACTGTGGTGAGGGGATCGACGGGGCTGATATGGAATTGCTGGTGAAAAATAAGAAGAAGAAGATGTAAGGGAGTAGGCGGGGGCGAGGATGGTGTGTTTAGGTTATTCTACTATGTGGAGGGGATGAACAGGGACTAAGGCGATGAGGAAGAGTAAGTTGGGTGCACGGCTGGCGGTGGTGGTGCTCTCTGTCACTGAGCGCCACTGCATCAAGGCGAGCAGAGGATAGGCGAGGAGAGCGTTGGTCCACAGTGCAAGCTTTAAAACACAGGGTGCACTAGAGTCCTCGCAGGGGGGTGGAAGAGGATGGAGGAGTCCCTGCCAGGGGAGAAAATATCTTGTATGGGTTGTTCTACGGTTGGAGAAAAGAGCGGCGTGGAGTGGGCGGTGTGTTAGGATAATGGATGGGAATTGTTGCGAGGGGGAAGGCGATGCGTGAGGAGAGGGCGACGGCTGGCCATGCACATGCTCGAGAGGAGGTTTTATTTTATAAAATAATTATTTATATACAATAAGTTATAAAATGCAATAGAATATATGTAAACTTAAGTAATGATGTATGCAATCATTCTATAACCTAATGTACTTATTAACAAATATAAAATGTAAGAATAAAGCTAACTTAGGTGTAACAATAATCCATTAAAATGGACTCATCAAATACCCCCATGCCTAAGATTTGCTAGTCCCTAGCAAAAGTAAAGAATAATAGAAGTAATCAGAAGATTTCTTCTTTCCTTATTCCAAAAATTTAGAGATCCAGACTCATGTGAAGTGATAGTAGCCTAAGTAACGGATTCAAGTGAAAAGCCAACTTATATTTGAAGTTCGCACTTAACCCCTGATAAAATTCTATCGAGATAGGCAACTACTTTCCTCGAGGATAAAGCAGAAGATAATCTGTAATTTGACCCCAGCTTTTTGGCTTAGGTAGGAGATATCGAGTTGAATGGATTTGTATTTGGTGACACACACTTATTTGGTGCTACATGTAATCTAGTACTACAGACTCTAGATCTCTAGACTATTCAACAAGTCAACTCGAAGAGAGGCTAAATAACTGTGCTCTCTTGATATTCCTTTGTCTCACTCTTTTCCTTCTTTTCTTTCTTATATCATAAATCTCACCAGATTTAGTAAATGTACTCACTATTTGGTGGCCTCACATGGCATTCACACTTCAACTAAAGTCCTAATAACTCTACAACTAAGTTAGAGTCCTCAACCAGTATTCAGGCGATCAGAAATATTGAAAAGTAGGTATGGGTCATATTTGGTGGATCGTGATGGGTGTTTTTGTTGCCTCAGAAATAACGTCACGAAGATAAAATTATAAACTTCGATTCTTTTCTTTTTCTTTTCTCTCTCTCTTTTCTGTTTATTTTTTTTATTTTATTTTTTTATTTTTCTAAATATAATTGTTTCTTATTTTCTTCTTTTTCTTTCTTTATAAATCAACATGACATAGACTTTTATTTATGAGGCATTATTAGGGATGATGCTGGTCAAGAGGATATTGTGTGGCTTATTTGGTGGAAGTGCCTACTCTCGGCACCGAGAAGGAATGGATAGGACAAGCGTATTTCTGACCTTTGACACTATTACCCTCCTTCAGCCGAGGACTCTATGAAGGATGGTCATAACCATCCACCATAGTCATAGCTTTTTGAAGACTTAATCTCTGTGTATCTACCTTATTTGATGACTCTCAGGAATTCACACAATGTACGCACACAGGAACAGAGAGTGAAAACTATGCCTAACTCTAAGGTATCATCATCTAATTGTCCAAAACTTAAAAGTCTTTGCACTAGACTTAGCGCACCAGTAATCTCTCTACTTTTTTCTGACAAATATGAGGTGGATCTACTAGAAGATAGTATGCTTGACTCCCTATTAATTGTCCAAGGGTTTAGTAGGCTAAAAATGATTATTGGTTTTCTTCAAAGATCCATTACCCAGTCTACGTGCAAGTGAAGTAAATATACTAGATTCTAAACTTAAGAAACAATTTAAGAAGAAAAGTCTTTAATGACACCTCCATGACAAAGATGTTTTGCTAGGGACTAACCAATTCAGCTCAAGAATTATATATATGTGTGTGTGTGTGTGTGTGTGTGTGTGTGTGTGCTAACCTAAATGCATGAATACTTCCTAAAATGCAAAATGCACACCCCATGCCTAAATTCTACAATGTCCTCATTGTAAAATTAAAACAGGGGTAGAAAGGAAAGAAATCACCTGATGATGGTGTTATTCTGCACGCTGGGTTACCTCCCAACAAGCACTGCATTTTCTGTCAACAGCCAGACTTATAGGGAACCTATAAGTCTAGTTCTAAAGAGAAAAAGCTAGGCCCTAAAAATATGCATAACAGTGTAGGCCTAGAAAATAGATAGCCACAGATGTGGCGAGCTAAAGATGCAACGTTATCCCAAATGCTCGCCAGAAGACATGAAAGTAAATAACATCATAGGCTACCTAGGGAGGACTAGGAATAACAAAAGGAATATGGAAAGGGACCTCCCGAAATGGAATAAGTGGAGGATAACAAGGATCCTCCAAAGCAGGAAGGGTTTCAAAAGATATAAACATAATTATTTCAAACCCTTGAATGGTGAGACTAAACATATAAGCATCAATCCAAACTTGCCATTCTACCCGAGGATGTACTGGCCTGATATTCTCCCCAGAAAGAATGTAAGTGAGCAGAGACCTGAGCCAAGGATCGATTAGGGAGTGGAAGGGTTGTTTGTGGTGTTGGGTGGTAATGGTTAAGTCCAAGGAGGGCTTAGTTAGTGTCAGGTCCAATTCCAACAATGATTCAGATTATGTATTCTCCCTAACAATTATTGCAGAAAAATTCAAGTCACCCTACCTATCATTAATGATCGGAGTCATATTTTCACCTTCCAATATATGTGAATGATGGGAACACCATCATGAGCCCAAACTAGCCCATCTTGACCCATAAAAGAGAACAAAAACTCCTACATAACCAACTGGAGGTCCTAATTCACTGAATAACCATTCTGAGAGAAAAGCAAGAAACAAGGGGTAAAACTGTAATTTTACCATTACAGTACAACAATGGATTTTCTCAAGGGCTAAACACAGGTCAAACAGTCTTAACAAGATAATAAGTGGGTTGAATCAAGCAGAAAAGGGTTCGTGTGAGTTCTAGGAATTAAATGACTTCTTGTAACCCTAAAATAAACCCATTTGATTAAACAAGGTTCTGATCAAAATAAAATTCACCTAAGCCCTCTAAAAATCATATAAAAGTATTCTCTAGTGTTTATAACCTTCAATTTGGCCATTAGAACCTATTTTGACCTATAATGGGGTCTTAGACAAATATTTGCCCTAAATTAGATTTTTGCGTAAATTGCCTAGTCCAACATGGTCAAACCCAAACTCCAATGCCACCATTGAATTCCTTAGGTCCAAATTAGGTTTGTACCAAATTTTGGACCTAAGGGGAACTCATCTTGACCCACTTTGCAAATAGGTCCTACCTAATTACATTTCTACCCCTATCTTTCAAAAACCCTTACATTTGACCCCCTATCTTCTTCATCATTCTTTGCAATTAGGTCCCTCCGCCATTATAGTGGAGGGAATCCTACTCCGGCGAACTTGAGAAGGAGATTTCTCCTTGATCTCTCAGAGAATCCCCTTCAAAATTGGGAGATTCTCTGATAAATCCCCTCCAATGTGAACCCAATTTGAGTCCCTATTTAGTACCCAATCTCTCATGTGAATGCATGAGAGATTTGGGTCTCTTTCGATTTACCATTGCCGACAAACCTACCTTGCTTGAAAGCTTGGCTTCCAAGCACAAAATCGACCTCCAGGGCCTATTTAAGACACCCTAGTTCGCCCCGCATCTCCTAAGCTTGAAATCAACCGGAGAACCCCCTCAATTTCATCTCTCCTCCTCTAGCCGACTCGCTCATCAAGATCCAGCGACCTCTCCTACTCTCCCTCGTTGCCTAGCCACAATACCGGTGGCAGGTTCTTCCTCACGCTCGTCCACATCGCACAGCACCCACCGACGCCCCTGCCTCCCCTTCATCCTCGTCGACCATCTTCACTGAGCACCTTCGTCTCCGACATCGGCAATATGATCCAGACGCCATCTCCATCTCCCCCTTCGTCTCTTCACCACTAGATAGGTTCCTTTCACCCTCTACTCCCTTTCCCCCTTCTTTATTTCCTCAAACGACTACTGCCGTACTCCACCACCATCATCCTTCACCTCCAGCCACAAACTCTGGCGAGTTTGCTCCACCACCATAGACCACCTCCCTCCTCATCGACCAGTCCATAAGCTTCGCCTCGACACCCTGATCATAACCCCCTACTCATAGCACTTTGTCACCCACCCAAACACACCACCGAACACACCCACACACACGGTTGCAGTGTGCCCTAGGCACACTCCTACAGAAATTTCCACATCACACTAACCACCCCTGCACACTCGTCGTACCTTATCGAAGCTCCTTGATCTTTTTAACCTGGCCACGAGGCCGTTGTAGTGATTTCAGGTCCAGGAGCTCTCCGCCATTGACGTCAGGCTTGAAGCTTGCTTGCAAGCTTCTCCAGGCCGTGCCCACTCCATGTCACAGTCCTAGGTTGCGCGGAAAGACTTCACGAACATCTCCAAGCATCCAATTAGTGTCGAGGGCCGTAGCTGCAGCTGCAATCAAAGGAACGCTCTGCTGCAGGCGCATGCAGAAGGAGGTGGGAAGATAGTCCCACCTCGAAAAGTTTTGGAGTGTCGTGCCCACATAAGTTGAATTCTTGCCATAGGCTCTTCGCCTCCAACTCACCGGGTGAGGTCCCTCTCTCACTCGACCCGACCGCCTCATCCTCAACCACACCCTGCGGACCTAGTGACCCAACCCGACTAGCACACCTCGCCCACCACCGCACACCGATGGGCCTAGTCCCGGGTGCGTACTTGACCCAATTACCCGAGAAGCATGGCTCTGGGAGGGTGAAACCCAAGAGAGAAGAGAGCTCGCACGGGTAGGGGATAGGTTTTGCTCTGTAGAGGAAGAGAAGCGAAGCCAAAGGAAGAGGAAGAGAAAGGCTAAGGCAGGAAAGCTAAAGAAGGAGAAGCCAAAGAACAGAGAAGAAGGAAGATAAAGAAGCTGAAGGCAGCCGGCAGAGATAGAGAAAGAAGAACAGGAGAAGAAGCAGAAGAAAAGAAAGAGACAAGCACTGTAGCATAATCATTTTAAGGCGTCTGATTCACAAAATCAGACATCCAATTTTGAGCTTCATTCATATATACATTGATTTCTTTAATATTTTGTGCTTACATTTATTCCTATCTTTTTGCACTATAACATTGATCTTATTGCATATTCTTTTAAATTCTAAGTTGTGATCTCGATTTCTAAATCCCAATTTACTCCCTGTGTTCGACCTCGAACTTTAAAATTCGAGTAATAAAATTGTATTTGTTTTTAACGCTTTTTCAGCTATATTACAGCGCAACCTTTTTAAAACCTGATAAAGCACGATAAGCAATGAATCAATGGTGGACTCCAAATTAAATTTCTTTGATGGTAGGGTCGAAGCAACTGAATCATTATCATTAATCTCATCCCCGAATTCTTTTGGTTCACTCAAATTTTTGTCGGGGTGTATATGTGATTCATTAGTAAAGAAAGGAGTTGCTTCAATATCATCAATTATTTCTGATGGAGGATCGGTCTTAATGTTTGACCCGGGTTATCAGGGGTAAGGAAAATACCGTCATTGGGGTCAAGGTCCTTAAGAGGTACCATCTTCCCTTTCGTTTGACTCCAATATAGCTCATGTGGATAATTACTTGGATCGTTCTCCTCTAGTGGCCATGTCTCATGGGGAGAGTCTAAGTGATAGCTACGTAAAACGAGGTTCCTATTGTCATTGGTTTCCTCAGAATTATTTTCATGATCACGGTCGTATGGGTAGGGATCAGAATTACTAGAAAGAGCGTAGGTAAGCTGTCTAATTTCTTTTTTCAATTGTTGACTATTCCTCAACATCTCTCCCATAGATTCCATCATTTCCTTTTGTTATTTTTGCATTTCTATCATAAAAGAGGAGAGGCTACTACTATCAAATTGGGGAGGATAGTCAATCTCAGTCTCTGGTTGTCTAGGGGTATTGGTCCAACCTCGATACGGAAAATCATGAAGGGTGGGAGGGTTGAGTATTTGCATAGAAGTAGGGATTCCAGGGTTGGAAAATCCTGCTCCTAGGCTTTGCTCAAAAGTGGGAGTTATCGGGCTAATATTCCCAGGATAGGAATATGAATGATCCCATGAATTATCAATGTACCCATCAAAGGATAGATATGCTCGAGGCATGGGATCCTGGTTAAAATGATAGGAGTAAGGATAGTTAATTTCTTTCAATTAAACAAGTTAAACTCTCTTAGGATTTAAAAGAAATCAGAAACTTCCTAGAGAGTTCAACCACTGTCAAAACAAATGCAAATACATTGGGATATGTTCCTAGTAGATTCTAGGTCTTAGGTGTTCAGTTGGTGACCAAACAAGTTTTGCAAGAATTACGCTTCCTAGGCCAACCTTCGTTGGTGCCTACAACCTACTCGCAAGGGATGGAAGTCTCGAATCGAGCCCACGCACGAGGAGCTGAAGTAACTTGGTGGATAGGCTTGTTGATTTCTGACTAACTTCCCTTGTGGTGCAAAGAGGAGACGTAGAAATTTATCTAATGACCTTATGTGTGAGGTGCACAGTGTCTTAGGTGTGCAATCATACTTTCGTGTTTTGAGTTTTGAAATCTTGCAAACAAGATCCTTTTGCACATAATTTTAAGTCACAATTTTAAGGTCCAACCTCTTAGCAGTCCCAATTTTTAAAGTAACCACTGAATTAATTCAATTCAAGCACTTTAGTGGTCTTAGATTTAGGTTCAATGCAGATGCATGATAGGTAATTGATGCTCAAGAAAAAGACGTACCTTACTCTAGCTTTCTTCAATGCAGGATGTTTTCAATGCAAAAAGAAAAGCTAGATGCTGCTCATTCAATCCTAGATGGTTGCCCTATAGATATGCAGCTTCGAGTAGGTAGTTCGAATATATATATATAGATATATATATATATATAATAATAAGCAAACAAACCTAATCTAACTAACTAGCCAACATGTAGTTCAAACAATTCGAATAATCCTATAATCTAAATAAAATGGGAACATGCTCCTAAAAATACGCTTCCGCATACAAGAGTGATAAGAAATAAAGAAACACTGGGAACACGTTCCCAAAAATGCCCGACAAGGGTCCAAAAGATAAAAATTAAGTTCTAATGTCTATCTAAACTAAATCTAAACTAAGATCTAATGACTAAATTAGACAAAGGCTCCTCCGTACGCCTACGTGCATGGGATCAAGGCCCACAAGCACCCGTTGTTGGCCTCTAGGTGGCATCAAGGTCCACCAAAAATATCGCCTCCGTCATATGCGCCCGCCGCGTTCGTTTGTTATTTTTGCACAGAAAAAGATCCACAGTCAGTAATGCATAAAAGCTTTCATAATAACATAAAAATAATATAAAATTCCTAAAAAAATTAATAGGCATGTTTCCTCCCCGGCAACAGTGCCATTTGAATGAGCGATCTTCGTTTTCGATAAAAATTTTAACATAAGATGACGTGTCGTTGCAGTTCGTTGCGTGGTAGAAAATTGCTTTTCAAAAATATTTAATAATTCAAAACTAACCACAAAGAGTTAGGTCATCTCCACAGGGAGGAATTAGCCTATTGAATGTCCTATTTGTTTAGGAATATCATCAGATGTACATACTAATTATTGCAACTCACTTTCTCACATAAACTCTTAATCTAAATAATTAATCAAGAATGTAGGTGTTGATATGCAAAAAACATCATCATATAATACCCTGTAAAAAGATGAATAGTGATCTTTACTAAGGCAATCACCGTAAATGTTGACTTCCAACATAATAGAGCTTGGTTAATGTGTCATGCTCTAAAGAAGTCAACCACATGTAATTTAAATTGAGAAGAAGGATATCCAAGCAAATTTACCTCAATATATTAAGATATTAAATAAAGGAATAGTATTCTCACAATGGCAAAAGTAGTAAATATTAATAGGAAGGAAAACAAAGCATTCCTTCTCTCTCCTTCGTGTATGCGCAAGCAGGCTTTCATCGGAGGAGTTGCTATCGGGGAAGGTCAGTTGGATCGAGGCCATTGCGTTGACGTAGGAAGCGCGATCAGAGGTGGTCGGATGCACCCGGTCGGTGATGGAGGTCACTGGCGACGATGATGCTAAGAGGTGCATGAGGAGGGTGTGGAGGCCGGCTGGCGATCGTGCGGAGGCGGTGGACATGAGATGAGAAGAACGGTGATGTTGGAGGTGAGATCGACAGTTCAAAGTGGCTGCATGAGTTGATGGGCAGACCTACGTCTTTGGGTTCTTCGTGAGGGGGACTGCAGGTGGTGGCGCGGGGAGATAAGGGAGAAAGGGAAAAGGATGAGGAAGATGATGTAGGAGGGATGGTGTTGGGGCTTGGAATGATCACACGTGGTGTGCTGGGCTACTGTGGTGAGGGGATCAGTGGGGCTTATATGGAATTGCTGGTGGCGAACAAGAAGAAGAAGAAGATGTAGGGGAGTAGGCGGGGGCCAGGATGGTGTGTTTGGGTTATTCTGCTGCGTAGAGGGAATGAACAGGGACTAAGATGATAAGGAAGAGGAAGTTGGGTGCACGGCTAGCGGTGGTGGTGCTCTCTGCCACTGAGCGCCACCGCATCAAGGCGAGCGGAGGATAGGCGAGGAGAGCGTCGGTCCATAGTGCAAGCTTCAAAACACAAGGTGCGCTAGAGTCCCTGCAGGCGGGGTGGAAGAGGATGGAGGAGTCCCCACCAGGGTAGAAGATATCTTCTATGGGTTGTTCTACGGTTGGAGAAAAGAGTGGCGTGGAGTGGGCGGTGCGTTAGGATAAGGGATGGGAATTGTTGCAAGGGGGAAGGCGATGCATGAGGAGGGGGGGCGGTGGCTGGCCACGCGCGTGCGCGAGAGGTAGTTTTATTTTATAAAATAATTATTTATATACAATAAGTTATAAAATGCAATAGAATATATGTAAACTTAAGTAATGATGCATGCAATCATTCTATGACCTAATGTAGTTATTAACAAACATAAAATGTAAGAATAAAGTTAACTTAGGCGTAACCATAATCCATTAAAATGGACTCATCACATATCACATAAAGGAGTTTGCACAAATCATGCAATGTGGCAGTGTAGATCACGACGAAGCAGTTTCCCTTTACACTAGTACAACATGGAATAACAAGAAGGCCGGAGCAAGGCGAGGCAGCAATAGGGTGGCACAATAAAATACAATTGGGAGCATGGTGGGGCACGGGCTGCTTGGTGAGCAATGTTATATGAGGTGCCATGCACACAAGTGTGATAATTAACAAATGGTGTCTATGCTTTGTGAAGTCACAAGTTGTTGTTTCGCAGCAAAAACAGTGAGAAAATCCAATGTCGGGAGAAACCAAATTTTTTGAGTCACAGATGTCAAAACGTAAAAGTTGATGTATTTTATAATGTAAGGTGTAAATCATTTTACATCAGTGTAAAATCACATTATAATCATTTTGTATCAGTGTAAAATTATCTAGAACCATTTTACACCAGTACATCATGTCTGTGCATTGTGAAACACATCACATTATGCGTTTTGTACATCTCCTCTTTCTTTTGTTAGGATCGTAGTTAAAAAATGTAAAATGCCACATATAACTTCACGTGCTCTTTAAAAAGTAGATTTCTCTTGTGATATTTCAGTTGTCAATCAAATATCAAATTTAGAATTAAAATGTAATCGATGATATTTCATTCACAACTGAGATATCACTAGTGCAATTTAGTTTTAAATTAAAATGTCACATATTCATACCTAACTTTCACTGGTATTATTTAGTTCAAGAGGGACATGAGCTTTTGCATGAACTTACCTATTAAATTACATTTATGCTTTTTGCCATTACTTGGTCGACAAGAAAAAAAAAATAGAAAGAGAGAGAGAATCAATAACAAAAGAGAGCTATTTCAAAAGACACGTAGACGAAGTAAACTCTATCATGAAACCTAGTTTAGCTTGTACAATTGGAGACCAATCAAAAGGCTACATTAGAATCCATAGAACAAAATGAATGATGCACGAGATTTTGTATGCTAAAAGATTGAGTTAAAAACCCATCGTTGTAGTTGCATAAAAATCTATTATCAGATATATTTTACCGAAACTCAAAATGAGTCCCGGATCGAATATAAAGAGGCGAATGTTTGATTAAAAATCATGTTTAGAATTATTGTCACAAAGTAGATTAGTTGGTTGAATTAAATCTACACTAACTATTCTATTTAAATAATAAACAATAGAAGAGAGAGATAGAATAATACAAAGAATGAACAACAGAAGGGAGAGAATGAACAAGTATCTTATAACTATAGAATTATGTCCATTACATCTACTTACTACAACTAAAAAGTTGGAAATCTACACTAAAAAGCGATAAAATGAGAGATGAGAAAATCCTCCTCGACGACTGCTTAGAGGACGAGCTTCGTTGATGAAGCGCCTGCGGTGAGATGTTGGATGAGGGAGAATGGAGCTAGAGGATGGAGGACAAAACAGGGCAGCATCGTAGCAGGATCCGCTTCCCGAATGGCGGCGAGAGGACAACTTCGAGAGCTCCACTAATGGAGATGAGAAGATGGAAAAATTATCTTTATGACTCTAATAGGGCATCCCGGATATGGGACCAGCTCGTAGAGCTTTCGAGGAGGTGAGAGGAGAATAGAAGGGATGATAAGAATGAGGTGTATAAGGTCACTTTTATAGGCAAGGGGAATGGGGTAGAAAGGTTTTTCTAAAGCCTTAAAATTAATGGCAGGGTCTTTAGTGATGCTTGCAAGTGTTACTAAAGACCCCACCTCGCTAAAGCTCGTGTGGAAGGACGGTCGTGTGATCGAGATTGGACGTTCCACATGAAGCCACGTGGCCCGCCTCCTCACCTTCAACCGTTAGCACTCAGATCACGTCGCATCGCTGTCAATCGTCCGATCGTTCGATCGAATGGCATACAATGCACATCGCCTCACGCTGCTGAGAGAGAGCGTGTTCGATTGTGCGTCTATCGAGGCATTATCATGTGCATGTGTGAGCTCGCACATCTGCGTTGCCAAGTCATCACTTCTGTAGCCACTCGATCGCCATCCAATGGGCAAATTTCGCCCGCGCTCACCTTCAACAGATTTAATTCGCTCGCGGGGGCTCGATTGTGCATTGCTAAGTTGTGCATGGAGGCATTCTCCACTATGCTATCTTCGCAGATTGTCGCAGAGATGATTTGATGCCCACGCTTTCTAGGCTGTTAGGTGAAGATCCAATGGCTAAGATCTTGCGATGAAGCCTTTGAGGAGGAAGGGCAGGCTGATGGTGTTCTTAGATGGCTGGGATAGTGCCACATGACACCATCCTAGTCGTCCAACTTCTTTGGCTTGTTAATGGTGCCACAGATGTCAGATTGGACCGATTTTCACGTTGTTAGGCTATGATCATCGATCTGAACCCATCTATACGGTTGGATTTATCGCCTGAAGTATAGATTTGCACCACCTTACCCCTTGACCTCTGATCTTCCTCAGACTACATCTAATGTTACGGAGGTCTGATCAAGGCGATCTTGGAAGCTTTGGACTTCGATCGTCGCCTTGATTAGATCTATACAGTTAGATCTTCAATCTGAGACCTCGATAAATATCATAATAATTTGTACAAATTAATCTAAATGTAGAATAATGCATGCTATGCAATAATTATAATGCTAAATGCAATTATATGCTTAACAACATTCATAAATAGACAATTTATGTAAAATAGATATGTCTACATCAATGAATAAGGACAAATCTTAAAACATAGGAAAAAAATCGGCAAGTGATAGCGATTTTTGCACGGTTTGTTAATTAGGCAATTTAGTGTCGTTGCAACGCGTAAATCCGCTTTCGCTTTTAAATTTGTATCCTAGATAAGGGAGTATCTAGGGTCGTCCAAGGAGGCAAAAATTGCAAAATTAATCCTCTTGCTTACAGATAGATCTCGACCTTCTTTTTGATATTTTTCAATATGTAATCTTTTTTTTGTATTTTGAAAAGACGAGGGCAACTGCAGATTGTAACGAAAAGAACTAACACCTACAAATGATTAATTAAAATCTAAAAGATAGAAATATCTTCTTCCTAAGCTCACTCTAGGCAAGTGGAGGCCTAGGGTAATTAGGAAGAAGAGGTGAAACAAGTGCTAGAACCAAAACAAACAACTGCAATAAAAAGCTAAAAGAAGGCAATTTTGATTAAGTAGAATGAGTGTTCTTTTCAAGGACAAGTAGAGGAATGCTTCTACTAGAATTAAACAATCTAAAAGCAAGAAAAGAAACACAAATCCTCTTGTAACAATGGTGAAGAAGGTTGTCTTCTTGCTCCAAGCCTAGCTGCTCCTTGGCTTGAAAAGATGGCTTCCTTCTCCTCCTTCCTTGAGAGCTCCTCCAAGGTGGAAGCTACCACCTTTAATGCTCTCTCCAAAGGGGTGGGCGTGCACCACCCTCAAAAACTCCTCCAAGGTGGCGTGACCACCTTCAAGATCTCCTCCAAGATCTTCCTTGCCTGGCTTCTCCTTTGGCTAGCGTGACCCAAGAGAGAAGGGAAGAGGGGAAGGCACCAAGGGGATAGAATATCCCCTTAATCTTCTTCTTCTTCTTCTCTCTTGGATGTGGGCTTCTTGGTGGAATATGAGAGTGAAATTGCTAGCCAAGGATGACTTGAATGGTGGTGGGTAGTGGTCTTTTTATAGGGTAGGATGGGGGGTTAAGGTGCCCCTTGAAATGGAGGGCTAAGATGGAAGAATGGAGGTGGTTGGTGATCCTATGGCTAAGGAGAGTTGGTGCCAACTCAAGGGGTGTTAAAGGGGGTAGTTATGGTGGTGTTGGTGTCTTTTGTGGTGGAGAGACACCACCATGTTGGCGCCAACATGGGGTCTTCTAGAAGGGGGGTTAGGTGGATGGTGGAGATGAATTCAAGGGAAATTGTGTGGTGGAGATGAGGGGGGATTTTGGAGGGAAAAGTGGTGCCATTAAGGGGATGGTTAGGGTAGTTTTTGGCACCACTTTTAGGTGTCTTTTGGAGGTGGTGGGTAGGTTAGGTTGGTGCCAAGTAGGTTAGCTTATGTGGAGCTTAGGTGGAGCTAGTTGGGTGGAGTTGTTAGGTGGGTTTTTGGGGTGGTACAAGCCAAGGAATTTGGAGCATAGCTAAGATAAGCTAAGCTAAGCTAGCTTAGCTAATGGTGGAGTAGAGGAGAAGGTAATGGAGCTAGGGTTTGGAGGAAGGAGCTAAGGAGGAGAAGTCTGGAGCTGGAGCTGGAGCTGGCTACTGCTGAAGAGGCTGGCATGGGGCTACTCTAGCTGGATTAGCTTGCTAGTTCTTTGCTAGTTGCTAAGCCAAGCTAAAGTGAGCTAGCTTCTACCAAAATGAGCTGAGGTAAGCTAGGTCTGGTGTTCCCAGGGAGAATCAAGCTGGTTGAGGCAGCTAAGGTAGCTTAGCTCAACTGAGTTGAGCTAAGCTGAGTCCCCAGGAGCTGGACTTGAGCTTCCTGAGCTGGGATGAGTTCTTCTTCAGCTGGTTGGAGCTGAGTGGAATGTAGCTGGATCTGAGCTGGGGTGAACTCCTGTCAACTTAGCTGAGCTAGCTAGAGCTCCCTGTGGACTAGTGGGAGCTGAGATGAGCTAGACTCAGCTAAGTTGAGCTGGATCTGAGCTGACTTGAGCTAGGGTGAGCTAAGGTGAACTCTCTTGAGCTGCCATCCAGCTAAGATTAGCTGAATGGAGCTGGGATGAGCTAACCCTAGTTCAAGTAAGCTAGGTTCCAACTGCGGTGAGCTGGATCAAGCTGAGGTGAGCTGGATCAGGCTGAGTTCCAGCTAGTCTGGGCTTCTCCTTCACCATTTGCCTTCTTGAGTGATAGGGTTTTAGGGATCTATATATCTGTACATCCCTAACACTCACAAAAACATATTAAAAAATATAATAAAAAATGCAATGCATGCCTAACCTATTTTATGCCTAAATGCAGCCCAAAAACCCGTTTGCGGAGTAAAATCCTAAGAGCTAACTTTGTTTTAATGCATAAGAATGATGATAAACTGACGTTTATCACACCCCCATGCTTATCTTTTGCTAGTCTCTTAGTAAAACTTAAAACGGAATTTTTGGGAAATCTAATTTTTTCGACTTTTGAGGAGAAAAAGAGATTAACGGACCTTGGTAGATTAAAACATTGGAGGTACGGGATTTGTTAAAGATAAACATCGAGATTTATTTTTGGATCCAACCATTAGACAGAACGGGATCAATATATCTTCCAGAAAATTCACAAATTAACCCCTTGTTAATTCAGATGACTTGAAATGTTTGTTTTTAGGATTTTTCTGCCTCGTGAATCTGATTCGCAACTTGCAAAATCCTTTAAAACCTTATGTCTGTGCTTGTAAAAAGCCAACATTTTTAAGGACGTGTTATTATTTTTTTTTTTTTTCTCCCCCATGCTTATTTTTAGCTTAGTCTTACAACAGATGTGTCGGGATCATCATTCCCGTTACCATTCCTCGAGGGGGCTCTGGCACTAGTACTTCGGGATAGCACTGTCCATGACACCACCCAGGAGCTCACAACCCCAAAACACGATGCGGTGAAAAGGGGCGCTCCAAGCAAACTCAAGCTCTTGCTCTGATGCTATAGGTAGAGCACCATCCAAGACACTTGAGCTGCTAAAATGCGCTTTAATGCTCCGTCTAAAGATATGAAATATAGATATAGAGCAGCGCCGAGGTGGTAACATGTTGACATCGCGTCCTCAAAGAAGGTATTTTCCTTCTTCTTGGCGGTGGGAACTCAAACCAATGATCTGCTTCAGACTTTTACTAAATCCAAATACGGGAGTTTTTCAAAAAAATTTTAATTATTTTTAAGTGTTGGCTTGTGTGTGAAAATAGACACAAGATGTTTCTTAAGATACGCAAGTTTTTGAATCAGAAACTAAGTCAAATACTTTCCGTATTACAAAATAGGATCAAGTCACCTGAACTATCATGAGTTCAGGTGGAATTTTAGAGAGGGATATCTGATCTAGTCTAAAATAGACCCTGGAATTCTAATGATCAGATCTATATCCTTATCCCTAGTTTGTTAAAGATTAAATCCCATTGTACCAAAAGTGAATTTTTCGACCTTAGTCCCGATTTCAAAATTTTTCCTCAAATAGTTTTCAACATTTTTATTTTTTTTGGGTATGCAAGCAGGAAATAAAGAAAATTATATGTTTTTAGGTTTTGAACATCCTAAATCGATCGTAAAAATTTAAAAACACCCCCCCATGCTTAAGATATGCCATGTCCTCATGCATTAGGAGGGAAAAGGGATCACCTTAGTGAAGAACGGTCGAGTTTAGGAGGAACAAAACCTGGAAAAAGAAGAAAAAAGGGAAAGCAAGAAAAAATGATGGGTTACCTCCCATCCAGTGCTATCTTTTACGCCATTCAGCCGGGCGTGAAGGTATGCACGGAAGACATAAGATCATGTAAATAATTGGACACTTGGATGCCCGCAAAAAAGGTGTCTTCTTCTAGATCCCTAGAAATTTGATTAGAAATAATATTGGGATCAAAGCTGGATGGAAAATGATAAGTGTAGCCCGAGTCTGGGCATGGTTTTAAATTAGGTTGGGTGCCAAACTCAGGCGGGGTTGGTGGCAGGTCCATAAGAAAGGGGTCGGGGAAGGAATGGTGAGGATTGGGTGAAGTTAGTGTGGAAAAGTTAGGTGCGTGAATAGTGGGTGGGTTAGGGTGCTTAGGGGGGGTATCAGGAATAAATTTAGGGTCAAGACAAGTTTCTGGATCACAGATTTCATCGACCACTGATTTTGAATCAGAGTCCTCAAAAAAATTATGGTCGGTAAGGGCATCTATTAACATTGTCTCCTCCACCACATTGGAAATTTGAGTATCTGAGGCCTCAAAGAAGTTATCATCATGGAATCTCCTGGAGGATTTAAAAATATCTAAAGTGATAGTTTGGCCTGCACAGTTAATATCCATTTTGCCTGTGTGGCAATTGATATTTGCCTTTGCGGTGGCCAAAAAGGGGCGTCCAAGGATTATTGGGGAGTCCAGTAATGATTCAGGTGCCTCAACGTCAAGAACCAAAAAGTCAGCAGGGAAGACACAATTCTGGACCTTGACTAAAACATCCTCGACAATCCCACGAGGTTTGATTGTAGATCAGTCGGCTAATTGCAGGGTAACCTCGACGGGTTTTAATTCACCGATCTGAAATTCTTCGAATAAACTCGTGGGAATAATATTAACTGAGGCACCAAGATCAAGGAGGGAGCGATTAAATGTAGTGTCATCAATAATTATAGAAATTAAAGGCGCCCCCGGATCTTTCATCTTAGGAGGCAGCTTACTCTGTATGACAGAGCTTACTGTCTCTGAAAGATGCACCTGTCCTAGATTTTTGGCCTGCCTTTTAGGAGTACAAATCTCCTTCAAACATTTAGCATAGGCAGGTATATATTTAATGGTATCTAGGAGAGGAATATTGATATGAACTTGCCCAAATAGCTCCATGAGTTCTTCTGTAGTGGGCTCAGATTTCTTTTTCTTGTTGGTGGTGGGGTAGAGAGCTTGTGGGAAAGGGACAGGAATCTTGTCTTGAGATTTTTGTTTTTCTTTTTCTTCCTGATGGGGAGGTGGGGAGTTAATTTGCACAGGTATCTTACCAGGTTCGTGTGAAGGCCCAGGGTCAGTGGTGGTTTTCCCACTCCTCAAAGTAACTGCATGTGCAGTCGGATTATTATTTAGAGGAGGTGGGGGGGCTTGTGATTGCAGAAACCTGGGCGGCTGTTGAGGTGGTGGATTAGGAGGAGGCTGATTTGGATAATGTGGATTTCTACCCATATAATGGTTCCCTTGGTGATTAGGGTTGGGTATGGGTTGGGACGGAAGATGTCCTACAGGTCTTTGCGTGGGAGTAACCCCAATCTGATTGTTCAGATTTGTGATGTTGCGGGTTACTTCTGTCATTTTTGTTTGCATCTCCTGCAAGGTTCGCAGCATCTGGGCATTGATATCTTGTTGGGATGGCCCAGGATGGAAGTTTGGATTCAACCCATACCCATTAAAATGATATGGTTGGGAGGAAACTTGATTATTCCAGGAGTAGTTCGGGTAATTTTTCCAATTGGAAGAATTTTTAAAGGGCTCCTGGATGGCAGAAATATTTTGAGTGGGGTTAAGATCTGGATAGTTGTAATTCCCCAGTGAATCATGGGCAACCTCAGAATAATCAGCAGGGGTAGTGTTGAGATTGTGCAAATTTTCTCTTCGTGGAAAGTTAAGTTGGGTTAGATGTGGGTGTGGAGCATGAGTTGATGTGGCCAGTCTTTCCTCAATTTTCTTTTGATTAATATGCATCTGGTCTAGTTTTTGAGAAATCAATTGAAGACCGTCTTGGGTGACAGGGATAGATCGAGTGCCTATTTCATGAACACTAAATTGCGGGTTTTGAGTTCTGCAAAATGTGTTCATGGAAGCTTGATTAAATGAGTTTTCACTCATTTCTTCGAACAGGTCATAGGCACTTTCTGCATCTTTATTTAAAAAGTTGCCGCCACACGAGGCGTCGACAAAATGTCGGATTTGATCTTCTAATCCATGATAGAAGATTTGCACGAGCTGCCATAAAGGAATCTCGTGGTGCGAGCAACTTCTTAAAAGGTCTTGAAATCTTTCCCAAGAATCATGGAAAGTTTCACCAGATTTTTGGTGAAAGGTCGTAATAAATCTTCGTAAGGAATTGGTACGACCTATGGGAAAGAATTTCTTGAGGAAGGCACTCTTGAGTTGAGGCCATGTTGTGATGGGTCGGCCAATGGTCCTGAACCAATAAGCGGCCTTATCTTTGAGAGATAATGGAAAAAGCCGCATCAGCCATATGTCTTCTTGCACATTTCTGGAACGGGTTGTCTGTGCAAGAAGAGTTAGCTCTTCAAGGTGGCTGAAAGGGTCTTCCCTAGGAAGGCCATGAAAGTGTTTAATTAGGTTCAGGACCGCAGGCTTGATCTCAAAGTCCCCCTCCGGTATAACCACCCCTGGTCGTTCCTCATAATAAGATGGATCATAGAAATCTTTTAGAGGAACAACAGGCTGCTGACGGGGTGGTGGGTTTGGCCTTGGATTGGCTAGGTTTTAGATGTTCCTAGTCAATGTTTGTTGATTGGAATTTAATTTATTAATCTGATCGGCCATCAATTTTAAAAGATCAGGTAGGGGGTCTTGATGTTGTGTGTGGGGCAACTCAAGATTAGGGAGCTCCAAGTGTGGGAAGTTAATGGTGGTTGGGTTTTGGGTGGAAGGGTTAGAATTAGGGTTAGTGGTGGGGTTAGAGGTGGGCGTGGAAGGGTCAATGGACCTATTTTGTTGTGTTTCCATTTTTTCAGGAGAAGAAGACAGAAAAAGTGGTCTTTTTGCGTGGAGGGCGAAATCAAATGGTCCTTCCAAGTGTGGATTTTGAGACCGTCGCCCGTGCATAAAATGGAAGGACGGGAGGAGAGGAGAAGAGAAAGAGATGAGAGAAAGTGTACAATTCAAACGAAAATAAATAAAACTAGACCTAACTTAAATGTGACTTCCTAATAATAACCTAAGACTTGGTCTATATAGGAAATAAGTAGTCAATAGTGAATACCCGTTCTATCAACAAATCTAGCCAAGTTGCTTAAGGGGAGGTTTGGGCCCAAACGTTTCCCAGGGAAAACCCCAGGTGCTTGTACAAACCCGCGCCTGGTCGTTTGACATGGCCCCTCAGCCTGAACACCAGATATAGATGACAGAATTGGTACTAACTAAGGAAAACTTAAGACCTAAATAGCAAGCCTAAGTTGATAAAGCCTTAGGGGTCAAGTTGCTAAAAGTTTTAATTAGGTCTAGGATGCTATAGTGCACACGGAATGTGAAGGGCGTTTATTGGGATGTTACCCTGTTATTTTGATTTTTTTTTTTGTGTGCAGGAATTGGAGAGTGGCTCCAATGTAAATCAAGTTGTCACACAATTTTTTTGTATTTTTGTCTTTTAGGATTTGATTTAATTAAATGAGTTTTAGGGTTTTTTTTCTTTAAGTTTTCAAACAAGTTTGAAAGTTCACAATCAAAGGAAAGACAAGTTGTATGTGTGATTGTATATTTCCTTTTAATTGAGTCTTTAAAGAGAAAGAAAGAAACCTTAAGCCAATTATCCCTAAGACAAAAAATTACTACCATTGAATTGATTTTTGGCTTTCTGAATTAAGTAGTGGTCCAAACAAGTCAAACAACACCACTACTTTGAATAAAATCAAACAAAGATTCCAGAAAAAATTTTTGTATGATTTTAGGAATTTGTTTGATAATTGTTTTGAATTTTTAATTATACTGGTGTCAAAGTCCAGAAATGATACCCGTGGGTATTGTGGACTTTTCAGTATTACCACCGACCTCAGAAAATTTTTGTGATTTTATATGATGTGTAAAATTCCACAAGGATTCCAGCAAGCTAAATTTTACAAAAATTGGATGAGTATAAAAATTCTAAAAATTCGCAGACAGTAGCAAAATAGGAAGATTAAAGGGTGTGACCCCTCTGCAATCCACGAATTTTTAAAAATTAAATACAAATCCAATTGATCTGAAATTTGGAATAGATGTTCCAAAATTAATTGGGAATCACTCTATGAAATTTTATAATTTTAGGAGGCCTGTGGTGTTAGGAATCGATTTTTCAAGTCCGGATAGAAATCTAGACCTGAAAAATAGAACACCAATACTTACAATGGAGTGATGTTAAAGAAGCATACAAGCAAACAATGGATTTTATAAGGCACCACTCCACTTAATCAAGTTGTTTGGGATCCTGAAAGCCAAGTTTAATATATTTTTGGTAGTTTTAATTAACTATGTGACCAAAAAGAGGAACCAACCTGAATTTCGCGGGAAGAAAAGGAACTTTAAGCTCTTGCTTCCAGATTCCCGCCTTCCCGCTGTAGTTCCTGCACACACAAAAGAAAGAAAGAGAAGGGGATGAGATCCACTTTAAGCAAGAGAAAATTAATTAAAGCAAAGCCGTGCCTCCCCGGCAACGGCGCCAAAAAGTGATAGCGATTTTTGCGTGGTTTGTTAATTAAGCAATTTAGTGTCGTTGCAATGCGTAAATCCGCTTTCACTTTTAAATTTGTATCCTAGATAGGGGAGTATCTAGGGTCGTCCAAGGAGGCAAAAATTGTAAAATTAATCCTCTTGCTTACAGATAGATCTCAACTTTCTTTTTGATATTTTTCAATATGTAATTCTTTTCTTGTATTTTGAAAAGACGAGGGCAACTGCAGATTGTAGCGAAAAGAACTAACACCTACAAATGATTAACTAAAATCTAAAAGATAGAAATATCTTCTTCCTAAGCTCACTCTAGGCAAGTGGAGGCCTAGGGTAATTAGGAAGAAGAGGTGAAACAAGTGCTAGAACCAAAACAAACAACTGCAATAAAAAGCTAAAAGAAGGCAATTTTGATTGAGTAGAATGAGTGTTCTTTTCAAGGACAAGTAGAGGAATGCTTCTACTAGAATTAAACAATCTAAAAGCAAGAAAAGAAACACAAATCCTATTGTAACAATGGTGAAGAAGGTTGTCTTCTTGCTCCAAGCCTAGCTGCTCCTTGGCTTGAAAAGATGGCTTCCTTCTCCTCCTTCCTTGAGAGCTCCTCCAAGGTGGAAGCTACCACCTTTAATGCTCTCTCCAAAGGGGTGGGCATGCACCACCCTCAAAAACTCCTCCAAGGTGGCGTGACCACCTTCAAGATCTCCTCCAAGATCTTCCTTGCCTGGCTTCTCCTTTGGCTGGCGTGACCCAAGAGAGAAGGGAAGAGGGGAAGGCACCAAGGGGACAGAATATCCCCTTATTCTTCTTCTTCTTGTTCTCTCTTGGACGTGGGCTTCTTGGTGGAATATGAGAGTGAAATTTCTAGCCAAGGATGACTTGAATGGTGGTGGGTAGTGGTCTTTTTATAGGGTAGGATGGGGGGTTAAGGTGCCCCTTGAAATGGAGGGCTAAGATGGAAGAATGGAGGTGGTTGGTGATCCTATGGCTAAGGAGAGTTGGTGCCAACTCAAGGGGTGTTAAAGGGGGTAGTTATGGTGGTGTTGGTGTCTTTTGGTGGTGGAGAGACACCACCATGTTGGCGCCAACATGGGGTCTTCTAGAAGGGGGGTTAGGTGGATGGTGGAGATGAATTCAAGGGAAATTGTGTGGTGGAGATGAGGGGGGATTTTGGAGGGAAAAGTGGTGCCATTAAGGGGGTGGTTAGGGTATTTTTTGGCACCACTTTTAGGTGTCTTTTGGAGGTGGTGGGTAGGTTAGGTTGGTGCCAAGTAGGTTAGCTTATGTGGAGCTTAGGTGGAGCTAGTTGGGTGGAGTTGTTAGGTGGGTTTTTGGGGTGGTACAAGCCAAGGAAGTTGGAGCATAGCTAAGCTAAGCTAAGCTAGCTTAGCTAATGGTGGAATAGAGGAGAAGGTAATGGAGCTAGGGTTTGGAGGAAGGAGTTGAGGAGGAGAAGTCTGGAGCTGGAGCTGGAGCTGGCTACTGCTGAAGAGGCTGGCATGGGGCTACTCTAGCTGGCTTAGCTTGCTAGTTCTTTGCTAGTTGCTAAGCCAAGCTAAAGTGAGCTAGCTTCTACCAAAATGAGCTGAGGTGAGCTAGGTCTGGTGTTCCCGGGGAGAATTAAGCTGGTTGAGGTAGCTAAGGTAGCTTAGCTCAACTGAGTTGAGCTAAGCTGAGTCCCCAGGAGCTGGACTTGAGCTTCCTGAGCTGGGATGAGTTCTTCTTTAGCTGGCTGGATCTGAGCTGGGGTGAACTCCTGTCAACTTAGCTGAGCTAACTAGAGCTCCCTGTGGACTAGCGGGAGCTGAGATGAGCTAGACTCAGCTAAGTTGAGCTGGATCTGAGCTGACTTGAGCTAGGGTGAGCTAAGGTGAACTCTCTTGAGCTGCCGTCCAGCTGAGATTAGCTGAATGGAGTTGGGATGAGCTAACCCTAGTTCAAGTAAGCTAGGTTCCAGCTGCGGTGAGCTGGATCAAGCTGAGGTGAGCTGAATCAAGCTAAGGTGAGCCGGATCAGGCTGAGTTCCAGCTAGTCTGGGCTTCTCCTTCACCATTTGCCTTCTTGAGTGCTAGGGTTTTAGAGATCTATATATCTGTACATCCCTAACACTCACAAAAACATATTAAAAAAGACAATAAAAAATGCAATGCATGCCTAACCTATTTTATGCCTAAATGCAGCCCAAAAACCCGTTTGCGAAGTAAAATCTTAAGAGTTAGGTTTGTTTTAATGCATAAGAATGATAATAAACTGACGTTTATCAGCAAGCACAACACATTCTTGGATTTATTTAACAAACTCATGGATGTGATACTAAAGTTCATCTTGCCAAATTTGGGATCAAATAACAATCCAAATTACCTTTTATCAAAGGATTGTCAAACAAACATCTTCGAACATGAAAACGTAGGGCTTGCAAAAGGGGTATTCAAATCCCATTAATAAATGTGATAGATAAGTTGATGTGATTTAATATAGAGAAGAAAATTATAATTTATTTATTTATATTTAATATTAAATTATTTTTTATTATCATAATAAATAAATTAATATATGTGTAATATTATTTATCCCTATCTTTAAATAGATGTATTGATGTGTTATTAGTAGATATTTAATTAATATTAAAAGTAGATTTATAAGATATAGTAAATTTTTATTTAATATTAGAAGTTAAAATGAATGATGCAGTGGATATTTATTTAATAATTAGAATAAAAATAAAAATTATTGTAATTTGATTCTAACGACGAAAGGTAATTATCTCAAATAATATGTTGGAGTGATCGAAAAAAACTCTAACAAAAGCCTTATAATAAAAATAAAATAAAATTCAAACTGGACCTTACCAAGGAATCTCTCTTTATTCTTCGTGCAAACGACAGTTCGTGGACCGCAGGGCGGTTATGAATGAGTCCAGAAGACGAAATCAAAGAGGAGGGGGGGTTGGTGGGAACATCTGTGGGGGGCCCACCACTCGGGGACCTCCGTCGGAGGGTGTCTATCATTACATTACAGCGGGGAGGGAGCACCACCACAGCCGCCGCCGCCGCCGCCGCCGCAAAGAAAGACACACTGCAACGACTGTGGTGCTCCCTCCCGTTCCAATCACAGGCAACAGTTTCAGTTGGTTTCTTCTGCAGAGGACTCCCCTGAATTGTTTTGATACCCTCCAATGTAATATGAGTGAACCTTTTTGAAATTCAAAATTATCTCGAAATTGGATCTCCAACGTCTTTTTTTATGGAGCTTTGAGGATATCAAAATCAGGAAACCGCGGCATGGGAATAGGTTTGGGTGTGGAAACAATATTCCTTTGACTTTGTTTTGCAACCCGGGCAGAAAATTGGAGGAGATTTTTTGCCATCTACTAGCAGGTTACTCAATCATTGTTTTATTGTTATCTACTGACTTTGGTTACCCGTAGGTCGAAATAAATTTGGATTTTTCTCTTTCTTTTTTTCTTTTATTTTTTTTGAGTCCGTTTGCTTTGTTGAGACCTCAAGGCAGCAATCTGCATCCAAAGCTTCTTTGATAGCAGACTTGGATTAAATTATTAGTCCGACTTTGAAGGAAAGACTTCATTATCCTTCTAGAATTGAGTAGCCTACGAGAGGGGTAGGATTTCTTTCACTAGATCATGTAGCTCTCCCCTTGGTAGGGATGTCGATTTGGTATTTTCCAACGACCAATCAACCCGACCCAATCTAATTTGAAGAGGTAAAATATGCTCCATTTAATATTTAGGTGATTTAAATTTTTTGATGCAAATTAGATATGATTTGGGTTCGAGTATGGGAAAAGGTATCATAAATATATATACCTAATATAAATATATTATATATACAAAACTCTAAAGTTTAATTTCAAACGTTCTAAGACTCTTAACTCTAAAAATTCCAAATATCTCAAGACTTCCAACTTCTCGCAATGGGCTATTCAGGTGACCATGAAGCCTAAAAGTGGTCACGAATTCACATCTGTTATATTTCTAATTTTCCAAATTCCATCTCAATGTCAAATTACATCTCAAGGAACACTACATGACATTTCCTATCCTTTCCTCTCTCCTCTCTACTGTCCAAATTCCATCTCAAATCTCAACATTATGACCCACTCTCCTTTCTCATGTGATTACCTCCACCACCAATAGATTGTAGCATGACTCCAAATTCCATTTCAACATCAGGACAAGACTTTTTTTCCTCTCTTATGTGATTATTTTTTATTATATATCATGCAATATGTTTAGAATATTGGTATTTTCTTTTTTTGTTATAATATTTTTGTTTGTTTTACATATCCTCACAAAGATAATTGTGTTCAAGAAATTTTGATAGTGGAATATGCATTTTTTACTTATGATATTTGAAAATGATGGTGTAATTTATAGACCAACATGCTAATGAGTATCCATTAATTAAATGGGTACCTGTTACTTTAACGAGTATGGGACAGATTTTTCCTAATTATATTTGAGATTGGTATGGAAATGGATTTGCAAATCCAGATAGATTTGATAATAATAAAATATAATCCAAACCTAACCCGTTGACATCCGTACCTTTCTTTCCTCCATGAGCAACTTTTAATTGGACATGAGTACGAAATTATATATTGAAATGCGACCTCCACTTATGTCTTTATTTAAAAAAAAAAGTAAAATATATCATTTAAAAATTAAAATGCATCAATTTAAAATTAAAATCTACTAATTAAATATCAAATTAATCAATGAAAAATTAAAATATATCAATTGGAAATGATTTTTCATCAATTAAAAATAAAAATACACTAGCTGAAAATGAACATGCTTCTACGTATTTTACCTCTCAATAAATATCGATTCAAAATGATTTTTCATTAGTTGAAAATTAAAATACACAAGTTGAAAATAAATAATATAATTATAAAAAGTAATTTTTTATTTAATAAGTTATCTTTTTCTATAAAAAAATCAAAACACATTAATTGATATCACATTATCTCACTCTAGCTTCATGCATCATAAAACATGTTTTAGTATGCACTTATTTACTTCTTTTTACCCTTTAATTGCCTCCCAACTATGTCATCTCTACCATCCGGTGAGTGTCACTTTTTTATTCATCTTTAGATTGGGGATGTACACGGGTCAAGTTAGATTGGGTTAAAACTCAATACAAACCCACTTCTTTTTACCCTTTAATTGCCTCCCAACTATGTCATCTCTACCATCCGGTGAGTGTCACTTTTTTATTCATCTTTAGATTAGGGATGTACACGGGTCAGGTTAGATTGGGTTAAAACTCAATACAAACCCAACCCATAATTTTCGGGTTGGAATTTTTCCAATACAGCCCAATCCGTTACACTATTGAATCCAACCCAACCCAATCCATAAAAATTAGGTTAGGTTGAGTCAGGTGGAGCGGATTGTTGGCTAGTCAAAGGACTCAAAACTTACATTTATCTCCTACATATTTTTTATGTCTTTCCTACTCAATAACAAAGCATTTTAAACTTATAAATAATTTATATCTTCTAAAAAAGTGAATAAAATAGGTAAAAACAAAAAAAAGATTTGATAGTTGTTTAATAGTAATTACCTCTTTCTTGTAAAAACGTAAACACATTATAAGATGATTATCTTATCAATATAATTTTTTTCATAAATGTAGGCATTCAAAATAAAGAATTAGACGAGAATCAAAATAATTTTTTACTAGTAAGGAAAAAATTCAAGATGTACGTGTAGATGTCTTAATTCTGTCTAAACAAAGAATTAGATGAAAACCTAAATAATGATGTCTAATTTAAATGTCAAAATTTGAATGCCTACGTCGAAGTTTCAAATAATTTAAGGTAAATTAAGAGAAGGCAAAGGGAGAGGAGGATGGCCGGTGAAGAGGGTATAGGTTGTGTGGTGGTGGTGGTAGCTGCCTCTAGTGATAGGATGAGCAGAGGGAAAAGTAGAGAGGATGGTAGATGGCCGGTGAAGGGTGGTAGGTTGTGTGGTGGTGGTGGATCAATGGTAGTGTGCCAGCGATTGGTGGTGACGATGATAGGTGGCCGGTGAGGGGGTAGTGGCCTGTGTGGTGATGGTGGTGGTGGCGGTGGCAGTGGCTCTACTAAAGGGAGGTGGTGGCTGTCACTAATGTAGAGGAGGACGAGAGGGAGGAAGATGCTAACTTCGAGTGGTAGTGACGAGAACAATAATGACAACGAGAAGGGAGCTGCAAGAGAGGTTAGTGACAATGATGAGAGAAAACTCGGTTTAAGGCTTGCGAGCTGAAGGGAAACTGAAAGAAACACACGATGAAGAGCATACAGAAAAAGGGAAAAGTGAAATTAAAGTAGTGACATGCATTATTTACGTGGATTTTTACCTCCTTTTAAGTTTAAGCAACATAATTTTTTTCCTTTAAAATTTTAATGGATACTCTCTTGTGTGTATGTATATATGTGTATCGAGTTAAATCAGGTTGCAGGTTAAGTTACCCAACCCATTTTTTATCGAATTAGGAAAATATCAACCCAACCCAATCCAATTGGATAGGATTCAAGTTAGAATCCTACCCGTGTAAACCCCTACTTTGTACACCAGGAAGTTCATCAGACTTTGGATAGCCTGAAGCAATCATCCACATATCTTCGTATTCTGTTGAGCAGGAACGTATACCGAATTGAAATGCTTGTAAAGATGGAAGGTCGTATCCCACCACGGTATCCCTTCGTCGCCCTTTGCACGTAAGACTTTCTCGACTTTGCACGAACAATCGCATCTCACGCTTGCTTCTATCTTAGCTGGGAACAAGCACGCAAGTATGACGGCTACAACATATATGCCAGCGTACAATATAGATTTATCCTGATAAAACCAGGAGAAGCTATTTATCTGTACATTTTTTGTAAAATATCTTATCACTACATTCCCCTGAACTAACATATATCGAAACCAAAATACTCAACGTTGTTTAAAATTGCAAATCTTGTAGAGCGCTTTACCTTTCGATGAATGTGGATACCAATCGTTACAAAGCCCATATCAAAAGCCCATGTCATCATGCTAATTTCTATTCTAAGATAAAGACCAAGAAAGGGAAAAGAAAATCATGGGTAATGAATGAAAAGTGAATAAAATGGTTATCCATAGCTGTTAATACTCATCTTATTCGAAGATTCCACATGTAACACAGTATGAAGCATAAACTTCCTTCAAAGATATGGGCAAAAAGAACCAAGACATGAAACCATATATACTTCAACATATACATATATAGACGCAAACCTTATGTAAATATGTACTTGTCTGGGAGTTCATGGCAGGAAAAGAATCCACCTATCTCCATGCTTACCCAAAACGAAATGGCAGCACTACAAAATGCTTCTTTTGGACCTCTTACAATCTAAGACATTACTCTTCCCTCTATCATCAAGCTCTATATTGCCACCCTATAGATTAGTAAACATAATACTCTCCATTGGCCAGAGAAACTTCAATCAGAAGTCATGTTTCGTCCTTGGCCACCTTGCGGATAACCATAGCTGCAGTCTTGCTACTTTCATCGTCTTCATCCTTCCTTGTCACCCTCAGGAGGGCAGAAGGGAGCTTATTTCTGGGCTTCATGTTCTTCACCTCCTCGCACGTGTAGATGGCAATCTTCCTCACCATCTTACGAAATTCTCTGTTCAATGACATGCAGAAACCGCTAAGAGATGAGAGATCAAATGTGCTCGTCAAAGAAATGCATTCATGAGAAAGACTTTTGGCGAAAAGAGCTTTGCAAGTGAATTACATCCAAGGGTCATCGCCGACAAGCATCATATCACCTTCGTCATCCATGTAAACAACTTCCCACTTGTTGCGGTTGCAGAGCTCCCCTTTGATCTCGAACATCTCCTCCAGCTCATCTATCAGTTCTTCATAACCTTCTAACATACTCAAATCCACCGCACGGCCTACAGCTACCCCTTGCATTTGGACCTTTTTTGACAATTCAAATGACAGAGAAAAGGAAAAAAAAAAAGCTTCTTAGGAACTCTGAACAACATTGGCAAATGCCCTCCATGCACCAATAAAGAAACTCTTTTGCTACTCAATCCTGGGAATTTGACCATTTTAAGGAGAAGAGGTTTGGAATTAACATTTTGCGTGCATAAAGAGGGTGTCTGCCAAGATGATCCACAGTCATGTTTTAACTGACAAGCTGCTTACTTTAGTCCGGCTTCTGATAGTCTGGCATTGCTTGCTTTGTATCTCCTTTAGCGAGGTCCACAACTCAACCTTTTGATCCTTGGTATTGGAGAGGCCTGAATGCCTATCAGATTCTGCATGAGATGTGGCAGGACAAGTAGGCTGCTCCTCCATGGTGGCACTTCCAACGGTAACTTGACCTGCAGCTACCTTGTCAACAGAAACTGGGGAGGAATTGGCAATTAACTCGATCCCGAACAAGCGGCATCCACCATTACTATTCTCATGCTTCTTTGTCAGCTGAGAACTTTCAGAGGCAGTGACCGGGTGCATGGGCCAAGTCACGGGTGCTAGCAAATCTCCCTTGCTCTGAAACAGGTTCAACGATACCTCTGGAACCAAGTGAGAAAACTCTTCAGATGGTACATGGAGATCCTTGAACCAACCATCCACCCCTGTGCACGAAGTAAGGTTCTTCGGAGTAGTACTCGATTTTAGATCTTTCGCATTCAGAGGCCAGTCAGCCCGAGCTTCAAGGTTTGTTGGATTAGCACCACCAGATGCACCGAAATCATGCAATTGTGTTGCTCCAGGGTTCCAGAATTGTTGAGAGCTAAGTTCTGCGCAAAAAATTCATAGGTTACATAATTATAATAAGTTACCCAAACACTGGAAGTTCTAAACGTTGTACATATCATGGAAACCAACCAGCCAATAATACTACCAGGGTTTGAGATGTCTGTAGATGGGCGAGGTCGCTTTATCTTGGTTGGTGGCATCAGCTGTGGCAAGCTCTGAGTACCCGAACTGCTGACTGGTTCGATCTCCCAAGGGGAGAGCTTAGCAGGTCTTTGAATAGTAGTTGCCTCATCCCATTGAACCTGATATGAGACAAATGGTACCAAATTCAAGTAAAATGCGAAGGAGACCCAAGGAAAATCGAATGCAGTTGAGGGACAGCAATGACCTTCAGAGATCTCCACTTTGAATCAGTCCACTGAGAAGACACATCTCCTACTCCAACGATCGTGCCCGAGAACCTAAAGATAAAAAGGGAAGAAAAGAAACGGATTTGCATCAATAAACAACCAACACATATATGATAATTATGATAGACAAAGATAAAAAAAAAAGAAAGAAAGAGGGGGGAACCTCTTCTCAGGGGTGTCCTCGCCCTCGAATCTCATCTTGAATCTCATTCCAACAGCAAAGGAATTCTTAACAGCATCCAAGTACTTGTTTACACCGACAATGAACTGACTAGTCCTAGATTTACCACAGGGAGACCAAGATGAGAATTGCCACCAACATATCAAGGAAAGTTTGAACAAATAAAAAATCCTGTGCCCTGATGGAAAAAGGTAGAGTCAAGAAATAAAAGCTCTGCTCCCGCTTGAAACAGTAGAAAAATTTTTAACCTTGGTTTGTAGTAGACAGTGAAAAGGGTCTGCGTCGTCACGGCATGAGAGGCCGTCGCGAGAACCCCGAGATGCATACTCTGGCTGGAAATTACGGAGGGGGGGACCATGCACTGCTGCAAAGTGAGCCGCCTAGCACCCACCCGCAGCTCGCCGTTCTCACCTCTGAAAAATCGCAAATTCTTCTCTACCATCAAAATTCTCTCACGGCAACAACACACAATTCAAAACAAACTATCCATCCACAAACAGAGTTTTGAAATATCGTCACGTGCCACTGATCACCTCATGAAAACAAAAGCATCCCCAGCAACCAATTTCTTGGAGGTCACAAATGTACTCCAACCAGTCGTAAGCAAGTGCCTCCTAGGCTGACCTGCCCGAGTAAAAGGAACACAAACAACATCATCTAGAAGACTATGACAATTCAAAACACCAATTGATGCAACCACCAAGAAGACGGCTGGTCTTATACCTCTAAAGATGTGCTTGAATCGCCACTCAATCCCACGTATGTCCTTGGCAACCAATTCTTGCATCGGGGTTGGCTGAGACGTATCCTAATGCATAAATTACATCTAAATCAGGAGGAATTCAACAAGAATCAAAACATTTCGAACACAAGTGGAGCAAAAAAAATGCAATAGTAGTAGTAGTAGTAGTAGTAATTGGAGTGGGTGAGAAGCCAGTGTTGTGTGTCCCAACCAGAGGAGGGAGGCACTCGTTGGCATGCTTGCGGAGGACGGAGAACCCGCCGTGCGTGCTTGTGTCGGAAGCCGTCAGGATCTTGCAGAAGGACTGGACCGCCGGCCTTGCCGCCGTAGCCTCCGGCGTGCTCGGATTGGGGCTCACCGGCCCATCCTGCTGCACAATTCACCCCGCACAAAAAAAAAAGGACATCAAAACAAGGAAAATATCCCAATTTGACGACAACCCAAATCGAGAAATCGTACGTCCTGCTCGGGCTGCAAGGTGATCTGCGCGTAGACCTCGTCCGTCTCGTGCTCCGCCTGCACAACGAAAACACACGGAAGAGAAAAGAGAGAGAAAGAAATCAGACCCAACTAATAAGGAAGAAGACTCGACTCGTAACCAATTTAGCTTCTTTCTTTACTCTAAGCTGGACATTCACGACGCGGCAGAGGATCTTCGAAGGGAGGTCGAACAGGGGAATCTGCTGATCCACCTCCAGGTTTGTGGAGGCCTCCAACTGCGAAGGGAAGCAAACAGAGACCACCACCTTCGTTAGTAACTTGACCCATCATAAAGGGAGAGGCAAGGTCGAGCCTTTGGCCTCATTACCTGTTCCATGTGGCCTTGGGGGAAGTAGAAGACCCTCTGACCAGGCGAAGGGACCTCCACCAGAGGCCCCGCGCAGGCCTTCCACAACTCCTGGTAGAGCCCATCTCCTCCAATCCCTGCACCCAAACCCCCAAGTAAGGACTATCAATCACGACCGAGGTATCAAGGAGACCGTAACGATCCAGATCGAGGACTACCCACCTGGGTCGGGGTGCTTGCAACCCGTAGACGCGGTGCCGTACGCCGTCAGAGCCATCAAGGAAGAAGAGGAGAAGAAGGCGAGGAGTCGAAGGTATAGTGAGGGGAAGGGCGGGTGTCGGGTATCGACGGTGAGGTTACCGCCACCTCCCACCTTAAAGGTACTGCGCTCGACGCGTGTCCAGCAGACGCGTTGCGGTCACCGCCTAGCGCACGCTTTTAGGGCCTCGCGGGAAGGGAGTGGGGGAATAAATGGGACGGCCAAGGGGCGGTGCCGTTATCGCGCGCCCAAAGTGGGGAGCAGCGGTTAAAGTTAACTGCGGGTGACAATAATTGCTGTTAATTTCGGGACACGTTGGGAGCAGGGGTGGAACAAGTAAATGGTCAAGGAGGATCGCAAATAATTAATTATAAAAAAAAATTGTAGTATTATGGCATTAAAAAAATAATATTTTTGCTCTAAATTGCACGATTATTCAAAAGAATATATAAATTTATAAATAGAAAATACGTAATTTTTAAAAAATAATATAAATTTAATCATCATTTTTGTAAGAGTAAGATTCTAATTATGACGTGAGTGCTTGAATGGTTAATGCGTATACCCTTAAGCCAAGAATGGCACTTGTTTGAGATCTCAACATGGTGAGTTAACTTAGGGCTGTATTGTGGGGATGGTGTAATATTCTTAGGTTTACTTGTCTCCAACTGAGGTTCATCATCATAAAAAAAAAATTTAACTTTTTTATGACATCAAATTCATTTATCAACTTATTTGCTCTAAATTTCTAGACAATCTCCTTTTCTATACATGTTTAGGTAAATGTAGGAAAATTCCTTTTGTGACTCCCCCATGTGGGGCCACATGCCCACCCCTCCCTAAATAATTTACAACTTGTTCTAATTAGTGAAGACTATGTACTCACTTCTCCCCCTACGAAAAATCATTGGTGATATTTGGCTAGGTGATTTTTTCTTCTAAATCAAATATCACAAGTGATTTTTAGTTGTATGCAAAAGTCACTAATAATTTTTCGTTTTAAAGCAAATATCATTGATGATATTTTCTTTTTTGATCAAAAGAAAGAACGTCTACCGATATCAGTAGATATCCAGAATATTATTCACTCAATCAAAATTTCATCTACAAAGGTTGCCACAACCTAATATATAATGCCATCTCATTACAAACATTCTCCAACCACACCCTCCCCCATTAAAGAAGGCGTCATTCCTCGTCTTCCACACAACCCACATAGAAGCAACCCTGGCCACATGTAGCCTAGACTTAGAAACGAAGTCACACCAAAAAGTTTCCCATGTTAGGTCAAGACATCCACATCATCTACACCACACCTCATCAGTGAAAAGACAGCTACTAAACAAATGCCTAGTGACATCCTCAGCATACCCACACAGAGGACATAGAATGACATTTGCACCCAACACATGTCTCCTCGATACTCCAGTAATCAGACCTTCACACCTTGTAAGCCAGAGGAAGACCAGCACCTTCAAGGGAGCTTTCAGCTCCCAAATACTCGCATAGAAACGACCATGCTCATCCTCTTCCCAGCCGCCCACCATCTACTCGTATGCTTTCCGCGAAGAGTATACCCCATGCTTCCATGTGAACCTTTCCAGCCCCTCCCTTGGTTAGAATGCCTCCAAAGTCTGAAGAAGGTGTTGGTTCTCCTTTGTGGATCTCACCTCATAACATCCTCCCGAAGGGCCAACGTCCCACGTGCCATGATCTTCCTGTCAGTAATCCGCAACCTTTGCCTCCTTATCACATCCGACCTGAAGGCCTGTGGAAAAATGTCTTGAAAGCAACCAAGACCACTCCAGTTGTCCTTTTAGAAGAAAAAATCCTTGCCAGCCCCCAAGGTCGAGCCAAATTGATCCCGCTGTGCCAGAATAGCCTTCTACATAGAAGACCAAAAAGGGGACGCCTGCTGTGGAGACAGAACATCATCAGGACCACCACTACCACCATATGAATCCCGACCAAAGACCCACATCGCCTCTGAGGATGATAACGCCCCACTTAAGGAGCAAAGAATCTCCAAACTCCCTAAGAGCTCTAATGCCTAAACCCCCCTTCTTTTTAGGCACACACACCTTCTTCCACTTAACAGGTTGCATAAATCTCCCACTATCTGACAGCCCCTTCTAGAAAAATCTCTTCCTTACCACATCCAACTTCTTTATGATAGAATCAGGAGCCCTGAATATGGATAAGAAAAACACTGGAATCGCAGATAACATAGAATTAAGAAGGATGAGTCTACTTCCTTTGGATAAGAACTTCCCACTCCAGGCAAGCATCTCTTAAACATTTTTTCAAACAAGAACATCCAATCCTTTATCCTCAATTATTTGGCCTATGATAAACACGCATGAATTCATGATAAAATGCTTATTTATGATAGTTCCTAGGCCTAGCATTGCATTTCATAGTATAAATATTGCATGACTAAAAGGCATTTTCGTGCATTTGAAAGTCGTCGGAAATCGTAGTATAGTCGCACAAAAACATTCATAAAAAAAAAAGAGTTTGTAAAAATAACGAGACTTTGAGTCTTGGTTGTTCATCTCTGGGAGGCGTTTGTTCAAATCTGAAATCGATCATTTATCGCTCTACTTTATTTAAAATCGCACGCTAGTTTCCAATCTTCGGATTAAGATTTCACCACTTATATTATGAATTCTGATTACATGCGCATGCATTAAATAGATAACAAAGGTAAAAGTAAGAGTTTCGGTGTGCACAATTCTAGTTACGTGGTGGCTATTTACGGAAAGTGCATCTATAGTTAGATCTTCTATATTTTCCGGAACCGACATGCTTGTTGCAAAATATATATATAAGTGAAAAATAGGCAACTTGAATCACACATAAAAGATGGCAACCAATAAGCTCATGGTGATTTCAAACATAGAGATATGTATAAAAATGTATCTTTTGTTCGTTCATTCAGAGAAGTGTTTGCAACATGGAATGTAGAGGAAAGCTTGTACATGAATGCTTGAAAATGTAAATCTAGCTACCAGAAAATGATCGCATACAGGAATCTATGGGGGGATTTTGCATGCATCATTGGGGTGAATAAGAGCTAAACTACTAAGCAGTAAATATAAATAGTAAAACTACGGAGAGCTAAGTTACTAATCTAGTAGAAGGAAAGGCATTCGGAGGTGGTCTCCGATGGCCTTTGAGTGGCTGAGAAAAGGAGGGGCGGCCAATGGTGCTTAGGCCGACCCTTGGAGAGAGGTTGGGGAAGTGATCCAGCGTCTTGGCATGGAGATGGTGGCCTTCATGGTGGTGCTCCTCTTGGAGGTGGAGTGGAGATGAAAGTGGCTAGCCTAAGTGGAATGAATGCCGAGGAAATGGATAGGTGCAAATGGCCACTCCTTAGGTCTTTTTATAGACCTAAGGGAGTCTCTCTAGAGAGAGCTCCAATGAGTGGCCGGCCAAGTGAGAGAGAAGTGGTTCTTAGATCCACTAAAAGTGGATCTAAGAATTGAATGCCTCTTGGTTGCTAAATTTGGCAACCAAGAGTGGCGCCACTTCAAGAGAGTTCTAGAGAACTCTAGATGTGTGGGAGTGCATGAATGGGTGTGTGTGTGTGTGGTCATGCCCTAGGTGTCTAAGTGATATAGGTTAAGTCCTAAAGGGTCTGGGTAGGTGTAGGCCTCAAATTAGGATTGCAAACCCTAATTGCTAAGGGGGAATTGCAATTAAACTTAACCCAAGTTTAATTGAATGAGTGTGAACCTAATTGAGAGTGGAATAGCTCAATTAGGTTGGGCTTAGATCAATTGGACTCTTACTAAGTCCAATTGGACTTGTGTGGGTTGAGATCTGAGCTCAATTGGACTCAATGAGTCCAATTGACTTAGGTAATGGTAATTGACTATGATCTAAGTCAGTTGGGTTTAGTGAGGACCTAATTAGGTCCATAGGGAGGTCTAGAGGTGATGTACTAGGGGTAGGGCACCTTAATTTAGGTTCCTATGGGGGTGGGATTGGGTCTAGGGAGCTAGAGATCCAAGATCAAGGCTTGAATCTCAAAATAGGAACTGAAGAGCAGTTCCAGACGTCCAAAAATAGAATCAAATGACTTATACTCAAAAATCAGAAGTCCAGACTTCAGTTCTGGACGTCCAATCTGAGTCAGGGGGAATTCTAGGTTCTGTTTTGGGTATTCTGCAGAAATTGGATGTCTGACAAAGTGTCTAGATGTCCAGTAACACTATAGAAGTGGGTTTAAGGTGTGCGGGGGTTGGCTAAGGGTTCTGGATGTCCTATAATTCATCTGGACATCCGGATAAAGGTTGGAATTAGGGTTTTAAGGTTTTCTAGGGTGCGGTGACCTAATCTAAGGGTGGCTAAGGCTAGGGGAAGTCTCTAGGCTATCCTAGGGCTACGATGGTCCTAAGCTCTTCACCTTTTACTGCTTATTCCTACTTAATAGAATAACATACCTTAACTCCCTTACATCATTATTCCCTATATCTAATCTAAGTCTTTTGATCCAATCCTGCTGCAACACCCATTATTCCTGATCCAGCTTCAGATCTAGCTTCTGATCAGCTTATTGCCTGTAATTGACATAATGCACTTAATCAGCACATTATAACATTATTTTATGCATAGCTAAAGTAAAGCAATAAAGATGCAGATAATGCTTATGCATGCCTGAATTACCCTAACTTATGCTAAGTTCTAGCCTAATTTAGGTCAATTAAGACCTATGATCGCTACACCATCATTGCATAACATTCATTGCATTGCATTTAGGATAGTTTGTGTATTTTGTATATTAATTCCGATATTTTATATGGCCATGAGGCAGTGTAACATCTTTAAAGGCTTCGGATGAAGAATCCAACCGTACGGATGGATCCAGAGCGACGATCGCAGTCCATCAACGCAAAAATCATGTTGATCAGAGCACCATAATACCCTCTACAAGAAGAAGAGGATGGACGACCCAGATGGTGCCATGTGGCGCCATCCAAGCCACCCTACATGAGCCGCAACCTCCCAAGCCTCACCACAAGGAATGATCCCAGCTGTTGGATAATCTCAATCCAACAGCTAAGAAGCGCCCAACCTCACCTAGCCTCCTTCAAAGCTCTACAAGGAAGATCCAATCACGACCATTGGATCTTCATCCAACGGTCAAGGCCGCAGCTACACTAACACCTCTGCGTGACCATCTAGCACCCATGCCACAACGGTAGCACACCCGCTCCTCAAAGAGTTGAAGAGGGTTCGAGCTTCAATGTGCCACGACCGCCTCAGCGCCATAAGGAATTAGATCGTTCGATCTTGATCAAGCAGTTAGCGTGGCACACGTGCGATCAGACGTCGCTCGATGACATGCATACGCATGCCAGATCAGATGCACCTCATCCAAGGCGCTCGTTTAAGTCATCCACGTGCACTCTCCGCCGTCTGATCGTGAAGAGGCGCGATGCGCGCGACTGTGAAATTTTGAAGGTGTGATCCTCAGCCATCCATCAATGATCCAAGGGTGCGATCTTCGCGTAATCTCCGCCCTCCAGTTGTGATCGAGCCCTCATGATTTGAGCACCATCGAGCACGCGATTCAAGCGCCAGCAAAGCACACTCAATCTCCATGCAATCCATGCCATCCACTCACGATCCAACGGCCAGCAGACCTCCCTTCATTTCTAGCTGCGCTGCGTGGATGCTCCAATTGCTGTGCGCATGTGTGCATGCACTGCGCTGTGTGCAGCTGTGCGCAATCGGTGCACGCACGTGAGTCTGGTGCACGATAGTGAATGCTTAGGCCACGGCAACCTCCATCCCTTCACCTATTTAAACCCCCCTTCACCTCCCCTTTGAACCTCATCTCTACCTTTGCTATTCCCACCTATTCTAAAGCTCTAGAAGCCCATCAAAGCTCTCAAGAGCTCATTCCCGAGCACCAAAGGTCCCCTACTAGTGTAATTTTCCTTGCTCCACAAAATATTCCTCTCCCCTCTCACCACCTTCATAGGGAGCCTTGGAGCCGTCCTCCCACCTCCATTCCGATAGGAAGATCACCTCCACCTCCTCATCCCTATTTTGAGCCTTGGTGAAGCATTCCTCTACCCAGCATCCTCCTGCATCTCACCCTTGTCGTCCAACTTCTCACCTCCTTTGTCCAAACTGCCGCCAAGCACGTCGTCTCGCCAGACAGCCATTTTGGGAGATTCCTTCTCACCCCTATCTCTTTCTTTATTTTCCACTTGTTGTAATAAGCATTTGAACATCATTTTGATATATCCAATTTGTTTTCTTCTATACTGTGAGCTATCATGTTTGTTTCTTTACCACAAAAACACAAAAAAAATCACAAACCTCAAAACACCAAAAACAAACAATGTGAATCGTGGATTTCAACGAAAGCAAACGTCCCTTCCCTGCGTTCGACCCGGGACTCCCTTGGAGTTTCAGTAAAATTTTATTTGATAACGTGTTTTTGCGACTACAGCGATGGGTTTCTCCTAACCCCAACTTTCCTTTCGCTGAAACACGCTCATCATTTTCGCGTCGTTGCAGGGGAGGCAATGGAATTTGCTTTCTTATTTTCCGTGTTTCTTTGCATTTACTTGTTACTAACCCCGCTTGCCTCTGATTTATTGTCTTGTAGGTTGATGAGAACCTCATCATGAGCCATAACTAGCTCATTTTGACCTAATACAAAGGATAAAAGCTCCTACATATCTCAAGGAAAGGCTTAACTCAGAGAATCCTGAGTTTGAGAAGAAAACAAGTCATAAGGGGTAAAAATGCAATTTTACCAGTATAATCTGCATACAGGGTAATTCAGGGCCCAAACATAGGTCAAAGCAGCTTAATAAGAATAAGAGTGGGATGAAATGATCTAGCAAGGGCTACAGCAATTCCAAGAAACTAAATGATAATCTGTAACCCTAAAACAACCCACTTCAATTCACAAGGTTCGAGGCAAAGTAAAAATAGAATAAACCCTCTAAAATTCATAGAAAAATAATCTCTAGGGTTTAGAACCTTCAATTTGGCCTTCAGAATCCATTTTGACCTACATTGAGAACCATGCCCAATTAATAACTTAATTTGGGTTTTTGCGTAAATTGACTGGTCAAACAAGGTTTAATATAGAAATGAAATTCACCATCAGATTCCTTAGGTCCTAATTAGTCATGTATAAAAACTTGAGCCTAAGAAGAAACCTCCTTGACCGACTTTACACTTTGGTCCTCATATATTTACTCTTTGGCCCTCAACTTTTGAACCCTCGCATTTTGGCCCCTAACTCTCCTTCGTTCTTTGCGATCAGGTCCCCCCTGCAAAACCTGCCAGCACCATGCTCCGGCGACCTTGCGCGGAGCATGGCGCCGCGCAGGGTGAGGTGGGGGACCTGGCAAGTAAACCGGGGGTGCCCTGCGTCGTCAGCCGTCGCAGGGACACCCCCTGGTCGTTGTAACCCACCATACCGGCCGTGCGAACGCACGGACGGTATGGGTTCTTGTTTCCGGCCATCCTCCGGCGAGGGAGACACGTCGTCTCCCTCCGCCTTCCTCCCTGTTTGATCCCTATAAATACCCCCCGTTGCTCCACCGACCGGGGCAGCCTGGATCTGACGGAGAAAATTCTCAACTTTCCTCTCTTCTCCCTCCGGCAGACGCTCACCAGCTCCGGCGGTTTCCTCCCCCTCCACCTCTTCGCTCTGCCGCAATACCAGCAGCACAGACTTCCTCCCCTGCTCTTCCCGCGCCACGCCGCACCCAGCTGGCGCCTCTCCGGCTCTCTACTCGCCGTCGCCCCTTTCCCTGAGCATCGTCTTCTCCGGCGACAGTCGATACGACTGTCGCCCTGTTCCTCCCCCTTCGTCCCTGCAAGTAAGCTAGAGCTACTCCCCTTCTTCTCCTCTTTCTTTCCCCGCTTTCAATTTATTCAATTAAGCCCTCGACCGACCCTGACCATCGTCACCCCCTTCGTCTCCGGCCACCCTCCGGCGAGATGCTCCCATCGCTCCACAGCCTCACACACCTCGCCGACCCTCACCGAACCTCCGCCTCATCACACTGAGCACCCCCCACCCCCTCACTGCCACTCCACACCTCCGTAACGCTTCCCCCAACAAACCCATCCTCCGACCCACAGTCCGACCTAGGGCAGCCCTTGCACGCCGCCCCGTGCCTCGCCACCACCCACACGAGCTTCGCCGCACCTTGGCGAAGCTCCTGGCACTTTCTGATTAGGCCGGGAGGCCGTTTTCTTGTGAACAGGCCACCCGACCTCCGCCGCCATTGCCGTGCAGGAGGAACTGCTTCCGCCTGCAGCTACAGGCGCGCCACGCTCAGCGCCACGCCCAGATTCAACTCCCAGGCCTTGCGAGGCGTTTCGACAAAACACCAGGCTCGCAGCTAAGGCAGAAGGCTTCGCGTGACGCCGCAATCTCCCGCTGATTTCCCCGCTGCGGGCGCGCAATTGAGGTGGGACATTTAGTCCCACCTCGGAAAAGCCTGAAGAGGCGCAGCGATATAAGATGCAAAAGTGCTGGAGGCTTACTGCCTCAGCACACGGGGTGAGGTCCCCTTCACCCGCCCGGTTACCCGGTCTCGTCCGCGCTCACGCCCCGCGGACCTGACCCGACCCGACCCGACTTAAGACTGACCTGCACTCCTCGCCCACCACGCACGCCAGTGGGCCTGGACCCGGGCCTGACCCGACCCGGTTACCCGGCAGCTCTGGGAGAGCTTTCCCAAGAGTGGCTTCAGAGAGAGAGAGAGACGCGGGGGGGGAGGGTAGAGTAGGTTTTGCCTCTGACGAAAAACTCTGAAGTGTGCAGGCACAGGCGAAGAAGAAGACCCGCGGAAGAAGAAGGAAGCTGACTGTAGCAACAGGTAGTTTAAGTCGTCTGATTTGGAAATCAGACGACGGCCTGAAGGGAAAAGAAGAAAGGAGGGGTGACGTCCCTGGCTGAAAAAGAAAAGAAGAAGCTGACACTTAGCCGCAGGGAGGAGAAACAAGAAGAAACTCTAAAGAAGAGGCTGAGCAAGGCAGAAGAAGAGGAAAGGCTGCAGAGAAGAAGTACAGCAGAGCCAAGGAAGAAGAAACCTTCACAGAAGAGACTGCAGAAAAAGAAGAAGAGAGGCCAAGACAGAAACCAAGGAAGAAGAAGAAGGAGATCTGAAGAAAGAAAGAGGAGCATCACCTCTGCAGAACAAAGAAGAACATCACGAGGAGAAAACAAAGAGAACAACAAATTCTTTCCCTCTCTCTTTCGTTATTTTTTGTAAAAGAAACATGTATATCTCTAGAATACAACTTGCTCCCTGAGTTCGACCTCGGAAACTCTTTTATTTTCCGAGTAAAAAAAATTTATATATTTGAAATGTTGGTAATAACTGGCTATACTACAACGTTATAACAATAAAACCCGGTTGTCCCAGACCATTTCATTTTGGCGCCGTTGCCGGGGAGCAACGGCTATTCTAGAGGTAAACATTCCTGTTTCTTTTAATTTCTGATAATCTCCTCTCTTTTGTGCAGCTACAGGAACTCAAGAAGACAAGCAACCACACGACAACCACTCCGAAGACAGGTAAATTTTTCCTCTCACTATTAACCCCTAAACTCTAAAGAGGAAGAAAAGAAAAGAACAAGCAATATAGGGCTAACCTGTCTTCCATACTTAGTAACCATAAAGAGTTGCATGTTTTCAACTCATCACTCCTGCACACTATTAAGGGTACTTAAGGGCTAACACATTCTTGCTTGAGCCCTAATTGCTCAACAAAGAGTTAAATGGACCAAGTAGAGCCAACATAAGGTTAAACATTAGGATTTCAGTAGAGACACACCCCTTAATCAAGAATTGAGGAAATCCAAAAGAGGTGTGCCCAAGCCATTGATTGAAAATAATTAACAAGAAAAATCCTAAACAATTGGCTCTCTCTTTAAACACTTGAACCCTAAAAGACAAGACCTGAAAGCTCTCAAAGAAAACAAGAGGTAAAGTTGACCCCTTTGGGTCAACCAACCTTAAATTAGGTCACTCTTTGCACTTAAAAAGACTAAAGTTCAAGTGAAACCTTAAGCACCCTGATCTTAAAATTGGTAGACTTAAGAGGTCAAGATCCCCATTCTGGTCTACCTGGAACCGCAGTGACAAGAGAGGTCGGGTGGGGGAAACCCTGTAACCCGTGGGGACGCTCTACCGTGTAGGGGTCTTCGCGGGACTCTCCCTCTCTGGCTGCCCAGGTAATTCTCAGGTGGACGATCTTTCTGATCAAGGGGTCCATCTGCCCCGCACCTCTATAGTCACCCAACACATTTTTGGGTGTCTTGATTGGGTCCAGCACCTTCTAAACTTACCTCTTCCAACAGTGCATGTACGGAAGGAGGTCCCTAAGACCACCCTTAAGACCTCCTTTAGAAATTCGCTCTCGTCGAGGCCAAGCCTCGACGCCCGTGTTTGTGCAGCAACACCCTCACATTATTCTCTCTTCTGATTCAGAACCAAGTTCTTCTTCTTCCCCCATCATGGCTCAGCCAGTTGAGGAAGAAAATAATCTGGAACACCAGCTCCAGCGACTCAATGACCTCTTCCAAAACTTCGTGCACCCACCACAGCGTCCTATGATGCGGGACCACTACAATCCTACTGCGGTGGCCATTGAGCCTCGAGTCAGAATCCCGACTGGAGGACCTGATTCTGAATTAAAGCCCAACATGATTCATGCTATACCTAAATTCCATGGGCTTAATTCTGAAGATCCCTTCCAGCACATCAAACAGCTAAAGCATCTGGCCCACACTTTTGGATCAGATGCGCAAAATCGGGATATTCTTCTCATGAAGATGTTCTCCTTTTCTCTTATGGACAAGGCCGCCCATTGGTATCAAACTCAGACCCGGCCGATCAACACTTGGGAAGAACTTCAATCCGAATTTTTGAAAAAGTTTTTTCCCGTGGGTCGGACCAACGCCTTGCGCCATCAGATTACACACTTCACTCAACAATCAGGAGAACCTCTCCATGAGGCATGGGATCGTTTTCAGGATCTCATGAGAAAGTGCCCCCATCACGGAGTTCCTAAATGGGAACAAGTCCAATCTTTTTACCAGGAACTCCGTGAGGACATCCGCCTTTTCGTCAATGCAACTTGCGGAGGAAACATCATGGGTCAACATGAAGACACCGTATGGGAGATTCTCGAAAACATGTGCGAGAACTCCATCAACAATGACTCCATGGGATTATTCGACAGGACGAATACCCGCGCAGCGACGAATCTTAAGGGAGCACATGAGACGCAGGGCCTGTCCGCATCAGTCGACCTGGAATTAATGGCCAGTCGATTGGACAAGGTCTCAATCATTGAAAAGAAGGTGGATGAGCTGACTCAGCACTTGCAGCGAGCCACCTCCACACATAACTCCTTTGCACAACCTCCTTCCACACAGGAGACTGTGCAAAATATCCTCCACCGATCTTCCCCTGGGATGGATCCATATCCACCCCCATCTGATTCTTGGACTGGAAGATCATCCGATCCTTTCTACACCAGCCGGGGGAACTCCATTCCTCCTTTCCCTGACTCTCAGGAGGTTCCTCAGACCTGCGAGGACCTCAACGCCATCCAGAACGACCCATTCTCCAACACTTACAACCCTGGATGGCGAAACCATCCCAATTTTTAGTGGGCAGGAAATTCCCAAACTCAAAGACCACCTTTTCAGTCCCGCCCACAGCCCCCTCGTCATTACCAGCCACCTCAGCCTCGGCCCAACCCTACTTATCCATCAGGGCCAAATCAGGATCAAATGTCCCTAATCCTTCAGACTCTGGCTGACATTCAAAAAATGAACGCGGCTATTCAAAAACAGCACAAGGACGAGCTTACTGAAGTTAAAACTCAACTGGCCTAGTTGGCAAATTCTCGCCAGCCAGGCACACTCCCTTCCCAACCTCTTCCTAACCCAAATAACGTGCCAACCCAGAAGCGCGTTATGAATCCAAATTTAGGCCACGCTCAATGGATTTATCAGGCCCCTACTGCTCCATCTCCAGACGAGATGGAAGCCTCAACTTCTTATGCGGGATTTCAGCAGCAGCCACCCCTCCTACCAAACCCAAACCAAAATCAGGCCGGATTAAATTCTGTAACAACACGTAGTGGTAAAACAACTCAAGACCCGCATTATCCAAACCACTCCAAGCCTGATAACCATGACCCTAGGATAGTTATCCAAGGTACCGCTGTTCCAGATCCACAACCTGGACCTATCCTAGAAGAACCAACCAAGATCCCGTTTCCCGAGGCCCTGACCAAGGGAAAGAAGACCACAAAACCCGTGGCCCCTGAGGAGGACCTGGTCAAGCTCTTTGAGCAGGTCCACATAAACATCCCCTTGATGGATGCAATCCGCCACGTACCAGCTTACGCACGATTTCTAAAGAATATATGTACACCCCAGCGTAAGCCGCGAACCAAGGGAGGGAGCCCAATTGTTCTGTCAGAACAAGCCAGCTCTGTAATCCTCAGTAGACTCCCACCCAAGGCAAAAGATCCTGGAACTCCCCTGATTTCCTGTAAGATAGGTGGTACCCAATTTGATAGAGCTTTGTTAGACTTGGGTGCATCCATAAACCTGATACCCACATCCTTACTCGACCATCTAGAAGAATCTGAGCTAAAACCGACCGAGGTGACATTACAATTAGCAGATCGATCTATAAAGTCACCAAAAGGGATTCTCGAGGATGTTATCGTGAGAGTGCGGGATTTCTATTTTCCAGTGGACTTTATAGTCTTAGATATGGATGCACCTGAGAACCCTAGGGATACACCAATCATTCTAGGGAGACCTTTCTTGGCTACTGCTAGAGCCAACATCAGCTGTGAGGAGGGCCAAATAGAGCTTAAGTTTGGAGATCAAACACTGAAAATTGATATATTTAAGGCCCAACAAGGAATTAATTGCGGCGTCATCGAGCAAATTTGTGACATCAAGACTTTGGTTGATGAATCACACCTCCAGAATGACTCGAGTATGCCTCATCAACCACAGAAGGATCTTGACCCGCAAACAGAGGAGTCAAATCCAGATGTGAACAACCCAGTAACTCCCACCCTTGAACCTCACATCTATACTGAACCACCCGCTGCTGCTGAAAACCCCATCCTCGAACTGAAACCCCTTCCTGCTCACTTAAAATACATCTTTTTGGGTTCTAATCAGACCCTTCCTGTGATTATCAATTCCAACCTCAATCCTGAACAGGAATCCCGTCTGATTGTTGTCCTCCAGCAACATCGCAGAGCCATCGGATGGACTCTCGATGATTTGACTGGAATAAGTCCCTCTTATTGTACTCATCATATCTATTCAGAAGAGGGCACACAACCTTCTCGTGAAATGCAGAGACGCTTAAACCCCAATCTGCAGGAGGTTGTGAAAAAGGAGATCATCAAGTGGTTAGATGCCGGGATCATCTACCCGATCTCCGATAGTCGTTGGGTGAGCCCAATTCAGGTCGTGCCCAAGAATGCAGGACTCACCACTATAACGACTGAGACCGGAGAAATCATTCCTACCCGATTAGCCAACTCGTGGAGAGTCTGTATAGATTACCGTCGACTCAATTCCTCCACGAAGAAGGATCATTTCCCACTACCCTTCATTGATCAAATTCTCGAAAAACTAGCGGGAAATAGGTTCTTCTGCTTTCTTGACGGGTACTCCGGTTATAACCAGGTGGAAATCCATCGTGAGGACCAAGAAAAGACCACGTTCACCTGCCCCTTCGGAACATACGCTTTCCGAAGGATGCCTTTCGGTCTTTGCAATGCACCCGCTACTTTTCAGCAATGCATGCTTGCCATATTCTCGGATATGGTAGGTGATTATCTGGAAGTCTTCATGGATGACTTTTCAGTTTTCGGAGCATCATTCGACGATTGCCTCCAACACTTGGTCCAGATACTCAGGCGGTGCATCGATGTGAATTTGGTTCTTTCCTGGGAAAAGAGCCATTTCATGGTGCCTGAGGGAATTGTCCTGGGACACTCAATTTCGGAGAAAGGTATCCAAGTGGATCGAGCTAAGGTTAATCTGATCTCTCACCTTCCTATGCCTAGCTCAATCAGGGACATCCGATCCTTTTTAGGGCATGTCAGTTTTTATCGACGATTTATCCCTGATTTTTCAAAAATCGCACGCCCCCTGACCACTCTTCTCTCCAAGGATGTTCCCTTCGAAATCTCCAAGGAATGCACTCAAGCATTTGAAATCCTGCGTGACCGAGTCACCCAAGCCCCGATCCTACAGTCCCCTGATTGGTCTCAACCCTTTGAGATCATGTGTGATGCATCCGACTTCGCTGTAGGAGCGGTTTTGGGGCAGAAAATTGACAAGAAACCTATGGTCATTTACTACGCCAGCAAAACACTCGATGAGGCTCAGCGTAACTATACAGTTATTGAGAAAGAGCTGCTAGCTGTAGTATTTGCCCTAGAAAAGTTCAGATCATACCTTCTGGGTTCCCGTGTCATCATATACTCGGATCACACAGCCGTGAGGCATCTCCTTGCAAAGAAGGACGCGAAACCTCGATTGATCCGATGGATCTTGCTGTTGCAAGAATTTGACCTTGAGATTCGCGACAAAGTGGGAAAGCAAAACGTGGTAGCTGATCACTTGTCCCGTCTTCCTTCTGAAATAATTGACCCTTCCGGACCCATCACTGAGCATTTTCCCGATGAGCACCTGCTGACTATTGGTACTAGCCTTCCATGGTTTGCTAATATAGTAAATTACTTGGCATCTCATCAGATCCCGTCCGATTGGCCGAAGGCCAAGAAAGACAAATTACGCTCCGATGCCAAGTATTACATTTGGGAAGATCCGTACCTCTTCCGCATAGGTGCCGATCAGATCATCCGGAGATGTGTCCCGGAAGGGGAAGTCAACAATATCCTCTCTTTCTGCCATGACCAGGCATGCGGTGGCCATTTTGCCGGACATAAAACCGCGTCAAAAGTCCTCCAGTGCGGCTTTTACTGGCCCACAATGTTCAAAGATGCATACAATCACTGCAAGGCATGCAGTCGTTGCCAGACTTTGGGCAACATGAGCCATCGCGACATGATGCCTATGCAACCGATTCTAGTATGCGAAATCTTTGATGTTTGGGGGATTGATTTTATGGGCCCCTTTCCTATTTCGAATGGTTTCGAATACATTCTGTTGGCTGTGGACTACGTGTCCAAATGGATCGAAGACATACCGACCCGAACCTGTGATCACAAAATCGTTCTCAAATTCATTCATCAACACATTTTCTCAAGGTTCGGGATTCCTCGTGCAATAATCTCTGATGGAGGGACCCATTTCACAAATGCTCAGTTTAGGTCACTGATGACCAAATACGGGGTGTCTCACCGAATCTCTACTCCTTACCACCCCCAAACTAATGGTCTAGCTGAGCTGTCTAATCGGGAGATCAAGAAAATCCTGCAAGTCACTGTTCGACCTGACAGGAAGGACTGGTCGTCCCGACTTCCGGAAGCATTGTGGGCCTATAGGACCGCCTACAAGACCCAATTGGGCATGTCCCCCTTTAGACTGGTGTACGGAAAGGCATGCCACCTTCCCGTAGAACTGGAGCATAAAGCCTATTGGGCAGTACGGAACTGTAATCTAGATCTTTCCAAGGCTGGGACCCACAGAAAACTCCAAATCAGCGAGATCGATGAATTACGCATAGACGCGTACGAGAACTCGCAAATCTACAAGGAGCGGGTTAAAGCCTTCCACGACAAACACATATCGAGAAAGATCTTTCATCCTGGTCAAAAGGTCCTACTCTTTGATGCCCGACTCAAACTCTTCCCAGGAAAACTGAGATCTAAGTGGGTCGGACCATATTTGGTCCGACAGGTTTTTGGAAATGGAGCAATCGAAATCAGTCCACTCAGCCACGATTCTGAACCTTTCATCGTGAACGGTCAGAGACTCAAGCCGTTCATTGATGTAACTTCTACTAATTTGGCTGAGGCATCTTATATCCTCCTTTCCCCTTGAGCTTATTGCGCCCAGCCGATGGCATAAAACTCAGCGCTTAACGGGAGGCAGCCCGTCATTCTCTTTGTAAACCTGAAACTTGTTCTGACACCTTTTAGCACTCGAAGTTAACCCTTGTAGACAGCCGACCCCAACTCAGATGTTTGCATCTGGGATTTGAAATCGTCCGCAAAAATTCAACCCGACCCATCCACTCATCCAAATTTCTGTCTTAAGGAATGAACTAAGACCCCCTAGGTTACAATGAGGACATTGCAAATCTTAGGCATGGGGGGGTATGAAAGTGCAAAACTTGTAAGAAAAGGTTTCAAACAAAAAAATTCACATATGCCAAAAACACCATAAAAATTAAAAAAATTTTTCGAAAAAGAATAAGAGGAAAAGAGGAGAAGGAAATTTTGTGAAGGAGAAAAGAAACAAAATGAAAAAGGAGCACAAAATTATGAGAAAAAGTGATAGTCATTAGTAAGGAACTAAGGAATTAACCTAAGTTCTAGACCTCATTCAAGAAAAGTGCACAATGAGATTAGTAAAGAATGCAAACCTTAGGCATTCTTGAATAGACTCTTAGTACCCATTAAGATCTGGACACTCCTCAAGAGGTTGAGGAAAATGAAAAGCTGAAGTATTAGGTCTAAGGCTTAGGGAGTATTCGGCCTCGTTAACTAATTTTTGGTTTACGGGACTCAGTAACCTAAGCACCCTAACCTCACACACAGCCTGGTTCAGTAAGCGTAAAAATCAGAATCACGCAGAAGCGTCGCAAAAATCTGAAAAGATCACCTAGAATAGGAGCGGCCGATCAACACAAGTTGATTTGGACGAGTTCCCAGCGCGGAGAGGCGGGAAATCCCCTCGAAGATGCGTAACAAAATATCATCTCCTCGGTGCTTGTCTCTTAGGATATTTACATATCCTACTGGGGGCATGTAAGCACTCTGCTGGTTCAGATTCCATGGATGGCATTATCTCGAAGTGTCAATTGCCAAGGTCTGGAGTCGGCCACGGAATACCATGGATGGGATTATCTCGAAATCTCAATAGCCAGGGTTCCGGGGGTTGCCATGGGCGGTGCTATCTCGAAGCATCGATCGCCAGGAACCCTTGAGGATTGATGATGGGAGCAAGGAATCTGATACAGACCGTGTTGAAAAGCCAATCCTGGGCTAGAACTAAAAAGAAAAAGAGAGAGAAAACTCTCCAAACAGAAAAACTTTCTATCTCTCTCTTACAAAACGCACTGCGAACTGAGCCAGGGCTAAAATCATTTCAAGCACGGGTGCTTTAACCACGAAGTCCAATAAACCTTAGGTTAGTTCTTGTGGACCTTAAAAACCTTTGCTAAAAGACTGAGGCTAAGGCTAGACAGATTTGGATCTTGATTGGTACTAGAGTACCTTTTTGGCCTATGGTCAGCATTCTAACCTAATCTATGCTCAAATAAAAAAAGCACTTATCTAAAACTATTAAAAACTTCATGGTCTAGAACAAGGGTTGAAACCTTAAGTTTTTGCTAAGGGACTAGCAAAAGCTAGGAATGGGGGTATGATGAGAACCTCATCATGAGCCATAACTAGCTCATTTTGACCTAATACAAAGGATAAAAGCTCCTACATATCTCAAGGAAAGGCTTAACTCAGAGAATCCTGAGTTTGAGAAGAAAACAAGTCATAAGGGGTAAAAATGTAATTTTACCAGTATAATCTGCATACAGGGTAATTCAGGGCCCAAACATAAGTCAAAGCAGCTTAATAAGAATAAGAGTGGGATGAAATGATCTAGCAAGGGCTACAGCAATTCCAAGAAACTAAATGATAATCTGTAACCCTAAAACAACCCACTTCAATTCACAAGGTTCGAGGCAAAGTAAAAATAGAATAAACCCTCTAAAATTCATAGAAAAATAATCTCTAGGGTTTAGAACCTTCAATTTGGCCTTCAGAACCCATTTTGACCTACATTGAGAACCATGCCCAATTAATAACTTAATTTGGGTTTTTGCGTAAATTGACCGGTCAAACAAGGTTTAATATAGAAATGAAATTCACCATCAGATTCCTTAGGTCCTAATTAGTCATGTATAAAAACTTGAGCCTAAGAAGAAACCTCCTTGACCGACTTTACACTTTGGTCCTCATATATTTACTCTTTGGCCCTCAACTTTTGAACCCTCGCATTTTGGCCCCTAACTCTCCTTCGTTCTTTGCGATCAGGTCCCCCCTGCAAAACCTGCCAGCACCATGCTCCGGCGACCTTGCGCGGAGCATGGCGCCGCGCAGGGTGAGGTGGGGGACCTGGCAAGTAAACCGGGGGTGCCCTGCGTCGTCAGCCGTCGCAGGGACACCCCCTGGTCGTTGTAACCCACCATACCGGCCGTGCGAACGCATGGACGGTATGGGTTCTTGTTTCCGGCCATCCTCCGGCGAGGGAGACACGTCGTCTCCCTCCGCCTTCCTCCCTGTTTGATCCCTATAAATACCCCCCGTTGCTCCACCGACCGGGGCAGCCTGGATCTGACGGAGAAAATCCTCAACTTTCCTCTCTTCTCCCTCCGACAGACGCTCACCAGCTCCGGCGGTTTCCTCCCCCTCCACCTCTTCTCTCTGCCGCAATACCAGCAGCAGAGACTTCCTCCCCTGCTCTTCCCGCGCCACGCCGCACCCAGCTGGCGCCTCTCCGGCTCTCTGCTCGCCGCCGCCCCTTTCCCTGAGCATCGTCTTCTCCGGCGACAGTCGATACGACTGTCGCCCTGTTCCTCCCCCTTCGTCCCTGCAAGTAAGCTAGACTGTCGCCCTGTTCCTCCCCCTTCGTCCCTGCAAGTAAGCTAGAGCTACTCCCCTTCTTCTCCTCTTTCTTTCCCCGCTTTCAATTTATTCAATTAAGCCCTCGACCGACCCTGACCATCGTCACCCCCTTCGTCTCCGGCCACCCTCCGGCGAGATGCTCCCATCGCTCCACAGCCTCACACACCTCGCCGACCCTCACCGAACCTCCGCCTCATCACACTGAGCACCCCCCACCCCCTCACTGCCACTCCACACCTCCGTAACGCTTCCCCCAACAAACCCATCCTCCGACCCACAGTCCGACCTAGGGCAGCCCTTGCACGCCGCCCCGCGCCTCGCCACCACCCACACGAGCTTCGCCGCACCTTGGCGAAGCTCCTGGCACTTTCTGATTAGGCCGGGAGGCCGTTTTCTTGTGAACAGGCCACCCGACCTCCGCCGCCATTGCCGTGCAGGAGGAACTGCTTCCGCCTGCAGCTACAGGCGCGCCACGCTCAGTGCCACGCCCAGATTCAACTCCCAGGCCTTGCGAGGCGTTTCGACAAAACACCAGGCTCGCAGCTAAGGCAGAAGGCTTCGCGTGACGCCGCAATCTCCCGCTGATTTCCCCGCTGCGGGCGCGCAATTGAGGTGGGACATTTAGTCCCACCTCGGAAAAGCCTGAAGAGGCGCAGCGATATAAGATGCAAAAGTGCTGGAGGCTTACTGCCTCAGCACACGGGGTGAGGTCCCCTTCACCCGCCCGGTTACCCGGTCTCGTCCGCGCTCACGCCCCGCGGACCTGACCCGACCCGACCCGACTTAAGACTGACCTGCACTCCTCGCCCACCACGCACGCCGGTGGGCCTGGACCCGGGCCTGACTCGACCCGGTTACCCGGCATCTCTGGGAGAGCTTTCCCAAGAGTGGTTTCAGAGAGAGAGAGAGACGCGGGGGGGGAGGGTAGAGTAGGTTTTGCCTCTGACGAAAAACTCTGAAGTGTGCAGGCACAGGCGAAGAAGAAGACCCGCGGAAGAAGAAGGAAGCTGACTGTAGCAACAGGTAGTTTAAGTCGTCTGATTTGGAAATCAGACGACGGCCTGAAGGGAAAAGAAGAAAGGAGGGGTGACGTCCCTGGCTGAAAAAGAAAAGAAGAAGCTGACACTTAGCCGCAGGGAGGAGAAACAAGAAGAAACTCTAAAGAAGAGGCTGAGCAAGGCAGAAGAAGAGGAAAGGCTGCAGAGAAGAAGTACAGCAGAGCCAAGGAAGAAGAAACCTTCACAGAAGAGACTGCAGAAAAAGAAGAAGAGAGGCCAAGACAGAAACCAAGGAAGAAGAAGAAGGAGATCTGAAGAAAGAAAGAGGAGCATCACCTCTGCAGAACAAAGAAGAACATCACGAGGAGAAAACAAAGAGAACAACAAATTCTTTCCCTCTCTCTTTCGTTATTTTTTGTAAAAGAAACATGTATATCTCTAGAATACAACTTGCTCCCTGAGTTCGACCTCGGGAACTCTTTTATTTTCCGAGTAAAAAAAATTTATATATTTGAAATGTTGGTAATAACTGGCTATACTACAACGTTATAACAATAAAACCCGGTTGTCCCAGACCATTTCATAGGTACCCTAGCAAGGAGATCTAAGTACGATAGATTGGAGTAAAGTGCGAATAGAGTGGTTTGTAAGTGCCCCCACATTCCCCCCCACTAGTTTCACTCTCGCCACATCAATAACCAAAACCTAATCAACTTAGGTGTTTGCATAAACCCTAGGATAGAATCTATTTGTCTTGTTTTCCACCTAAACTCGTCTCACCCCCGCATATATATATATTGTTAACAGAGGGCGAGATCGATGTTTAAATGATAAATGCGTTGTAGTATAGTTGAAATCGCCTTGAAAACAAATAAATTTTATTACTCGAATGTTAAGTCCAAGGTCGAACATAGGGAGCAAATTGAATTCATACACTAATCTCACTAGATGCAATTTGAACACATAAAATTACTTAAAACCTAGTTCAGAATGTAAAGCATGAAGTTATGAATAATAAAATGTAGCAAAAGAGAGAAATTGGGAAGAATTGGGTAAAAATGTTTGATTCTTCTCTTGGCTCTTTCTTCAGCTTTCTCTTTAGCTTCTCTTCTTCTCTGCCTTTCTTTCTTTCTCTGACTTCTCCTTTGATCGCGAAAATACGCGACTTGTTAATTGGGCAATTTAGTGTCGTTGCAACGCGTAAATCCACTTTCGCTTTTAAATTTATAACCTAGATAGTGGGATACTAGGGTCGTCTAAGGAGGCAATTTGGTTGCAAAAATCGGTCTCTTGCTCGGAAATGGAAATCAACTTTCTTTTTGGTCTTTTTCAATATATCATTTTTATGTTTTTGAAATTAAGGCAACATGCGAAGTTGTTGGCGGGAAAAAGTGACTACATTTACTATGCTAGTCTAAGTGACAAAAATTATCCTCTTTCTAAGCTCAACCTAGGTGCATGGAGGCCTAGGTTAATTAGAAAGGAGTGAAACTACACTAAAGATAAAGCAAGGTAATGCAAAAAGAGAGTGCAACAATAAATCAAGGCAACTTCTTTTTTTTATATTAAAGGAAATTATCTACTAGTAGATGAATGCTTCTACAAAAAAAATTGAAAACAAAATAAAGACAAATCCTTTAGACGATGATGGTGATGAAGAGGATGAAGCTCTTCTTGCTCCAAGCCTGGTAGCTCCCAGGCATGTAAAGAAAATCTTCAGCTCCCTCCTTCTATAGCTCCGCCAAGGTGATGTCCTGCAAAGCAAGCCCTAAGGGGGCGTGCCTTAAGCTTTTCTCCAAGGGTGGACGTCCACCCTAGGTCCTTCTCCCTTGCCTGGCCGTCCTCCTTGAAATGGAAAGGTCCTCCTCCTTGGCATGGCCCAAGTTGAAGAGAGTGGGAGAAGAAGGCACCAAAGGGGCTGGTGATGTGCCCCCTTAATCTTCTTCTCTACTCCTTCTTGGCCGTGGGTATAGGTGGATGTAGGTGGAAGTAAACACTAATGGAGGATGCACTAAAATGGTGGTAGGTGGTGGGTTTATATAGAGTAGGAAGGGGGCTAAGGTGACTCTTGAAATGGAGGGCTAAGATAGGAAAATGGAGGTGGTTGGGGATCCTATGTCTAAGGGTAATTGGCGCCAACCCAAGGGGCACCTAGGTGGTGGTTATGGGTGGTGGCACCCCTTGAAGTTGGTGCCAAAATGGCTTCTAGAAGAGGGGCTTAGGTGGCGCCAAGTAAGGTTCTAGAAGGAGGGGTAGGTGGATGGCTAGGATGGATTGTAGGGTTATGTGTAGGGCCATGATGTGGGGGTGTTTTGAAGGGAAAAAGTGGTGCTAATAAGGAGGTAGTTAGGGTGATTTTGGTGCCACTTTATGGTTTCTTTTGGAGGTAGTGGGTAGGCTAGGTTGGCGCCAAGGTGAGGTGGAAGTAGGGGTAGCTTATGTGGAGCTTAGGTGGAGCTAGTTGGTGGAGTTTTTAGGTGGTAAAAGCCAAGGGAGCTGGAGCATAGCTAAGCTAAGCTAAGCTAAGCTAGCTTAGCTAATAGTAGAGTAGAGGAGGAGGTGTTGGAGGTAGGGTTTGGAGGGAGGAGCTGGATCTGAAGACTCTGGAGCTGAAGTGGAGCTGGTAGCTACTAAAGAGGTCAACATGGGGCTACTCTAGCTGGCTTAGCTTGCCAGTTCTTTGCTAGTTACTAAGCCAAGCTAAAGTGAGCTGGCTTCTATTGAATGGAGTTGAGGTGAGCTAGGTCTAGTGCTCCCGGGGAGGATCAAGCTGGTTGAGGTAGCTAAGGTAGCTTAGCTCAACTAAGTTGAGCTAAGCTAAGTCCCCGGGAGCTGGACTTGAGCTTCCTGAGCTGGGATGAATTCATCTTCAGCTGGCTGGAGTTGAGTGGAGCTGGATGTAGCTAGAATTGAACTAGGGTGAACTCCCATCAACTCAGCTGAGCTAGCTAGAGCTCCCTATGGACTAATGGGAGCTGAGATGAGCTAGACTCAGCTAAGTTGAGTTGGATCTGAGCTGACCTGAGCTAAGGTGAGCTAAGATGAGCTCTCTTGAGCTGCCATTTAACTGAGATGAGATGAATGGAGCTAGGATGAGCTAACCCTAATTCAGGTGACCTAAATTCCAACTATGCTGAGTTGGATCAAGTTGAGTTCCAGCTGGTGAGAGCCTCTCCTTCACCAGTTGCCTTCCTGAGTGCTAGGGTTCTAGGGATCTGGCAATCTGTTTATCCTTAACACTCACACAAACACATTAAAACAAAAAGAAAAAATGCAATGTATGCCTATCCTAGTTAATGCCTAAATGCAGCCCAAAAACCTATTTGCAGAGAAAAATCCTAAGAGCTAGATTTGTTTTAATGCATAAGAATGAAGATAAACTGCCGTTTATCATCCTTCCTTCTTCTTCTGTTCCTTCTTTAGCTTCTATTCCTTAGCTTCCTTCTCCTTCCTTCTTCGTCCTTCCTTTCTACCTTAGCTTTCTCCACCCTTAAGCTTCTTTGCCTTGGCTTCTGATCTCCTTCTTTCTCTTTCTTCTTCAGCCGTGCCTTCTCCTTCCTTAGCTCTTCTTCTGCGGCTACTTCCTTAACTTCTCTTCTTCTCTACCTTTCTTTCTTCTTCAGCCACGCCCTCTCTTCTTTCTTCCTTCTTTGCGACTCTTTCTCCTTCAGCTTCCTCTTCCTTCTTCCTTTTCCCTGCACACAAGTGCAAAACCTACCCCTGCCCTCCCCCACGAATGCTCTCTCTTTTCTCTCCTAGGCTCGCTCTCCCAGAGCCATTCTCAGGTATACGGGTCGGGCAAGTGCACTTGGGTCTAGGCGCACTGACGTGGGTGGTGCGCAAGGAGTGCAGGATAAATGGGTCAGGTCAGCCAGGTCCACGGAGCGTGGATCGCGGATGAGGCGGGTATGTGGGTGAGGGGACCTCACCCCGTGTTCAGAGGCAACGAGCTTTAAACACAAAAACAATTTAAACTACTTACCTACTTCTAAAGTTACCGAGGTGGGACTAAAGTCCCATCCGCTTCTTTGCGTGCATCCGCAGGGAATCTCCACTGATTACTGCAGCTTCGGTGTGCTGTGGCTTCAATTATTGGGTGCAAGAGGATTGCGAAGTGGTTCCACGCACCTGGGACTTGGTCTCCTGGAGCGAGGCTGCCTGAAGCAAGCTTGCGAGCAAGCTTTGCTCCTGCTCCAATGGCGGCTGGGGGTCAAACCTGTCAGTCACAAATACAGCCTCACGGCCCTATCAAAGTACTTAGAAAGCTTTACCATGTCACGGCGAAGGTGGCACGGGATGGCCTAGGAGTGCGTGCCTAGGTTGGACTATGGTCATGAAGGTGCGGTTATTCGGGGGAAGTGTAGGGCGCGTATAGCGGTCGATGAAGAGGTGGATGATGGTCAGTGGACGATGGTGAAGCTTTTGTGGTAGTTGGCGAGGCGTGTGGGTGCATGGAGTGATGGATGCGCCTTCGCCGGTGGTCGGCCGGAGATAAGGAAGATGAGGGTGGTCTGTGGCTGTCGGGGGGAGAAAATAGAAATAAAGAAGGGGGAAATATAGAGAGGATAGAGGGGAAGAGATCTAACATAATTTAAGGATGAAATGAGAGAGGATGGTGGCTGGCGTGTACCTGCCACCACCATAGACGAAGGTCCAGTAGAGGGGTGACGGTGACGACGAGGGGGTAGTTGGCGCGTGCTCAAGTACGGCGTGACGCGAAGGAAGGAGGCGGAGATGTCTCTGCCACTGGTATTGTGGCAGAGTGACAAGAAGAGGGAGGATGAGTCGTTGGAGCTCACTGGATGCTTGGTCGGAGGAGAAGAGACGAAGTTGAGGGGTTATCTCTGGCCAAACTAAGCTGCTATTGGATGGCCGGGGCTGGGGCTTCTTTTATAGGCTTTGGTAGAGGGCCTTGTGCTTGGAAGGCAAGCTTCGAAGCACAGGTATCCTCTTCGGAGTAGGAAGGTGTGAGATACCCAAATCTCTCATGCATTTGCATGAGAGATTGGGTGACAATTAGGGCTTGGAATTGCATTCAAATGATCGGGAATTAATCAGAGAATCTCCCTTTCAAATTTGAGAGGGAGTCTCTGAGGGATTTGGGAGAAATCCTCCTCAAATCCTTGCCAGAGTAGGACTCCTCTGCTGTAATGGTAGAGGGACCTAATTGCAAAAAATGATGAGAAATATAGGGGGTCTTTGCAATGATTTTCAAAAGTTAGGGTCATAAAAGTAATTGGGTTGGACTGTTTTGCAAAGTAGGTCAAGGTGAATTCTCCTTAGGTCCAAATTTTGGTATAAACCTAATTTAAACCTAAGGAATCCAATGGTGAAGTTGGATTTTAGGTTTGACACGTTTGACTAGGTATTTTACATGAAAACCCAATTTAGGGTAAATAATTAACTAGGACCCCTGTTTAGGTCAAAATAGGTTCTAAAGGCCAAATTGAAGGTTCTAAACCCTAGGGGATATTTTTCCATGAATTTTAGAGGGCTTAGGTGAATTTTATTTTGACCAGAACCTTGTTGAATTAAGTGGGTCTATTTTAGGGTTACAAGAAGTCATTTAATTCTCAGATTGCACATTAACCCTTTTCTGATTGAACCAACCCACTTTTTATCTTGTTAAGACAATTTGACCTATGTTTAGCCTTTGAGAAATCCCATTGATGTTCTGCAATGGTAAAATTGCATTTTTATCCTTTGTTTCTTATTTTCCTTTCAGAATAATTATTCCTTGAATTAGGCCATTTACTTGGTTATGTAGGAGCTTTTGTTCTCTTTTCTAGGTCAAAATGAGCTAGTTAGGACTCATGATGGTGTTCCCATCATACCCCCATGCCTAGCTTTTGCTAGTCCCTTAGCAAAATTCCAAGGTTTTAACTTCTGTTCTAGACCCTGAGTTTCTTTCAGAATTTATGATGAGTGCTTTTTCTTTTTCTTTTGATTAGGTTAGAATGCCGATAGTAGGCCTAGAGGTACTTAAGTACCAACCAATATTCAGACCTGACCAGCTCTAGCCTCGGTCCTCCGTGAAGGTTTTTAAGGCCCACATGAACTATCCTAAGGTTCGTTGGACTCCGCGGTTAAAGCACCCGTGCTTGAGACATATTTTAGCCTCGATTCAGTTTGCAATGCATTTTTGTAAGAGAGAGCCAGAGGATTTATTTGTTTGGAGAGTTTTCTCTCTCTTTTCTTTTTATTTCTAGCTTCGGATTGGCTTCTTAACATAGTCTGTATCAGATTCCTCATCCCCATCATCAATCCTCAAAGGTCCCTAGCAATCGATGCTTCGTGATAGCACCACCCATGGCAACCCCCAGAATCCTAGCTTTCGAGATTTCGAGATAATCTCACCCATGGCATTCCGTAGCCAAATCCAGACCCTGGCAATCGATATTTCGTGATAATGTCGCCCATGGCATCTGAACCAGCAGGGTGCTTACGTGCCCCCAGTAGGATATGTAAATATCCTAGGAAACAAGCACCGAGGAGACGATATGTTATGCATCTTCGAGGGTAATTTCCCGTCTCTCCGTGCCGGGAACTCATCCGAATGAACTTGTGTTGATCGGCCGCTCCTAATCTAGGCAACTTTTTTTAGAACATTTAAACACTTTTGTGTGATTTTGATAGTTATGCGCACTGAACTAGACTGTGTGTGGATTGGGGTGCTTAGGTTACCGAGTCTCACAAATCGAAGGTTAGTTAATGGGGTCGAATACTCCCTAAGTTTTAGACCTAATACTTAAGCTTCGCATTTTCTCCAACCTCTTGAGGATTATCCAAATCTTAGTGGATACTTGAATTTTTAAGCCTAAGAGTCTAGCCCAAAAGGCCTAAGATCTGCGTTCCTACTAATCACTCTTTATGTCTCATTAGCACTTTTTTTTTCCTTTATTCTTTTTTCCTTGATGTGGTCTAGAACTTCGGTTAATCCCTTAATTTCTTACTAATGACTATCTCTTTTTCTTTTTCATTTTATTTTGTGCTCATTTTTGTCATTTTGTTCTTTTCCTCCTCATGTTTTGTATGGCCTCAAAATTTTCTCTCCCCCGCTCAGTTTTTTTTGTTCTTTTTCATAATTTTCTATTTTTTTGGTATTTTTGCTATATATGAATTTTTTGTGAGAATCCTTTTGACTTTTCTTGATTTTTGTTCTATTTTTTTGGTATTTTTGGTATATGTGAATTTTTTGTGAGAATCCTTCTGACTTTTCTTGATTTTTGTATGTATGCACTTTACTACCCCCCCATGCCTGAGTTTTGCAATGTCCTCATTGTAAACGGAGGATGTGAAACAGTGTTGGGTTTAGAGGCTTAGAATAGGGTTTATCAGGTGAGTGAATGGGTCGGGAATGACTATTGCGGACGATTTCAAGCTCTGGTACGTGTACCAGAGGTGGGATTGACTGGTCTAAGCTTGAACTCAGGGTGTAATAGATGTGGAGTACAGATGGATAATCAGACAGATCTCGGGTTTTTGGAATGACGGATTGCCTCCCGTTAAGCGCTAAATTCAATGCCTTCAGCCAAGCGGGAAATAGGATGGAGAGGGAGTGGTCAAATCAGCAGAGTTTTGTAGAACAAGCACCTTGATCAAGAGCCTGGTTGGTCCAACTAGGTGCTTGTTCAGATCAACAGGCTGATGATGCAGCCCAAACCCAATCAATCTGGTGGGTTGATAACTGTAGATCAAGAGATGTGGAACCCACCATATGCTATGGAGCTCGGATGGATGTGGCAGTGTAAATTCAGGGTTTGGCTAAGTCAAATAAGCCTGGTCGGAGTAGGGAGCCATAAAATAATCAGTAAATGGTGTGGAAACCTTACATGGGTGATAAGAGAATGATGGAGCATGGTCTTTAGTCTGATCAATGCCCGAAACTTGGTATAGATGTGGAGTTGAATCATCTGCAATTGGCTCAGTGAGAGGGGAATCAGAATAGAAATTGAGTCCGATTGCGGGTCGGGGTTGAAAATGGGTTTTACCGGATTCTGTATGTGTGGAAGAGGTGGCTTCAATGAGAATTGTGTATGAGGGCTCTTCTAGAAAGGAGTTACAGGTGGTTTCATGTAGGGAGTCCTCATAGTAGCTTTCAAAGTTAAAAGTGAATGCCTGAAGAGTGTCTATAGGATGATGGAAATTTGAGTCAAGAAAAGATTCGAACTCTAGGTTGCAGTCACTCTCGGCATTTTTTTGTTTTGATTCGTGAGGATCAAAAAGAAATGATTCCATCTCACTGGAACCTGAACTTAAGTCATTGATCTCAGGAACTGGGACCTCAGAGTCGGAGTTGGAGAATGAGTCATGTAAGCTAAGGTCATAGATTGGCTCATTGTATTCAGGAAGCAGAGTTTCTCTGAAATCCTGGTCAGATTCGAAATTATCGGAGATATTGTGAAAATCAAATTCTAAATGAGATTTGAGATCAAAGGTTCCACCATAGACTAAATCACATGATGTAGACTCGCCAGCCTAACTGGGGGTCTAGCCTATATGTAAATTCTGAGCTAAAAAAGGTATCCTTACTTGGTCTAGGCTCAAGTTCTAGGCTTGTGGGAAAGACCCAATCAAAACCCCACTCATCCAACTTCTCGATTTCTGTATCGTAAATTGACGCGACTTCCAAAAAATTGATCTGATTCTTTGAGGATGTTGGAGAGGGATATTCATCAAATAGAGGCCCAGAATCATACTCTTCATTGACACTTTGATTTTCGTCATACTGTGCCTCGTAATCTTCCCAATACATTTCAGATCCAGATTCTAGGCTTAGAATGTGGGTTGAATCACTAGAATCTAGGTCCGAATAACCTTCGAGGGTCACCTTATCAGAATAAGGGGCGGGATTTACACCCTCGAGAGGTTCAGTTCTAATCTCGTCATTGCAGGAGTTTTGGAATTCTATGCTTGGTGATCTAGGGTCTAGGGTTGGCTCAACATTGTGTTT